>VBSM01001118.1:19334082-19459756 GCA_008086735.1 Cheirogaleus medius | reverse complement strand
ATTTTTTCATATGTTTGTTGGCCATTATTCTATCTTCTTTTGAAAAATTTCTGTATTTTATGTTATAAATATTATATATAAAGTTGCAATTACCTTAAACACATTTCCCTGTAATATTAATATTTATAGTATAGAACATATTTTTTCCTTATATTGAAACCATATTTACATGTATTTTGGTTTCACAAATGAAATATATTTGTCACCAGTGCTCCCTGAACTTCAGTATTTTATGGATCCTTTTAAAAGAAATTCTCATGGACCCTTAGTATTGACATAAGCTATTTTTATTATAATGTTACTATAAAATGTAAAAACATATAATCAGGTATAATTTCTTATGCTTTTATCTTCTAAAATTAGTTTAAAGCAAATACATTTGAAACTACAAAAGGAGTACATTTTAAATTAATGACACAAGTTTCACGTGATGATGACGTTCTGCTGACATGAAATTGCCACTTGATAAATAAGTATGATATAAACTAATACGAAACAAGATCTTTAGAGTTCAGCATGGCAGAAGTAGCATGTACCATGTGATGAAAATTTCTTTTACTGCTTTTTTTTTGTTGAATTTGCTATGAGACCTTCATTCACACAATGGGCAGAGGAAGCCTTTGACCTTGGTGTGATTATAGTATTTATATACTCAGTGTCTGCCTTTGTTCGATCCTCCAAAATAATGCTACTTGGTGCAAATTGATTTTAAATGTAAACACAAATGTGGACCTACCTGCAGTGACTTTTCAGTACTTGATCAGAGGGAATAAGGGTTCATGCAGATAACACTAACCAGCTTTTCTTCTGTCTGCACTCTCTCCCTAAGGGATCCCATCTGGTGTCCTGACTTTAAAAGCCATTAACTTGATGACTCCCAAATTTATATTATATCTATGGCCTGTACTGCTTCTCTAAACTCCAGACTTGTGTATCTAACTGCCTAGTGGACATCTCCACTTAGATTTTCTAAATGGCATCGTACAGTTTACAAATCCTAAATGGGTCTTCTAGTTTCTCTGTCCTGCTCTAAACCTGCTTGTCCTGTATTCTTCTCCTTCTCCCAGAAAGGCAATTACACTCTTCCTGTTGTTCAAGTCCTAAACCTTAGTCACCCTTTACTTTTCTCTTTTTCTCACCTCTTAAAGCCAGTCAGTCTGATAATCTTGTTTGCTTCAAAATATATCTGGAATCTGAATACTTCTCATCACCTCCACTGCTACCTCTCAAATCCAAAGCACCATCGTTTCTTGCCTAGATGATTGCTGTAACCTCCTAATTGGTCTCCTTGCTTTCACCCTGGCCCTCCTGATTATGTAGTACAATATATAGTATTTTACACAGCAGTCAGACTGATGCTTTAAAAAGAAACCCCTAACAGATTACTGTAACATTCCTCTTCTCCCACCCTACAAAGTGTCCTTTCTCAGAGTCAGAACCAGAATACAACATGCTAAAAGGCCATGCCACTGTCCTTTACTCATATTCCAGCCATATTTTTCCTCATACATAAAAGCACAGAGCTTCTCAGAACCTTTACACTGTTATTCCCTTTGCTGGAAATCCTGTTTCCTCAGATAGCCACCTGGTTTGTACCCCCTTCTGGTCTCTGCTTAGATGTCACTTTATCACTGAGGCCTTCCATGACCATCCTAAAAAAAAAATCTTGATTCCAGCCCACTTTCTCTTTGTCACTCCCTTACCAGATTTATTTTTTCCCTACTACGCCATCACCATATTTATATATATATACATAATTGAAACATGTTAAATATATATATTTCAATTGTTTATTGCCTGTCTTTCTCTACCAGGAAATATAAGTTCCATGGAGGTAGAAACTTAGTTTTTCTTCATTATAGAAAGCACTTTAGAATGTGTGTAATAAACATTTGTTGAATGGGTCAATGAATGACTATTTTTTCTTTAATTATCACTGGAAAAAAAACACAAAAGGAAATATGATTATGGAGAGCTTGCAAATTAGAGGGTAAAAAATTTTATAGCAGACGGTGACACAAAGGGCTGAATTATGAGTACATTGTAGATTTTCTAAAATGTTAGAAATCTTGTCACTACCAGTTTTCAGTTTTATAAACCTAACATCTTTTGAATTTTGCAGTTGAATATAACTTCTAACTGCCCCCAAATATTTGCCTGTTATGCTCTGTATGGATAGTTACAGCTTATTTCCAAGGTAGCCCTGGCCGATTGTGTGACCACCAGCACCATGCTGGGGTGTTAATACAGTTCAGATTTTCTGAGAAAAAAGTGCTTTATATATCAGTCACTCCCCTGATTTTCACTTGGAACTCATCCAATTATCGACAATAGTTAGTTTGTAAAATTTCCTGTACTCAGAAGAGAGGAGAGCTGGTGGAACTGAATCCCTGATATGCGGTGGAGATTTACATTCAGAGGGAAACAGTGTCTGTTGAACTGTGTAACAGCTATCCATGTAGGAAACTCAAACAGTGTCCAAAGAGCACATAATTGTGGTGATTAAACTGATAAGCTGGTGACACAAAGGAAGAAAGTACAAATTGAAGTTTCAACAACAGGTGTAAGGCACATCGTCTATCCTTTCCTGGTATTCTTAGGAAAGTAATAAGATAGCTTAATTACATGATTAAAATACTGAAAGTCTAGCTGGACCCCTGTAGTTTCTACCTGTTTCTTGCTTGCTTGCTTGCTTTTCTTTTATTAGAGTTGTTGAGATCTTAAGATTGTTATAGTTTACCTTTCTATTGCCTCTAATTTTTAGCTTTTATATCAAAGAACTGTTAATATAGAATTAAGCCAAGTCTGCCTTCACCTTCTGCTCTTTTTGCCCTACTATAAATTGATGACTTACTCAAAACAATGTTTAAGTCATTATAAGGTAAAATGTGTATACATTTAAAATTATATATAACAGTGCATTCATAAATACATAGTATATTGTTATAAATTTATTAACATGTATATTATATATTTGTACTTCAGGAATGTTATCAAAATAAGGGATGAAACCATGATTTGATTTTTAAGCATATGAAAAAAGTCTCTTCATTTAAATGGAAGATTGAGCCTTGTATAACTCATGCTTCAGTGTTGTAGGAAACATCCTGTTATAAGCATGTCTTCCCCTTCTCCCCTTCTTCCTTCCTGTTCCAATAGATAGTGATTGAGTACCCACTATGCACCAGACAATAAAGTACAAACTCAGTTTGGGTATGGTGCAAATCCTAGGCCATCCCGGAGTAGCACCTTCAGAGTACTCAGTTGGAGTCAGCTTGCATTTGGTTGTTCAGTGGGGCATGGGAAAGATGAGGCCCATTTTCCTGGATTTGAGATCTGGTGGTTTGGCTTTTTTTCCAGGGTATGGTGTTATATTTGTTGCCTAGGGAAGTCTCAATTACTTGTTAGTTGGCTTCAGAAACTTTCCCTCTCTCTCTCTTCTCTATCAATCATCTGTCTATATCTATAAGGTATTATAGCTTCTTTTTCTTCCTAAGTTCTAGACTTGTTTTATATTTACTTCTTATTCTTCCTCTGAGTTTTCTGTTTTAGTTTATAACATTAAAAGTTTACATTGTAGCAAATTGTTTTTAAAGAAATGTTTTATATTGATTCAGTAAAAAAAAATAATGCCTACATGTCTAGAGATCTGAGAAGACAGATAGGTAGAAAATTACCCCAAGAATTGATGCTGTAGGAAGGTGAAACATTTTTAAAGGAAATTATAAATAGCTTTAGTAACTTATTTCCCACAGACCATTAGCCAGTCAGAAAATGATAGGAGAGTTGCTGCTTACCTGATCACTTATTTCAAAATCTAAATGGAGGCCAGAGGTTGCATATTCTATTACCAGTGTTTCCTAATATTATTTCTTTACATCTATTACTTTTTCATTGGTAACACATAGGGGAGATGTCTCCCTGAGAGAGCTCTCTGTTTGAAAATGTGTTCATTTCAATAAAAAAGGGTCTAGACATTTGAGTGTAGGATGTTAGAATATTTATATGGAAAACCTGAAAGTCTGAACTTTGTAAGGGTTTCTCATAGTACAGAAAGAAGATGGAGTTTTTGACTGAAGCTGACCTGTATTTAAGTTGAGATTGAGTGCTATATTAGTTCTGTTTGGAATCCTCCTTGAAGACTTGTCCATCATAGTCAATCCCAAGGCTCAGAGTTTCTAAAAAAGATTTTAGACTGTTAAAAAATACATTGTATGGTAGTACTTAACAGTCCTTGAGAAAAATGATACATGTGAGATATGATGGATTTTAGAAATTATATCAGCACCTTCTAGTTAGTGTTCCTTTACTTCTTCTGTTATAAATCAAGAGTTTGCAATTTTGACAGCTAATTTTTTTTTCTGTCAGCTAAAACTTGACTCAGCTTCTTCACTATAAGCAAACTAGAAATGAAGACTTTGTCTTTTAAGATACTGATATATGTTTTTCATGAAATTATAGTTTGAGTTGCTGAATTTTTATGTCTTTTGAGATGATGTACCCTGTCGTAAACAGAATGGAACTTTCTTCTTTCACATGTAGAATAAAAATATAACTAAGGTTGTTTAAAAATAAATATTGGTTCCATAATAAGCAAAATGCTATTGTTAATTCATATCATAGGCATTATTTTAAAATAAACTAGTAGTGAAACAGATTTTTAACATGAACCTGCATGTGGGATGGGATCTATTCTATTGTCCTTATTCTAGCTGGTGAGGATTTGAAGTGAGGATGGGCCAATTTCAGCATGTGTTGGAACTATCCATTTGTCTACTTGACTGAGATCTTAGAATCTTCCAGTTGAAATGGTCTGTGGGTACCATCTCCTTCAACTCCCCTAATCTACAATTGAAGAGATCTTTGGGGAAAATTACTCCCAAACTATTATGCTAATAAGTACAATGTTGTTATTCAGTTCATTGCCAGGCAAACCTTTGTTAGGAATTTAACAGTTCCACAAATAGTTGGCTAACAAAGAGTTGGCAAACTTTATATTCTTATTTGTAGGCAGCTCATCATATTCAGGAAATAATTTTCCCTGGAAATGCTCTGACTATAACACATGGAACCTGTTTTCACTAGGAGAACAACTGAACTTCTTTAAGAAGGGGCAACGTTTTGGAATCTCTGTTATAATAAAACACAGTATAATGTTACATGCACTAGGATGCAGTGAGGCCAACATCCATTTTGATTCTACCATTTATTTGAACACTCCCTTTCTCCTCTTCTTTTTTTCCTTTTTAATTTCTTATCCACCATGTTCCCAAAAGGAATTCTTATCTTGGACAACCTGTTCCATCTTTAAAATAGAAGTAACATTATCATATCTTCTTATACTTTGAGGGTTAAGCTCAGATATTCTCTTTCTTACTACTCAAGACATTCTTAGGACCTTTATATATTTCCAAATATATTTATTAGGGCTCTTCTAAAGTTGTTTTAAGACGCTTCAAGTTAAATTAGCAGATTGATTTCTAGAAACATTATTGTTCAACATCCCTAGACTGGCTGGGCATTGACAAGAAAAGTTGGAATCAAATGCCTAGTTATAAAGGCAAATATTTCAATTTTTGCCTGGATTAACTATTTTCTCCTAAGCCACTATGTGAATATAAACCTACGTTTATTGTAGAAGATTTTTAAAATGTATTTCTATTTTTTTTTAATTTATAGAGAGGGGGTCTCACTATGTTGTCCAGGCTGGTCTCAAACTCTTGGCCTCACATGATCCTTCAAACTCCCAAAGTGCTAGGATGACAGGCATGAGCCACTGTGCCTGGCCTGTATTTCTATTTTTTGATTATAAAATAAGGCAAGCCATATTCTCTATACAGAATTTGGAAAATACAGAACTAAATTGTTCTGTTCTTTAAATTAAGAAAAATAAAATACTTGTAATCAGCATCTAAAGGTGACCTTGTCATATACTGTTATATATATATTTCCAGTCTTCTTTCTATCATTATTCTTTTTCACTTGGAATTATACCTAATCATATTTTTGTCTATTTTGTTCCATTGAATCAATATATCAGAGCATTTTGCCAAATCATTAAGCATGCTTCTAAAAGTTGACTTTGCATTACAAAGTATTATATCATATGGATACATCAGAGTTTACTTCACCAATCACTGTTATTGGCTATTTGTATTGTTTCCAAATTTTGCTACTAGAAGTAAATATTGTAATGCACATTCCTATGTGTAAATCTATGATTATTTTCTTAGGATAAATACCTAAATGTGGAATTAGCTGGGCATATGGTATTTTCACTTTTAAAAGCCTTTGAAATATAATGCCAAAAGATCCTCTACAAATTTTTATTTCTTACCATAGGGCCTGTTTATCTGTGCACTGTTAATTCTGTGTATTACTATTTTTAGAAAGTTGTCTTAATTGAAACCCCAAATTTTATGTTTAGTTTTAAAAAATATATATTTTAAAATTTAGAATTTTCAAAAGCAAAGCATTTTTTTAAAAAAACTTTGTATTGTGAAATAAGGGTAGATTCACATGCAGTTGTAAATAATAATACCCTCTAATGGTAACATGTTGCATAACTATAGAACAAAATCACAGCTAGGAAATCAAAGTAGTTTTTATTGTGGAAAAATATAGGTAAAATTTAGCATTTTATCATTTTTAAGTGCACAATTTAGTGTCACTAAATACATTCACAATATTGTGCGACCATTACCATTATCCATTTTCAGAACTTTTTCATCATCCCATACTGAAACTCTACACCCCTTAAAAATGAATTCTCCATTTGTACCTCCCTTCAGACCTGGTAACCTCTATTCTACTTTCTCTTTCTATGAGTTTGCCTATTCTAGATACCTCATATTAGTGAAATAATATATATTTTCTTTTGTATCTGACTTATTTTACTTAGCATGTTTTTAAGGTTCATCCATGTTGTGGCTGAACTTGTTGTCTTCCTTTTTAAGGCTGAATGATATTCTCATTGTATGTATATACCACATTTTGTTTATCTGTTATGGACATTTGGGTTGTTTCTACCTATTGGCTATTGTGAATAATGCTGCTGTGAACATTGGAGTACAAATATTTGTTCAAATCACTGTTTTCAATATTTTGGGGGATATATATATGTAAGAGTAGAATTGCTGGGTAATATGGTAATTCTATGTTTAACCTTTTTTTTTTTGAGACAGAGTCTCATTCTGTTGCCCGGGGTAGAGTGCAGTGGCATCAGCCTAGCTCACAGCAACCTCAAACTCCTGGGCTCAAACAATTCTCCTGCCTCAGCCTCCCGAGTACCTGGGACTACAGGCATGTGCCACCATGCCTGGCTAATTTTTTTATATATATTTTTCCATTAGTTGTCCAGCTAATTTCTTTCTATTTTTAGTAGAGACAGGGTCTCACTCTTGCTCAGGCTGGTCCCGAACTCCTGAGATCAAAGGATCCTCCTGCCTCGGCCTCTCAGAGTGCTAGATTACAGGTGTGAGCCACTGTGCCCAGCCAATGTTTAACTTTTTGAGGAATCTCTAAACTGTTTTCCATAGCAGCTGCGCCATTTTACATTACCCCCAGCATAGCACAAAGGTTCCAATATCTCCACATCCTTACCCATACTTATTATTTTCTTTTTTATTGATAATGGCCATTCTAATGGACATAAAGTAGTATCTAATTGAAGTTTTAATTCGCATTTCCCTGATAATTTGTGATGTTGAGCATCTTTTCATGTACTTATTGGCCATTTGTGTATTTTTTTTTCTTTGCAGAAATGTCTATTCCAGTTCTTTGCCAATTTTTGAATTGGGTTATTTAATGTTTGTTGTCATTGTTGAGTTTTAGGAGTTCTTTATATATTTTGGATATTAATCCTGTATAAGATACAATATGATTTATAAATATTTTCTGTCATCCTGAGGTTATCTTTTTATTCTCTTGAAAGTATTCTCGGGTACATAAAAGATTCACCTTTTCATGAAGTTAAATTGTTCTAAATCACACTTAGTAATAGTATATAATCCTTTAAATGTGTTTCTGAATTTGGTTTGCTAGTGTTTTGTTGAGGATCTTTCCATAAATATACCTAGGGATATTGGTTTATAATTTTCTTGTAGTGTCTTTGTTTGGTTTTGTTATCAGGGTAATGATGGCCTCATAAAATGAGTTAGAAAGTATTCTTTACTCATCAGTTTTTGAAAAGAGTTTGAGAAGGATTAGAGTTAATTCTTTTTAAAATGTTTAGTAGACATCACCAGCAGAAACATCTGGTCCTATGCTTTTGTTTCCTGGGAGTTGTTTATTGATTTAATCTCCTCACTAGTTCTAGGTCTATCCAGATTTTCTATGTCTTCTCTTTTTTAGTTTTGATAGAGAGTGGGTTTCTAAGAATTTGTTTATTTCATCTAGATTATCCAATTTGTTGACATACAAATGTTCATAGTATTCTTTTATAATCCCTTTTTTAAAAAAATAAAGTCAATAGCCCTGATTTTATTGCATCCCATAAGTTTTGGCATTATGCTTTCATTTTTATTTGTCTTAAAGTATATTCTAATTTATTTTGTCACTTATTCTTTGATCTGGTTGTTAAGAATATGCTTTTTAATTTTCAGGCATTTGTGATTTTTTTTTTATTTTCCCTCTGTTAATGATTTCTAGTTTTATTCCATTGTGATTAGAAGGTTTTTTTTTTTTGTATGATTTCAATCTTTTTAAATTTATGGAGAATCAATCTGTGATCTAACATCTCGTCTAGCCTAAAGAATGTTCCATGTGCACCTGAGGAAGAATGTGTATTCTGTTGTTGAATAGAGTATTCTATATGTGTCTGTCAGGTATAATGTTTATAGTTTTAGTCAAGTCCTCTATTTCCTTATTGATCTTTTGTCTGTTTGTTCTATTCATTATTGAAAGCAAGGTATTGAGTCTCAAATAGAACAGTCTATTTCTCCCTTTAATTATAGCAATATTTGTTTCATATATTTTGGAGCTTTGTTGTTTGGTTCATATATGTTTATAATTGTTATATATTTTTGATGAATTGACTCTTTTGTCTAAATATAATGTCTGTCTTTCTCTTGTTACAGTTTTTGACTTAAATTCTATTTTGTCTTATATTAGTTAGCTACCCCATCTCTACTTTGGTTACTATTTGCAACGAATATCATTTTCCATCTATCAACCTATTTTCTGTCTTTCAACCTCTTTGTATCTAAGATCTAAAAGGAGTCTATTTTAGGTGACAGATAGAGGGATCATGTTTTTCTCTTATTCATTATTCTAAGTTCTGCCTTTTGATTGGAGATTTTAATAAATTTACAGTTAAAGTAACTTGATAAGGAAAGACTTATTTCTGCCATTTGCTATTTGTTTTCTGTTTGTATTCTAGCTTTTTGGTTGCTCATTTTCTCCATTACTATCCTATTTTTGTTCAGTTGATTTTTTTATATGGGGACAAGCTTTAATTCCCTTCTTGTTCCTTTTGTTTATATTTTATAGGTATTTTCTTTGTGGTTACTATGGGGAATACATACATTGTAATTTGAATGTATACTAATTAAACTCTGATCACATTAAAAAACCTACCTCTATATAGTTACATGTGATTGATATTATATCTTTATGCATTGTGTACCCAATGATATAGATTTATAATTATTTTTTATGTATTTGTCCTTTAAATCATGTAGAAAATAAAAAGTAGAGCTATAAACCAAAATTATAATAATACTGGCTTTTGTATTTGCCTATATATTTACCTTTACCAGAGATCTTTATTTACTTATATGGCTTCAAGTTACTGTCCAACACCCTTTCATTTCAACCTGAAGGACTCAATTTAGCATTTCTTGTAGGGCAAGTCTATAGGTAAAAAAACACCCTTAGCTTTTATGAGCAGTGCCCACCATTGTTCCTGCCTGAATTCTGAGTTAGGTGGAACAGAGATTAGAACCTAGTATTAGTCTTTCAGGTATCCCCCAGACAGGTTAGAACAAATGTACAAAGTAATTTGTAAATAATGTCTGTTCTACTCTGTTTGTTTTGAGAGAGGGAACTGGGAACTGGGAACTGGAATGTTTCTGCTTCAAGACCAAGACTACTGCCATGCTGGGGATGGCTAGGGGCAAGTATGAGTAAAAATATCACAAAATCTTCCTATTGTTTTTAAGATATGTATATATGTTTTTCATTAGACATTTATTTGCTTGTTCACTGTAAACATTTGACTATTTTACAGAGCTCCAAAAAAGTTGATTTAGACATTGTTTTTTGATGTTTCTTGGGTTTCTTAGGATAGCAAACATTTTTTCCAAGTATATTTTTCCTTGTATAAAATTAAGAAAATATAAAAGATAATTGTATCCCTTTCATCTTCCATATTTGTACCTTTTACTCTTTTCAGGCACTAATATGGGCAGAGGTGAGGGGAAACTTCCCCTTTCCCCTGAAAGTTTGCTGAAAGATCAACTCACAATTAAGGCAGATTAATAGGAGAAAGAGGTTTATTTACCGTGCACACAGGGAGAATCACAGAGTGATTACCCAATATTCCAATGGGGTCCAGAAATTTATATACCCTCCTTTTAGAGGGGAAGAGGAGTTGAGGAATATAGTTATTTCTGTTTATAGGCAATAAATGGCTACTAGGGAGGATGAATAGATACTTTGGAGAATGAATGGATGGGGCAGGAAACAGATTGATTTGTAAATTAACGTGAGAGACAGATATTATATTTAAAGTGGATTGGGCCAGGTCTGGTTGCATTCTTGACCTTCTTTACTATAATGCAATGAGATAAGAGAAAGGGGAAAAGAAGTCAATTATCCTTTTTGATAGGTTCATCTGGTTTATGCAGATAGAGGGAAAGCACTTCCTCTAAGGGCCTTTAATTCAAAATACTCTTTATACCAAGAAGTCATGTTTTGGAGGGAAATTTCCTGAAGTTTTAGAAGTGTTACCATTGCTATTTGTATATTTTTATAATAGCTCAATGTTTAATAATTATCTTTGATAAAGTAATTTTGAGAAGTCAGACAAAGGGTAGTTGGCAAATGAATTTCTTTTTAGTTTACAATTTAGATTAGTTGTTAATGAAAATCTGTGGACTGACATGCTGTGATGAAATGGAGTCTGAGAATAGGTTATGACTCAGCAAGAAAGGGTATTGTGATTAATTTATGATGTTTGCTATAAGCCTGGAAGGTGGCAGTATTTATGTCAATCATTTTTATCTTTGTTTTTAGCATACCTTTAGCCCTAATCTAATAAAGTCTTCAAATCACCTGTGTCCTACTTTAAATTATCAGCTGTTATAAGGTACTTAATTTTAATCATGTAAATCAATAATATATTGGGGACAATTTCTCTAGTAGATCATCTTAGAAGAGCTAAAGTATTCAATGGCAGTCCAAATAAAGAGCATATTTGACATATCAAAAGACTACACGTTTATCATATTGAATTCTTTAATCTGTTTACAATCTAGACATTTAACTCACCTTGTTTCTATTCAGGTCCACCAGCTTTGGACATGCAAAACAGTATGATTTACACGACTATGTGACATACTCATCCTAAATTTATACCTAGTGTTTATTTTGAGCAACTTAAGTGACAGCAGTGCTTCAAACCTCTCTTCCTCATCTACTCTTAGGTCAAAGGAAATCTCTTTCACTCAGTATTAACTGAGAATCATGTCTCTCAGTGACATGTTTGTAAGTATATTTCCTGAGTTTTCAGTTTTAGGCTTTATCTATTGACATTCCATTGTGAAAAGAGAATTTATTTCTCTTCATTACCCTCTCCCCACAGTACTCTATAATACACCACCCTTTCCCATCCTCCAGCTTTCTTATATAATTATATCAAAATTATGTTACAAAACTCATGATGTAACTATATTCAGTGTTTGTATTACTATACCTATGAAAATGCTATTTAACTTGAACTCCTGGCCTCAAGCAATTCTCCTGCCTCAGCCTCCCAAAGTGCTAGGATTACAGGTGTGAGCCACTCCATCCAGCCTGAAAATGCTATTTATAACTAGGCATAAAGTAATTATAATATTTTTTCCTTTCTTGCACAGCCTTAGTTTTCTCTGAAGTTAATAATTGTATTTATAGTTATTTGCTTGGTTTTCTATATACTATTGCTAATTCAATTCAAACTTTTTATATGTTATCTACATCTCCTCTCAGGATATTCAAACAAATATGGCATTCTATCATTTTTGTCCTTCTATAAGGGCCTTTCCTGGACTTTCTGACCTTCTGTCCTCTGGACAAATTATCCTTTTGGTTTGGTGTATAGCCATCATTTCCTGGCATATCCCTTTACTGTCATCTTGCGGACTCTCTTTACCTCTCTCCTTTCTTCTATCTACTGTTTCCATGTCCCTTGTATTACTCTTTCTTAGTTTATTCTCTCATATTAGTTTATTCTCTCATGTAAAGATACAGAGGGTGACACTCATCCCTCTGTATCTTTCCAAGAAAAGCTACTTTGGAACTAAAATTTTTGAATCATCTTATATCTGAAAATCCTAGTTCTACCTTTATACTTTGTTGATAGTTTCACTTTCTATACTTCTAAGTTGAAATTTTTTTCTCAGTATTTGGAAGGAATTGCTTTTATTTTTTCTTTTCTAGTGTTTGCAGTATACCAGGTCCTGAGATTTCTCAATAACATGCTTTTATGTGAATCTATTCTTATCCATTATGATAAGTGTTGTGTGAGCACTTTCACTCTGTATGTCACATCTCTGTATCTCACATTGTTCCACTCTGGGGAATTTTCTGAATTATGTCATTGACTTTTTACCCCTCCTCTTGTTTATCTTTGTATTATAGAATTTAGACAATTTAATGTTGGACTTACTATGCTGGTTTTTCTCTTTTATATTTCATCATTTTGTCTTTGAAATTTTCTCAATTCTATCTTTTAACTTTTTATTTTTTTATTTCTGCTATTATATTCTTTGTTTACAAGTTTTCTTTTTTGTTCCCTGGATCTTTCTCTTTTTTGTTTCTTTTAATAGTATTTTTTTTATGTCATGGTTGCAAATCTTCTCTTAACTCTTTGACATTAATAATACATTTGTAAAAGTTTTCTCCTTTCTGCATATTTTTCTGTTTTCTTCAATTTTCTATTAATTCTACTAATTTGCTTAACTTTTTATCTTTCATATTTGTGACTTTCCTGCGATGTCTTGGAATCTTTGGTTATCTGTAGACATGTAAAAGTAAAGGACAAAGTAGCTAGATTGGAAGTTTTGCGCCTAAGTCTGTCCATAGAGTTTTGCAGTCAAGATGATCCATCTGGGATGTGTAGTTAGGGAAACTTTAGAATCATCATCTCTAGATTTTTTCGTTTGAGTTGATCTGAAAGATCCTCTAGCTGTCTTCCTGTAGAGAGAATACCTAGCATTTTCAGAGCCCCATTAGAGAGGAAGAACAAGGAGGTTACAGCATCCAGTGCTTTCATTCACTTAATCTCTGTTTTCAGTGTGGTTCCCACTGTTAACTGTGCAGCACCCCTTTACCTGCTAGCTTTACCTACTACACTTTTTTTTGAAGATGGAGAGGGGCATTTGACTGGCTGTGTAAAGTCAAGGGAGGAAATCTAAATATCCAGCTGCTTCTTGGATAAATTTTCAGCAAATCTTTTTTATTTGACCTAATTCCTTCATCTTTATCTTGGAGATATCTAGAACCACCAACCAGGGATGGTGAACCTGCGGCCTTGGGGCCACATGTGCCCTTCTGGATCCCTGAGTATGACCTTTTGACTGAATTCTATCCATGACACATGCCAAAGTGTTCTATCATTTAGTCTGGTTGTAGCCTTTTGGAAAAGTTGCTGCATAATGAATGACTTCTCCTTTTTTTACTGTGTGAAGGTCTGGAAAACATCCCTAGAAAGATGGCTGATTTTTTTTTTCATTTCCATCGTGTCAAATGGTAAAGCTTAAGTGCTCAGTTAAGTCCCAATTCCTTGTAACTTTTTAAAAAGTGACTTAATTCTTTGGTTCCAGTTTGAAAGCAATGAACTACCAAGTGACTGAATGAGCAGATTTTGGCAGATTGTATAATGTTCTCCTTGTAATGGAGTTGGTTGATAGTATTATGTAAATGTCCTATAATGTTTGGTAAAAGTTAATAATTCTGTTTTCTTATGTATAGCCTTATCATAATTTCTACCATAGTAATGAATATACTTTTAGACTGGCAATTTATTGAAAATGTTAATAAAATAATAATACCACGGCAGTTTAGTCTATAATTTCAAATGTAATTTAGTAGAAAATATTATATAGCCATTTTGTAAACCTATAGAACTCAATTTTCAATGGGTTGAAATACAGATGGAAAGAAATGCCAAAATGGATTAATAGTTTTATAATAGCTGATCCTTTTAGACTGCATTGTCTTCAAGATATATGCCTATTAAAATCTTGATATTCTAATTTTATATATGACAGCAGTGCTATTAACATAAAAATATATGACTTGATTAATAATATTCACTTTATAACTATTTAACTCTCTCACAGTTAGGAAGAATCCTTATGTCTTACATTCATGAAAATCTCCCAAATATTTAGATTTTATAATTGTAAGTAGAAGATTAAATCAAAGTTTTCCAGTTGTTTTATAAACTGAAAAGAATGTCTGTTGTTGCCTTTTCAGATTAGGCATATTGGTGTTGAATGTTATCTTTCCAGTATTAATTTTACACCACTCCTGTATTTTTACTAAGATGAATTTGGTTTTGAATGAGAAAATAAATTATTTAAAAAGAGATAAATCTTTTGCAATTAAATGTTGGCAATAGAGTTGATTTGCAGCAGTGTTATCATCTTTGAAATAAGGTGATAGTGCCAGTAAGGGTTGTTTAGAATCTTCTTACAAGTACTTATTTGATTTAATGGAATTATATATTTATTCACAGTGAAGATAAATATCATTGAAATGGTATGTAAAACATCCAATTTTTAAATTAACTAGAATGAATAAGAAATTTCAATGAGTGAATTTTTATTGTATAGCCTAATGTACTCCTGAGTCTATAGAGTCCTTTTCGTGTGAGTTGGGTCATAAATATTATGCTTTTTGATGAGGTCATTTGGGCCTACAGTAACTAAATCTCTGAAGGGAAGTCTAATATTGTACTGGTTACTGAACTTTGCTCTAAGTTCAGGACTGATACAGTGAGGGTTACCTTTTAATATGTAATATTTATTGCTTTAAAAACTAAATTAATTACTCTTCTTGGTCTATTATTAATGAATTGAGAGTTCACCCTAATCTTCACGAACTGTTTAAGTCAAGCACCTAAGGTTATTTAAATTCACTGTACTATTTCACTTAAAATGAATCCCAGAAGTAGAGGTTTTAAGATTGGAAGAAAGCCATAGTGTTCCTATTTATATGTGTTTCTTTCTTTTACACTATGCCAGACCTTCATAATTTATACCCAGAAGGATTTCTGTGGCCTTTAAATATCCATAGTGCTTGATTATTTCCTCCTTGTTCATGGTCCTATGAGATAAAAATTTTATACTTACAAAATTAGACTCAAACTTATTCTCAAGAAGCATACAGTCTGATACTATATTTAATATCTGCAAAAGAATAAAGAGGTGATCTAATGGAGAGAGATCAAGTAATGATCTAATACTTCAAATCTGAGAGATCAGAGAAAGCTCCAACAAGGAATTGCCTTGAACAGGTCTTTGAAGTTAGTATAGATGGTCTTTGGTCCTTGTAGCAGACTTAATGCTCTGCCCACCTGAGTACAATTATAGCTATGGATGGTTTCTGGCATGCTGATAGTTTCCCAAGTCAGGTACCAGCACCTTTCTTGCTTCTCTGCCGTAGGGCTTTCTCTGGCACCAGAGGAGCCTGCTTGGCTATACTGCATTTTCCACAGGGAAATGCAGAGGAGTTAACTTTGCTGTGGGCAAACTGTGGGAGATGGGACAGAATCTATGGATGAATGGCCCAGCCTCCCCAGCCTTCTCCAGGAGTACCAATTTGGTGGTATGACCTACATGATTTCCAGAAGGTCCCTAACAGGTTTGTGCTTCAGTGGCTCACAGTGGTAGCCTGCTCATTAATGCAGCCATTGTTGCATTTTCTTTCTTTTCTCCTTTCCCATTTCTTGACTTATACTTCTTGAGATTACTTCTCAGTTAAACTATCTACTCCCAAATCCTTTTTCCAGCATCTGCTTTTGGTGGAACCCAAACTAAAACAGTTTGGTAGAGATGGAGAAAGAACAGCGTGGGTAAAGTTGTACAGAGTAAGTATAGCATCAGCGAGTGGCTCAGTTTAACTGGAATATCAGGTTTGTGGTTCCAGGGCAATAAAATTAGTTAGGTCACAAGGAACTTAAGTGGCAGACAAAGAATCTGATGCTTTTCTTCAGGCATTGCAGATTTTCTAAAGGCTTAGCAGAGGGGGTGACATGATGAGAGCTATGCTCCAAATAGTAACCTTTAAAAGAGATTGAAGATGGCAGAGACTGAAAGTATAAAGAACATCCAGGAGACCATTCTGTGGTCTAGGTTAGATAGTGACACTAGAGGGAATAGAGAGGAAGGGTGGTAAATGCTACATCTAGCAATTGGTTGATGTGGGTGTCGGGGGAGAGAAAGGCATTAGAAATAATGTAAATATTTCTAGCCCAGCTTGCTGACTAGGAGGATGGCGATGCTTTGTTAAAAACAGAAAATGCTAGAGAAGGAGAATGTTTAAGTGAGATAAAATGACTTTAGTTTGCTTCTGTGTCAAAATCTGTCAGTTGTCTGTACAATATTCTTTCTCTCTTTCAGTATCAGAATCCTCATTTTATTCAGGCTATAATATGTCCAGAGAAGAGATATTTCCCAGCTTCCCTTAAAGCAGGTTGTAGCCATGTGACTAAGTTCTGAGTAATGTGATACAAGCAGAAGTGTTGGGTTAAACTTCAAGAACAGCTGCATAAGATGAAGAGACTCATCTGGAGCTGTGCCTCCTTGCCTTGCCCTCATTCTTACTGCCTAGCATCCAAAAACATGGAGGTCCAGCAGCAGTCTTGGACTCTGAGAAAACTTTGAGTGTGGAAGCCATGTGGAGGGAATTTCTAATGACGAGGGAGACCATACCAGCCCAAAGTTGCCTACTTCCCACTCAGAATTTATTTGCATAAAGGAGAAATAAACCTCATCTTCTCTGAGCCACTGGTATTTTGTGTTTTCTTTTGGACACCGTTGTACCTAATTCTAACTGATGTCACACAGCATATTGAAATCTGAATTGAGAGCAGAATATCGAGATGGCAATGTTCAATAGGCAGTTGCAAATAAAAATAAATAAACAAGCAAATAGATAGATAAATAAATGTAATAATAGAAATTAGTCCTTGAGTGATAATTATATTCCAGATCCTTATTTCATATGCAAGTAGGCATAGAGAGGCTTAACAGTTTGCACAAGATATACAACTAGTAAGTGACAGAGCTGGGATTGAAACCCTATACTGTCTGATGCAAGACTGTTAATTATTGTGCTGCAGGACTAGACAGAACTTAGAAGAAAGGTCACAAGAATTTATTTTAAAGGGAAGATGAGCTGGGAAAATTATTTAAAAATACTGAAAACATAGAACTATTTATTGGCATATATATTTCGCAAAATTAAGTTATATTGCTTTTAAATAGTATGCATAATATACATGAGACCCAGAGGACTTAGAAGTAAACTTATGTCAAGAAAGAAATTCAGTTGTCAATCTGAATTATAGTAATTGGTGAATTAGGGAGGTTTATTAATATTTCTCTTGATTTTTTAGAGATGTTTTATTAGGAATTCTATGAGGCCAAAACAAATAGAGAGGCCTCAAATAATTTAAAAGTCAGAAAAGAATTTAGGGAAGTTATCTAGTCCAATGCTCTGCTTTTAAGATGAGGAACTGAGCCCTGAAACAGCTGAGTGACTGAAAGTTGTATATCAGAGCTAGGAACAGAACCAAGACAATAATTCTGTCCTCTTATTCACTCTTGAGTTTCCTATAGGCCAGGCTGATGGAAGCTCCATTGTGATTATCTCTGAGTTCTCACTGATGCTGATCCTCAGACTGTTAAGTATTGCCTTTAGAAAACTTCCTACATCAGAGGTGGTAAAACAAGCCAAAATCCAGCCATACTGTCTGTCTGTTGCAAGAGAAAATTACTGTCCTCATTCTCCTCTTCAAGAAATTTGTATTATAGTTTAATGTGATTATCTGGCCAAAAAATATCATGGCATAAAATTCAAACTCCTCATTAGAGCATGCAAGGGCTCTTGTGATGTGCTCCTCTGCTCTTCCTTTTGGGCTTTACTTTGCTCTAGCTATGCTGATCCTGGAAATTTGCTGTTCCTAGAAATTGTTGAGTACATTCCTACCTCACAGCTGTCTCACAGCCCTCTCTACTTTGAATACTCTACCATTGTTATCTGTAGAGTTTAACTCCTCACTTTATTTAGTGTAGCTCATACGTCATTTCATAGGATGTATTACTGCCTGATCTATTTAAATGGAATTTAAAAAAAATTTTATAGGCATCCATTGTCTGTTTGCCCTTGCTGCTTTCATAAGGGTAGGCAATTTGTTTTGTTCATATGCAGTGCCTAGAACAGTATATCTGCCTAACACATAGTATATGTTCAGTAAAAATATGTATTGGATGAATGAAGAGAACAGTATGTGAGGGCCAACTTTTAAAGTAGTGTTCCATAATATAGGATGTGATTTTACAGCCCACTCAATAGTGTTAGTTTCTGTTTTCTTAAAAACCACTGTGGAATTACTGTAATTCAGGACAGTTTAGTATATTGAAAGCCAGATACTAAAAGTCATCCATTTGGAGCACTTTGTGTTTGAGGCCTTTCCTAAATCTTCCATCCGTAGACAACGTGAACTCCTTTGTTCTTCCGCTATTCGAAATTTCTGGACTATTTCTGCAGTTTTGAGCTAGGACTAGGTGCTTGGCCACTGTTACCTTTTGGTAGTAAATGACCCTCTAATGGCCTGATTGAGTTGTTGTATTTTACTTATTGTTAACAAGGTACAACTTGGAAAAATTGCTTTCAAAGCCCAAGTCTTTTGGAGCATAGAAAGAGACTGAAAACTTTATGCATACAAATGTATAGTCATAGAAATGCATTTCCTAATAATATGGCTCTATAAAAATAATGGAAACTGTTTATTGAACTCTTACTATGTTTTTGCACTAGTGTAGGCTCTTTACACATGTTGAGGTTTTATGAGTGTGTCACCATCAGCAGGTAGAGAAGACTTTCTAGTTAGAGACCAACACACCAGTTTACGTCCCTAAACAGAAGAAACAGCGCATAGCTCTACCTGCCTTCAAGGAAATTGTAATTTTATGGTGTTAATGAGAGAGATGCAATAAGCATAATAAATAGTGGTAAATGTAGAAACACAGTGAAAGAGACATAAAACACATTCAAAACAAAGCCCCGGGTGGCTGAAACATAACCTGTACATAACCAGGAATGAATGTGTAATAAGAATATCTTCAGATGATTTCTTTCAAGACAGTTTATTAAGTGAACAAATGCAAGCCTTTTTATTTTCCTTGACAAGTATTTAATTTACTATTGTGACCAATGATATAGAAAATAAAAAGAAAAATTGACTTTCTTACATTAAGAAAATGGTGGAATTTGTAAAACAAAACAAACAACAAATTAATGATTTTAGAAAGGAACCACAGTGCTTTAAGACAGAGGGAATTGCAAAATAATAAGAATCATCAAATTCAGTCTTCACCAGATAGAAATCTGGTCATTCCTAGCTGTAAACAAAGCAGCCATCTTCATTTGTTGAGTTTCCTAAAGAGTTAAGACTACTATAAAACAGAAAATTTTAGCAACTAGCATATGGCAACAGTGCAATGAAATGGAAAGACAAATGGCCAGTTTACCTGAATAGTCTCTCATCAAGACAGTTTGTTAGTATTCTGCAAGAGTGGCTGGAGAATTGATTTGGTTGTATGTTGTTTGATAGAGCAACATTTTTTGCAATATGGGAAAGCAATTCCCGGAGGATTTAAAATAGAGAAATTCATCATGTGATTTTTCTATTCCTAATGTAGCTTTATCTATGAAAATGACTTGCATACATAGTTAATGTTGTAATAATATGGCAGAAAATAAACAATTCTTTTAACCATTGCCATATATCACTGAAGACACATGCATCCAGAAGTTATAGGCAATTTATGGATTTTCTAAATATTTAAAGTGCCATGAATGGCTGATCTTAGTTTTAGTCATTATGTTTTCATTGCCAATAAGTTACAAATACAGAAGATAAGTGAGCACAAAAGTAATCTTCTGATTGACTTAGCTGAAAGATATGGAACTTCTAATTTAAGTTCTCAAATTGCATCATGTGATTCTGTACCTATTAGACATTACTTGTTATTCAAAGAGAAAAAAAATGTTGTAGCATACCTTGTGAAATAAATGCAGTGAGTTATCAAATCAAATGAGGCAAACTGAAATTATTGTGAATTTTCTTTATATTTGAGTTTTTATATTTAAGGCTTTTAATTATTTAAAAACTCATTTTAGTTCTTCAGAAAAGATCTCTGCCACCACCATCATCCCTTTTCCCAAAATTGGGTGCTTCTGTTACATACTGTCATAGCACTTTTGCCTCTCCTTTTGTGGACACCTGATCCCCTTGCCATTGTTGGTTTAAAGTCTCTCATCTGAACTTTTTTTTTTTTTTTTGAGACAGGGTGTTGCTCTGTCACCCAGGCTAGAGTGCAATAGCAGCATCATGGTTGTCTGCAACCTCAAATTCCTGTGCTCAAGGGATCCTCTTGCCTCAGCCTCCCTAGGAGCTGGGTCTACAGGCACACATCACCATGCCTGGCTAATTTTTCTGTTTTTTGTAGAGACGGGGTCTCTCCCTTGCTCAGGCTAGCCTCTAACTCACAGCCTCAAGCAATCTTCCCACCTTGGCCTCCCAAAGTGCTAGGATTACAGGTGTGAGAGTCAGCCTCTCATCTGGACTCTATTATAAACACCCCAAAGGCAGGGATGATGTCAGTCTTAGTAATAACTTAAAATGAGTCAAACACATTACTTCATCAGTTCTTCCTCCTCTCCTGAATCATCAGCTTTCTCTTCTCTACTGGCTCATCCTATCAGCAATACATATGAAGGAAATTAGAAATATTTTGACCCCAAAATATGGGATTTTGACGTACTGGATTGACTGAAAAAGCCTCAAGCTTTTTCTGACCTTTCTCCCACCCATCCATCAGCTCTCCCCAAATCTCTGATGTTTCTTGATCTGCCTGAGATCCAGACGCACCTAGGAAAACAATTGTCTTTCCTTCCCCTCCCTGCTACCTCAATATCTATTGCAGGAAGGAAGATCAAGAATGAAACCAGATCTGGCCCAATCCATTTTAAAAATAATACTTGTCTCTCAGGTTAATTCTGAAAGAGAATCATTTACAATTCAGGCTCTTTCCCCCATCCATTCATTCTCCCAAGTATTGTTCATCCTCTCTAGTAATCAAATATTGCCCCTCAACAGAATTACCTATTTTCTTCATCTCTCCTTTCCCTCTAAAATGAAAGTATATAAACTTATGGACCCCATTGGGATATTGGGTAATCACTCTGTGATTCTCTCTGTATGCAAGGTAAATAAATCTTTTTCTCTTATTAATCTGCCTTATTGATCTTTCAGGGAAACTTCCTGGGGCAAAAGAATGTTTTCCCTTCTGTCCCACACAAACGTGCTATTTTTCCTTTTTTCAAAATCTCTCTTGACTCCATTTCTCCCATTTCTATCTTCCTTACAACTTTTCATCAAAGCTCCTTGGAATGGTTGCCCATACTCATTATCTTTAATTTCTCTCCTTCCTTTTTCTCTCTTATCTACTATAATAAGCCATCACTCTACTGAAAATGCTTCTATCAGGTCACCAATGAGTGCCAATGGTCAATACTCATTTACATATTTATATACATCAGGGACTGTTAGTGTAGATTCCTAATACTTAAATCAGCTACAATTTCTTAACTACATATATCAGACTTCTTCCACAGAAGATCTGTTGATAACTGTATTAGTTTTCTAGAGCTGCCATAACAAAGTACCAACAAATTGATGGTTTACCACACAGAAATTTATTCTCTCGCAGTTCTGGATGTCAGAAGTCTGAACTTAAGGTGTTCAGAGCCACACAGCCTTGAAGGAAGAAAGAATCCTTCCCCGCTTCTTCCAACTTCTGATGGCTTTAGGCTTTCCTTTGTTTGGGGTTGTGTAACTCCAATCTCTACCTCCATTTTCGCAGAAACTTTTGTGTGTGTGTGTGTGTGTGTGTGTGTGTGAGTGAGAGTGACTCCTCTTTATGTCTCTTATAAGGACAATTGCCATTAAATTTAGAGCCAACCCGGATAATCCAGGATGATGTCATATCAAGATCTTAATTCCATCTGCAAAGACCCTTTTTCCAATTAGGCTCACGTTAAAGTTTCCAGGAATTAGGATGTGGACATATCTTTTGGGGGCCAGCATTCAACTCACTACAATAATGATACCAATGTTCAGTCTTTTATTCATAGCAGAGGTAAAATGCAATATTCTAATCAGGATGCCAATTTAACCACTAATTAATTTTTCATTCAACAAATAGTTATTGAATACCTCCTATGTGTCAGGCATTGTTATAGGTCACGAAGAAAAAGTGGTAAGCAAAACCTTACTCTCATGGAGTTACATTATAGTTGGGGGAGTCAAGTAGGGAGAAACAGAATTATCCTTTGATCCAAGTGGATTACTTAAAGCAAAGTATATTAGTATATTTCCTAAAGTTATGGAAATCATTTTAAACTTGAAATTAAGCTGCTAAAATTCATAGTTTTATAAAAGCAAGAACATACAGAATACAAAACAGTCCTTTTCTAGTTCATTCATTGCCAGACTACATATCAGATGTTTTACCCATGTGCTAAAGCAAAAGAAAAAACAAAGTGACAAAGTCTGGATAAATTTATGTTTATCTGTTGACAAGTGATACAAAGCCATGCATGTAGTGTGACTGTAAACCCCTAGCGTAAATAGGCAAGTGATAGCATGATGATCCTGATTTCCTTCATTAATGCTTTATTTATACCACATTATTAGTCTAATTAAAATAAACATAAACAATGTGCCATCTATATCATGAAGCCAGTTTCAAACTAACTTCTGTTTCTTTGTAACACCTCCCCTGCTTCCACCTTTTCTAAAAGACTTAATTATGCTCTTTTATCTGCTAACTCTAAACTATGCATATGTTGTTATTCTTACTAACAATATATGCTTAGGCACTTCACCTCCATTAATTTATCATTAACCATTACTCTATATTGTGTTAGTGTGCTTCCATATGCATTCTCCCTACTGAACAATCACGTCTTCCAGAGGAGAGGCCATATCATTTTTTGTTTTCCCAGCACTTAACAGAGTATATACCATGTAGTGGATTAAAGATGAATTAAATTTAGTCGACTGTAGGCTTGGCAACTACAAGGGGCAGGATTGTTTGGATGCTGACTGACCTAGCTGTGTCACCAGACTATATAGGATTAAATCCTTCTTTGCTAACTTAACTAACTCAATGTCCTTGTCTGTGAGAAACATTGCTAGTGGAGTTGACTTACCAGTGGGACACAATGATGTGTATTAAGCATGCACTTGGTGTGTACCTAACTCTTAGTAAGCACTCAATAAATTTTAGTCATTAACATTGTTTGGCTTTTATTTTTAGCACTATTGCTTTTAAACATGTATCCTGACAATGCAGTGGACTTTCACTCATACAGATAGCTTTTAATTGAAATACATGGAAGTTTCAATTTGGCAGGACCCAAGGTTTAAAATTATAGGCAGCTTAATAAATAGAAAGCATAATTAAAAGTTCAAATTTTGAAAGCCATTAACTATGATGTTTTAGTGATGTGACTTGGAAGGATTAGCTACATAAAGCACTCATTTTTATAAAAAGAAAAGTAAGTGGTGATGTATTCTAAGCGTTTTACTGTTTCTCGCAAGCTACTCTTTGGCAGTCATCCTTAACTTTTCACATTCTTGTTTATCTCATATATGGCAATTACTATGTTTTAAAAAGATTTTCTTTTTTTTTTATTTCAGCATATTATGGGGGTACAAATGTTAAGGTTATGTATATTGCCCATGCCCCCCTCCCCCCTCTAGTCAGAGCTTCAAGCGTGACCATCCCTGAAACATTGCACATCTCACTCATTATGTTTGTATATACCCATCCCCTCCTCCCCCCTCACACCTACCCGACACCTGACAAATGTTATTCCTATATGTCCAGTTAGGTGTTGATCCGTTAATACCAATTTGCTGGTGAGTACATGTGGTGCTTGTTTTTCCATTCTTGAGATACTTCACTTAGTAGAATGGGTTCCAGCTCTATCCAGGAAAATATAAGAGGTGCTATATCACCATTGTTTCTTAAAGCTGAATAGTACTCCATGGTATACATATACCACATTTTATTCATCCACTCATGTATTGATGGGCACTTGGGTTGTTTCTACAACTTTGCAATTGTGAATTGTGCTGCTATAAACATTTGAGTGCAGGTGTCTTTTTTGTAGAGTGTCATTTGATCTTTTGGGTAGATGCCCAGTAGTGGAATTGCTGGATCAAATGGTAGATCTACTTGTATCGCTTTAAGGTATCTCTATATTGCTTTCCACAGAGTCTGAACTAGTTTGCAGTCCCACCAGCAGCGTAGGAGTGTTCCTATCTCTCCGCACCCACACCAACATTTATTGTTTGGGGACTTTTTGATAAAGGCCATTCTTTCTGGAGATAAGTGATATCTCATTGCAGTTTTGATTTGCATTTCCCTGATGGTTAGAGATGTTGAGCATTTTTTCATATGTTTGTAGGCCATTATTCTGTCATCTTTTGAAAAATTTCCGTTCATATCCTTTGCCCACTTTTTGATAGGGTTGTTTGATTAAAAAGATTTTCTTATTAAACATTTTTATATGCACTACCTCTCTTAATCAATTTGTCAATTCTTTCTTAACTTTATCACTTTGAACATTGAAATCATAGAATTTAAGCAATGAATAACAATAGTACTTACATAAATGAATTTTGCATTTATATTATTATACTATACTCAAAACATATTTTTAATAAAAATATTTTTTGTCTGGGAATTTTGCCCATTTAAAAAATTTTAAATAAATTTTATCATGTATATTTAAGGTCTACAACATGATGTTATAAGATACATATACATAGTAAAATGGTTATTATAGTGAGACAAAGTAATATATCCATCATCTCATGTAGTTACTCATTTTCCTCCCAGTGGAAGAGCAGCTATATCTACTCATTTAGCAAAAATCCTGAATACTATGCATTGTTATTAACTATAATTTTCACATTGTATATTAGATCTTTGGACTTGTTCATCCTACATATTTGCTACTGTGTATCCTTTGAGTTTCATTTCTCCATTTCTTCCCCCTGACACCAATCATGGTAACCAGTATTTTATTCTCTGTCTCTCTACATATGATCTTTTATTGTTTTTTGTTTTAGATTCCACATATAAGCAAGATTATGTAATGTTTTTCTTCCTATGGCTGGCTTATTTAACTTAGCATAATGTCTTCTAGGTCCATCCATGTTGCGGCAAATGGCAGGATCTTCTCCTTTTTAAAGGCCAAATAATATTCCAGTGTGTGTGTATATATACATATACATATATATATATATATACCATAGTTTCTTTATTCATTTGTCCATTTATGGACATGTAGGTGGTTCCCATATCTTGACTAGTGTGAATAATGCTGCAATGAACTAGAGAGTGCAGATATCTTTATGAGGCAGTAATTTCATTTCCTCTGGGTGTATATGCAGAAGAAAGATTGCTGAGTCATATGTTAATTCTATTTTTAATTTTTTTAGGAACCTTCATACTGTTTTTCATAATGGCTGCACCAGTCTACATTCCCATGAACAGTGTACAAGGGTTCTTTTTCTCCATACTCTCACCAACACTTGTTATATCTTGTATTTTTAATAATAGTGATTTGAAGTAGTATCTCATAGTGCTTTTAATTTGCCTTTCCCTGATGATTAGTGATGTTTAACACCGTTTAATGCACCTGTTGGCCATTTTAATGTTACCTTTCGAGAAATGTTTATTCAAGTCCTTTGCCCATTTTTAAAATCAGGGTATCTGTTTTCTTGCTATTGAATTGTATGTGTTCTTTATAAGTCTTGACTATTAACCCTTTATCTGACATATGATTTTCAAATTTGTTTAATAATCTCTAGGTTGCCTTTTCATTTTTTTGATTATTTCCTTTGCTGTACAGAAGCTTTTTACTTTTTCTTTTTTTAATTTCAAATTTTTAAAAATATCAGCATATTATGAGGGTACAAATGTTTAAGTTACATATATTACCTTTGCCCCACCCAAGTCAGAGCTTCAAGTGTATGCATCCCCCAGATGATGTGCACCACACCCATTAGGTGTGAATATACCCATCTTCTCTTCCTCCCTCCCATCTGACTGACACCTGATGAATGTTACTACTATATGTGCACTTAAGGGTTGATAAGTTAATACCAATTTGATGGTGAGTACATGTGGTGCTTGTTTTTCCATTCTTGTGATACTTCACTTAGTAGAATGGGCTCCAGCTCTATTCAGGATAATACAAGGGGTGCTAGAGCACCATTGTTTTTTGTGGCTGAGTAGAACTCCATGGTATACGTATACCACATTTTATTAAACCACCTTTGCTGTACAGAAGCTTTTTAGTTTTATGTAATCCCATTTCTTTTTGCTTTTGTAGCTCAAGCTTTTGGTGTGATATATAAGAAATCATTGTGAAGGCCAGTCCCAAAGAGCTTTCCCACTATGTTTTCTTCTGTGAGTTTTATGGTTTTAGATCTTTTATCCATTTTGAGTTGATTTTGAGTATGGTGTAAAATTAGGGTTCACTTTCATTCATTTGCTTGTGGAAATCCAGTTTTCCCAGTACCATTTATTGAAGAGGACTATCTTTTCTCTATTATGTCTATTTGGTGACCTTGTCAAAAATTAGTTGACCATATGTATTCAGATTTATTTCTGGACTCTATTCTGGCCCGCTGGTCTATCTTAGACCTTAAGAGACCTTGCAGCTTGCTTTCTTTCCTCTTGGGATTCTGCTCTGAAATCACTATGTAAAGAAGCCTAGCCTAGCCTACTGGAGAATGAGAGGTCATACAGAGGGGAACTGAGGTGCTGTAGCTGACAGCCAGCACTTCCTGGTAGCTGCATTTTCATGAGTGATCCCAAATGAGGCCAGAAGAACAACTGCCTTGCATAGAATTGCTGATCCACAGGATCTTGAGCAATAATACATGGATTTTGTTTTAAGCTTCTAAGTTTTGGGGTAGTTTGTTATACAGAAGTAGATAACTGATACCACCTATGCAGGCCCAAAACTAAGGAACAGAGGTAATTCTCAATCTGAAATCTCTAGTGCCTGTGTTCTCTCAACTTCCAGCAAAGACATTTCCAGTAATAAGGCACTGAGTCATAACATTTTCCTTTCATGAACAGAGATATTACTGCATTATACAGATCAGTTTGGTTTTTAGCAGCAGAAAAAATGACTATAGAGATTTCAAGAGTAGTTTCTGATACTCATATGGCCTGGAAATATCTGCTGGCTTATTGCCTTTCTGGTTACTGTATACCTCCTGATGACTGCAATAAAAGACTCAGAAATATTAAAAATGAAGAACTGCTGAGTCCCAGGCTAATTTCAGTCACCATTATCATTGAGAGTGCTGTTACAATGTTGATAGTAAAGTATGTATTTGAAAAGGAGTGACTTCTAAAAACACTAGCTAAACTATTAATAGAAACTTATATGTAATGAAGCAGTAGAAAGTGTTGTAGGAATCTGAAGAATTAGAAATAAGTGAAGTTATTTAGCTAATACAAAAAATTTAATGAGCAGGGTTTTTTTTTTATTTTTCAGTGATTTTTCTTTAGTTGTAAGCTACAGAACCAATAATTTTGATGCCAAATTGAAAAGTTGCTTTAAACCAGAGAAATGACTAGATGGTTCTTTGCAGATTGGCTTGGCATTGTTTTCAGGGACTTCTTCTGATCATGCCATATAATGGATCAATCAATAGACATTGTTTTTTTTTTCAGCATTATTATTGTTCTTGGCACCACAGGGATTTGTAATTCAGTCCAAATAAATTCAACAGATTATAATTTTCCTAGGGAACACAGATTCCATAGCACATCTGGCCTACTGTATGGGAAACAAAGCAGTGGATGGAGGCCAAAGAAAGCCCTCAGACTGAGCAATGCAGGTACTGGTAATTGGAAGCAGGGCTATGTGCAAGGAGGTGGTGAGGCCAAGGGGATATGGGAGGAGTATCCACTGTATCTGTTACATGATCTTTCTAAGACTGACAGTTTTGTGGATGAAGGAAACTGACATTTCAGAGTGTCCATCATGAGCCTTGAATAATACTAGACATTTTCATGTTTGATCCTTACAAAAATTTTGCAGCATAGATATTCTCTCCATGGTTTGTAGGGGACAAAACTGACTCTCAGAAAAGCTTAGTACCTCTTACTGCTAAGTCATTTTAAAGTTAGAATTGGGAGCAGATTTTAGACCCAGGTATTTCTGACACAGAAGCCTCTGATCCCTCTATCAACTATTACAATGGAGAAAATCTAAAGAAAATTTAGAAATTTAGAGAATAAAGGTAATAATGAATTTAGATTATGCTCTATTTTTTATTTATATTCTACATTTATTAAGAAATTGACTTTTTTCCTTTTTCCAATTGCAAGTGGCCAATAAAACTCTCATTTACAATGTATTAAATAATAAAGTTTTTGTTTCTTGAGTGTTTAATTTGGAGAAATATGACATAGAAAAATTAAATATTTTAAAGAATAGTGTTCTTAAAACTATGTTAGGGCTTTTCTAATGGGTAAACTTAAGTTTTTATACATTTACTAGTAATAATAATGACAATATCACCTTATATTATTCTTGTAGGACTTTCCATTATATAAAAACATTAAAAAATTAATTTCAGTGAGTCCTTACAATAGTTCTATGATAGCAGTAAGGGTCCTATTGTTACCAACTTATAGACGAGGAAGATAAAGTTGAGATAAGTGGCTTGTCTGATATGATTCAGCTCATCCCTGAGAAGGGTGGGTCTAGAACTGCATTATCTCAGGATTTGTTTGTGGAATGCAGGTGCAACTCCTTTTATACAATACATGGAGTTCTGAAATAAGTAAATGTTTAGTACTGGAAATCTTATTATTCAAAGCAATCTTATCGTGAATCCTTTGGTAAACAGAGTGCTTGCCTTTTGTCCAAATAAGGATTTTTCACATTTAGATTTGCCTGAAAGTGATGAGTATTTTGGCCATTTTGTCTCGGAAATGATTATATTTGTTTCTTGATATACCTCTTACATCTTGAGGTTTTCTTCTTATGGTGGTCATAGAGAGTTTCCTCAGAATGCATCTTTCTACTGTGGTTGCTGCAATCTCCTGCAGAATATGTACTGGTTGGTATCATTTCTCAACTATTGATTTCAATTACCTTATCTAGGTCCTCAGGACAAGAAGTGAGAAATACGATCTCTAACTTCAAAGATGGGGGTTTTAAAAGAAAATGTGCTAGAATGTGGATGGAGCTTTAATCTGTTCTAACCTGAAAATCACACCCATCTACATTCAGTGATGTTGGAACTGATAGTATTATTGCATTCTTATGGACATTAAGACCTCCAAGGCCTGCATATAACTTGTACTTCCAAACTTGAGGATGCTTGTAGTTTGTCAGCGATTTGGGGCTATGGTTTCTCTCTGATGTTTGTGCCTACTTAGCCCTGTGGGTTTAGGGTCCTCTTCTACAAATGATGCCATCTATCTTTGATCACTGCTGTCATTTCCTAATAACCCGCAGCTTTGGGCTACGTGGCTGTGTTGCTTTTAGAGTGGTTTTTTCCTGCTTACCTTGCATGTAGTTGTTCCAGTTCATGTCATCTCACTATATAAGCAGTTGCTTAAGAATTCTGTTGTAATCTATCTTTGCATCCCTAACCTCACCAAACTGAGGCATAAGCAACATGCTTCAGTGATGAGAAGTTGATCAAATGCTTTAAATGCATGGATTCATTGATGTTTTGAATGTCAGGGATGTAAGCAACTTTCATTCTACCCCTTGATCTTATTTTATGTTAGTTTAGAAAGTAGAATATACTGTGTTCTTTATTCTAAATGTGCATTTTAGAACTTGATAAAAGTTTAAAAGAAATTACCCATAGATCTACTATGTAAAGAATGTGCCTGTTAACAGTTTGTTCTGTTTTTTGTCCATGTAATTTAAAAAAATATATAATATAGTCAATGTATATAACATTTTATATTCTTCTTCTTATATTTAACAGGATATGATTGGTATTTCTTAATATATATAATTCAGAAGTATAATTTTAATATTTATATACTATTTAGAAAGAATTTTCATACCTTAATTTATTCAACCAAACCCCTATTACATTACATTTTAAATATTTTAATGCACCTCACTAAATTGTCTTCCAAAGTGTCATAAAAATTCACATTCTTATTAGCAATGTATAAAAGGTCCTATTTCACCAAACCTTGCGCATCCATAGATATTCTAATTAGTACCATTGTTTCTGGTAATCTACTGGACAAGAAATGCTATCTTCTTATTCTAATTTGCATTTATTGGACTTTTGGAAAGGATAAAAAATTGCCATATGTTTTTAAAACTAACCCTTCTTGTAAATTTTCTGTTTATATTCTTTGTCCATGAATTACTGGATTCTCAATAGTTTTCTTATTGATATGTGTGAGTTATTTTCACAGTAAATACATTATTCCTTTATCATATTAACTGCATATATTTTTCAGTTCCTTTTATAATATTCAAAAGCTTTAAATTTATATGTAGTCAGATGTATTGATTCTTCTTTTGTTATGATTTTTTTCTTTGTTGTTTTCCCAATGAGGAATGTATTCAGCTGTAAGTAACAGAAATCCTGATTAACTGTGACTTATACAAGAGAGGGGTTTATTTTTCCTGCATAAGCAAAAGTCTAGTGATAGGTTGTAATAGCAGTGGTTTAGTTTCTCAGTAATATCATTTCATAATCAGGCTCTTTTTTCTGCCCTGCCATATTTCATAATTATCAGATTTTTTTTTAATATAAGCAACTTCATTAAGAAAGCTAAGGCTCAGAGAAATTAAGTATTTTGTCCCTGCTGCTCAGCTAATTGGTGGAGTTGTATGGTCTCCTTTTTTTTAGTCTCTAAAATATTTCTACTGCATGGTGACATCACATGATTATCTTGTGCATTTCACATTGGTACCTGATAGTGGCATATTCTATGCATACAAATATGACTTTGCTCTATATGCCTTCAAGATGTGTCCAGGTAATATTGTGCATTGACAATATCTCAGGGTTTTTTTTATTATTTTATAATAAACACTTTAGATTAAAATAACATGGGTAGAATTCAATATATACTAAAGTAAAAACCTTATTTACTTTCATGTATTTTTACAGATGTAACAGAACTTTTAGAAAGAAGGAGCCAAAACTTTTAAGAGCATGCTGAAATTCTTATTTCATACATTAAAAACTAACTTATGGCAGAAGACTGAGAAGCCTACTAAAGTAAACTCTCAGACAGGCTAACTTTGATCAGCCAAACAAAGAAATACTCTAATCAATTTTTGGAAGCCTCTCATGGGCAAATCTAAACCAACAAACATAAAGTCTATCTGTGCAAAGCATCCAACCTGAACCTGTGGTAACCAAGCTTATAAATTAGTTGGAGAAAGAAGAACAATAGATAATATTTTAATCCATAAAAGATGTAAATAGTAGTGGAAAGCAACTATAAATTAAATGTCACAGAATAGATGGCATGTCTACTTTCTAAGTGAATAGAATATGTCATATTTTCTTAACTACTCATTTTGAACAAACATGATTTTTTAGCCATAACTATAAACAATATAGATTATTTATTTAATGTTTTAAATATTAATATAATATTTTTCTTTAAAATAACTTTAAATTGAGATGTTTAAAAGTTAACTTCTTTATTAAGTAATAATACCCATGAACTCATGAATTCAATCTCTAGCTATACTTTTTTTGCTTTTAGTCATACTTCTTTTTGATATGTTAAAATAAACATAAATCTATTAAAATAAAAAATGATCCTCATGTACCATCTAAAAATCATCTTATGTCTCAATCTTTGGGAAACAGTGGTTTAAACAATCAATTACTTGGGAGTTTAGATGAGGAACCATAGAACAAATTTGCAATGATTCTATTAAAATATGTGAATTAAAGGATTCTCTTGTTCCCCTAAGGCCATAATCAAAATTATGGCTCAGATATATTGTCTGCCAGGTAATGGCTTATTAATAAGGATTTCTTTAGTGTTCTTAGATATTTTATATAATTTAGCTTTTAAAAAACAGCCTTCAGATAACAGCCTTTCACAAGTGCTGAAAAGACTTTGGTTTTATTCTTCAAATTTCAATAATAGATCCCAGAGTGAATAAGGTTACACATTTCACTTTTATAATCATCTTTGCTCAATCTACTGAAGTTAGAAATGCATTAATATAGCATAGCACATTATTTCTTCTAGGCTACTTTATAATTTGTTCAGAATGATTGCAAATCTTACTAAAAGCAATGCATATACTTCAAAAAGAGTTTATCATTTATGATTAAAGACACATAATCCTAAAAAGTATCTTAGCTAATTTTCAAGAATCATTGAAATATTTTGGAATCAACCTTTTTAACCAAATGCAGCAAAATTTAGAATTGTGTTTACAGTTAGAGATTTCTAGGGTTATATTCATTAGCTGATAGAATCTGGACTATAGATTGAAGGGAAACATTTTAAAATGTTAACAATTTTGAATGGAAATCTTTAAAAATGTATTATTCACTTCCAGGCCTTCTTAAACAAATGATAATGAACATAACACACATTTTCCTTAAGACTTAGGATCATCATTTATGAGCTTCCACTAGTAAACCGTACTGTCATTCTGGTTCTGTAGTTTCCAGTTTTTCTGTCTCTGTTTTCTGTTAGGCTTTATTTTGTAGCTATTATGCTTGTCTCCCTGATAAGCCTCTACCTTATAACTGTCCCTCTTCCAGTTTGCTGCTCCCAGTTTTCTATGACCTCAGAATTAGATAATGGAGTTTGTTAAATGTATCATGATAACATCATAGGGTGGGAACCTCAGGGACTCTTTTTCCCTTACTTCTAATTCAGGGTGATATTGTGGATGGTTGCAATTCTGAGAGGATTAAGGCTTAACTAACTGAGTTATTTAGTGAACTATTTTCTAGCTTTTGTTTGTTAGTTTTGATCCTAAATGATGATAACTTTAAGGATGCCTCATCATCACTCTGGGTTTTACAGTTTTAGGGCACTTTCACATACAAGACTGGATTTGTTCTAAACTGTGTTTACCAATGTTTACCATTTTGAGCGATTGGTACAATGAAGACCTTCTTTAAATGTTTAGAAAATTTTAAAGACATACCTTTGAACTTGCTAGGATATAGCAAAGAAGCATTCCCTTTCTTCTCCAACTCTGCTACTTAGACAAAGAACTCTTATCTCTGTCAGTGAACTTCTCTAACCATTTATTTATACTCTTCATCTTAGTCATATACATATATTCATGTGTGCACACACCCTCACATACAGAGAACTATAACATATATTATACTTTTGATCATTCTATTGGAGATTAAAAATCTGTCCAATGAGGAGATACAAAATGTTACATTATACCAAGGTGAGCTTCTAAGGTATCTTTGTTGGAAGTACAAGTTGGGAAATGGTGATCAATCAGTGGTGTTCACAACAGGGATGCAAGACAGCATACTGATGAGAGGGGTAAAATACTGGAACTACTATTCATATTTATGTAATACTTTAAAAGTTGGGGATAAATAAATATTTACTAATATTCAACATCCAAAGCCTATCGTGTATCCTAATGAAGAATGAATTTGACAATCCAAAGGGGTTGACGGAAGTTTCTTCTTTGTTAAGTTTCCAATTATTGAAACATATTATAATTGTAACATATTGTAACAAGATGATATGTGTTACATTTATGCAATTAAAACTTTAATATTTTTGGGTCCTTAGAATACTTTTTAATGAGATGAGGAATGACCAAGAAAATATTTTGAATTATATTGAGGCCTATAGATTTTCTGGTGACAAAGCACTTTAAAATGTCATTTAAGATGAGTTACATAGATTTATGTAAAAAGGGTTCTGATTTAGTTGACCTTTTCTGTAACAACCAGTGGCTATCAGAAAGCAGTTATTTTGAAAAACCTAAAATATACTGAATCTATCCCAAACACAGTAAAGTCAATGTTTTTTAGTAATAAGTGAAAAAGTAAGTGCTTTTCAAAAGGAACCCATGGAGAGAGCATTTTGGAATGGCTATTTAGAAATACTTTCATCATTTTGTATTGCTTTATGCTCTTAAGGATTTTTGAATCTTAGGCTAGTTTACATACTTTATAAAAAACCCAGATTAATAATCGCAATGTGTGTTACAGATATTATACTTTTACAATTATTCAGAACACTATATATGCCTTTAATTCATTTCCCCCAATACCCACTTTAATAATTACTGACTTATTACTAAAAGAAGGTGTTTAATCTAAGAACTCTGAGACCATGCCAGATAAGACATTTGTAAGGGCTATCTCTTAATAAAAAAACTAAGGTTTTTTCTGTGTATTAATTTGGAATGATTATTTAGGGGCTCAAGCAGAGAATTTAGATTAATTGGTCTTGCAATAAAAAGCAAATTTTGAAAAATGAGCTCATCAAAAAGAAGGCAAATAATCAGCTCCTTCTAGATCATAGGAAGGAGAGTTCTGAGAGATATTTATATATATGTAGACATATACATATATACAAAAGAACTGACTTCTGAAGAAAAAGTATATATATTTGTATAGTAAAAGTCTAACTAGATTATATATGTATATATAAACATCTAAAATATATTTATATATAAATAAATATTATGTAAATATTATGGCATATAACAGATTCATATATATATGTATGTAGGTAGGTAGTAGGCATCTATCTATGAAATGTACTTTTTCTTCAGAAGTCAGTTGTTTGGCTTGAAAATTTTATTCTTAGAAAATTTTTAAAATAGCACATGATTTTGCCAATTCTCATTTTTTTACTTTAAATTTTTGTTTATCAATATGTTATAAAAATTAAGCTCTATATCATTTTAGGGAGTTATTTTATATATCTATTTCCAATAGATTTTGACATGCTGAAGGACAGCATTATGAGCCTTTCTTTGTTTAAATAAGGCATTAAGGCTTATAAGTGAGATTTAATGGGCTTCAGTTATGTTAGAGGGTTTCTGGGGCATTACTGACATTTAAAATGATCTCTCTAAGTAGTGTCTTTGCTGCTTCTATTAATTGATGGCACTGTTATCATGACTTGTGGCACAGCATTCTAAGTAGCAAAATGAAAGTTCATGCTGATTTTACTAATTTTTCTTTCATTACTTTATGAATTCAAGTATAAGAACATTAAAACAACATAAATGAAAATATCACTAACTGACCTTAGGAGTATCTTCTGAGATTATCATACAGTTGTCTGAAACAGAAAAGGAAAATTGTTGAAGGAAAAAATATGAAAACCCTCTTCTAAAAATAATCAACTTATTAATCTTAAAAATATTACAAAAAGGACATCAAGGCTTTAAAAATACCTAATCAATTTTTGCTCAGGGAAAATTCAGGAAATAAAAGAAATGAAATCAGCATTATTTTTTTATTTTTAGCTACAATGTTCAGCATCATTTAAATGATTTAGAGTTTGCAAGGCAGACAACTATTTGTTGTCTACGTTTAGTTATTAAAAGCATTTCCTTAAGTACCAACTCAGAAAATCTTAATTAACTTTCCAGAGAGTTACAACAAATCTTAAATTTCTGTTGAATAAAGTTCTTTATAATTCTCATTTACTATAATATTTTGATTTTCCTCTTCATATAATAATTTAGTAACTAATTACTGTTTAGAATAAGCATTCTGTTTAATCCTTGGAAGGAACATTTAGTTTTATAATGACAGGATTGTTACATTAATTTTTTTGCTTGATTTTTATTTAGTTCTGTTTGCAATGTATTTTTTAAACATTCATTTGTTCATTCCTTTACTGAGCATTTACAGAATACTTGCTGTAAAATAGGCATTGTTTTTTATACTTAAGAAAGCAATTTCTTTTTTTTCTTTTTTCATAATTTGCTGCTATGTTGCAGCTTTCATTCAAAATACATTTTACATCATCTGTGATTCAAAAAGCCAACTATTTTTCCTTTCTCTCCTCCCTGCACCCCTCCCATCACTATTCTACTCTTTACTTCTATGTGATCCACTTTTTTAGATTCTACATATGAGTGAGATTATTTGTCTATGTCTGGCTTATTTCACTTAATGTGATGTCCTCCAGTCTCATCCGTGTTGCCCCAAAGGACAGGATTTCAATTTTTTTTAATGGCTGAATAGTTTTCCATTCTGTAAATATATAACATTTTCTTGATAGATGCTTAGGTTGATTCCCTATCTTGGCTATTGTGAATAGTGCTGCAATAAACATGGGATTGCAGATATCTCTTCAACATATTGATTTCATTTCCTTTGGGTATATACCCAGTAGTGGGATTGCAGGATCATATGGTAGTTCTATTTTTAATTTTTTGAGGAACTCCCATAGTATTTTCCATAATAGCATAATTAGGTCATTAAATATGAAATGTCTGATTTCAAATCAAAAGCGTAGCTTATTATATCTCAGACAAGAAGCAGCACAATTAAGCAAAGTATGTGCCTAAACTATTGGCACAGTTTTGTCATCTTTATGGTAGCTTGTTTATGCCAGCAGCGAGGAAGCCTGAAGAGTAAGTGGTGATGAAATAAAGAAAAGTAGTTTCCACAGCTTGTTGAGAATGGAATATTTTTCCTTGCAAGAAGTGGTCCAAAGCGTGGAAGAAGTGGTAGTCAGCTGGTGCAAAGTCTGGGGAATACGATAGATGACAGAGAGTTTCCAAGTCCAGCTTCTGTAATTTAAGCAGCATTGTTTGTGCTGCATGTGGTTGAGCATTGTCTTGCAGGAGGATTGACCTGTCTCTTTTGACCAATCTTAGTGGCTTATTCACAAGCATCCTCATCATTTCATCCAATTGGTTGTAGTAGACATATATTGGAATTGATTGGCCAAGTTTCATGAAGCTGTAGTGGATAATACCAACGCTGGACCAGCCAACAGACACCATTAGCTTTTTTTGATGAATATTCAATTTTGGACTGTTTCTGTACTTCATCTTTATCCAACCATTGCACCAAAGACTTGTGATTGTCAAAAAGAATCCATTTTTTGTCACACGTAACAATACAGTGTAGAAATAGTTCACCTTTATGTCATGCCAGCAAAGAAAGGCAAACTTCCAGACTATTTCTCTTCTGACGCTTGTTTAATTTATATGGTACCCATATATCCAGCTTGTTTACCTTGCTGATTTGTTTCAAATGGTCCAATATTGTTGGAATAGTAATGTCAAACCTTGCTGCTAATTCATGCTTATGTTGAGATGGATTCACCTCCACTACAGCTTTCAGTTCATCATTACCCACCTTGGTGTCACGTCGCCCACATGGCTCATTTTCAAGATTAAAATCACCAAACAGACATTCTCAAACCATCAAAATGTTGTGTGTTCATTAGCCACATCCTTCCCAAACACTTCGTTGATATTTTGAGCTGTCTGTACTGCTTTGTTTCCATGATGGAACTTATAATCAAAAATAACATGAATTTTGGACTTATCCATGGTTTTGAAAAAATTGCTCTAAAAAATTATTAAAGATACTTACAAGCCAAAACATGCATTCACAAGACTGAGGCTGTACCTTCACAATCAAAATAAAACAAGAAGTGTCAAAGTGAAATGCCAGAGATAGCTATTGTCGAACTTAGTACTTAAGGAAATCAGACATTCTGCTCCTTTGTTCTATGTTTCTGTTTTTATACCAACACCATGTTGTTTTGGTTACTATAGCTTTGTAGTATATTTCGAAGTCAGGTAGTGTGATGCCTTCAGATTTGTGATTTTTGTTTTGTTTTGTTTTTTTACTACTCAAGATTGCTCTGGCTATTCAGGATCTTTTGTGGTTCCATAAAAACTTTAGGATTGATTTTTCTATTTCTGTCAAAAATGTAATTGGTATTTTAATAGGGACTACATTGAATATGTAGATTGCTTTGTGTATTCATGGACATTTTAACATATTAATTCTTCCAATCTATGAGCCTGGGATATCTTTCCATTAATTGGTGCCCTCTTCAATTTCTTTGATCAGTATTTTATAGTTTTCATTGCAGAGATCTTTCACTTCCTTAGTTAAATTTTTTCTAGGTATTTAATTTTTTTTGGTAGCTACTGTAAGTAGGATTGCTTTTGTAATTTCTTTTTTATATTGTTTGCTGTTGGTGTATAGAAATGCTACTGATTTTTGCATGTTGATTTTGGGTCCTGAAACTACTGAATTTGTTTATTAGTTTCCACAGTTTTTTGGTGAAGTCTGTAGAGTTTTCTAAATAAGATCATGTCATCTGCAAATAGAGACAATTTGACTTCTTCCTTTCCAATTTGGATACCCATATTTCTTTCTCTTGCTTAATTGCTCTGGCTAGGAATTCCAGTTCTGTCTTGAATAAAAGTGGTAAAAATAGGGCTGGGTTCTGTGGCTCATGCCTGTAGTCCGAGCACTTTTGGAGGCTGAGGCAGGAGGATTGTTTGAAGCCAGGAGTTTGAGACCAGCCTCAGCAAGAGCGAGACCCCATCTCTATAAAAAAACAGAACAATTAGCCGAGTGTAGTGGCTCACACCTGTAGTCCCAGCTACTCAGGAGGCTAAGGCAGGAGGATAGTTTGAACTCAGGTCTTTGAGGTTGCAGTGAGTTAAGATGATGCCACTGCAATCTAGCCTGGGTGACAGAGCGAGGACTGTCTCCAAAAAAAAGTGGTGAAAATGAGTGTCTTTGTCTTGTTCCTGATCTAAGAGAAAAAACTTCAAATTTTCTCCATTCAGTGTGATGTTAGCTGTGGATTTGTCATATGCCTTTGCTGTGTTGAGGTATATTCCTTCTGTATCTATTTTGTGGAGAGTTTTTATCTTGAAGGGGTATTGAATTTTATCAAGTGTTTTTTCTGTGTCTGTTGAGATGATTATATGGTTTCTGTCCTTCATTCTGTTAATGTGATGTGTCATCTTTATTGATTTGTATATGTTGAACCACCTTTTCATCCGTCAGATGAATCATGGTGAATAATCTTGGTCATGGTGAATAATCTTTGTGATATGCTGTAGGATTTGGTTTGCTAGTATTTTGCTGAGGATTTTTGTGTCTCTATTCCTTAGGGATATTGGCCTGGGGTTTATTTGTTGCTGTTATTGTGTTCTTGCCTGGTTTTATTATGAGGATAATGCTGGCCTCATAGAATACTTTTGGAAGAAGTCCCTCCACTTCAATTTTTGAGAATAGTTTGCATAGAATTGGTAGTAGTTCTTTAAATATTGGGTAGAATTCAGCCATAAAGCCATTAGGTCCTCGTCTTTTCTTCAATAGGAGACTTTTTATTTCTGATCCAATCTTGTTACTTGTTATAAGTCTGTTCAGGATATCTATTTCTTCATGAGTTAATCTTGGTAGGTTGCATGTGTACAGGATTTTGTCCATTTTTTCTAGGTTTTCCAATTTGTTGGTATATAGTTGCTCATAATAGTTTCTAATGGTCCTTTGTATTTCTGTGGTTTTAGTTGTAATGTCTTCCTTTTCCTTTCTGATTTTATTTATTGAGTCTTCTCTCTTTTTTTCTTAACAATCTAACTAAAAGTTTGTCAATTTTGTTTATCTTTTCAAAAACCAACTCTTCATTTAATCTTTTGCATTGTTTTTAAATTTGCATTTCACTTATTTTTGCTCTGATCTGTATTATTTCTTTCCTTCTACTAATTTTGGGTTTGGTTTGTTCTTGTTTTTGTAGTTTCTGGAGGTACAATGTTAGGTTGTTTATTTGAGGTCTTTCTACTTTAGTGATATAGGCACATATTGCTATAAACTTCTATTTTATAACTACTTTTGCTGTACCCCATAGGTTTTTCTATTTTTTTTTTAATTTACCTTTGTCTCAAGAAATTTTTAAATTTCCTTTTTAGTTTACCTATTGACCCATTGGTTGTTTAGAAGCATGTTGTTTAATTTCCATGTATTTGTACAGTTTCCAAAATTCCTATTGTTATTGATTTCTAGTTTTATTTCATTGTGGTCAGAAAAGATACTTCAAATGATTTAGATTTTTAAAATTTTGTTAAGACTTGTTTTTTGCTCTAACATATGGTCTATCGTGGAGAATGTTCCATATACTGTTTAGAAGAATCTGTGTTCCGCAGATATTGGGTGGAATGTTCTGTAAATGTCTGTTAGGTCCGTTTGGTCTAGATTGTAGTTTGACTCTATTGCTTCTTTGTTGATTTTCTATTTGGATGATCTGTCCATTGCTGAAAGTGGGGTGTTAAAATCACCTACTATTCTTGTATTGCAGTCTATTTCCCCATAGGTCTATTAATATTTGCTTTGTATATTTAGGTTTTCCAATGTTGAGTGTATATATATTTACAATTATTATTTCCTCATGCTGTATTGATCCCTTTATCATTATGCATGATTTTTTGTCTCTTTTTATAGTTTTTGACTACAAGTCTACTTTATATGATATAAATATAGCTACTCCTTATCTTTTTGGTTTCCATTTGTGTGGAATATCTTTTTCTATTCCTTCAGTTTTAGTCTATGTGTGTCCTTATAGGTGAAGTGAGTTTCCTGTAGGCAGCAGATAATTTGGCCTTGTTTTTAGTTTTTTTTTTTTTCTAAATCAATTCAGCCACCCTATGCTTTTTAATTGGAGAATTTAATCCATTTACATTCAAGGTAATTATTAATATGCAAGGACTTACTCCTGCCATTTAATTACTTGTTTTCTAATTATTTTGTAGATTTTTTTTCCCTATTTTTCTCTTTTACTCTCTTGGGTTTCAGTGGCTTTCTCTAGTAGTATTTTTTGATTCCTTGCTTTTTATTTTTTTAAAATCTATTATAGGTTTTTGTTTTGTGGTTACCATGAGGACTTCATAAAACGTCTTATAGTTTTAACAAGTTATTTTAAACTGATAACTTTGATCACAAAGAAATGTAAAGAAACAAAAAACAGTTCTCTATACCTTAACTCCATCCCCCCCAACATTTCGAATTTTTGATGTCACATTTTACATCTTTTTATAAGGCCTATCCCTTAGAAAATTAATGAAATTATTATTCTTTTTAATAGTTTTGTCTTTTAGTCTTCATACTAAAGATATAAGTGGTTTATCAATCATGATTACAGTATTAAAGTATAAAAGTCAGTATGATTTGTATACATACTTTTACAAGTGAGTTTTATAACTTCAAATGTTTTCTTGTTACATGTTAGCATCCTTTTCTTTCAGTTTAAGGAACTCCCTTTAGTATTTCTTATAGAACAGCTTTGGTAGTGATGAATTTCCTCAGCTTCTGTTTGTCTGTGAAAGTTTTCTTTTTTTAAATTTTTTGTTTTTGTTTACTCATCTGATTGCATCTTGGCATGTGAAAGTCTTTTATCTCTCCTTCATTTCTGAAGGATAGTTTCATTGGGTACAGTTTTTTTCATTCGCAGCTTTTCTCTTCTAGTGCTCTGAATATATCATCCTATTCTCTCCTGGCCTGCAAGGTTTCTGCTGAGAAGTCTCCTGCCAGATGTATTAGGACTCCCTTTTTTGTTATTTGCTCATTTTCATTCACTGCTCTAAGGATCCTTTCTTTGTCTTTGACCTTTGAGAGTTTGATTATAATATATCTTGGGGTGTTCATACTTGGACTGATCTGATTGGAGACCTTTGACTTTCCTATACCTGAATATTGTATATTGACTAAGAAGTTTTCATCAATTTGAATGAAAATATGAGCCATGTCTCTATCTATATAAATGAAAATACTTTTTAAAATGTTTGAAAAATTATGAGGTTAATAACTTTAGAATAGGTAAAGTGAACCAACTGCTGAATGTAGCTGTCTGACATATTCTTTTCAAGTTTATTACATCACTTTAAAAATAGTCAATTGAAAATATTATATTATACTTTTTAAAAAAATTATTGCATTTCTACATACTGATACTGACAACAAGCAAGTGGAAACCATAATTTAAAAAATACTAAAGTAATTGCCCCCTCCAAAATGAAATGCTTAGCTATAATTTTAATAAAACATGAACAAAACCTGAATGATGAAAATTGTGATGCACTAATAAATCAACGATGACCTAAATACTTGGAGAATCATGGATTAGAAGATTCAACATAGTAAATATGTCAATTTTTCTTAAATTGATATTTAGGTTTAACACACTTCCTACCAGAATCTCAGTAATTTTTTTGTAGATATAGAAAGCTTATTTTAAAATTTACATGTAAATAAGCAGGTCTTGGAATAGCCCAAAAATTTTTGAAAAAATAAAAAGAATAAAGTGGGAAAAATTACTGTGCCCAATAGTAAGACTTACTATATAGCTGCAATAATGAAGGCAGTGTGATACTGTCAAAAAAAAAAAAACAAAAAAAAACCGCATTGATCAGTGGAACATAATAGAAAATTCATGCTAGCTTTGATGCCAACCCTGTTCCATTTAGGCAGAAGTCAAAAGATGATAATGGTGTGGACAAAGGACATTGATGTTTACTAACACAAAAGCGCTTTGATGGGTAAGATTGTTCACAAAAGTATGTGTATTCCAATCGTATTAGGATGGAATTATATTCTCTACACATTTACTGATCAGCTATAATTTTATTTAGAACTTATTAATTTACTTATTTATCACCATGTTCTGAAAATAGTTAATTTTTCAGTTTCCTCATCTGTAAAATGGAGATAATAATATTACCTATTTCATGAAGTACCTATTTCATGTGAGTATTAAATGAGTCAGTAGGTATTAAGCTCTTATATAAGTACTAGAATACAACAGGGGTTCAAAATCTCATTGTTACCATTATTGTTATTATTATGTGTAAAATAAGCATAATGCCTACCTCATATGGTTGTTTTCAAGATTCAAATAAAGCAATTTAAATGAGAGAAAAAAACAAATTATTGGTGTTAAGATTATAAGAATTAAAGTTTAGAAATAAAAAGAAACATATCACTTTTTGAAGTTCTTCTAAAGATAAATAAATATGGGCTGTTTCCCCAATATTATGAAACTATATGTTATCTAGTCTTCATTACCGAGCAGCTAATCAGTTTGTAGACTGTATAGTAACTTTCATTCATTACCTTTTCTTTTCTATAATTCACTTTTTTTTGCCATTTCTTGGCCTTTTACTGTGATTCTACCAAAAATGATTCAGGTATGGATAATAATAAAGTTGAATATGTGTTTTAATAGTAACATTTTTTAATAGAACAATGAAAGAATTAGAACTAATTAGATTGTGTGTTCCTGTCTATTTAGTTAACCCACTCTATTTTTGTACCTTGTGAACATATTAAGTCAGACATTACTCGCTAACATCCACCTGGTTAGCGTCAGAATCATTACCCATTGACTGTGAGTTGAGTCAGGCAGCTCAGGCTGAAGGCATAATTGAGAACTTCAGTCTCTTGGGTATCACAGAGGAGGTAGAGTGTATCAACTATTAGGCAATGAGAGTTAAAGTTAGAAAAATCCTTCTGCAGTGGCTCCTCATGTCCAGAGAATTGAGAGGTGTGAAGGGGATTATTAAGACTGGACTCAGTTTGGCTGCTGAAAGGGCCTGGCAGGTAGCATTCATTAAGCAGAGGAGGAATTTAAATGTACAATGGAGAGGGCACTATGATGAGATTAAGCAAATAAGAAGCTAGCGATTCCAGGGAGCTCATTCAAAATATACAAAAATTGAGATAAATTAAAGAGTGGCTTGTGGTGACTATCCGTGCACTGGGAGCAATGAGCTCACCATGTGTTCTCTAAGAAACTAAGTCATCTGTGGCATGATTTCAGCAAGTTCTCTAGCCAGCACAATACTGTCCATTGAGTAACAGGTCAACTGTTAACTACATTTTGACATTTTAAAGTTACAGTCTAAGATTTCACATAGGAAACATCATGTTCTTGATATTTACATTATTCAAATATGTAAGAATAGTTCTGTGTCTAAGAATTTGCTTCTTTGCTTTCTTCACACAAATTTGTATAGGTCTATTTCTTCTCAGGGTTTTTCTAAATTTAATAAAAGGAAAAAAATGTTTTCAGAGTGTTTTACACTCCCTTGCTCCAACATTGACTGCATAAACTGGCACCATTATCATTAATATTAAATGTCTTTATTTGAATTTTATTCATTAGAGGTTTGAGGAGTAATTTAAAAATTGAATTATTAGAATTTTAATTTAAAACAACATTTAATTTTTTTTTTCATTTTTAAAATTTTTTTATTGTTTTTGGGTCTTCCGGTAAGGACCGGAAAACCTGCTAGACAAATTCTAAAAGAGCTGTAACACTGATTTAATGTTTTTAAATGCAGGTTCAAACTAGACTAATGTAATACGATGCTGAGGGAGGCTTTTTTTTTTTTTGCCCTGAAATTGAAAACTAGCAGCTAAAGTTAAGAGAAAAGAGGTATCGGGTACCCCACATTCTAAAGAAAGCCTTCAACAATTGGTGGTCAAAGACTCACTCCATTTCATTTAAATACCTCCTGAACAGGCCCTGTTCTCTCCTGCTATCACCCATTCCCATGATTATGGTTGAAGTTTGGATTCTGCAGAAAGCAGACCCTGAGATAGAGATTAGCATGCATGATATTACTTAAGGAACAATTTTAAGACAAAAATCTTTGGAAGAATGGGGAAGGAAGCAAAACTGGGTAATTGGAGACGTTGAATTACGTTCCAGTCTCAGCAAAGGCCTCAGCTGAACATATAGGAAGCTGAGATGACCCTTCAGAGTTGTCTTGTGTCGAGACAGGCCTGGGCCTTTATATCCCCATAAGCATCAATATTGGCCATGGGCAAGGCCTTATATCCCTAAGTTATTGGATGTGAGCCACCCAGGAAGGGGGATAGTCTAGAACGAGACAGCTCTTTTCCTCTGAGATAGTTCCTGGAGAGGCCTCCAGTTAAGAACTGTATGCTGTCATTTGAATTAGTATTCCTTTATAGGTAACATTTTATTTCTCTCTAGCTGCTTTCAGATTTTTTTCCTTTGTTTTTAGTTTTGGAAAGTTTAGTTATAATGTGTCTTGGCATGGATTTCTTTGGATTTATCTTATTTGAATTATCTTATTTGGGATTCACATCATGAATCTGTTGGTTTATATCTTTCACCAAATTTGTGACATTGTCAGACATTATTTTTTAAAATACTCTTTCGGCCCTATTCTATTTCTCCTCAACTTTTGAGGTCTTTTTTTGGTTTTGTCCTATGGGTCCCTGAGGCCCTATTCATTTTAGGAGACTCTGGGTCCTATTTAAATCTTCTATTTGGATAGGTAGCGACTCTGTTAGGTTTAACTCATAGGTCCTAGCCTAGTTCAGTGGGCAGTAGTTCCAACGACAGTTTAATTTTCAGAGGTGTTGTAGTCTCATTTTGGTGGGCCTCGTGTGTCTGGTGCAGGTGGGGTTCCCATAGTCCCTATTGGAGCTGCCTGAGGGGGCAGAAAGAATTTTCCTAGACTTGGCTTCCTTATGTTTCTAGATGGGGAAAAGGAAGTTTCTGGCCTGACGGGATGAAGAGTATATCCAGGCGTAGCCACTTCCCCCTCCCACATATCTCTTGGTGGCAGAGGTGATTCTGACACCTGCTAGGGAAGGAATGCCTTCTGAAGCCCTGAAGCCAGAGGTTTGTTGAGGCAGGATGCCCCCCACCGGCTACGAGAGTGGGAAACTCTTACTGGGCTGGGTGCTTCTTGTGATAAGATCCCCATTGCCAATACTCCCCAGGTATCAGAGTTTCTCAGTGTTAGAGAGGAGTCTCAGGCCCATGGGTCTTCCTGGCAGGGTGCAGGCTGCACCACCCTTGTTCGTGCTGTCCTGTGTCTGCCTGTGGCGGATTGTTGAGAAGGAGAGTGCTTTTCCTGCTGGGTCATCAGCTTATCTTCAGTAGCGCTCTGGTTAGATCCCAGGGAGAAATTTGCCTACTCGGGTTACCCTCTGTTGCTCCTTTGGGTGTCAGGAAATGCTGGGTCTGGGTCACCATCCTTTTGGTGGGAAGTTGTAAGTCACCCTGCAACTATGTTGTTCCTCCATTCCTGTGTTCTCTAACCAGTTCACCTTCCTCCTTGCACTGTTCTGAGTTCTCCTTTGGTTGCCTCTTGTATTATTTCCAAGTTTTATAGTTGTACTTTGCAGGAGTGAGTGGGAGGAGGAACCAGAAAAAACAAATCTATGCCATATTCGCCAGACTTCAACTTCATCCAACTTCATTCATTGTGCAAAATGTGATATCTTAAATCATCATGAATTTGAAAAATAAAATTTGTAAAGGGTCCTCAACATCATGATTCTGTTTAAATATTAAATGTATTTATATGTTATAAAATGTTTAAGTATGAAATGTATTTATTATATTATAAAATGACAATTTATAATTTATAGATTTATGTATTAGAGTTATCTAACTTAATGTGCCTATTTTACTTACTTATTTATTCCAAACAATTATTCCAGAGCAGCCATGCATAGTGGTTGCTAAATGGTTTAAGTAATTAGATTAAAATTTTTTATAAGTGGTGAAGAAGTTTAGGTAACCTACCCAAAATTATATAACTAATTACTGATGAAACAAGGAATTATATATTAAATGCTTTTTTTTTGATAGACACAAATCCATTGCATCTGGAATACCATATACAAATTATTTTATTGACTGTTGCTACTTCTATTTTATATCTGGTATTTGGATGTCTCAGAGTGACATTAGAATTGCATCTAGTTTTAGTAAGTATTATTTAGCTATCCTGAGAGATTTGTTAAATAATAATAATTTTTAAAAGCCTCTGTAGTCAGTAATCAGCTTCTCACCAATGATAATACTTTTGTCTGAGATTAATATCAGTGCTTTTCAATGCACCAGAATACAACTAATCTCTATTATAGAATCCACAGCTGGCCTGATGGAACCATAATAACAAAAGTAATTGGTACATTTTGATATCCACAGGATACAAATTATAATTTGTCTCCTGTGTACAGAAAAAAAATTAGGTCTTTTTGGTAAATGATTAAACTTGATATTGATAAAGTTATATTTTCACATGTTTTAAAGGAGATGATTTTTTTGATACAGTTGACATAAACACAATAATACCTTTATTATATCCTTGAACAATGTAAAATTTCATTGTATATTAATAGAAAACAACCATAATTGGAAATAGAATTATTAGACTTATGTATAATAATTTAAGAAGGATAATAATTATGGTGTCTATTTCCTATCTCAAGTTATGAAAATGATTGTTTATTTGATAGTCCTAAATTAAAGGGTGAGGAATAAAAAAATTTGGAACAAATGAAAGCATATATTTACTTTTGTGTATTTCACTATAAGCATATAAAATCCTAGCCTAGTCGATTTGCATTTACTTGATTAAAGCCAAATTTTAATGTATTATTTATTATTGTTTTGATAAATTTAAACATAACTCAAGTTTTTAAGCCTTGATAATTAAGAAATATATAGCCTCATAATAGCAATATCTATATGATTGTTAATATTTCTTAAAATCATAAGGAGGAGTTTTGTCTTTTTCAATGTCGGTTTTGGCTAATGTTATCAGAATATAAAATGTAATGTTTCAGAGGAATTTTCCCTTATAGGTAATTTCAGATTCTATGAAATCTAATTGCTAGCTATTATAATAATATTAGGAAATGATATGGAGAAAGTGTAACTAAAAATATTCAAATTTTTATAATTGTAAGTTGTATGATATATGTAAATGATATATGTTTATTCTGGTCACTTTAATTAGATTAAAAACTAGTAATCCTGACTTTGACACTTATGTTAATTGAATACCTTTTCATTGTGGGCATTGGATATTCATCTGTTTTGAAAAAATTGGGGGAGAAATGAAGTAGTTCCTTAAGAGATAGTCTAGTCTGGCATATGGGACAGAACATTGGTTTGGTGTTGGATTAAAGGGCTCAAACATTGGATTTGAATACTTCTCATTAGCACCTGACCTTGGGCTAGTAATTTAGCCTTACTACAGTCTGAGTTTCCTCTTTCGTAATAGGAAAAGTAAAATTCTCAATTTTCAAGGTTGTTTGGAGGATGACAGATACTGCCAAGATCAACTCATAACATTGCCTGATAAATAATATATGCTTAAAAAATTGTCATCATGATCTATTTGTGTATTCCTGTATTTGGTTGTGATAATGAGCATATTTTCTACCTTGATAAGCTTACTAAAGTATGTGTCAGCTTGTCCACTGGCTTGGTGATTCAGAGCATGACTTTCTAATAGAAATGAGTCATACAAGAGTCATTTTAAAATTTTCATAAATTTGCCATGTCTCAAGCCGAATTTGATGCAGATAGTTAGATCAGAACTGTTTGATGATCCAAGTATTGTGTTAGGGTGAATAGAGAGCCAGGTCACCTCCTACATGAGCTAGCACAATTAAGATGGGTAACAAGCCTTTAACTAACTGGAAGAAGAATATTGCTTTAAATTGTTTAGATTGGAAAAAGAAAAAACAAAAATGTATGTTCTATTGAATTTTCATTAATGTAGTATAAGTAGAATTGACATTGCTAGAGAAAGTCTTCATATGCTACAGCAATTAAGAAAAAAGATATATAGAAAAAAGAGAGAAACAGGAATTATATATATCCCACCATAATACTTACTTTGCCATTTTTTGTGGGGTGGGGTGTTATAGAACTTGGCTCCTCTTATGGGAGGTGCTTAAGAGTATGAAATTTGTAGTAACCTTACACGGCTTCAGATACTGGCTCCAGCCTTTGATCTTAGACATGTTACTCAACCTCTCTGTGTTGAGTAACATTTTTTAATCTATAAACAATTTTTTAATCTATAAAATTGGAATAATAAACATCACCTACCTTATTGGCTTCTTGTGGGGACATATTAGCTAGTAATATGCCTGACATCTTATAAAAATTCAATAAATTTAAGCTATTTTTATTTTAGTTAGGATTCAGGGTATACATTTAAATTACTTTTAACTATTGCATTCCATCTTTCTTCAGCCTTCCACTGCATTCGTATAAAAGCAATGAGTAACTAGTAGAATGTTTGGCACACATGAAGCTTCTTAATGGTTGGTTTTAAATAAATGGAAATAGAAAAGTCAGAATTGTCATGGGAACAAGATATTTAGTGTTGAAATTCTTACTGAGATGAAGCATTTTGATATCTCTTTTTTGTGATAAATGTTCTGGATCTTTCTAATAAGTTAACAGATTCTGAACTTCTTTAACCTTAAGCTTCTGAAGTATACTTTAAATTTATAAGAAATTTAATTGGAAAGTAGTGGGAACTTTCTTGGTCTAATCTGTTCTAGCCAAGTTTTCAGTTTGCCTTGAAGTTTGAGACCTGTCATGGTTTATATCTAGTAAACATGAAGAGAACTGAAAACAAACTAAGTGCCCATCAATAATGGGCACGGTTTTATTCAAACTTTGGAATATTACAGTGTGTTATATATTATTTTATTAGTTAGACCCATGGTATATTGATAAATCAGAAAGTTATGCTGCATGGCAATTTTATTTTTACAATAATCCCCAGAAGCCTCAATATTTATATAAATATGGAGAAAAGTATGGAAGGGAATGGTAGCTAGAGGAGTTGAGTTTAATATACTTAATTATTTAACATGTTCAAATGAGTATGTATTATTTTATATTTTATATATTTTGATATATTTTTATACTTTATATTTTAATTAATAAAGAAAACATTAGTTTACTATATTGATTATTCTTCAAATGGACATGTAAGAACAGGAACCATCTTCATAACAGTCTGGACTAAGAGAGTTAGGCTGTGAAAGGATGTGAGATTTAGGCTACCTTTTGCAGTGACCAATCTGTATAAACCTTATCTGTTCAGTCAAAGTCCCAACAGGAAACAGATGGTACAATCAAATTAGAACAATTCAAGGAGGGCTTATTCACAAAGGGAAATAAGTATAAGGGTTTGAGTCCAGTGTGGTGTAGGGGAACCTCAAGGAATTGTTCATGAACCAGAGGCTACCAAGAGCACAGCTGTTGCCACCCTAGGCTAAAAGAGATAAGAGGAGGGAGAGGACATCAGAACCCCAAAAGAGAGAAAGTCATGTTGTAAACTAAATGACCTTGATTAGAGCAGTGACCTTCATTCAAGGGACAAAGTCCATTTAAGGTAAGCTTACAGGGAGTGAACCAGTGAAATAAAAACTTTGAACTCATCTCTCCCATCACCAGCCAGGGCTCCCCACTGACTGAACCCAACTGGAAGCAGAGGTTAAGAGCAGGCCTACTGCTGTCAACTACATAAGTCAGCAGCCTTGGGCAAAAAACAGGGAAAGCGTAGAGAATGGGTTTTGAAGAGTAAACAGGAGCTATGTGGTCTAAAATAGCCAACATTCTTTTTGAACTAAATAATCAAAATAACCCAGAAGAGGGGACAATTAATTATAATATGCAAAATATTGATATCCATTTCCTTTATGAGCTTATAGAATTATTTCTTAATTGACCTAAGCCCAAAGACACAAGCAAAAAAATCTAAAAATGGCTTTGACCCTCACTCTCTGTGCATAAATCCTGGGTTCTTTCCCAAACTCCTATGAGGGCATAGCACTGGACATCTCAGAGTGGGGGCAGAGGACTATAGCTCTCCATGATGAACATGGCCACAATCCCATAAGTGCCAAACTTTGGGTTGGTCTGAAATAGTGGAGATTTTTTATTAACTTCTACCATAGTTGCCCAAAGGGGCACTGCAATCAAGGCAGTGGAGTGGGGAGCTGACATGTACTGAGCCTTGGCATGTACCATGGAATGGATTCACGTGGGTTATCACTCTCACTCCTCTCCGTAAACCTGTACTGTAACCATTATTTTACCAAATTCCTGCTTAAGAACTGGAGACTCCAAGAAATTAGATAATCAACTGGAGTTTAAGGAAATTTTTCCGGGTCAATGATAAGTCTGGAATTGGAACTAGATCTACTTGGCTACATCCTGGCACAACCTCACTTGGCTGCAAAATTGTAAGAGAGACAGTATGTATTATTGGAGCCCTCTCACCTGTCCCAGAAATATATTTTTCCCTTTCCCTTCTCTCTTATTCTCTTGTCTTCCATTCATTCCCTTTGTTACGTATTTAACAAGTATTTATTCAGTGCCTATTCTGTGCCAAAAATCATGCATGGTACTGTTGATTCCAACAAACATGGTCTCTGCCTACAGCTTAGTAAGGAGCCTCAGGGGAGTCATGCTATGCATTTCCGCTGGCCCCAAATCCTTTTCCTTTGAGGTTCTTTGTGTGTCTCAATTTTTCCTTCTATTTATTATAACTGGGAATTATTTTTTGGCTTGTTTGTTTAAATGAAAGTATAATCTAAAATAAACCTTTTTAAAAAGCCTCACTTGATATTTAATTATTAAATAGAATTGAGAATTCTATACTAAGAAAGCTGAAATAAGGAAATTCTATAACATAATTTTTTAAAGGTGCTTTCTTTTTATTGAAACAAATCAGCCACTTTCCCCAAGAAGTGTATATAAGGATGCATGTTCAGGTTTAAGTTTTATTCAGGCTAAAAGTATATCATATTCCCTCAAATAAGCAAATCTTCTGCTGTTTCTCAAGTTGAAAATTGGTTTGTATTTATTCAAAACCTTTCATGTCAAAGACAAGTTAAAACTGCTGTTTAAATGTCTTATATCATTAACCATAAAACTAATATACATTTGAACTAATTTTTCCCCCTATTTAGGCATGCTTGTTCACTCTTTGGAAAGCCCCAGATTGGGTTACTCAAATAATCCCGTTTTTGTAACTGAGCCAGTATTATCATTATCAAAATTACCATTGATCTAGGGTACAGTGTCATGAAGGATAACTAGTATGTAGACAGACACACATGCTGATTTCTCTCAGTTAGCATTAGTTGCATTGCATTATGAAACTATAGGAACTGCCTGCTAATACTTTAGTTCACCCTTTAATAATTAGGTTAGGTGACCTTCAGTAGAATACTGTTCAATGGATTCTATGCATATTGGGTTCTATAAATATCCCTGGATGTGATTTGGGGAGGGGACTGTAAAAAACATATATATACACATACACACATATATTTATAATTTGTCAATGAGAAGGTATTATTGGACATCTAAGTTCGCACTATTATATGGTTGGTTTTTCTTCTGGGTCTGATCCTAAACAAGATCGTTAACATCTTTGATCCTCTTTACCTTTCCACTTCCGTAAAATGAAGGGGTTGGATCAAATAAGTGTTTTTTTCCTTGTGTTACAGTATTCCTAGAAGTCACTGAGCATCCAGAATCATAGCCTGTGAGCTGAGGTTGGCAAAAACAGGGACAACTCTAGCTCCTCCCTTGTACTTCAATCAGAGTAATTCTGTTTTGATTTGTTTTATTTGTTAATAATCCCAATAATTCCAATTCCTGATGCCTTTTCACTTATTTATGAATAATAGGGGTAATTGTATTCTATTTTTGACATCATAACGATTTATAGCTTACACCAAGCACACAGACCCTGGAATAATCAATGGTACCTTTGAATTCTGCAGTAAGCATGAAATGTTAAGTATTAATCATGTGTTTATGCCTGGTTTCTACATGTGAAGCAGTTAAACCTATTCTTAATTTTCTCTCTTTGTCAGTTTCAAAGCAGGAAATTATAATTATAATGTTGCCCTAAATCTCTGGCATTCTGTTGATTTCGTTTAGAAGGTGTAAATCTAGTAAAGCATGAACAGAGGTCTTTTGCCAAATTGATGGCTGTATTTGTCTGTGTAGGTTGTATTTCCACAGCTGTCAGTTGAGATGCTTACTCCGTATATAAAGCGGTCATAGAGTCATGCGCATGCTTGAGATTTTAATCTTATCTAATTTTTTAGCACTTCCTACTTTGAGTTTCTATTATGTATGCCATTCTAAAGGGTGATGTCTCAGCTTTTGTATCTTTGGGGATAACATGTTGTGAATGAAATTGGTGTTTTAAGTAGAGTTCCTGGGGAAGTTTTTGCCAACAATCATTGTGAACATCCCACGTGCTCTATTGTAATAAAAAAGCAGAATAAATAAACTAAACTAGGTGGTCAGGATTCTGTTAGGATGAAAACAACTATAATTTCTTTTATAATGATGAAAAGCAAACAAAAACCCTGCACAAATAGTTTTAATCAATGTTTAAAAACTAGTCTCCCAGTCTGTTGTTGTTTGACAGATCGTCTTGGGTGGGGTGGAAATGGAGTGGGAAAACAAACAATTACCGTGCAGATAATAGAAATTACTAGGTAAGTAGAATGAAAAATTATTTCCAACACTTATCAGGCTAGTTTGGCTCACAATCTACTTCAGTTACCTTTCCCAGCTACAGATTATTTTACAGACTAGATTATTTCAGACTCATAATTACAAGAGCTATTAAGAATGCTGGCACATATTAAGTTAGCAGTTTTATTTTTTAAAAGATTATTGAATAGAATTTCATTTCAATAAAAACTCAGTCCTGAGAGAAGTCATCTGATCCAGAGATGCCTAATCTATGGCACATGTGAGGTCATTTTAATGCTTCTCATCCCACTCTGACTATGACCACCATCATTAATCGATTATGGCACTCTTTCCCACTGAGCTCAGATTTTGCCTTAGAATCTTTCTCCAATCAGAGGCATAGAAAGTCTCTTCCAATTGAATCAGAATTGTTTGAAACCTGTTTGCCACCCCTGAAAGATTCTAAATTTCTTGATGAAAGAAGATAAGTAAGATAGTTGAGGATGGCCCAGCTGTTTATTTAGTACCTGAGAAGACTTAACATAGAGGTCACGTGGCTCCAGTTTAGTATTGTTTCTATTACCTTATGTATAGATTAGAAAGGATTTTGATGGGAAAGCCTTTAATCAGTGTTCATACCTACTAAGCAAAAAAGAACTTACACTGGAGAGAAACCGTGCAAATGTAAAGACTATAGTAAAACTTTTGACTTATGCTCAAAACTTTCTATACATGAAGAAACTCAACCAGAGAAAAACCTTACAAATGTGAGCAATGTGGCTAGGCCTGTATCCTGTATATAACATAATTCATAATTCACTTTTCTATATATAAGATAATTTATATTCTTCTATGAATGTGAAGAATGTGGCAAAATCCTTAACCACTGTTCAAACCTTTATAAACATACCAAAAGGTATGAAAAATGTGGTAAATACTTTACAAAAAAAAGAAAGGATTTTGAGATCTTAAGAGAAAACGTGCTTTAAGTTTTTGATACATTATAACTTTGTCTTGTATTACTAATAATGTTATGGTGTGTATTCCATTTAGGAACTTCCAGTAATGGAATATTACTTATATTAATAGTACATAGTAATTTTATTTTTCATGATTTGGCCTACAATTTGATTATAATCTTATTCTAAAGAAGATACATACGCATACATGAACACACACAGACGATCATTCAGGAGAATTTTTGGGGGGATCAAAGTGGTGTGATATTCCATTTATATTTTGAGAAAAACCTAAAATAATGTGGTATTGACAACTGCTATGATTATGTTTTATTCAGGCTAATTATTTCAAAAAAGGAATTCCTATATAATATTCATTTTTTGGTTTTAATATTTTAAAAGTGAATATATCTATAGGAATTTGATAATTTTCATTAAAATTTTCAAAACTGGGTTCAAATATAAAAAAAATTCTCATAAACTTTAAAAATTTAACCATTTGTTTAGGGTATTGGAAATAAATTCTCCATATTTACCACTATGAAATTAGTTTCAGATAACCCCTTTTCCCATTTTATGTTCAATGTTGTTTTCACTTTATAAACAGTGAAACTTATATCTCATTGAGTTAAGTTATTTTGGGGGAAAGAAAAAGTACAATACACAGATTCATTAACTTGTAATGGCTCATTTTAATTTTTCATTGAATTAATCTTTGATACAATTACTGCTACTTGATTTTTTCCCCACCCTCCTCTGATAGTAAAAGAGACATTTTATCTCAGGGAAATGTTAATTAAAATAGTGTTGGTTCATAAGCATGCGCAGAAAGAGATTTTTAAATCTCATTTTAGAAACAGTGGCATCATGCTTATGAACTTCAAGTTTTCTTTGTTCTTCTTCTTCTTTGCTTTTCTCTGTGAAACTCTAGAAATAATAAAGAAGCATGTCCAAAATTTCCTCTAGCAAGAAATTTAGATAGGGACATACATATATTTCATACATTCTTTATCACTAAACTTTTCCATATAAACTTAAAGAGTTTCTTTAATAATCTTTGATTTTGATAGAAAGAAAAAGGGCCAAAGTTTGGTTTTTCCACACACTTCAGTAAACAAATAAAGAAATTGACTAAACCTGCCAATTATTTCACTATTAGAAACATGTATTGAAGACTTATTAGGTGCAGGGCAAACTATTAAATTCAGACCTTATCTTTAAGGAGTTTCCTATCTAATTGGGATATATTTTAATTTATTGGAGATAAGTAGAAATTAAGTGACTATTAATTTTAGACACACAGAAGTCATTTTCACCTTTGTAAAAAGGGAAGAAATAATATAAATCCATCTGACCAATAAATGATGGATAATTGATTATTGGGGAGGCAAAGTAATATTAGAAATCACAATAAAGCTTCCCTTTTACTTGCCTATTTTTATGTCATTTTTACTGAAGAAAATTGCCTTGACATTTTTGCTAATAAAGTCCATATTTTATGTTTTAGAGAATAGAAATTGATAAAATAGGCTTAAATTTGATGGATTCTTTATAAAATTCATTATTAGAATGATAATTATTGGAGCTGCTTTGTGTGTGATTGAGCAGCTTAGATAAAGATTCTACTACATGAGTGGTAATGCACATGAAATTTTCTTAAAAGTGATTTTGTACTGTGTAGAATGCCACAATTTTATAAAATAGTTCTAAAGTGATGTTAAAATGTTACTGGATATGCTTATCTAGACATGAGCACAAATTTGACATAAACTAACTTGATGGTTGGCCAGGACTGGAATTCCAATTCCTACACCTACTCACCCACCCACATCAATTGGACAAATGCCTGCTTAAACAGATGGGCTTTGGGCTGTGCTCTCAAAACAAGTAAGCTCCACCTTTATTGAACAAAACATTGAATGAAAATAGATTACACTGTACTATTGTGCATTATTGATTAAATCATTGTGTGAAGAGCTCTTATTTATTATTACTGGTGTTTGTTGTTGGAAATACCTTTTTCTCTTATGAATGAATATGTGAAAATTGGAGGACAACAGATGGAGTCTCAGGGATCTGGAAAACCTATAGATAGTTAGGGAAGTAGTTCTCAGTCAAATATGAAAATAAAAATCAGCAGGAGTGTGAAATGCCATGTGGTTTTATAAAAGCATGTAACTAAGATTTTAGAAAATGTTTGGATTAGCCAACAGACATGGGTTGATCATGAAATTTCCCTCATTGCGTATGAGACAAAGTATAATTCTCAATGTCTATCCTCATTCCCTTCCAAGTTATCCCTTCAATAGCTACAAAGCTTGGCTACCGTTCTGACTACTGTCTGTGTAAATATTACACACTTACTTATTGTGCTTTCAAAGGGATTTGGGGACCTGAATGATAGTGTGGCAGATGACTTTATGACATCAGAAGTGAGTTTTGTTTATGGTTGATTAATGGCATTGCTGCTCAGTCCATGTTTGTGACAAAAGCACTAAGGGAAAGGAAAGAGCAGCAATTAGCACTGTAGCTGGAAGATCATATAAGACCAAATCTAGTGCTCTAATATTGACATGTTGAAAAGGCTTCAAGGGCATTTGCTCTCCATGCATTTTCATGATACTCTCTTTAGTGTTGCAATAATCAGCAAGCCATCACATATTTAACCTCAGGGATCTATGAATTTGGGCATTTGTTCTTCACATGATCCATTATTTATTGATTGAATCATTAACACTGATGTTTGCTCCTCTTAAATTACAACAGTGCATGGCAACATGCTGAAATTCAAGTAAAAGACCTCCTACTCCTTTTTCCTAAATTATTTATTTAATCTTTTGGTAACTCAGTTTTGATCACAAAGAAAGGGAACTTAGTTGCTACCTACTTTCCTTATACTACTGCAGAACTATTTTTTTTAATAGCATGAGCTAATTCCTATGATACGTGAGAACTCTTATGGAATAAAGCTCAGTGCAGTGTATATTGAATTCTGTCTTCTGGTTATTATATTTGGATAAACTTAGGCATAGGTTGTTTAATACATCAGCAGAAACCTGCCTTGAAATGTTCTAAAAATTTGACCTCATGAGAAAAGTCCAAATGGAATTGTCTTATATTTATTTGGCTTCTATAAATATGTGTGCTAGATTAATGGATAAATATGTAAGAAATGACATAGCGTTGTTTAACATTTATTTCTTTCCCCAGAATAAAAAATTAATAGAAAAAGTATTAAATCTGTTACAATTTAAGTTTGAGTTATTTCTTACTGCAAAATGTTTTGAGATACTTTGATTGTGTTTAATTTAATCTAAATTATCATTATACTTTCTTGTTACATTGTCCTTTGAAATCATTGAAATTGCCTAAATAATATTGTTCTATCTCTACTTGGTAACATGGGGAAATCAGAAGATTAATTTATATACAGAATGGAGAATAAGACAATCTCAAAATGTGCTTAATTTTATTAGAAGTATATACATTATAAAAGTAGCCATTTAAAGAAAAAAAAGATAAAAATGGTGAAATATTTCAATTTTCATACTATCATAAAATAGTAATAAATGCTGCCTTTAATTGAAAGTACATATTTTGTGTGTATGTATGTGTATGAGACACATGATCATTACCAGCTTTTTCTTGAACTACTCTGGTCTACTATATTTTTTATATATTATTTACTGTATTTTGTTTTGTCTTTTATTTTAAACAGCAAATGCCAGTCTTCTTGGAGGAGGAGGTGGTAAGTCCTGAATATCACTTAAGTTAAAATTTTTACACTTTTATTATTACACCAACTATAAGATTTTTAGTAAGTTCTATGATACTTTAAAGAAAATTAATTTTGCCGTAGTTATCAACCACAAAAATAATAATCTTCCCCCCAAATTTATAATATAAATATCTTGGTTTCCCTACGTGTTATTTTAAATTATTTCCAAATATGTGGAATACTGTTGTTCTTTTTGTCTAACCTTGTCAAACCTTGGCATAAGGTGTTACAGCTATAAGCTATTGCCATGAACATACATATAGTATATGACACTTAGTTTTAATATGAATTCAGAAACAACAATACATTTGAAGGCTGGCTGCAGTTTCTTTTTTCACCGTAATGACTTTCTTTTGCTTTTCATGACTTTGTAGCCTGAGAGCTTAATATATTTAATATTAGCTACTTTGAAAAATAAAAAAGAAATCAGTATTGACAATTTGCATTTTCTTTCTCTGTGGTTAGATGAGAAAGAGAAAGAGACTAAAGTGAGATGAAGAAGAGAAAAATTCCTATACTGGGAATTTTTTTGACACTAATAACTTGTAACTATATTTTTATTTCTAGGTTGGGGAGATGAAAGTTTTCATAGTCCTGATATACATAATATAATAGGGGAGAAATAGTATATGATAGGGTCCTTTTCATATAAGACCCAGATGGTCATAAATAGGTTTGTTCTCTTTCTTCCACTCGCTCTCCCTCCCTCCCTCTCTTGCTCTTGCTTTTTCTTTTCACATACTTGGTTAAAGTAGGTAGGATTGTACAGAGCTTTAGGCTTTCAAAAAGTTTTCTGTCCTTCACCTGGAGGTTTCAATGTAATTTTTATTTGGAAATTAAAAATTTAACCATTGTTTCTATGTAATAATCAATTGATTTTTTAAAACAGAATCTTAGAAATAATAGAAAAGAGTTTACACTATTAATAGTAAGTGGTCTTCATATTATGGCATGCCAATGCTTGTATTATAGGAGAGTGTTATGAAAAGAGTATAGGATTTGCAGTTGGACTTATTGTGTGAAAACTATAAATGTATTACTTAATATGTCCAAGCCTATGTTTCCTCATCTTGAAAAAATAGGGATAATAATATTAACTACCTAAAATGTTTATTGTGAGAATTAAACAAAAATGTCTGATAGAATAATATGGGATTAATACATGTCTACTTCTTTTCTTCCCTAAATTATTTCAGAAAATATAAACATGCAGGATTTTTCATTGTTCCTTTTATTGTATTTTTGGGGAATTAGAAGAGAAAATTTTCCTTAGAAGTTGGATTCCCAGTAATTTTTTCCCTCTGTCTTTTATAGTAGGTAAAGAAAATATTATTAAAATAATAGTCCATAGTACTAGTTTTCTTACAAGAAACCTAATACTGTTCATAACATAAAGTCAAAATTGAGTCTATGTAAACACATCCATCAAGTTAAAACAGACAAATTAGCCGGACAATTCACTTATTGCTTTTGATTATTTCTAAAACTGACTTGATTAATTATATTAGTTAAAATCACTTTAGCTGTTTATAACAGGAAAATAAATCCAACATAACAGTAGCTTAAAGGAGATATAAATGTATTACTGTCTCATGTAAAAGTGGTGTAGATGTAGACTGGAATGGTGGATGGTAATTCCATGGTGGCATCAAGGACTCAAGCTCTTCATTTCCTGCTCTTCCTTCCTGGCTCCCATACTAAGGACCTCAGCAGCCATCATGGATGCTAGAGCTCTAGCCATCATAAATATGGTGCACGTCAAGAGAAATAGGAAAGCCAAAAAGTAAAAAAAAAAAGGTGGACCCCCAAAGATGAGCCAGTTTTCTTTAAGCAGGTTTCCCTGGAATCCCGCATTATCCTTGCATTTGATCAAATGTTCATTCCAGGCATGTAGTTTTTTATTCCAGGAAGCAATGTCCTTATAATAAAAGGTCAGTGTTCTGTTTACTGAGGAAGGGGAGAGTGGAGGTTGAGGTAAACAATTATCGTTATGTACCTGTCATAGTGGTATCCTCTATATTGTCAAGCTGCTTTGTTTAAATATATGTATGAATAGTTGATATGTATAGCGTTGACTCTAGTGATTTGGCTTGTATTAATATTTCCTTATGGTTCTTTTATTCTATATGAGAAGATACACTATGAATTTTTAGCAATAGGAAGACATTCAGGAAAAGGGCAGCTCAGTTTTCTGTTTACCTGAAGTATATACTTTATTATTTTCTTCTAGATGTTTGATTTTGCTATATTTGCCATAATTTATAATTTCTGAATAATAAAATTAGTAACTCAGTATCATTATACAGATAAATTACAAGTATTTAAGATGGTTGTACTTTATTTCATTAAAGTATGTCATTGACAAGTTTAAATTCATTTATGCACTCCTGGAGATGTCAAGATTGCTCTAAAATAACACATGTCTGATTTTTGGAAAAGCTGCATTTAAAAATTAAATTTAAAGAATATTTTTAGCCTTTTCTGTACTGATTTTTGACCTGATTCTATAACAGATCTTAGTGATATTAACTCTTAGTGATATTTGTAAAGTAATTGTAATCATCTAAGAAGGAGCAAATTGATGCAATTATCTTAGATTTAATCAACAATTTAATCAACAATTCCTTTCATTGACATGAATTGATATCTCTTCAAAGGCTTCTGAAGGGAATAATTCTTTGATGGACTAAACAATTTGGTCAAGAAAATTTGACAGCACATACAAAAATAATAATGGGACCTTACGTGCCATTTTTTAGGTCCTAGGAGGGGCTTCCCCCAAATTCTATATAAGTAGTACTTTACTATGAAATTTAGACAAAATTATTGTATACACAATTGTATTATCCATACATTTTTTATCATTTTGGTTTTTTTTGAGGGCTTATAACCAAGAATAGAGTTCTCTTAAAAGGAGATTTTAAAAATGATCATATATCATTCTCTTAGTTCTGATATTAAAGTGAGAGATTTACTTTACATTGCTGTGAATTTTCATCTTTAAGCTAGACATCAACCTTTCTATGAACTTAGTGTCACTGACTGCAGTTCATTGTAATGAACATATGTGATGTATTTGTATCTACTCAGCCATTCCAGTTAAAATGCTTAGTAACATTGATCATTTCTGTGTATATTTCTTAGATATGTTAAAGGCAGAGACGGATATACAAGGGCTGTCCAGAAAGTATCCAGCCATGTAACCATTGTTGTTATATTAACAATAGCTGGATACTTTCCAGACAGCCCTTGTATACTAACTTCTTAAGTATATATCATATATATTATTTATATGATGTATGATATATGTCATATATGTCATACATATAAGTATGTATCATATATATCATATATAAGTATGTGTCCCATATATATATATATGATATACGCTTTTACCAGTATATGGCTGGTGACCATATTTTACCTTTTGAGAAGCCTTTACAATAATGTTAAAAAAACTTTGATGCTCTGTCAATATTTTTTACAAGGTTTCTGTTGTTATACCAATACTACACTGTATAGCTGCATAGCACTTTGGAAAAAAATATATAAACAGATAAATTTTTTCTCACCTAGCCCTTTTTATTATTAAGATAGGCTATATTATGTTGTGGTAACAGATAAATCTTAAAATCTTAGTAGCTTAATAAAATAAGGTTTATTTCTTGTTCACATCTTAGTTTGAATAGGATTGGTGGCTCTCCTGCTCGAGCTCTTCTATGGGCGGTGACAGAGACCCAGGCTGTTTGTTTCCATATCTTGTAGCTCCACCATGTAATATGTGTCTGCTAAAGATGTCACAGAACAGGAAGAGAGAGTTGGAGGATCTTGTGAGATATATTAATATATATAGACCAGTTTGGAAAATAGCGTATGTCATTTTTGATCACGTTTAAATGTTTGGAATTCAGGCAACAGACCCCCAACCTAACTATAAGGAAGGCTGAGGAAAACGGAGTCTTCCAGAACTCCCAAGAAGAGGAAACAGTATTGTAAATAAATGGCATCGTCTCTGCCACAGTTCTCACATAAGATCAGTGTTATTATTTTTATTAGTACCATTATTTTTATTATTTTAATGGTTGAGAGAAAGGATATTTAGGATATTTAGTTACTTCAAGGTTACACAGTTTATGAAGGGCAACATTTGAATGGGAAGACAGTGTTCTTAACTCTTACTCCAGGGCTCTTTGCTTTTGTTCTTTGATTTTTTACTACACTTCTACTCTTCAGATTTGCTTTCTCTTTGCCCAGGTAGGTAACTCTGTTACAAGGAAAAATGAATGAGGACAGAAAAACATGAAGTTAAGATATGCATGATGCTTTCCTTAGCTTATTTTTACAAATCTCCAGCTCTATTGATAATTTGTAAGTACATATAATGGCACTATCTTACAGTACCTTCCCAGATACATATACTTTTCTGAGTATTTGTGGTTTAGTCCTAGAAAACATTACATTTTAAATACATGTTCGCCCATTTGTAATAGGAATGTTTTACATGCACAAAGTCCTGTGTTGCTGATACTTTTGGAATACATAATAAAAAATACATCATTGTAGTCAACCTTAAATTATATAAAGAAACAGAATTAGAAAGAAAAATCAGAATTAAAGAGTGAATTAATTCCTTTCAGATAATTGCATAATAGGCAGAAACAAAGTTTACAACCTCTTACTTTAGATAATGTCTTTTCTCTTATGTTGATATGATAGTTAATATAAAATCAGAACCTGCTGATAGAACCCAAACAGGATATTGTTTGTGGGATTTGCTTTCTCCTCCAGTCTATCAAAGCACCTGAGGCATAATGTTAGACATTTAAAGTGACAGTTCCTGACGGAGTGGCAACTTAATGTTGGCTTTTGAACACATAACTTTGTATAATTGCTGTTTTAATCATATATACATATATAAATATAATAAACATACATATATTTATATCAATTCTGTAATTCTTATCCCTGAGGTGATTCTGTGGCAGGATAATTTTTAAAACTCTATATGTAAGGAATTACTGCTAAATAAACACTTAGCCCCTGATGGAATACATGCAAAGCCATTTTTCTAGAGTGAGAACAGAGAACATACTATTGGCCTCCCCACCTCTGAAGGCTTCTTGCTCTCCTTCTGCCCCTTAAAGTAGGCCCAAAGATGGACAAGCTTCAGTGGCCTCGGGTTAGTAGCTGCTCCTCTAAACTCTCTTATTTATTGTTTGGACAGTTTAACTTGCAGAGGGAATTCATAATGCCTGTTTGTTATTAATGTCCATTTATACATAAGGCAATTTGTGTGGTACCAAATGCATGCTTGAAAAGGAGTGAAATCATAAACTATTTGCTTCATATTATAGATACCATCAGGGCATCTCCATCCACCTATCAGCTATTTCTACACACAGATACACATATGTGTACCCATTAATTCATTCATTAACAAATATTTTTTTTCTTTTTTTCTTTTTTTGCTTTTATTTCATCATATAATGGGGGTAGAAATATTGTTAGGGTTACATACATTGCCCCTACCACCCCTCCCCCCCCACACGTCAGAGCCATTAACAAATATTGAGTAAGTACTGTGTGTCAGTATTGGCTATTGATTGGGTAACAAACACCACCTTTTTCCCTGTGGCCAATCATAGTCCCTATTCCTCTGACTTATTACAGCAATTATGATTCTCCACATCCTCTCAGGATTCTCCTGGCAAGGATCTTTTGAATTAAAATGATACTTTAACGGTAATAGAATGGGCATCAGATGCCTTCTTTAAAAGGCAGAACAGCCATCCTGAAATATACTCTTTTCACAAAAAATCTGAGTTGCTACCCAGAAATCCTAACATGAAAAGCAGCATGTTTAAAGGGCTCTTTGAATGTGTTTAAGAGAGAATGATTTCATAAATTACTTCTTAAACATTCACAAGCAGAGAGGAGTGCCCTCTCACCCTCTCTCCACACACAGAAGGGTTTTCCTAGCATATATCACTCCATTGCTCAAAATCCCTGCAGTGATTTTGTTTCACTCTTGTTAAACTTCCAGATGTAGCCAGGCCATGGGCATGCTGGGAGGAATCTGGGATAATGGTCAGCATCCAGGGACCAAGGCCAGTTAACAGAGGGTAGTTTGTTGGGATTGGCCCTGAGGAGAGTGAGTCAAGCATGGCTGGCCTGTGCTCAGCAGGTGAAGGGTCCCAGCCATGGGCCTGGGGAGTAGCAATAGCCTCTCAGTCCTGAGAAAGAGCAGCATGGCAAGAGGGACCCTGGAGCTCTGGCCTTTTATGCTCAAGCAGGGAGCAGAGCTGCAGAAAGGGATGTGATGCTAACCTATAGAAAATAAAGGTTTAAATTTTGACTGCCTCAGGTGAGATCTATCCTGGGCACTACAGGTGGTTAAGCCTGCCAGAGGAGATCACAAGGTCCAGATGTGAGGATGGAGCGGGAAGCAGGAATTGCGGCCCAGGAGCCAGGCCAGCCTGACAACATTTAGTTACACCGTGAGCCAACCTCCCTTTACCCTCCCTCTCCTCTCCTCTCCTCTCCCCACTTCCCTTCCTTCCTTCTTTTTTCTCTTTCTCAGTCAACAGCAGTTATTGATTACCTCTTGTGTACTAGTCTTGACATTAAGGTAGCAAAGAATCTTAGAACTAAGTGCAGTCAGAGATATAAGTATATAATTACACCTTAAGTATCTTAAGAACTAAAAGGCTTCTCCATGTGGGGAAAATAAAACAGAAAAAAGGAAGTCAACATCTCATAGTGGTCAGGGACGCTTTCTAAGTAGAGGTGACACTGGGGCAGTCTTGAAGGATGAATGGCAGTTTTCAAGGAGCAGAAGAAAATTATCCACTCAGATCTATTTCCTACTGTTTGATAGATATCTTGCTCTGCTTTAGCCAGGCTTCTCACTGTTCTGCCTACATATTATCCAGACATCGGTTGAGCAGTTTCCTCTGACGGGCCAGGCATGCCACTTAAAATGGAGTGAAAATTATTAAGGTAGAACTGAAGAAAGGAACTCTGGTGCTGGTAGTGTTGGCTCCATCAGAGCAACCTGGGCAATGTCTGGTGGTCAACACCAACACAAGCTTCTCCCTGCCTTGCCTGCTCTGATGACCTCACCTGCATCCCAGTCGAGGAACCATATCTGCAGCTGCTCATACCAGTTGGATTTCTAGTATACGGGTCTGTCTGGAAGGTATCCAGCCATGTAATAGGAAAAATAGAGACATTGATTGAAGAAGATATAAGATACAAGAAACATTGTTCATAGGACAACGACCCCTCATGGCCCTTCAAAGTAGGCACCTTGGGATCTCACATAGTTCTCCCAGTATCTCTTAACCTAACCCATAGTTTAGGGTTCAACATTCTTAGGTGTTCTGCTAGTTGTAGGCCTTCCAGAACATGGATCACTTTCAACAGATTCTCGACCATCTTTGAAGAGTTGTGCCACACTTTTATTTGCACGGCACCTATTGCATTGTCCCCGAAAGCCTTCTGAATCATCTGAACAGTTTCCGTGGAGGAATGTTCAAGCTTAATGCAAAATTTGATGCAGATTCATTGTTCTACTCACTCAGTCATTTTGAATGCGATGGCCACACAGTACACACACTCACTCAATGGCACCTAGCACCCCACTGATTAGTACTAGTGAAGTCGTCATTGTTCACGCATGGGTATCCCAGTCCACTTTCCTTGGCTACCAGGTTACATGGATGTTGCACAAAGTTTTCTCGTTATATTATTAATAACAATGGATGGATACTTTCTAGACAGCCCGTGTATGTTCTTCTTGTTCCACATGAGCTTGTCTAGTTTAATCATTGTATTATCATTCCTTTTGTAAAAACACATTAAGAAATAAAAAGCAATGGAAACCCTATCTTCAGATATAGAAATTCCTTGGTAAAAATACTAGACTTTTATAAGCTCTGTCACCGAGTCTGGCTAGCTAAATGAGACCTAAATGCTTAGAAGTACAGATTAATACTTAAAAACAAATATGTCAGAGTTAGGAAGTACACTAATAGGTGTGAGAGAATCTCTATTTATTTTCCTAATTGTATAGTAGCTATAATATAATACATGTGTAGCTTATCTACTTATAGTAAAGGTAAAATCTTAAAACTATAAAAAAGAGAAGTTTATTAAGCTCCCGATTTAAATATCTATCCCTTATCTCCAAAAAGTCTCTGAATGTGACCTGCAAGTATATAGTGCGAAATAAAAGTTGCAGGTCAAGCCTATTGTCTTCTGGGATCACTAGATTTTACTTCTCCAGTTTATGGCAGAGAATGGTTTTCTTTACTATATCTGATGGGGCTCTGCGGTAACAAGGCAGGGAATTTCTTTGGAAGCCACTTTTATCATCTTTTCAATTTTGGCACTGTTAAGAATCCTATTCTATTCCTCGGAGCTGCCTTCATTCACCTCCCAAACTGTAGATATACAGTAAGGTGTAGGGATGAATGAATTTGGCCAGTTCTCAATGGCAACAAATCCAAGGAGATCTGAGGAGTTTAGTCATAGGCATTGTGGACCCATGAAGAAGTCCACTAAGAAGATCTCTTTGGTTTACATGATCCCTTATTATTGCAGCTGTGTCTGTGGCCAAAAATCATTAATTTTTTATGAGTTAAGACTGATTTATTGTTTTGCATACTAGTTTCCTCTTCTAAAAAGATGGTTATAATGATATGCAACTGCTTTACAGGGGTGGAATAACTAATTGCTCATTGTAAAGTGTTTTTCAAATACAGAATGTTAGGTAAATGAGTATTACTCTAGTTGTCATTATTATTATCATTATGGTCTAAACCTGAAAGATGAAAGGTTCTGGATAATTGCAAGATATGTTGATGCTATATCTAAATAAAGATGAATAACCTGAATTGTTACACAACAAAAATCCAGATATCTGTGTGTGGTAGAGGAGAGTTTCTTTTATGGGAAGATAACATAGATGATTGTACTTTAATTAACCCCAAATAAGCCCAAGGATTTTACATACAAATATAGACAAAAGAATATTCTAAAGGCAGTTCATTTCATCTATGTGGTGGTGATTATAAGGAACCTTTCTTTCATGCATTTAAATGCCCAGAGTAAAAAATAATTATATACTAGAATATGAGGTATTCTAGCTTCATGTAACATTACCAGGAAAAAAGGTGAGTTTAACACAGCCTTTAGGGCAGGGTATGTAATGAGGCTATCTCTTAAGGTACATGAAAAGGAACAAGAAACAGTAGCATTTTCCTATTCAGGCCTATACTTGGCATTGGAAAGGAATAAGGGATCCCACAGAACAGAACTGATGGCCCACAGAATGTGTATTTAACAGGCAGCCAGGCCTGGAAGAGGAAGCAGGGAAGGAGAAACACAGCAGAATCTTCTAGTGAGGGGTGATGCTGCAACTTAGATGGCAGCAGGGAGGACCAGGTATCCTCATGAGGGTACCTGATCCTGAATCTAAATGGCAGCAGGAGAGACCTGAGCAACAGTCTGCAGCCCACTGAGGTCAATATCAAGACCCCAAGACCCCATCTTCAGAGAGACTTGAAGATGCTTGAGTATCTCAGTCTCCAAAACTGTCTTTGGGAACAGGGCTGAATAGAACTTATGTATGGGGAGCATCAGTGAATTCAGCTATGAACAACAGGGAGGGAGAAATAGTAAGACTGAGAAATGCACAATATTGGGGCATTTTATAGGAGAAGATGAGCAAAAAACGATGTATCAGGAGTTGTCTCGGAAATAGCTGCAAGGGACACAAAGCCTTCAACTTCCTGGAGGCTGAACCCACCTAGGCCTTGTACTTACAAATGTGGTATGATGTCCATGCCTGCAGGGTCAGCTTTGCAGGACATACATCAAAAAGACTTTTACAAAGCTTCAGGTTTTCTTCCACTATAATCAGAAAAAGTATAATTCACTAGCCAGATTTTGTTAAACAAGGCATAAGTCTACATCTCCATTAGTATAAAACTCCTGCTCTGTCATCAGATAATCTCCATTTAGTACTCTTCTAGCAGGCCCCTCTGCATGCCTTAGACAGATTAGGACTACCCCTGCCCCCACCCCATGCTGTGTCTCCATCAGAGTGGGTGAATGTTCTCAGGTAAGTGTTTCTCTTCCCTGTCAGATTTTAGATTCCACAGTGGCATGGACCGTGTCTGTTTTGTTCACTTGCAGAATCCTCAGAACCTTGCAGAAGGTTTGTCATATGGTATGCACCTACAAACTAGCTGATAGACAGATGATTAAAGGAATGATGATAATAACTAACCTTTATAGGGTTTTGGCTCCATGCCAGGCACCATGTAAGGCTGATACATACATTATCTACTTTAATTCTATCAGTATTCCTAGCAGATGGGTACTATTATTATTCTCATTTTATAAATGAAAGATAAAAAACTCAGTAAGGTTAGGATGAATACAATATTGGGCAGACCCTGTATTTTAACTGAGACTTTCCAGCTCCACATCCCCCTCTGTTAGCCACTGTACTTGTAAATTCATGAATTCAAATTAACCTGAAATTAATTATGGGAATAAGAAGTATATCTGTAGATTAATGTGTCTCGAAACCCTCCTATTCTAATCTCTCTGGGTAGCAAAATTTCTTCTCAAATTCCCATGTCTTATCCTTATGTCTAACTTTTATCCTCTGGAAATGGCTTTATTCCTCAGAGTTATTGTCTGGGAATAGAAGTATCAGTAGTGCTAAACTAGAAATTTCTAGGCTTGTCTATCCTTCTGTCTAGTTTGAATAAGCTACATTATCCATTCTTTAACCCCAAATTTCTTCCTTACGCTTCATCCTGATCAAATAGTATTTCTAGTAATCAGAATCTGTATTTTGTTATATTTTAAAATAAAAAAACTATAAAGTTGAAGCCCTCTTGGACTTTTTTTCCAAGTTTTATTTTTCCTTTACAGAGACAATTATTATCATGCATTTGATGTACAATTTTATATTTGTCATATTTCTATATACATATGTATCCATAAAAACAGGTAGTTTGTTTTATTTTAAAATTTTGCATAAAAACATTATATATTATAGGCATTCTAAAATTTTTCTTTTTTTTTTTGCTAAACATTGTTTGAAAATGTATTATAAATATGGAAATATTTAATTACTAAATGATTACTGAAAAGATACTTTTAGTTTAATTGATAATGGTCTTATGCCTATAGAATTCAGTTCTACTAAAAAAAAAAGGTAGTTTCTGGGAACATGCATTCCAGTCACTCAAAAATGTATCTCCATAGTCCTCATACAACAAGTCTTTTTAATGATGATGGTAACAGTGAGAATTTTTGAAGTATGTACAGTATATATTTTTGAAAGGCAGTAGGACTAAATCTCAACTCCCACATGTTTAGATGAGCCAGGGTAGTGCATCTGGGTAATATTTAGCTTGGTGCTCTTAAATCCTGTCTAGTACTTCTTTTTAAATATCAGGGAATGCTTATTTTTGGCCTAAAATTTAAAAAAAAATCATGCCAGCCTTTGGAACGGAGAGTTCAAAAGATATGCCAATGCTTAATTTGTTCTTTGAAAAATAATACAAGATGACTGTGATAAAACACCTAAAACATTTCTATGTTTGCCTATTTTTCCTTGGAGAGGGAGACAAACTCTAACTACAAGTATTATCTTAAGTATGCTCTGAATTAGTGGTTCTAAAACTTGAGTGTCTCTGAATTCCTCAGAGGGCTTGTTAAAACGCAGATTACTGGACCCTCTACCCAGACTTTCTGTTTCAGTAGCTCTGAGGTAGAGCCCATGAATTTGAATTTCTAACAAGTTCCCTTTTGATGCTGACACTGCCAATCTGGACCACACTTTAAGATTTACTGCTCTAAGTAAAAGTGATTAATGAGAGAATGTGAGGTTATGGCACAATGAGAAAGTTGGTAAATTCTCTCTCCAAAAAAAGCAAATATAAAGCTGGATTTAAATAAAAACACATTGCCATTTCAGAACTCTTATAATCAAAATACAAAATATAACAACCTGAGAAAAATTTATGCTCCAAAAACTGCTGAGCTTCAGGTAAGAATTGTTGCAATCTGTGGCATTCTTGCTCCCATCTCCACCCTCTATTTGGTTGTATGGAAATTCTGCCAGGGAGGGCAAGCTATGCTACTGTATTCAAATAAGACTCATGGAGTTGGAGTGGTGGGTGATTACCATTTCCAGAAGAGCTGTTGGTAGAAGTGATGATCTTGGTCAGGTGAGTGATCAAAGCCTGAAGGTGTGGTTGTGGTTGGACAAACATATTTCTGGCTAACACTGAGCACATGCACAGTGGAGACCAGAGAAGATCCAAGCTTTTCATATACTCCTGGCCAACCCTGAGGCTGTACACACGTTCATAGGAGGCACAAAAGGCACAGCAGAATATAAAAGCCAGGGAATACTCGAAAATGACCCAAACTTGGAATGCACTTTCCTACCCACACAAAGATCTCCTAGCAGAGTGAAAGCCTATGTGGCTCAAGGGATTTGTGCAAAATTACTATCTAGTCATAGGCTGGCAAGTAAGCTGCAATGAGATGGAAGCAACCCCTGTGAATCCATGATTAAAAATAAAAACAAGAATGTAAACCTAAGCAAAGACATCCAAGGCTATTCATCATAGACATATTTCACAGAGTTCAGCCCAGGTAAGTTAACATACAAAACAAACAACCCCCGAACATCCCAGCAACAGCAACCTTCAGAGGAAAAACAAACAGCTTCCAGAGTTGCTGTATTTTTTCCAAAATATCCAGTTTAAAAATAAATAAATAAATAAATAAATAAATAAATAAATAAGACATGCAAAGAAACAGAACTTGTGACTAATACTCAGGGGGGAAAGCAGTTATAAAGAAGAATGATGATTATTAGAGACCAGTATGGGGTAGAAGGAATAGGCAGTTATTATTTAATGGGTACAGGGTTTCAGTTTGGGAAGATCAAAAAGTTCTGGAGATGGAGGGTGGTGATGTTCGTACAATATTTGAATGTGCTTAATGTTACTGACCTGTGCTCTTAAAAATGGCCCAAATGGTAAAGTGTGTGAGTGTATAATATTACCACAATAAAAAAACAAAAAAACAGTCAGTAGAAACTGTCACTGAGAGCCTACAGATGTTAGGTTTAGCAGACAAAGAATTCATAGCATTATATTATATTGCTGTTATAAACAAATTCAAGGAGCTAAAGGGAACAAGTTTAAATAATTAAAGGAAAGTATCAGAATAGTAAATCAATAAATAGAGAGTCTCAATAAGAAGATAAAAATTATAACATTCTGGAGTTAAAGAGTATAATAGCTGAAATGAAAAAGCCATGAAAGGGTCTCAGTGGCAGATGAAAGATGTCATAAAAAAGAATCAGTGAACTTGAAGATAAATCAATAGAAAATTTTCAGTTTGAATAACAGAGGGAAAACAGATTGGGGAAAAATGGAAGATAAATGAACAGAGCCTCAGAGAGCTGCAGGGCAAGAATAGGGATGTCAACTCATTTGTAATAGGAGTCCTAGAAACAGAAGGAAAAAGAGAATAAATATTTGAAGTAATAATGGCCAACATTTTCTTAAAGTTGATTAGAAACATTAATAAACATTAATTTATACATCTAAGAAACTTAAAGAACCATAAATAGTATAAATACAACGAGATTTATGCAACACTAAAGCTGCTGGAAGACAAAGGAAATTATGAAAGCAGCAAGAGAAAAATGAGTAAATGAGTTGCTGGGTACAGGAGGGCATCAATCTGATTAATGGTGGGGGGCAAGGGCATTATTTGAAACCCTAAAATTTGTACCCCCATAATTTGCTGAAATAAAAAAAAATGTGTACCTTATTGTCTGATACAATGGAGACCAGAAGGTAGTGAAATGATATATTTGAAGTTCTAGAAGGGGAAAAAAAAACAACAAAAAATCTTTTATTCAAGAATCCAATACCTTGGAAAACTATCATTTAAAAATGAATGTAAAACAGACATTCCCAGATAAATGAAGACTGTGCTCAGATCCCATTGTGCTGTTGGGGAGGGGCACTTGGCTTCCAGTCACTGGGTACAGCATAAAGAAATCTGCCATTGGTCTGCTCCTTCCCCATCCCGGTAGGTCAATGTGCAGGCCACCCCTGCAAAGCTGAGTCCCATCCAGGCCTGGCACCATGCACGTGAGAGCTCAGGATGGTTTTATCTGCTGCCTGATCCCCACCGCACCTGTTGTCTGGTGCAATGACTCTGCACAGACTCCAGGCAGGTCCCTGATGTGTGGCATCAGAAAGAGCCTTCTCACAACTCTGCCACAGCACCTGTGGCATGAGCACGGTGCCCCAGTGCTCTATCCTGCTAATCTTCCCCACGTGCACTTAGATATCAAATGTATCGCCTTGTCACCTTGTTTTTTCCACACTGAGAGTCCTGTGCTGCTTCTCTGTGGTTTTACAGTGTTTCTTTTGAGAATAGCTGCCTGTAGGTAGACACCTGCTTCCTATTTACTCTTCTTTCTTTAGGAGCTGTGGGTTTGTGGGCTGCTTCTAATCTGCCATTTTTTCCCCTCCTGATGTCTCCTTCTGATGGTGGTTTCAGGATAAAGTCTTCAGTGGCAGTGGCTGGACCCCCTGCCTACTCCAGATGGTGGCCATGGGGGAAACTTTCCAGGCCAGGTGGAGACACATGCTTGCAACTTGCTTGGTGCTGGCTTCCTTCCCTGCAGCAGCAGTGTGTCCAGGGACTGGTGGTGTGATCCAGCTCCGTTGGTGCTTGCTTGGGCCGGGGCCAAGGCTGGGACCAGGGTTCCGGTGTGGGGAGCCTCACATGGCTCCTCTAGCTCTAGGCATTTAAAGAAATCTCTGTCAATTCATTAGCTGACCACTAAGTCAACAGAGCAGAGACCTCCTCAGTGACCACATGTGACAAAGAATACAATCTGTATGCAAATAGTTTAGAAAAGTTGTTTTGGAAAAATAACCACAACTCACAGCAAGTGGCAACAACAAACCCCGGGATGGGGACAGGGGGAGAGGAGATTCTGATTTTCAGAGATATGACATTATACTACTGAAAATGTTCACTTTTCTACAAAAAATTACAAGGAATGCATCTCCATGTTCCAGGCACTGTTCTAAGCACTAGCAATATACCTATGAACAAAACAGACAAAAATCCCTGTCCTGATGAAGCTAACATTTTATTAGATAAATGTATTTATTCAGTAAGGTTTATTTTTTCAACATTTTATTTTAGTAATTTTCAAACACACAGAAAAGTTGAAGAATTTCACAGTAAATTGTGCCTATGTCCACTACCCAGATACTACCATTGACATTTTACTAGATTTGTCATACCCTATCTCTGTTCATGTAGCCATCTATTTATTCATTACCAATCCATCCTTTCTTCTTATAGTATTTTATACAAAATGAAAGCAACCTATATATCCAATAGTAGGAGATTAGATGAATAAATTCATTTGTTTCCACTCAATGGAATCATATGTAACCATTCAAACGTATAATTTTCAGACTAATGAAAATCCTTTTTCTAGTGATAGGAGAAAAGAGTAGAGTATTAAACTACTGTGAATTTTAATTTTAACACTATAAGACAAATTATACAAATGAAAAGGACCATAAGCTAATATGGGAAAATGGAACATACTTGACCTGTTAGGGTAGATGGTTTTTGTAAGTATTCTTTTTTCCTTCCTTTTTTTTGTTTTGTTTTCATTAAAGTTGTTATTGGATTGTTTATTCTTATATAAATTTAAAATTTTTAAATTGGGACAATAAGATCCAATAGTTTTGGATATACTTTATAGTTAAAAGCAAGGCAGGAGCAAATTGTAGTATCTTTTGTCAACTAACTGTATATTGAATATTTTCTATTGTCTGGATATTCAAAAATGAACAAAATGAGCTTCTTGCCCCTTTGAAGTTCACAATATGTTAGAGATTATTTCTCCATGAGAGATTGACTATATGATGAACAATAATTGTGCTGGGTATGTTGTGTAGTGATTAAAAGAGTAGGTTTTGAACCCAGATTGCTTAGATCTGCTTTGAAGCCCCATTTCATACCAGCTGTTTGATACTGGGCAAATTACTTAATCTTTCTTTGCCCCAGTTTCTGATTTCTAATGAGGTTAAAAATGCTTCCTACCTCTCAGGTTTATGTGAGAATTAAATGAGTTAATACAAGATAAATGCTCTGTCACATTATAAAACTAAACAAACATTAGCTATTATTTCTATTTAATATGAATATATTGATTTTAAGATTCTTTAATCAGTTAGATTCTTGTCAGAAGAACTTCTACCAATTATGTATTTATACATATTTAGTCCATGTTCTCTAGTACACTGAAGCAAATGTAATATATTTATGTTTGGATGTTCAGACATTAAAACTGCAAATTTTACTTCAACCTGATATATTTATATTCCCTTTTAAAAATATTTTTAAAAAAACTATTATAAAGAATGTTTCACCTTTTAAAAATCTTTATTGGAAAAACATAGTTAAATATTACAGCTATTTATAATAGAAACACTAGGCAGAACTCATTTCTAACTTTAAAATTATTTAAGACTATTTTAGGGTACAGACTGATTCTCTTAGAAAGTCTTATGCTTTCTAGTATCTTAGCAGTGGTGCTTAAGTTTTATAGATTTATAGCAGCCTTTGGAACTTTCCCAAGGTTTCCATTTGATCAGGATATGTGGTCAAATTAAAAGCAGTTTCTCTTTAGCTCTAAGTTAAATGTCAGTAGAAAACTATATTGAAAAGAAAAAATGTACTTTGGGTGTTCAGAATATATTGTGTAATTCCTTGGTAAAGAAAAATAGAAATATTTTATGATTAATAAAGAGAGAAACATGTGAAAATTTAGATGCTTATCTCACAAATTACCGAAATGAAAAGAGAACATTTATTTTTGTATGTGTGTCTTTACCTTGCTTCCATAAGGAATTTGAGGTAGAAGAGTTGCCAGTTTTTAATTCTCCCCTTTCTGAATATTTTAGTGTCATTAAATGGGAATAGTTTGGATCACATACAAGATTGTGATGGAAATGATGGAATGATGTAATGACTTTGGAGCGAGTTTTGTCCTGTCTCAGGAGAACTCATAATTGGATTGTTTACGGAAGAAGGTGATGAAGAAGAGACATAAAAATGGAATAACTCTTTTATCTTCATCTGACTCTCCACTCTGTCATAGAGTTTTTATTTTCAGGAGGGCACAAAGAAAATCTATCTGATTCCACTACTCCATACATAGGGTTGGTCCTCTTTTAAGTTTTTTTATGAAAAGTGAAACTTATTTTTTGGAATTCTGGTCTACTCATCATGTATTATTTTTATATAAATTTCATAGAGAAATTCTGAGGCTAAAGAGGTTGTTTTTAATACTTGATGTTACATAATAAGTGCTGGGAAAAGGTAGGTGCAGGGAGTGGATGATATGCAAAACTGTGCAGGACCAGTTATAGAACTGCAGGTTGGTAGCATTTTTTTTTTTGAAATCATGAGATACTTTCAGCTTACATACATGATTGCTATGTTCCTTACGATCCTGTGAGATGCCTGGCAAGACAGAATGAAAGAATTTCAGGTCTTAATTGTTTGTTAGTGAACTGCTTTTTTATAGAGCTGATGTATTTGGTTGTTGAGGAAGTCCAGATAGTGATGAAGACAAGAGTTGACAGGAGTGAGGTTGAAGATTAGGTTTATTTTTTGCGTAAGAAAAAACATGTCTGTACATAGTCTTTTGGAAAAAGGCCTACTCCCAGTACAGCTAATATCCATGGTCTTTTTGGATTTTTTCATCCTGAAAATGGCTTCTGATGCCCTCATTAGAGATAATCTGAAATATTTCTTTTGCCCTGTGAATACATTTTGAAAGATATTTCACCTCGTGAAATTTAACTAATTAACTTCAAGCCATACTTGGAATATTTAAACATTGTCTTTTGAGTTTGGTTTATGAAAAAGGACAACTCCAATAACTCTAACTATATTTTATACTTTGTACTGTGTCTTTGTAAGTGTCTTCATATACATTACACAAAGTTGCTGACAGTAAAAAAAAATGTATACATTATTGCATGTGTGAATTCATCATCTCCTCTAGGACACAATACTCTAACAATGATGAGGTATAATGAAATTTCATTCTGTGCAGAACTTTTCATGGAACCTCTAACCTAACTTGTTCCATGGCACTGCACTATACAATGCAGTAAAGAAATATTTTTTTTCAACTTATTATTTGAGGCATACAGTCTGGAGGAAAAAGAAAGTTTTCAGTTGGATGTGAAACAAGATAGAGAGCTAATGAGACAGAGAGATACAGGAAGTCTGTTCTAGCTGGCAGCAATTCCTGGGGAGGTCAAGAGAAGGGGAGACTGAAGAGGAAAAAATGAAGTTAAAATGCATAGGCAGAGGCAGGGGTGTCCATGAAGGCCTAGGATCTATGATACTAGCTAGAGCAAACAGGTGGATTTTCATTTTTAAAAGAAGATAAAAGAAAAATTAAATGTAAGGGCAACCTTGAGAGTGATTTGTAGAAATTTCTAACAAGCAAGTTGTCCAATTTCCCAGTCTATGCAGAAGCACTCCCCATCTGTCATCTGAAGAGAAAGCATTGAATTCTTAGAGTAGGGTAGTTCCCCCTGTAAGGGAATGTAAAGATGCAGTGTGTGGATCACAGTATGGGTGTGGGGATGGGAGATGGGAAGAATCGGTAGAGTGTAGAAGACATTAGGGCCATGTTGGTCTAAATGAATGAAATAAATTTGGGTAGGGAAAAGTGGAGGAGGGAAAATAAAATCAGTCAGGAAGAATTCTAATTACTTACTTGGAAATGAATGGAGGCCTTGCTGCCCAGAAGCTAGGAAATAGCTCAGAAGTCATGTTTCCTGGTGGATAAAGCAGTGGGCAGGGATTCGAGTCACTTGGGTGTGTTCTTTTCTCTCTCATGAACATACATGTACTTGATCTGGGAGGAGATGCTCTTGTTGGAGACAAGTTTGTCCTCTCGTGCCTCATTATATAGTTGCTGGAGGTGAAAGATCAAAGCTGAAAAAAGTCCGTTTGAGGGGGAAACACCTTTCCTAACTCATGTTTACTTTAAGATTTTTTTTTTCTGTCTTGGTTTCATAGCAAAACTATGCATGTAGCCAGAGCCTTAAGTTTTTGTACCATCTGCATACCTGACATCATGCACAAATAACAGCAGATGATGGAATTTCACCTCAGGTCTGATTGTGCCCAGGGAGACTTCACAGGCTCCAAATGCCTGCTTTTATCTTACACACTGAGAAGCCCATTCAAACTTTCAGGGCTCTGCCAACTTGGCAAGAAGAGTTGGCAAACTTCCCATGCCGGTTTTCTTTTAGTTTGAAGGTTTTGAAGTGGATCTGAGTCTGGTGGGTGAGGTTATGATAAATGCTGTGTGGAGTCCTTGTGAGGTCTCTCATTTGTTGACTGTAAGCTTTTCATCATTTGACATGAATGGGAAACATCATTTCTTTGCAAGGGTATTCCCTTTCTTCTTTCTTTAAAGTTATCTCAGAGACTTCTCAGTTACCATATAAAAACATAAATTCTCTGAGCAAATGCCTGTTTTGACAGAGAACTTTAAAGATACATGGCAAAAGTTTAAACAAGTCTTAACCGATGGGGTTTAAATACTGTACATAGTAATTAAATAGTTATGTTAATAAAACTCTTATGCACTGTTTGCATGTTTCTTCTTTAATCTCTCTCAAATTTTTCTCCAAGACTCAAAATTCATGAATTAAATACATTAGGTGAGGGAAATATAATTGTGTTAAATTTCATCAGCTTGACACACTGATGAAAAATTTTAAAGTTTATAATATGTCTACAAATTATAGGTGGGGGCTCATTTTACCACATGGCTTCTTTAAAATGAAATTCCCAAGCAGAGTAAAGAAATTGTACATAAATAATTGCCACAGAAGTAAGAATACATAAAAACTGACTAAATACTAGAGAATTGACTGTATTTGATTTGGTATGTTTAGGTGGCTCCTATGTGAATGAAATAATATTAAAGAATTTGTATTACTTTCTCATATGGACTGGTTATATATTGTGCATCTCAAATAATTTCTATATCCCTTAATGTTCCTCTGTAATTCACCATTACATTGCTCTAGTTCTTACATGATAATGAGATGCTTTTAAATTTCTTCTCCTTTTCTTAAAACAAAACAAAGCAATATTCCCCAAAATTCTGTGCTATTTTTATTTTATGTTAAATTCTGCAACATTCTTATCCATGCATGGCCTTCCTATTTAGCTCAACATTTATTGTATTTGTAGTTTTCTAAATGCTTTAAGTGATCTCTTTCTCACTGGCCTAATTGTAAAGTCACTTCTTATTCTTTTGTCACTTCATGAACCAAAATTTCTTGCTTTATTGTATGTGAAAATCTCAGGATCAGGGACAGAGGAAAAGCCTTGGCTGTCTTTGAGGACTAGGACAATATGGTACGGACACAGCAGTCCACTGATGTGTGAGCTCCTCATAAATAAAATAGAATTATCTCCAAGAAGCCCCTACAGCTTCCCAGCCAGACTACATTTCCAGTTTCCCTTGCATCTAAGGTGGGGCCTTGCATCTAGTTTTCACTGTGCAATGTAAGAGAAAACCATGTGTATCCTTTCTAGGCCTGTTAGGAAGCAAGTGTGACTTCGCTATGCTTGTCTTTCCCTGTCTGCTGGCTAGTTGTAGAAGACTTTGAGGACATAGCAATATCATAGCCACAAGATTGAAGGAGTGTGAGTTTCTGTGTCACCATGTGGAGGAATGCTGTTCACCAATCGTAAACAATTACATTGATCCGCTGCATGCACACAAAATAAATTTCTCCTGTGTTGAACCATTGAATTTCTATAGCAAGTAATGTTGCCTTCACTAATACAGGGAAGAAAACCTATCCTGCTGCTTGTCAGACTTGAGGGGCCCACTAATCCTGTGACCCCAGAAGAACTGGAGGAAAGTGGCTCTAGTGTGTTGAGTGGCACCAAGACCTTGTGAATGAGAGAAGTCTGCTCTACAAAAAGACCTGGGTATAATGGATGCCTTCCACAACTCCCACAAAGTGGTGGCTATAAAACAGAGGATAGCCTCTGCTGGAACCTCCATGGTAGGTTTTCCACTGCTTAAGAAATAGTATCTGCTTAGTGAATGTGCCTGCTAAAGAACAATCTAGGCAAGAGAAAGGATATTCACATTTTATTTAAGAATATTCTAGATGAGGAAACAATAATTGAAGAACTAGAAGTGTAGGCACTCATTGAATTAGAACTAATGGAAGAACTGGAAGAGAAATTAATCAAAAAGAGAAAAGAAGCACCGTCAAGAAGATTGAAGAGGATAACTTAAAAAGAGCAGCGTTCAAAAGTATTCTGGGACTTAAAAGAAAATCAAAATTCTACAAAACTCAAGAGATGAGCTGAAAAAGAAAATAATCTTGCTGCTTATCTTGCAGAATTAATGCTACAGAAGAACAAGTAAAAGAAATAGTTCTCAATACACTGTAAAAATAGAAATAAAATTTATTTAATTGTAAAACTAACCCTGATAAACTGTGGGAAATATATGTAGGAGAGATCCAGCAATCCCACTTCTGGTTATATTTTCAAAGGGATTAAAATTGGTATGTCAAAAAGATACAAGTACTCCCATGTTCATTGCAGCATTATTTACAATAGCCAAGATACAGAAGCAACCTAAGTGTCCATCTGTGGATGAATGGTTAAAGAAAATGAGATACGCACATACAATGGAATACTATTAATATACAGACTTTAAAAAGAAGGAAATTCTGGCATTTGTGACAACATAGATGGACCTGGAGAAGTTTAGGCAGAGTGGAGTAAGCTATGCACAGAAAGACAAATACTATATGATCTCACTTATATGTGGAGTCTTAAAAAATCAATCTCATAGAAACAGAGAATAGAAAAGAGGTTACCAGAGGCTGGGTAGAAGATTTGGGGGAAGGGGGGATGTTCAAAAGGTACAAAGTGTCAGGCTGCAGTAATAAGTTGTAGTCATCTCTTGCACCGCATGGTTAACTGTAATACATTGTATATTTCAAAATTGTTAAAAGAATAGATTTTTAATGTTCTCACCACAAAAAAACAAGTTGGCCAGGTGATAGATGTTAATTAGCTTGATTTAATCTTTCTACAATGTATATAGAGATCAAAATACCACATTGTACCCCATAAGTATGTACAATTATTATTTGTCAAATAAATAAACAAGAAAAAATTATACATAGAGAGCAAAATGCCAAATTTATAAATCCTTAAAGCATTTGAGCATCCTGTTTTGTTTGAGAAATATTGCTTACCTCAGAGTTCTTAAAATGTTCTATTTTTTAATGCTGTTATTTTATCTTTTGACATCTATTTTTTAAAACTATAAATCCATTTATTTTATATAGTATGAGATAGGAGTCTAACTTTTATTTGTTCCCACATGGATGCCAACTATCGGTGCCATTTACTAAACTATTGTTTTGTTTTGTTTTTCATTTATTTGAAATGAAACTTTTGTTATATATTATATCCTTTTCTGGTATATATTTTCTAGACTCTATTCTTTTTTACTGATATTTTATCTATGCTAGTAGCCATATCATGATGTTTGATTATGTTGTCTTTATAGACTGTTACAATGTCTGGTGAGGAAAGTACACTTTCAGTATTTTTTTATATACATTTTTGGCTTTCTATTCATTATATGAATTTTAAAATTGTTTGCAAGTTTACAACAACAGTCACCACAAAACATTGATATTTTAACTCTATTTTTTTTGCTTTATGTATTTTACATGATTTTGAAGTTTTGTTTATAAAGATATTATATACCTCTATTATGAAATTTATTCTTACATATTTTATAGTTTATATTGCTTTTGTGAGTAGGATTTATTTTTTTCTATATCCAGTACTAACTGGTTATTATTGCTGTTAGTGAAATGCTATTGACATTTTTGTGTGTTTATTTAAATCCAGCTAATATACTGAATTCTCTTACTAACTCTACTTGTTTCTTAAATTTGAAATAAAAGACTCTCTTTTCTTCTTAATAATTTTGCTAATCATTTCATTTTGGGAGTCTTATTTCAATAGATAGAACTTCAAAGGCAATGTTGAAATAATGCTGGTGAAAGTCTTTTTTTTCTTTAATTGAATGGAAATGGCTTCAGCATCTCACTGTATTTGGTGTTTACTAGAATTTGAAAAATAGTCTTTAAGATGAGTCCTCTCATCTTTATGTTAAGTAGAGTTTTATTAAAGATGGCTGCTGAATTGTCAAATGCCTTTTTAGTGTTTACTGATATAGTTATACTGTTTTTCTCTTCTCATTTGTTGGGAGAGGTTAAGGTATCCCAGAATCAACGAAAGAAAAAGTCAAGCCACCTTTATGTAAAAGTATAAAGCCTGGTACCTGCCCTTATGAAACATTCAGCAAAGGAGATAAGACTAAAGTGTATCAGCACTGCATAAGATATAATTCATATGAAAATATGCAGTTAAGAAAGGAAGCACAGAGTGAGTTAGTTCTAGATTTCACAGGAAAGACTTCTTAAAAAATCATAATCCCTAAAGCTGGAACAAGATAGGACAGGCTTATTCATGAAATTATGAAAGCAGAGAAAAGATTAAAGAATTGAGGATTATATATATGAGAAGTGGTTAAAAAATTATTCAAAGCCACTGGAAATGAAAATTATGGTGACTTTATGTGAAAACAATACAGAAGATAATTTGGTCTTCTCCACTGGAGATAGACAAGATAAATCACTAAACTACTATGTGAGTACAACAAAGAAAATCGTAGCAATGTAAATTGTTAGTCACTGGAATATTTTACCCCAAAACCAGTTCTTTGCAATTTTAGAAACTTTCCCATTTTTGTGCTTGAAAGCAGGAACAAGGAGACCTTTTTTAGGACCAAGACTCATTGATTTTATGTAATATGTTAAAGGAAAACAAGTAACTTCTGCTACTTAGTGATCTGTTTACTCCTAAAATCCTTAAGTGTCTTGGAATCTGAAGGTAGGTTTTTTAGAGCCTAGAATATCATAAAAGTGCACAAACTAGAAACTTCTTTTAAGAGATGTTGGCATGTAAAGCCATTTATACACACTATCTTCTTTTGAAGTCCAACAAGAAAGAAAGAAAATTCAAGAAAACAATAAGTTAATTTACCATGATTTGCTATTGCTGAATTCTTTTCTTTGATTCATTTTTTTAATGGTTAGATTTTATCCTCAAGTGGGTTGGTTGGTTAATTTGAAAGAAGAGCTTGAGATGCTACACTGTTTGAGTTCTTTCTTGCTCTTTCTGTAGTTTCTTTTCCAGTTGAGTTGAACTGCTTTTATTTATCAGAATTGGCATGCTACAGTCTACATACTTCTCCACGTAATAATCTCTCACTCCCTGCTCTCACTCTTCTGTCTTCCCTAATAAACTAGGTTCTTTATAACGCAGCCCAAATACCACTACTTTGTGGAACTTTTCTTGACCTCCCCATGTATATAGAGCTAACTATTCCCTCCTTTTTGCTCCCATTGTGCCTTTACTTTGTCTTTCACCTGTAATAATATGCTTTTACTTTGCTTTTTCTTGGTTTTGTTTGTTTGTTTTTTATGGACATAGTTGAGGTCAATTCTTTCACTACTTACCATGTTCCCTAGAAGCTCCTTTCTTCAATCAGGTGAAAGGAGTGGCCTTGCAAAAATAACAGGACAATACCTAATCCCACAATTTCACAGCTAAACATCAATCCTATAAATTCTCCTGCTAACAGGCACTCCGTGGGAGTTCTGTTTTGTACAACTTCTGAAAAGAGCTGAATGATGTAAAAGAGTTGTAACTCTTTCTCTTTAAAATTGTTTTTTGTTTTGTTTTGTTTTTGAGAATCTGCTTTTACAGAGTTCCTGAGTACACAGCAGGAGAATGAGCTACATCATCAACCATATCTAGAGGGCAGAGTCAAATCTCCTGCCATAAACCAACTCTTGGACTATGACATCCTGCCTCTGCTTTTGTTGTCAACTGACAGCCATCACTATTTTTTTTTCTCTTTATCCCCCTTAAAATTAGCAAGCCACTTGGCCTCAGGGCTGGCACCTCCCTTCTCTTTCTTTGGGATGCCATGCCATCTTCCTGCTCTCTTCCCTCTCGTTTTCCCCTCTCTCACTCTCTCACTCTCTCTCCTCTAAGAAGATAAAATAAACTTTTTTATTTTTATATATATTCTAATCTCTGCATGAGCAATCTTTCTCTCCCCGCACTGTGAGCACCTAGTAAGCTTTCCACCCTAACTTTAGGACCAATCCTAAACAGGACATTAGTGCCGCACACACACACACACACACACACACACACACACACCCCAAATAGGTTTTACCAAAAATTTTCTGGGGAGACAGGGAAGAGGATTACCATCATGCAGGACAAGGAACAGACTTAATAAAAGTGGATTGTATACCTCTATTTCTACTCAAGCAGAGTGTCTTTTATTTTTCTTTCTCATAATATCATCTCTTCAATATATTTTCTAAAATGTGCCCTTCTGTCATCCCAAGCAAATTAGTTGTCACCTTCAGCTTGCATAAAATACTCACCAGAGCAAAAGCCTCTATTGTTTTTAAAGAATACCCACTTAGGGGCCTCTTCCCTGACCTTGTTTGCTTATCAAAGTCTTCATTCCTTGAAAATTCTCTTTTTCTGGGGGCTGGTGAATGGGAACAGATGATTAAATTCCTAATAATAGCTAACATTTATAGTCAGCTTATTGTATGCAAGGCACTATACTAAGTACTTTATACATTTAAATAAGATTCTCTTTATATCCGTATACCTACAGATTTTTCTCCTACAGAAGGCTGTGAGCATTTTAATAGTGATGACTGTATATTATTTTTCTCTGTATTCTTAATACCTAGCAACATGCCTGGCACCTAGTAAGCACTTCATAAATGCTTGTTGAATGAATAAAGTGTGTGTGTATGGATGTAGTGTAATTGGTGGTGAGAATAATCAGCCTGTTCACAGTACCCTTAGTCATAGTTCTTTTTATATTTGTTTTTTGTTTTCACCTCACCATGGTTCTCTTTTGCTAATTCATCATGTGGTCAGTATAAGCCCTGGTTGTCACTCTACTATCCATGGGTATTTTAAGTTCGTGTATTCTGAGAGCTAATTATTCCATGAGAAATGTTTTAATCAGGCTTCTCTTTGTTTATATTGAAATGGCTTGTACCTTCTGAGACATCTTTTTTCACCAGTACAGGGCGATGTTGTCAGACTGTGTGGCTAGGCAACAGCACTGTCTACCCATGTAGATAGTCAGGGTTTTTAATCAGTGCTTGGTGCATCTCTAGGGTTTAATGAAGACACCCCAGAGGCCACCATGATGAGAGGGCAGGCATGACTCCTGCTCTCAGTTTTAATCAGGGCAGCTCTGCCTCTGTCTGTTTTATATATTCATCTTTGGGGTGAAATGTTGTATAATATATTTGAAAAACATTGGGTTAAAAAAAAAGTCCACAGTTCAGGTTCCTACTCTTCTTTTCAAAATATCAATATAACCATAAATAACTCACATAATATACTCTTAATATTAGAAGGCTGAGCAGTATAGTCTATCGCTGAAAGTAAATACAGCACAACAAAACAAAAACACCTTCACCCTCAAAAACAAACAAATAAAATTTTTCAAAAACCTAAAACACCAGAGCCAAAATCAAATGCACAGATGAGGAGACACTTTCTAGACTGGTCAGTCACTGTAGTACATTCAGAAGGCAATTCTTCACTGTGGGTTTGAGAGTCCTGTAGCAGTCTAGAAAGAGACCACCTTAGGTGAGGCACCTCTGCTCTGTTGGGCTTACCCCTTAAGCTCCTCAGTGGATGTCAGAGTCCTTTGTCTGTACTATACATGCATTGTCCTTTCTTATCTGTGGACCCTCTAATTCATTTTCTCTCCAGTAGGCTTCTTGTTTCCTTAAAACTCTGCTTCTTGTCTTCTGCATGTTTTGTCTTCTCTCTATGATATTTGACTCAGGTTGCCAGTCATTAATGTCCTTGTATGGAAGTAAGGAGATTTTCTGGTCCATTCTATGGATACAGGCAATAACAAAACCTACCCTTGTGGATCTAGTCTCAAGGTCAAGCATTGGAGTGTAAGCTTCCGATTCTAGAATGTAAGCTCACTGAGGTCAGGGTTTTCTGACTGTTAAAAATCGTAGATATATCCTTACCTCCTAGAGTAGTGTTTACTAATTTTCAGGCACTGAGTAAATATTTTTTGAATGAATGAAATGTCTATTCCACAGTCAAACCTTTTATACTGACAAGATTGAATGTCTCTTTGGCTCATCCCTAAGTTTTTTTATTAATTATGCTAAAACTATTTCCCTTTGAGTAACATCATAGATCTTCTGTTTTGTTATTTTCATTGACATTCTTCCATAAAAAAGGAAGCTCTTTTCCTGCTCCAGAAAAAGGGAGCAGAAGGAGTTGTAGCTCCTGTAGAAGGATAGCTACAACTCCTTCTACTCCCCTTTTGCAGAAGAACCCTTTAGGCCTTGCTTTCTCTTCCAATCACCAGCAGGCAGACAGGGCTTTGTGTACCCCTCTATTCTCCACACCAGGGGGGAATGAGTAACATGTGAGATTCCTCCATGGCATGCCCAATTCCTCAAAGAGCAGTTGATTTGAGGGCAGGTTTTCCATACTTCTATGAGGGTAGTCAACATTTGCTACTCCATTTGTAAAAGGCCTTCCCATCCCTACCCTGCTCAGGGTATTCAGTCCTCCAGCTTATATTTTCTGTTTCCTGGTGCCAGTGGCATCACGTGCAGGTTCAGAATCAGAGACCTCCAGCTTATATCCTCATGTTGGTGCAACATATGTGCTCCCTCTCCTGGACTTTATATAACCCCTGAGTACCCTCTGCAGGAGATCAGGGGGCTCTACCTTCTCCAAACATTTTCTCTTACCTTCTTCTCCCAGGTCCTGTTGGGCCTCACCAGGAGCTCCTAGGGTTGAACCAATCTTCAGCATTAATTTCAGTGTCTGTTTTCCACAGGCAAAAAAAATAAAAAATATTCGCCTCTGGTTACATTTTATAAAATAACAGAGATCCTAACTGGCCACTGACAGATGTCATACATGGGATCCCCTTATAGAAATATACTAGCCAACAGTTTTTGGATATCCTCAAATTCTATGGCTAGATTAAATTATGAGTTTTCAGATCTTAACACTACATCTGAGTACTTTGTATTTATGTGTGTTTGTGTATTGACAAGAGTCTAAAGTCTGGTTTTAAATATCCCTTTTTGTTTGCCTCCTGCAATTGCCCTTAGATCATTCTTCAGCTGGCAAAGGCCCACAAATAGAGCAATCTAGTTATGAGAGGCTTGGTGATCTAGACATTGTTCTTTTTTTTTTCTTTTTTTTATTTCAGCATATTATGGGAGTACAAATATTATGGTTAGGTTGTTCTTGATGAAATGCAGATAAAATCATGAACTCTAAAGTGTCCTTAGTTCTTTAAGGTTGATGGAATGTACCCTATAGGTTATAGCTAGGTTGACTATAGGACTATATGACACTTTAAAAATGGAAGGGAGTGACATTTATAATTACACTGACTCAGAAGTCATAAACCAGGACATATAGTCACTCTGGTTATGGCAGAAATCTCCTGTTAGAAAATCCTATCTTCAACATATTTCACCCAATATGGTGAAATCATTTTTGAACTCCCCTTTGAGGTAGTCTGTTATTTTAAGGTTTTACTTTTTCTGAACTACAAATGTTCTTTCCAATGTAATTATGGGGTATGATTCACCCATCCCTTCAAGTTGTTCATATTCTTACCATCTTCTCTGTCATTGGCCTCAGAAGTTGGATGAATTAGTACAGCCACTATGGAGAACAGCATGGAAATTCCTCAAAAAACTAAATATAATATTAACATATAATCCAGCAATGCCACTGCTGGGTATACATTCAAAAGAAAGGAAATCAGTATATTGAAGAGATATCTGCACTCCCATGTTTATTGCAGCACTATGAACAATAGCCAGCATAGAGAATCAACCTGAGTGTCCATCAATGGATGAATTAAAAAGAAAAGAATTTAAAGAAAAGGTGGTATACATAGACAATTGAATATTATTCAGCCATAAAATGAATAAAATCCTGTTATTTGCAACAACATGGATGGAGCTGGAAGACATTATGTTAAGTGACATGAGCCAGCCACAGAAAGACAAATATTGCATGTTCTCACTCATGTTGGAGCTAAAGAAAATTGAACTCATGGAGACAGAGAGTAGAATGATGGTTCCCAGCATCTGGGAAGAGTAGCAGGGAGGAGGAAATGAAGTGGGGATGGTTAATGCGTACAAAAATACAGTTAGATAGAATAAATAAGATCTAATATTTGGCAGCACAATAGGGTAACTATAGTTAACAATAATTTATTGTATATTTTAAAATAACTAAAAGAGTAGTATTGTAATGTTCCTAACACAAAGAAATGATAAAAGCTTGAGGTGTTTGATATTCCAATTAGCCTGATATGATAATTACACATGATATACCTGTATCAAAACATCACATGTAGCTCATACAACTATTATGTACCCATAGTACTTAAAAATTAAAAAAATAATTTTTTAAAAAGGTAAATCTAAGCATACTTCTTTAAACATGGGGGAAAGTGCTGGCTAAGGCTCTAGAGTTGTTCTCAGCCTCTTCTGGACCAGCAGCTGACTAGACAAATAGAGATTTTCTTTTCTAGTTGATCACAGTAAATTGGAATTTCATTTTCCTTTTGTCCTAGTGCCAAATGTGGACTAGTGGTAGCAAGGTAGGGGTGGCATAGAGGGGGAAAGGAAAGATAGGATAAAGGAAGGACACCGGCCATCTAGGTACATGTCAACACTGGTGCTGGCATGCTCTTTTCTCCTGCCTGCATCAGCCTTGGACTCACTGCTCCCTGAGATAACACTATGGAGGAAAGGGAGGTCTATTTTGAATACTCTCTGCTTCCCTAACTTCACCACTTTCACTGATGCTGCTCAAGTCCTTGAACTTCCCATTAGCCTCCCCAGCCCTTCTTCCCATCCTGACTGGCTTCCATGCTGCTTCTCATGGCAGAACCCCTACCCTGCTTCCTCGCATGCCTCGGGCTCTCTCTGCGTTGCTTTCACCTTTCAGTAACTCCCTCAGCATACGAGGAGAAAAACCTTGGAGGGCCCATAATCTTTACTTTATGGATGAGAGTTTGAGGGTTCTTATCTTTATATTGAAAATACAGGTAGAAATGTGGTCTTGAACCCCAGGTTAGAATTCTCAATTTTTTGTCTCATTGAAACTTCTCAATAACCGGGTCGCTTGGTTTTAGAATACTACTAGTAGTATCCTTTGGGTATATTGGATATATTGGTGTTTAAGTAAATGTTTATGTTCTTATCTGTCAACCTATTCACTGTGCATAATAATATTTCTATACAACATCTGGGCTCAATTCCTCAAGTTTGCTTAGATAAAATTTGGGAATATAGTCTGTTTATAATTAGACCAATCTACCCTTTTTGGCTGGTTGTCATTTGAACCCGTTAAGTTCAAGGTATTAAAAGTTAGCAATGTTAATGATAACAATGATCATTAATATTTATTAAGCACTCATTATGTAGCAGATGCTGAGTTAGTCACTACATTATCATATTCTCTATACCTCACTGTGATACAAGTATTATTTCTATATTACAGATGAGGAAAGTGAGGCACAGAGAGGAAAATGTAGGTGCTTAATGTTATACACTGAGTAAGTGAAAAAGCTAAAGATTCATGTCTAGGCTTGTCAGACTTTGAAATCGACATCTTTCTACAATGCTATGTGGCCCCTTGTGTCTGGCCATATTTTACCATGTATTACTATATTGGCATGTCTATTTTAGGTGATGAGCAATTTTAAAGGGATGCTGTACCATAATCTGCATCTTTAATGACATTTAAGTTAGGACAATTGGATGCTAAAACACTTAAAATACCTTTTTAGATCATTTGTATTTCCAAACAATGGAAAATGAAGATGTCACATAAACCATGCATTCACACTGATTTGAAGTTGCCTATATGTTCTCCCCCGCCTCCTGCTGGTTTTCCATTCAATGTAACCAGTAGATCTTGGAACCATGTTGTTGATCAGGCTAAATCTACTCCTTTTCAGATCATGCTTCCTGAGGGTTGGAGGGATAAACATTTACCACAAAAAATTGATTTCTAAGGACAGGGCAATGAGTAAGGCTGATGTCAGAATGTTGATTTTAAAAAGCCCTTCTTCTGCCATGGTGGCTGTAATCAAATATTTTGCATAACTTAGAGTACAATGAAGGTGCAATGAAAGTCACCAGAATGACTCTGACATCAGTGTTTTTCATGTTGTGAAAGCTGGAATTGCATAGAAAATATATTTTTTTCATATTCTCTAAATCCTGGTTTTCTTTCTAGTCATCTCTCTCTCTCTCTTTTTTTATTTCTCAGTTAAAATAGGATGGATAAAAATGACACAAATTCTGCCATTGCAATAGATCTATCTGTTTTGGAGGACACCCTGACTCTATGAAGATCCATTGTCATCTTTCAGAATTTCATTTACATTCTGCTCATTCACACTTACATTTGTTTTTCCTAAAAAAAAAAAAATTAGTAAATCAAAGGAGCCATCTTGTCTACCTGTTTCAAATTAGGTTGTCAACTATTGTTAGTATCTTTGGAATTTTCTCTTCATAGACATACATCTTTTACATCTAGCTTATATTTCTTTTCTGATTGCAATCTTGAGTTCAACCCTTTACAGGCATCTAAAACCCTCCTTGTATCAGTTCTGCAGAATATGCTTACAACCAGCCTCTGATTACATAGGCATCAAAACAAAACAGAAATCAACTAACCAGCCAGGGTTCCAGTGAACAAACTGAAAACCACAAATAAAATATATATGAATGGATTACAGTGACATTATAGGAAACTATGCTAATATACTATTTCTATGAAAAGAATTCTCTAGGGAAAATGACTCACACTGTGCACTGTGAAATCATGAATTTCAGCAACTTCTTTTGTCTGTATTTTACATTAAAATAGCAAAGAAAGAGTAGATGTTCAAAAACTATTTCTTAATGATCTGTTATGTACATCCAGAATATGTAACATTTTTCATATGTGGTTCAACTGAGACTGCAAGATTTGATGATACACTATTCTGAATTAAATGAGTGCCTCTAAATTTAGTATTATTTCCATGTCCACTTAGGGAGCAGCTATTCCAATCATTATGGTTTAGAGAAAAGGACTGACTAAATAAGTATCTCCATGATGGCTCAGTAAAATAGGCAGCTTTGTTCACCAAGAAAGGACTTGATTCAGGAAAAACAGGATGAGGCTCCCTCTAGTCTTGCCTTTCTCAAGTCCACTCTTAATAGTGGTCAGGATAACATAAACTTAAATCTTATATAATCTTAATAGGAGAGAAAATCGGACCTCTAATAAGCCCCAGGGCCCCTACATAATGAAGTCTATACTTTTTAACATGGCATACAAAGTTCATGATCTAACCCTTGACTGACTTTTGAGCCTGTGTGCTCACCTCTGTCTAGTACTTTTAGCCACCTGAGCTATCAATATACCTTTTTCAATGTTGTGTTCTTTCCTACCCCTTTGTTTTTGTTAAGCTGACTCTCTGAGACATCTTTTTTCTATTCCAACACCTCTTCATTTCACTTGTGGATTATTTTAAGTGTCAGTATATTGTCTAGAAAATAGTCAGTGACTATTACTTAGGTTGGGTTTGGCCCTCTTCTGTGATCCAACAGTAACAGAATAATCAACACTTACAGAGTCATATGATAGGCTCTTGGTAAATCCTGTGTGTGAGTTATCAAATTTAACCCCTATACCAAACCTATGAGGAAAGTATATGAGGATGGATCTTGTATAATAATAACCACTAGAGCACAGATTATACACTAGTTTGTCAATGTCCTTCCTTCCCCTGCCCTTCTGCCTGTACCCGCATGTGTAACTAGGTCTGGGGGTAAACCTTAATTAGTTGTAACTAATCACATTCATTCAATTCCTATTTTCAGTGACTGCTCAGGAAAGGGCATGAGATGTAGTTGTGTCTGAGAGGTCAATAGAGGAAATATTAGCTAGGTTGCCCTTACCTAGAGAGATGAGATACTCTATGCACACTGAGAAAGCATTTATATTAATTTTAGCCTGCAAGTAACAGAAGACCCAAAATATTAAACAATAAAATTCATTGTCTCATATCACAAGAAGTCCAGAGAAGAGGCTATTCCAGGATTAGTTAATTCAGTTTTTGAAGATATCATCAAGGATCCAATTCTCCTCTCATCTTTCTGCCCTGCCACCCTTAGCATGTTGGCTTTTGTCTTCAGGCTTTTCACTTCATGTTTGTAGTGTGGCTATCACAACTCCTAGACCACCCATTCATTACTCAGCATTTAAAGGCCAGGAATGACTCCTCTTCATGTCCTTTTTAAAGCATAAGACAAAAATTCCCAAATGCTTCCAGTAAAATTTCCTGTTCTTGTTTTATAAGCTAGAAATGCATCTCTTGCCCATTCCTGAGTCAGTGAAAATGGAAATTAAATGAGCATGATTGAGAAGACTAAGCATGATTTACTCCCTGGATCTATGGAAGGATTGCATTTTTCCTTGGGCACATAGCCATTCAACACTCAAAGGAAATCAGGATTCTGGTAAAGGAAGGAGTGGCTAGGGCATACCTTTTTAACTAGTGGTACCTGCCAGGGCACTATACAAATATGAAATCTCACTTTTAATATTGTTACATCCATATCTAGTATATGGAAATGGTTTCAGAAAGATTCAGTTTTGAGGTAATTTTTAAGCAAAGGGGATAATAATGTTTCTTGTTCCCAGTTTTAGATTGCCAAACCAGTTACATTTGCAAGTGGCAGAAGCTTATCGCCATAGGGACACTTTGGGAAATGGTATAGAATTAGACTCAGAGTTATTCTCCATGAGGAGTAAGGGAGCTGGAGTATTTATACCCCAAATTTTGTCAGTCATCTGTTGAAAAATTCAGGAAAGTGCATTAATGTCCCCAGGGCTCTTGTTATGTGGCTTGAAGGGAAGCTCTCAGACAAGGAGATACAAATATTGGAAACTAGAAGTCCCAGGGAGCTGAAGAGGCTCAGGGGATATGGGGACCGACAACAACTGCCATGTTCCTTTATGTCCATGGCACAGTATAAAGAGCAGAAATGTCACAGATCCTGCTAAAATATTGGGAATTGTCTTATTAGAAAGGGGAAGGAGGCACTTCTATATTTTTTTCTTAGATTTCGAATGGGATAATTTCTAAAACTGTGTCATTTATGTATCTATTATAGTTAGTTATCTCCCTGCACACTGCTTACATTCAGATATGATGGCAAAAGAAAACTGATTTTAATAGCTCTAAAAATAGATGTTCTCACCTGCAGGATTTGTTCTGATGTTTAGTTAGAACAGTTTATGGGTTGAAAACCATCCATTTAAAATATTAGCTCTAATTGTTAGCAGAGTACATTTTGGTGTTAGAGAGTTGGATTCATTGCTGGTATACTTCCACCTTCCAAGATGATTAAGAACACTGAAATATAATTTATCTTTGATTTTTGAGAGTGTGTTTAATTTTCTCATCTATGCCATACATAACAGAACAGTAATTAATTACTAAATCTAAAGTAAGGGAATCGTTGTTCAAATCAGTAGGATATGCATCATTGAACTCTTATAATATCACATTTTAGAGAAATAAACTTGTACAGCCCAGGAACAAAAGGTGGTTGCTAATAATATATTAGTCACGATGTACACTTGCCTGGCAGCGTGTTTTCTCTGCTAGTTCTTTTCTTATTTTCTCTTTTATTTTCCCAAGAATACCAAGCAATTAAGAACTATATGAAAATCGCTGGAAACAATTTTATTTTCCATTTGCAGTTTGAGGACAGGGAAGATGGGAGCAGGAGGGATGGAAAGAACTTGTCAACAATGTAGGCAGGTGTAATAGGTTGAATGGTGGGCCCCCAAAAACATGTGTCCATGTCCTAACCTCTGGAACTTGTGAATGTGACCTTGTTTGGAGAAAGGGTGTTTGTATATGTAATTAATATCTCAAGATGAGATCATCCTGGATTTAGAGTAGGCTTAAAGTCAGAGGTAGATTTGAAACATAGGGACAAACAGGGGAAGTCAGAGGGATAGTTGGCACACACGGACACATGGGAGAAGAGACCATGTGAAGATGGAGGCAGAGAGTGGAGTCATGCAGCCTCAAGCCAAGAGATGCCTGGAGTCACTGGAAGCTGGAATAGGCAAGGAAGGATTCCCCCCAGACCCTTCTGAGGGATCACAGTCCTACTGACCCCTTATTTTGGACCTGTAGCCTCCAGAATTGTGACAGAATACATTTCTATTATTTTAAGCTCCCAAGTTTATGGTAATTTTTTACAGAAGCCCAGGTAAAACTAATATAGCAGGTATTTTTATTAGTGGTAGTAATGATAATGGAGGTAATAACATTTTTTTTTTGCCTACAATTTTATAGTTTACCTAATGTTCTTATCTATGATTATCAGTCAAATAGTGAGCTAAATGACGCATAGAAATTAAATGACCTGCCTCAGCTGTGACCATAAGTGCTCCAAGATCTCAGACGCAGAGCCACCAACCCACAGGAGGCTACCTCTGAGAGGGAAAGGTTGAGGAGATTCCTCAAACCTTGAAGGAGTAACAAGTCCTGGGGGAAAGTTGTGTCTCGCCTCCTGTATTTCCTCTTCTAAAGCTGGCCTCATAAAAGCTGAGCTTCAGTTTTCTCGTTAAAAGTTCCTCTCAGTGCTCTACGTTTACTGTGTGGAAACATTCCAATGGATTTTGTTTTTTTCTTTACCATATGGTGATTTCAATTTGTGCTCACTATAGATTCATTCATTTCTTTATTGAATGAATATCCACTTACAACCTACTAAAGGCCAAAGCTGTGCTTATTCTAAAGGATGATAGTTGTATAATGATTTTAAGATCCAGGTTTCTAGGAAGCATAGCTTTGACATTTTATGCACAAAAATTCTATATAACCAATAATTTTTTAAAGTGAAATTTAAGGACAAGATTTGTGCAATATTCAGAACTATTACTTATTACTATTATGTAAGTGTATGTACTGTGTGATTGAGATCATTCATAGTCATTCAAGTCATTCATTCAGTAGTTGAACAAGTTTGTTTTCATTGTTGGTTTTCTTTCCCCCTAATTCCTTTCCTCTTGGTTAAGAGAGTGAATGCGTCGAATGTGGTGACCTGGACACCTGTTGCTCAAATATATGCCACTGGCAGTTTCTTAGAATGTCAGTCACTTTATCTCTGCTTAAATTTACCGCATATACTGATCAGAGTACTGAATTATTGATGTGGGCTGCGTAGGTCTGGGTGATGCATTGGGATTAGGCTCTTGTAACAGAAATTACTGATGTGTGTGCTGAACTTTTGGTATCTTGCTATTTCATCAACCTTGTATGAGGGCCAAAAACTGTAAAGCTATATTTCATATTACTAAACAAAATTTATAGGAGTCCATTGTTTTGGACTGAATCCTAAACTAGGCCCAGCAGACCAGACCAAACCAGAATGAAGTCACTCTAGGTGCCACATTAACTGAACTTTAAAATGGCCAGTTTTCCCCAAAACAGGAGATTCCCAGCAATCAATCAGAAGGGTCCCAGTCTACCTGAGCTCAAATGATAAGGAAATCCCCTGTACTTTAACCTTACAAGGAAAGTAACTTTGAAATGACCAGTCTGTGTATTCTTCCTTATTTCTGCTTTCTTCATCCCATTTCTGTCTATAAAGCCAACCCTCTCTGCTCAGTCCATTGCAGCTCCCGAGTTTTGTAGATGGGGTGCTGCCTGATTCATGAATTGTTGACAAAAAGCCAATACTGTCTTTAAAGCTCAATTTGTTTTTTGCAAATCCCTAATAAGCATGTAACCACATGACTTACGATTATATATTTTTAGATAATTTCTTGATTATTAAGACTCACAAATTTATAGGAAAATAAATGACTATCAATTTCAGCATTATGATGGACTAAGTGGTGAACAATTTGAGCTTGGAAAAAGAAAAAGAGAATGGAAATGGGAGAAAAATAACAAAGTGCATTCATCCCTGATTACTAAACATCTTGTATTTTAAGATCCTCCTTTTTACTTTTAATGCTAAATAGCATGTAGTTTAAATTTTCCATATCTTGTAATTCCTGTAATATACCCCTCCCCCTTTTGAGACAGATTCTCACTTTGTTGTTCTGGCTAGAGTGCAGGGGTATCATCATAGGTCACTGCAACCTCAGACTCCTGGGCTCAAGAGATCCCCCATGCTCAGATAATTTTTATATTTTTTTAGTAGTGATGGGGTCTCGCTCTTGCTCAGGCTGGTCTCGAACTCCTGAGCTCAAGCAATCCTTCCTCCTCAGCCTCTTGAGTGCTAGGATTACAGGCATGAGCCACCACACCTGGCCCAATATACCTCTTTTACTAGAATAATTAATCACTTTCTTTGCAAATATTTTCATTGGGATCCCTAGTAAAGTCATATTTTGCCTTATTCACAGTCAAGATAAAGAATTTATGTTGAGAATCTTCTTACCTATGTTCAGACATTCATTATTTTGATATAGTTTAGTGCCAAGATATATTCACTGTAGCTTGAAGCAATAGCAACTATGTTTAACTTCTTAAATTTTCCATGTACCAATTTGATGGTCAATTCTTTTAATGTTAGTTCTTTCATTCTTCCCCTACACAAGAGATACTCTTGTTATAACTCTTGCTACTTATTTTCAAACAATTACCCTTTGAAAGAGGAGGAACTTTAGCTTCCGTTTTTAAACCTAAATTATTAATTACACCTGTGTTGGTTGAAGATTGCATGAAGATCCAGCTGAGAAGGCCTAAAAGACAGAAAGAGCAGCACTGTCAGATTAGAGCATTGCTTTATCCGGAAAGGTAATTTTATCCTCCACAGTGTGAGTGGTGAGCAAAGAGGAGCTAAGTGGTAGAGACCAGATGGGGAATTAGGTCAGCTTTCCAGGTCTTCTTGTGTTTGAATTTTTATTCTTTGACTCAAGGTTTTGTTTCAGATATGGCAAATTTTAAGGAAGGCAGATATGCTGATATTCAAATATAAATATGTAATATGTTCTCACTTTCATTTTATCCACTCCTTTGTATTCATCCATTGATATAAAATTTGATTTAAATATAGAAAATAAATATTTTTATTTTTAATAATGGATATTATATTGACATATGACATATTATATTTACATATGTCAATCTTATTGATTAAGAATATCTTCAAGATATGTTTTAGAAGGGAATAGAGATTGCTTTATGTTTATTCTTTAAATATACATTTATTGAACACCTACTTTGTGCTAGATTTTCAGATTCTAAATAATTTAAAATAATTTCTTCACTCTCAAGGGCCTTATACTTAATCGATAGGAAGTATGGGAGGGATGGTTTCTGAACAGAAAAATAAAAGACTAAATAGAACTATGAGATATACTCTATTGTCCTTGGAGACAGACTTAAGGACAATGGATGAAATAGGCAAGGAGAGAGGTTTTGACTTATTATCAGAAAGAGCTTAATAATCACCAAAGCAAGAAAAACAATAGAATGAGCTTCTATGGGGAGCTGGTGAACACTTCTTAGTTAGAAAAATTTAAACAGAAAGTGGATGATTTTATCTCAGAGTACTGCTACACTGATTTGGAGGGTTGAAGGAACCTCCCAGATTCTTTCAGAATTTAAGATTAAGTCATTGTAATTTTGAATCAGTTAGGCATCTTTATAAGAGTTATCTTTTTATCCTAGAAGAAGTCCTGCCAAGGACTTGGGCATTGCTTTGGTTAGATCACTGGAAAGCTGTGCTTCAATAACCACTAAAGTCTTGAGTAAATAGTGAAGAGGAGGAAGCAAGGTAGAATTAATTATGCAGCAAGGTCTCCCCAGTATCTTCCCTTAGCTGCTGTGATTTTAAGAAGACCCTCACTTCCCTTGGACTGGATGGCCAGGAGGTACTGAAATGACTTGTACCAAAAGGCTTAAGCATGAGAAACTGACGTTATAATGTATCCTAGGAAGATATTCTAGAATTGAATGTGTGGGAGATTTCATTAATTCTTCAAGCATATCTTTATAGATTAAAGTTAGTAGTAATGTAATTCACTTTGTTTATGGAGTATTATTTACTTATTAGAACCTGTGAAATTATTTCAATTTGTTGGGAATATCCTTATTGATTCTCAGAGAGAAACACGTTATGGCTTGACAACACAAAACCTAGGGCATGACAACTCTTAGAAGTAAAATCTTTTGAACTATTTGTCATTGGGAGAAATCACCTACAGTTTCAAAGGGATGTCACAAAGAACTTTCCCATGATACCCAACAGCGTGTATACAAGCAACAGAGACTTCATGGTTGCTATTTAATATAAAATAATTTGTTTACAGCTGTCATTTTATAAAAATGCATCTCCATAAACATCAGTGGAATTTGACTAACCAATGCTTTTAACCTTTCATGTCTCAAGCTGGGAATTTTGCTGGGTACGAAAAAATGAAGGAAAATCCATAGCATGAACAGAAGAGAACTGAACTTTATTTCATATTATACTTGAAGAAGAACAAAGACTAGCTTAAGAGAATTGGAGGTGTAGAGAACATATGTGAAATAGCTGGCAATTATTTATTTTACTCTTTATGGAGAAAGTTTATCTTTATTATTTATTACTATTAAAATGGTTAAACACAAGTGATTTTTTAGCAACAAAAGGATAATAATAGATAACTTTGAACAAAATCTAACATAACTGGGATTAAACTTGAGTGGTATCCTTGGGGTGTATGTCTATAATTTATACATGCATGCGTGTGTGTATAAATTAAATCACATTCTTGTATTTGTTCCACTTTTGACTGAAGGGAGAGATTGTTGGAGAACAGATCTTTTTATGAAACCTTATTGGGAACATCCAAATTGGCAAAGTGACTTGGTGCCCATCTGCAGTAAATCAAGATGTACATCTAACTAGGTTGGGGCTTCATGCCAGCGCCTGTCTCAACATGTTCAATTTTTAACTGAATTCTGTCAAAACTCCGAGTCACATAATAATTAATGTCATGGGCATTTTATCCATCTTCATTATGGAAATGTCTATCTGTGTGACTGTAGGATTAGTCAGAAAGGGTCAGGTTTTTTTCATGGCCATGGTATTAACTTAAAGTCCCCCCTATGCATGATATGTTTTCTCCCTCCTAGTTTCTGTCCACTCTCATTCCATTCTGGATTTTGATCATTGGGATAGTGGTTGGGAAATGTTGCTCCACTGTGGAAATGAGTGCTGTGCTGTTTGGGAGCATTATTTGTCCTCCTCGTTTGGATTCTTCCCAAAGCAAAACCTGAGACAATGACTTGGATATAATAGGTTATTTGATAGGTAATTCTAGGAAACAGGAATGAGAGAAAGGAGAGTGAAGCAGCCAATAATAAGTGTTCTAATGAGCAGATTAAGGATAAGGGTAACTAGGGCTATGTCCTGCTAGGGATCTTGTATAAAATGGCCTCAGAATTGTCCTCACCTAACGGACCGGGAAGCTGGATATTTATCCACTGACCCTGTCCATCACTGGTTGCTGGTTGCCCTTGGGGTGTTTAATGTGTGGCATTTCCAGGTAGTCCTGAACAGGGGTTGAGAAGGTAGAGAAGCAGAAAGACACAGGTGCTTGGGGGTGAATAGCTGTTGGTGTATACAGGAACTTAATGGCTGCAGGTGAACTCAGAGGCGGGCCGGGGGCTGCAGAGCAGGGCCTCAGCAATGGCTGCTCTGTGTGGTCTTTACTGAAGAGGAGCTTTAGCCTCAGTTCATGTAAAGAGGGTCTACTTATGTTTTCTCTAGCTCATCCACTTGTTTCAAATCAGCTAAATGACCAAAAGAAAAAGTTGGAAATAACACCAGTGGTTCATCCTGCTAATTTTGCAACATAGTCTGAAGGTAGACAGTTCTTATGGTTTGCCCATTTTGGACAATCTTCTTTAGGATGTAGATGGCTAGAACTAGAACCCTCTCAGAAATAAAATTCGGCTCCTTACTGGATCTCAGTTGTCAATTTCTTCACTTTTTCTTAGGCAGAAATTTCAGAAAGTCAAGTCGGATCTCTAAATATCGTGTGGTTAATTGACACAATAGCAATAGTAGTAGTAGTGCTTTCTGTCTTTTATTGAGGATAAAAGGCTCATACAGACCTGGTACTCACCTCCGGACATGACTGTTTCCCACTCTCTCCTTCCTGCATCCTCACCTTTCTGTCCCCTTGTTACCATTCAGATGTCAGCTCAGAAGCTACCTCCTGGGAGGCTTCTGCTGACCAGCCCTCCTCTCCTACGCCAGGCATCCTATTCAGTTACCCTCTTCTGCTTTCTTTATAGCACGTATCCCAACCTGAAAAATATCTCATTTATTTTTGAGCTTACATGTTTATTATGTGTCTCCCTGTTCCCTCCAACCCATCCTCCAAATGTAAGCTCCATGAGATTCAAGACTTCATCTTGGTCCGCTGTTGTATATCACTAATGCCTAGAAGTTCCTGGCACGTAAAGAGTATGCAGTAAATATTTGATGTATGACTGGCTAACTGTTGACTAAAGTAATAAATGAAAGAATGAATAATGCACTAGAAATTCAGTTACTTTACCTTAACTTAGGCAAAATTTGGCAATATGTGAAATCAAGACATCTCTCTGGCCAACTCATATGCCTGTTCAGAATTATCTCAAATTCTTTATGTGTAACATTGTGAGCCAAAAACATTTTTTGGTCCCTCAGAGGAGAAGAGGACATAACAGTTGTTTTCAGAAGAAAGTAGCCACATATACAGATTGACACCTCTTTTACCTTTCCTGAACAAGTTTAGATAATCATACATAGAACTTTAGAAATACTCTTTTCCACCATCCTTCCTTGGACTCCTGCTTTTCATAGGGAATGGGAGAGGTAGAAGGGTAGGCTGAGGGTAGGGAGAATGAGGGGAAGAACTATATGAAAACGATTTAATTTCACCATTCAGGGAAGGGGGGCAGTATGAATGAAGGCCTTAGTAACTAGCAGTGGGCGCTATCAAGAATTGGGCTCATGTCTGCACAGGTGACTATATCTGCACTCATGCCACTAAGATATTTTATAAAATGCTTCCTCAAAAAATGGAGTTATATATAATTTCCCCTAGTGAATTTTTTTTTAATTAATAAGACACATTCAGCATGTGTACCATAAATCCTCTCATTTTGATAAGCCTTGGGAACTGAAAAAAAAATGCTGCTGAGGTATTGACAACTTACTTAGTTTTCTTTCAGAGAAGCTGGGAACTTGAGTCTTGCTTTTGTACCCAAATACAGAGATAAGGAGTTCTGATAAGGATGTAAATCAAATTTTTTCTACTGTTAGTGAAGTGGAGAGATAGACTGGGAGGAATGCATTAAAAGTAATGGCAGCTGTGGCCAGTTTCTGAATGGTACAGACCTGCTTCACATATGAATGTCTTGGAATCTTTTAACATCTGAAGACCGGTTTGCCCTTCTTTTAAAGGTCCTGGTAGTCTTTCTTAACTCACAGAGAATTACAGTTTCGTTTCAGTTATCTGTAATATTGTAAACATATTTGTGTGCATTATAAAAGACGTTATGGCAATGCCCTTCATTAATAACATAGCCATGGTTTTAGCATTTTCTTGAGCTTACTGTAGGCTTTCAAAAGACTCCCAGTTTGTTAAAAATAAAACTCTAAAACCAAAGCCGTAGGACAACATCTTTATATTGCCCTTGTTTGCATTCAGGACATTTTCAAATTTATCATGTCTGTGAACTCAGTTACGTTTATTACCCCAGATGGTTTTTTACCACATGAGCAATTAATATAATTGGAGACTATGAAGTGTTTTTGTCAAGGCAAGAAATTGCAGAAGCTTCAATGTGGTGACTTTGCAGGCAGGAGAACATATTTCACTTTGTGCTTCCAACCTAACCCTTCCTCTGCCCTTCCCTTTCTATTTTTATATTAAACAGAAAAAGAGAGTTCACAAAGGCACTCAGAGGCTGGCAGTTTCTTTTAGAATGTGGTATATTTCTAATTTCCATATATTTCCTTCAAGTGGAATGGCCCTGGGAGCACAATTACCTTCAATTTTGACAGGTGTAAAAAGGCAAATTCTGCCAGTGTCTGATTGAAATGTTAGACCGACTTTTCTGAAACTGGCATGATGGGTGACAAAAGACAGGGATGTTGCTGGGTCAGATGAAGTTGTTGCCATAATCCTTTTTACCTATTTTGAGCTCCTGAGCAAGAAAATCCTATGTCAAGGTACATTAGTACCACCTGCTATCAGCACTCTTAAAGGGGTTGGCAACAGAGAGATTCTTTAACTTTCATCATTGTACTCTCCATTAGGAGAGGCTCAAGGAAAGAAAATCAGGCATAATCTCTGAAGACTACATAATAAGCTCATAATTTTATTCTTCGTTGAGATTTCATTTTTCTGCATGAAAATGGTCTGCCAACTGTCCATAATTAGACCCATCTTACTTTAACCTGGCAATATATACTGCTTATGAATTCTATTGGTAGGAGATATTTTCCTTCATGGACTGAATGCATTCCACAAAAAGCATACATCAAAAGTTGTAAATCATATTACATCTTAATTATGGAATTGACTCCTCTGAATAATAAGCTCATGATAAATCCTTGCTAAGGTTTCCTATCCTTAAACCCCAAATAGGACGTTTGTTCTTTCAATTTGGATTTGTATACACTTCATGTCAGAATAGTTACTCTAAAAGGGGAGCACACATGTATTAATTTACATTTGGTGACATACTTTTTTGAGGTGCATTTAAGGTCTTTTCATTTAACTGGTGAGTTCTTTCTGCATGGATCTCTCCTGCCCAGGATATTCTTAGGGCTGTTGCACGCTTCCTTTCACCTCCTCTCTCCAGATGCCGTCTTGTCAAGGAAGTCTTCTCTGACCACCTTATATAATCCTCTCACCCTTACCCTGCTTTACTTTTCTTCTATCACTTATAATAACAAGGCATAGTATTGTCTATCTTTCCTGACCTAAATCCATGCATCCAGAGTTTTCCTTTTACTTACTGTTATATCCCAGACCTACGACAGTGCTCGGCATAGGTATACACTGTCTTTCTCTCTCTCTCTCACTCCCTCTACACACACACACACATATACACGTAAAGGAATGAGTGAACAAAATGATGAGCTTGAGAAGGAATGGTGTCTATAAAACTCATTATATTATCTGCCTCATTTTGTGGGAATGTGTGTGGGTACATTTCCTGAGAAGAAAGAGATGTATTACCATTTACTTTTGATTTTCCTTGATCTCATTATATCTGTTATAGATATAATAGGCTATGGTATATCTGGTATATCTAACTACTCAAGTCTTAAACTTTTTAGAAATAATGATTAATAGATCCTTTAAATCATATGATTCTGAGACTCATTTGCTGATTCAGAGCAGGATCTGAGCATAATAATATGCACTACTATAGTGAACTACAAGTCATGAAATAGCATGGAACTAAGCTAGATAATGCAACCTGGGGGGGCTTATAGGCTCAATTTGACTGAACTGCTTTTAAAATTTGTAATTTAATCGTTAACATTTTAGAAATTCAATATATTGTACACAAATACCTGGGATTTGTAACATTTTAAGGTCTGGTGATGCTGGGCACCAATGCCTGCATGGCATCCTTTAGCTGAAGTTGAGTGTTAATGCGTTGACCACACGGTCTCTGTCACTGTCACTCCCTTTTGTGTTTTCCTCATCTCACTCCTATGGTTATCTTACAGTAGGGCACTGTTGACATTTGGTGTAATATCCCTGCTCTAAATCGAGGTAGTCCTTAAGCAGCATTCATATGCTGCTCTTATTTAATTGCTGAGATGGATTTGAAAAAAATTGTTGAGGTTAAGGAGAAACTATAACCTTTGTTTTACTTCAAAGACTCTAAATATTTTGGATTAAAAAGAATGAAAAGGGTGCTTATACCAAGTTTTTCTTCTTTCTTCAGAATAATCTGTAATTCAATGCTCTATATATTGATTGGGGTTTGGGTGTTCACAAGCATACATATTTGTCAAAATTCAGCAAATCAACACTTAAGATTGGTGCATTTCATTGCATGCAAATTTTACATACAATGGAAGCAATTGTTGAACTATAATTAATCATATGCTTGCAGAAGGATTTAGGGATAATTGTTTCATGTCTGAAAATCACTTTGAAATGAACCAAAAACAGATGGATTAATTAATGAATTGAAGAATGGGTAGATGAATAGATATGTTATAAAGGAAGCAGAATAAAATGGTAATCATAGAATCTAGGTAGTGGGTACATGGGATTTTATTCTACAATTCTTTCAACTTTGCTGTATTATTGAAAATTTTCATAATAAAATGTTAGGGAAAATAATCTTCAATTAAATATGACAAATTTTCACACTGTTCATGCTTTTTGGAAAGTTTTTTTCTAATGAAATGCTGTAAAATTTTGTATAATGAATTAATGATATAGGAAATTACTATAATTTTTATATTCTGCTTCTCTAGGATTAATTTTTTTTAAAAGTATTTTATGTTGAAACAACCAAGTGTGATCTGGAAATGTAATTATTGGATATTTTTATTCTTCTGTAGAAAATTATTCCTTTTGTGTCTCATTTTCTTTCTCTTTCCTATACAATAGTTGCTTATTTTCTTCAGGGGATATGTTCCAGGGACCCCCAGTGGATGCCTGAAACCATGGATGGCACCAAACCCTATATGTATTGTTTTTTCCATATGATAACTTAAGTGACAGACTGGTAGCATACACAGGGAGGATACACTAGACAAAGTGATGATTCAAGTCCAGGGTGGGATGGAGTGGGACAGCACGAGATTTCATCACACTATTCAGCACAGCATACAATTTAAAACTTACGAATTGTTTATTTTGGAATTTTGCATTTATTATCTTTGGAATGTGGTTGACAGTGGGTAACTGAAACCGCAGAAAGTGAAACTGCAGATAAAGAAAGACTACTGTATCTATTTTCACATGATCAGTAAATCTCAAATAATATTCTCTAGTCTCCTTAAGTTCCACATCTTCTAAGCTCTTATATGTGGGGTATGAATTAATTTTAACTAGTTATAGTTTCAGTCTACACTTTATAAGATAAAGCCATTTAGGATTTGCACATTTAATTAACACACGTTGTTGTAAATAATTAACATATTGGTATTATTAAATGGTCTATTTTTCTCTTGTAGACTATTTCTTCCATACATTTAGAAACATTTTACAATTATAAGTAGGAGGTTGTAGGACTATTAAAAGTAACTTCATTATAAATATAGATGCTCCTCAGTTTGCAGTGGGGTTACATCCCAATAAATCCATTGTAGGTAGAAACTATACTAAGTTGAAAATGCTTTTAATACAGCTAACCTACCAAACAATATAGCTAAGCCTAGCCTATCTTAAACATGCTCAGAACACTTACATTAGCCTACAATTGGGCAAATCATCTAATACAAAACCTATTTTATAATAAATATTGAATATCTCATATAATTTATTGAATACTGTACTGAAAGTGAAAAATAGAATGGCTGTGTGGTATTTAAAGTACAGTTTCTACTGAATGCATATTGCTTTTGCACCATCAAGAAGTTGAAATACCTCGAACCATCTTAAGTCAGGAACTGTGTATATTTGAAATGACAAGGTGTTGTAGGCAATGATTTAGCTCTCAGCCCCAAGCAGTTGTCTTTACTTTTTGACTTAAAGGATGCGTGTCATTAATGGAAACATTTGGATTGTTTGTTTTAATGGGCATAGATTGGCTATTAAATCTTAAAAAAACAATCTGTTTCCTTCCTATTGGAAAAGAAACTCACCATTTGTTCTTTGATGAAGTCAGCAACATTTCCAATGGAGTATCTCCAGTGATATGAAGCAGAGCTGTACTGCAATTTCTAGAATTCTAAACTCCAGAACTCTCTTTCCCAATCACTTTTAATTCAATCTGTTTTCAAGATATTCAATTATTATATCAAAACACCACTCAGATTACAATATCAGATGTCTTTGAAGCACAGGTCATTCTCTGTACAGATAATACTTAGGGAAGACCACGGACTTTACTTATCTTCATTTTGTAAGATTTCTCTTTTCTACCAAGGGACATTAATCTCCTTTGCATCTAGATTAAGTCTTACTGAAACCAATTTTCCTCCAAACATTTCCGTATCATTAAAATTTAGTAGAACTCAAGTCAGTCAATTCAACTAATATTCACTGAATGTCTATTAGGCTGGTCTGGGAACACAGACACAAATAAGACAAGATCCCTGCTTTTAAGGAGGTCTCCTGTGCTTATGAAATGCTATTGTGGCAAAATGGAGACATAGCCAGACTTTAAGTGGAGGAATGTTTCAAGTGGATTAAAATGTGATGACTCTTTTTGAAAGTATTATTAGGTTGATAAATATATTCTTGGATATTTATTACAAAGTAGCTGAATAAAATTATTTCTTTCTAATATTTTTTAGAAAATAGAGAAGGGCTCAAGATGTGAATTTTGTTTTTAAATCATTTTTAGTTTTTAGGGGTGGCAGTATAAATAGTAGAATGAGCAAAATGAGTTTGAAATCAAACTGGTCCTGCCTTCTAATCTTCACTTATTAACTTTGGGATCTTGATCTCAGCAACTTATTTGAATCTCCCATGCCTTCCTTTTCTCAGTTGTAAGGTATGGGTAATATAGCTGTATGTGTGGGAATTACAATTTTAATAGAATAATGAATAAAAGTTTCAAGTCCATATGGTAAGAACCCAATACATAGTGTGTGCTATTATTATTGTTGTCATAATGATGATTTCCATTTGAGTTCCTTGAGAATTAAACCCTGAGATGAAAATTCTGCTGTAAGTAAATTAAGTAAGAGGCAATCTCAAGGAATACTGGTAGAATAGTGAAAAAGTAGGACCAAGAAGGAAGAAAGGCACTAACGAGGGCAACTGGAATTTAGTGATGCCGGGGAGTATTAATTCCTTAGCATTTACAGTCTGCCACTTGCATAGGCAGAGTGGCCTTTGGCAGTCATTGAAGCCCTTAGGCAATGAGATACAAGTGCTAACAGCTGGAAGTCAGCATGGCCTGCCTGAAATGGTCAGAGCTAAGAGCATATGGACAGAGCACCAATAGTATCTGTCCATAATGATAATGATGAGACTACTTGATGCAGGTGGGGACACTATTCTCTCTCTGAGAAATGAAATGTAAATGTAGATGATTGAATATAGGGAGAAGCCTGTCTAGGACAAAAGGCACTGCAATCTCTGCCTACCCATACACACAATTTACCCTACAAGCTTGGGATTATTCTGGCCTACAGTAATGAATTATTTTATTGGGCATAAGGTTCTTCTGTGCAGGTCTTCTGTTTGGAACCTGGGTGTGTTTTGTGCATTAGTAGCTGCTCCTTGGATCTGGGCGTACAGTTTTCATTACTCTGAACTCACCTCCTAAAGCAGGTGAGTGCACTTCTCAGCCAGCAAACTTGGTCTGAGGCGATCTAGTCATTACAGCCCACAGGATTCCTTAATAGTTATGATTCAGCTATGACCCAAAGCTAATGAGCAGAAAAAACAGCTCTACCACTCCCTTGCATTGTTTGAGGAGATATCCCACCATCTTCCAATTTAATTATGGGATGTGGTTTCTGGGCAAGAAAGCAAGTGAGATCTACTTTCTGTATTTTGTTTTGTTCATAACTGAATCATAGTAATTAAGCAATCATGCAGGGTGTAAGCAATAACTTTTATGAACATTTAGATAATGCATTTCATAATATCTAAATGCTTTGTTTGTTATAGTTCACTTTTGAGAAATTGTGGTGGTTATTAGGAAAACACTATTAATTTGAAGGTGTGGAAGAGAGAGATAAGGCACCTCTTCTAGAATTGTATATGTTCATGTAATTATTATCTCTGGGAAGCACTGAACGTGTCTTATTTAATAAATCTCAGAAGCTATACAAGCCACAAACCATTATTTACATGCATGGGTGTGGAGATATTTGTATACATATGCATATATATTATTTTAGCCATGTTCCAGACAACTAACAAAGGCAGAATTGCACAGACTGGTTGCTCACAGTGTCAAAGAGAAAAGGCAAACTGTAACCAGTGTTCCATTTAAATTTATAAATGCATTCTACTTTTTATTTTGAAGAATGGGAACAAATTAGTAAGGAAATGAATATATTAACAATAACTATATTTTAAAAAGTCTAGGAAGGAAGATCCCCCGGTTAATTTTCAAAGCATAAAATTACATCCATCCACATTGTAGGTATTATTGAAACTTCTTTAAATGCACTAATAATCTGTTGCAAATGGCATATGAAGTAATTGCTAGAATCTTTTTGTATTAAGGTCAGTCATTTTGGTGGATATGACCTAGTTATAGGCATGTTGTTGACTGGTTTGTATTTTGCCAAAATAAAAGAAAAAATACTCTGGGGGGAAAAAAGGAAACAAACATTTTGCAAAGCTACTTTTCAACAGTGTTTAGAAGATCAGTGATATTTTGCTACCCTTCATAAGTGGTTGTCTTGATATTTTGACTAATTCAAAGGAAAAAAATGGCCACTATCCTCATATTTTTAGGAAGCAAGTTTTAAGAGTGTGGAGTGAGAAAATAGATACTACCTCTTACTGTCCACATTTCCCACTTCTCTTACCTGCCCCTTCGGACAGATCCTGTCATCCCTGCTTGGCCTCTGGCCTTTTTACTAGATTCTTCCCCCTACCTGAATGACTTTCCCTTTTTTTTTGATCCCAGCTCAAGTCCTTCAACCAGTGTATACTTATATCTTTTTTTCTCTCAACTTTTATTTTCCATAGGGTCACAATCATTCTGCTCATAACTTGGGTATTCTCTAATCATTACAAGTAATAGCCACTGTTCCCAGCAAAAAGTGTGTGTTTATAGCAGCAATCACATTTTATATATCTTTTGTTAGTCCCTACACAGTGTTATCTTATACTAAGTGCTTACCCGATATCTATGTTTCTCTGCCCTCCTCTGTACCTTGTGCTTCACTGCAGTAGAATTATCAGGCAGTGCTGTAATTGCTTGCTGTTCCAGTTATCTTTTACTGCTTAACAAATCACCCCAAAGTTGGTGGCTTAAAACAATTTATCATTTCTCATGAGTCTGTGGATTGGCTGGGCTCAGCTAAGGGGTTCTCCTTGCTGGTGTATCTCAGGTCATTCACACAGTTGCATTCACCTGGGAACTTATGAGGAGCTAGAACGTCTAAGATGGCTCCTCTTCCTCCAAAGTCTCCTTTGTGTGGCTCTAATCATTCTGTAATCTAGCCTGGACTTAAAGCATGGTGGCTGCGATCCAAGAGGGGGAAGTAGAAGCTGCCAGTCCTCTTTAGGGATAGATTAGAAATCCCAGCTATCACCTACACTGCTTGTAATTGTTCAAAGCAAACCACAAATCTAACCCATATTTAAAGTGATGGGAAATAGACCCCACCTCTTGATGAGAGGCAAAGTCACTTTGCAAAGAGGCATGCGTAAACCATGGGAGGAATTATTGGGACCATATTTGGAGACTATCTTCATACTTACATCTGACTTTCTCATTAGATTTTGATTTCTTCAACGCAAGGGCTGGGTCTTCTTCATATTTTTAGAAGGAGAATATAAAATACATTTTGCTCTCTGTTTCTTGAATAAATGGGTACCCCATAATAATTCTCCCTCTACTCCAACCACCAGTGATAAACTCGGATTTATACTAAGAATACTGATGTGACGTATTTCTGCACATTGGTTTTTTCTCTTATTTTTTACCTTTTGAGTTTATATTGTAGATATAAAAGTATAAAATATGCTATCTTAGTTTGGGTTTCTTTAGATGCAGCTGCTAAGTCACACATTAGAAGAATGCAGGTAGTTTAATGGGAACTGATTCCAGAAAACACAAACAGGGGCATAGGATAAGTAAAATAGGAAATTGATGAAGCTAAAAAAGGGGTGACAAGTTAATCTGGAACAACTAGGAGTTATTTCTACTGGGGATTTCTGGGAAACAGTGTAGACATGTGCCTCAGAGTTATTCCACCTGGGGGATGAGAGAGCTGGAGGACATTAATTTTCTAGCAGTTATGGCATTCCATGCCCACAGACAGAGCAAACTCTAGTGGCCAGAGAAAGTCCTCAGGCAAAGAGACACAGGTACTGCAAGTTGGACCAACAGCATAGAATGATCCATGCCCTGGGGATCTGGACAGTGCACCAGCAGCAGCTGCCATACACACCATTCTCATCTGAGACAATATCAAAAACAAACCATGCTTTCTTGGTGGCATCAAGTATTCAGCAGTTATAGGATGAGCTAGAATCCACATTTTAGGGGCCAGGAAGAATTTTTTAAGAAGGCAGTTTCTTCATATGTTCTTTGGCACCTTTAAAATGTTAATGTCCTACTGTCGTGGCAAAATATTTAAAGAAAAAATTAGACATAAAAATAAGTACCAGTTTCCTTTTTAATTAAAATTATTAATGTGGTTTGTAAACTGTTCTTATCACCTGTCTTATATGTAAATAAGTGATATTTTTACATAAAGCATTTTTAATTGTTTATTGCCTTGTTTTAAAATTGTCATGATAATTTTAGTAATTTTGTATGTGATTTCTTTTAGCTGGGGTAATTATGCATGGAAGATTGTTTCTACTTATTTTTTCAGATATTTTTAAGGCAGAATATGAATTAATAAATTTTAGCTCTCTGCCCAATCCCTAATAAAGAGATAAGATTTAGTCATTCACTCACTCAACATTTATGAAGTATTTTCTTATGTCAGTCATTGTACTAGGTGCTGGATATACAAAAAGGACTAAAATGTGATCTCTGCCCTTGAAAAACTCAAATCTTATAGTCATTAAAATACAACTGTGTTGAAATCTCTTAGTTTATAGCCATTGTTAGTAACACATAATATAGTAGTCATCTGACACACACTCGTAGCCACTTTCCATATTAATTACATGTTTAACCCCATGTAGTCAATTCATTCAGCTCCACCTCTAATTTAATGTCGTTTCCTTCCCTTCCTTTCCTGTTATAGACTGAATGTTTGTGTACCTCTGAAAATTTCTATGTTGAAATCCTAACCCCCAATGTGCTGATGTTAGCAGGTGGGGTGTCTATGGTAGGTAATTAGGTCATGAGCGTGGAGCCTCATGAATGGGATTAGTGCCCTTATAAAAGAGACTGTGGAGAGCTCCCTCCCCCTTCAGCAATGTGAGGACACAGTGAGAAGACATCCCTTTATGAACCAGGAAACAGGTCCTCACCAAGCACCTAGTCTGCCAATGCCTTGATCTTACATTTCCCAGCCATGGGAAATAAATTTCCCCCTCCTACTAAATAGTTTTAGCTAAAAGGACTACTGAGAAAAAACCCCTCATGCTTCTATAGCCATCTCAGCTGCCTCAGGTCACACCATAAGAGATCTTTAAAGATTAAAGGGAATGGCAGTTTCAAAACATACTAAATAACCTGATGGGCCTCTCTCATTTTCAGAAAGGAACAAAAGGGCTTTGGACTCCAAATTCACAAAAGCAGGGTTTATATCTATTTGTTGCACATCGCCATAACCCCAGTGCCTGGAAAAGTATCATCTGATCATAATCATTACCCAATGGCCTCACGTGGACATTGGAAGGAAGGAGGCAGAGTACGATGAGGTTGGAGATGTTGAATGAGACCCTCATCTTTTATCAGCAATAGTCAGTAGTTTTGTTTTGAGAAATAATGATGTTATGCTTCCTCATAAATTTTACTTCCAAATGAAGACCAGTAATGAATTGCACTGATTTTTGAACTGCTCCTATTTACTGAAACCCTATATTTTTATGCAGGATATAAAGTTGGAGAGGGAAAATTAAATTTTTCTTTTCAACCACTGTAACTGTTACTAACTTTGAATGAGTAACTTTTGTGATATAAGGTCTCCATGCAAGCAGTTGAATGTCAGCTTTTCTCTCTGTGCAGTTTCATCATGTAGATTGTTTTGGGAAACATGAAAATTAAGGTTTGATTGTCCTAGGACTCTGATAGAATAATGTACTGGAATGGTTCCTTAATGCAGTGCATAGTTGTATAGTGTAAATTAAATCAACTTGTGATTCAATAATCTCTTTATTAGTTTTCAAATATTGATTTAAATAATGATATTAAATTATGTATGGTTGAAAAGATAGTCTTGCTTTCACTGCAAAACATGAATGTCATGAAAATATTTTTCTTCTCTTGTAATTGAATCAGATGTAGAACACAAGCTAAGAGCAGTTCTCTTTATATCTTATAATTTCTAACACAGTAAGTTTTTTTTTCTTTTTTTAAAATTTCAAAATATTATGGGAATACAAATGTTTATGGTTATATGTATCGATTTTGTTATGTTGGAGTCAGGGTTATAAGTGTGCCCATCACCCAGATACTGTTCACTGTACCCATTAGGAAGAGAATTTCCAGCTCTCTTGGGCTCCAGCATCAGTGGGGAGACATTAAAAATATAGTCATGCTTCCCTTAACAATGGGGATACATTCTGAGAAATGTATTTTTAGGTGATTTTGTCATTGTATGAATACTTAGAATATACTTAAACAAACCTAGATGGTAAAGCCTGCTACACACCTAGGCTGTATGGTATGGCTTATTGCTCCTAGGCTACAAACCTGTACAGCATGTTACTGTACTGACTGGTGTAGGATATTATAACACAACAGTAAGTATTTGTGTATCTAAACATAGAAAAGGAGCTTGCAGGGCTGTAAATTGCTCTGGGTGAATCAGTGACTGAGTGGTGAGTGAATGGGAAGGGCTAGGTCGGACATTACTGTACACTACCATAGACTGTATAAACACTGTACATTTAGGCTACACTAAATTTCTTAAGAAATATTGTTCTTTCTTCAATAATAAATTAACCTTAGTTTACTGTAACTTTCATACATTATAAACTTTTAATTTTTTTTAACTTTTTGACTCTTTGTAATAACACAGCTTAAAACAAAAATATTATATAACTGAACAAAATTGTTTCTTTATATCCTTATTCTATAAGCTTTTTATATTTTAAATTTTTATTTATTTATTTTTTACTTTTTAAACTTTTTATTAAAAACTAAGACAAAAACACACATTAGCCTAGGCCAACATGGTCAAGATCATCAATATCACTGTTTTCCACCTCTACATCTTGTTCCACTCGAAGGTCTTCAAGAGTAATTACACATATGGAACTGTCATCTCCTGTGATAACAATGCTTTCCTCTAGAATATCTCCTGAAGGACCTGCCTAAGGCTGTTTTATAGTTAACTGGTTTTTATTATAAGTAGGAGTATACTCTAAACTGATGACAAAAAATACAGTATAATAAATCCGTAAACCAGTAACATTGCTGTTTATCATCATTATCAGGTATTATGTACTGTACATGATTGTGTGTGCTATAATTTCATGTGGCTGGCAGTGCAGTAGGTTTGTTTACACCAGCAATACCACAAACACATAAATCATTGCTCTGTGGTGTTATGATGGCTACAGCATCACTGGGCAATAGTAGTTTTTCAGCTTCATTGTAATGTTAAGGGAACACCATTGTATATGCAGTCCATCATTCACCAAAACATTGTTATGCGGCACATGACTGGACTTACTCCAAAGCCACTGAAACAGAATTTAGAGTCCTGGGCCATGAGCAGTTGGATAATGTCCATCAATGTTGGCATTACATGAGGTCAGGACCTAGTCTGATTTGAAATAAGAAATTGGGAAACTTTCCTTCTAACCTTAATTCTTCCATTATCTAAGACATTTCAAAATTCTGAAGCATGGTTTTTCCATCTATCACAGAGTTTAAGTAACTATCCAATGTTGAAATCTCTGGCCCTCAATGGTACCGTGAGTCAGCTTTTCATAGAACTCAACTTTCTCAAATGCATCATTTCCCCAGGTCTTGTACAGCTATTTTGCTCATTCTTAATCCCTTCATTTGCCAGTTTAATATCTGCTAGCTGCTATTATTTTGATATTCTAATATTTTTCCCATGTCCCTATGCTTTGCCAGCTTTTCTCTTCAACCCTCAGAGCTGGTATTTCTCCTGTCTCAGAGATTGCCTATGAATCACCCAGGATTCATAGATCCCTCTTTGGGAAACACCAGAATTCTCCTAACTTTCATTTCTTTGTCCTTAAATGAGGTCAGTAATGATTGCTGACATTTCCCTTGACTCTGAAGGGTGTGGTCACACCCGATGAGAAAACGCTGTGGAATGTGGGGTGCTGTGCTGCCGTCACCACTTAGCTGGGAGACTGAAGCCGAGGCAGCCAAGTGATTTGCCATGTTAGTGCAACCCATCTGTGGGAAGCCAGAATCCCAACCTGGAGAATCTGACTTATTCTTTCAGAGAACAAATTACATAAACCGGACAGATCATTTCAAGTGCTCCTATGGCCTTGTGGACTGAAAAAATAGAATTTATGAGAGTAGTTTGATCTTCAGAAACTCCACTTAACCTCAAACTACCCTTTGGCTTACAGAGAGCACTAGCAGAAAGGGAGGGGTTAGCAAGTATTTAATTATTGGGATCCTGTTACTTATCTGTAAGGGATATGTGTGGGAGAATCTTTACTCTTTCTACACATTACTTTAAAATTCCTTTTAATCCTCAAACAGCTCTCAGGAATAAAAAAAGTACATAATTAAAATTAGAGTTTTAAGATTTATCCTTGAATATATTTTTAGAAAAAGTATATTTGACATTTGATAGCTTATAGTGAAAGATTTAGCAGGAGTGTTAGAATTTTTATATTTATTAAAATTAAATACCTGTGTGTGTTTTGAGGCCAAGGTTTATTTTTTTGTTTGTCTTAATTATTTTGGGACAGATCCTTTTTTAGAAAAATATAGGCTAGGACTCCACCCCTTAAATTAGACTTTTGGGGAATTCTAATTTAAACCAATTCTGGTACTCCTGAGGTATGTGAGCTCTTCTAGTTCCACCATTTGGTCAGTACAAAATCAGGAAATTAAATATATGCTTATTTGACACTTCCTGAGCCAGCAGCTATGAGAAGTACTTTATATACTTTCATTTAATCCTTCAGGAGAGTTAAAAGCTTTAGGGACCCATATTTTATAGACAGGGAAACTGAGGTTCTGAGATGTTAAGTAACTTACACAAAGTGGAACTGAGACTCTAAATTAGGTTCCTCCAACCTGAAAAAACTCATATGCCTATTGTTCCCACAAAGGAGCACTTCCAGCCAACATTCCATCACAGATGTTGACAGCACGGACAGGACTGGGAAAGGACATGGACACTTTCTTTATGTCCACAGGGCTCTGACTGCATTGTGCTCCAGCTTACTACATAACTGCTAAGGCCCAAATAGGAACTCTGTGTGCTCCATATCATCTTTATTTGTACATTTCTCTTGCATGCTTATCCAGTGTGAGCACGTTGTGAGTTGGGGCTGTGGGCGGAAGCTGCTGCAATTAGTTTTGCCTCAGGTAGAATGCTGACATCAGTTGTAATGAGATTAAAATCTTCTACTCAGCTGTTGCTTGAAATATTCTGTTGTGTTCTCGTCCAATTTCTTTTTAACTGATTGAAGTGACTTAACCATATAATTATTTTCAAATGTTTACAATTACTTGTAGATAAATATAAATGAATGTGTGCTTGCATATAAACAACAAAAGGAATAATTTGGTACCTTTACCCAAATACTCAAACTCTCCAAAGAAATAAATGGCAGAAACATCAGAGTGTATCAGTGAAGTTCAAAGGACACAAATGGGCATTTTTTTAAAATACTAAAATGAAATTTTACTTTCAGTTCTACCAAAATGGAGTAGCCCTATCAATCCCAGGTCCTCTTCCTTACACTAAAAATCCCTAGATATAACACTACAAACATAGGAAGCTTCTGAAAGATAAAAAGAAGGTGAGCTGCTAGAGACCCTTGGGACTTGAAGAACTACACAGCAGTGAGTTCCTTGAATTTTCTTATTATCTCTCATATATCCTGAACTGAGTGCTACAGAAACTTCCAACTCAGAACTGCCAAAAGGCACAGTTGAAAAAGTTCTAAGAAAATCCTGTTTCCTTTAGCCAAAGAACCAGGAAAAGGGTGGCCTAACAACAGAAAATTTTTCAGCAGTATCTGTCAAACACCTTTGGAAAAGTTACTTTAAATTTAAATGGTCAATGGAAATTCAAGGGACCCAGAAGAGTCAAAATAATCTTGAAAAGGAAGAATAAAGTTTGAGTACTCACACTTTCCAATTTCAAAGCTTACTACAAAGTTACAATAATCAAGATGGCATGAGACTGGTGTAAATACACAGATCAATGAAGGATAAATACACAGATCAGTGAAGTAGAATTGAGAATCTGGAAATAAACCATTACATTATTGATGGCATACTGATTTGGAACAAGAGTGCTAAGACAATTCAATGGAGAAAGAATAGTATTTTCAAAAAATTGTGCTAGGACAACTAATACCCACGTGCAAATGAATGAAGTTAGATCCCTTTCTTACAACATACACAAAAACTAACTCCAAGTGGATCATAGATCTAAATGGAAGAGCTAAAACTATAAAACTTACGAAGAAATCTTAGGTGTAAAATTCATGACCTTGTGCTAGGCAATGAATTCTTAGATATGATACCAAAAGCACAAGCAACAAGAGAAAGATATACTGGACTTCATTAAAATTGAAAACCTTTGTGCTTCAACTCACACCATAAAGAAAATGAAATACAACTCACAGAATGAGAGAAAATATTTGCAAAGCATATATCTGATAAGGAACTTATATCCAAAATATGCTAAAAACATTCTTATAGCTCAATAATCAAAAGACAAATAGAATAATTTTGGAATGGGCAAGGGATCTGAAATGGCTAATAAGCACATGACAAGATGCTGAACATCATTAGCCATCAGGGAAATCTAAATCGAAACCACTATAAGATACCACTTTCACCCACTGGGAGAGATATTATCAAAAAGACAGATAATAAGAAGTGTCAAGTAGGAGAAGTGAAACCCTCATACATTGCTGGTGGGAATGTAAGATGGTGCAGTCACTATGGAAAATGGTATGGCAATTCATCAAATGGTTAAATATAGAATTATTATGTGATCCAGCAATCTTACTCTCAGGTATATACCCAAAAGATTAAAAAATATATGTTTACACAAAGACTTGTACATGAATGTTCATAGCAGTTCATAATAGCCCCCAAATGGAAATGACTCAAATGTCCATTATCTTATGAGTGTATAAACAAAATATATTCACAAATGGAAAATTGTTCATGTTTAAAAGAGAATGAAGTATTGATACATGGATCAATGACATGGATGAACTTTGGAAAACTTTTGCTGAGTGAAAACAAAGCTAGTCATAAAAGACTACATATTGTACAATTCCATTTACATGAAATGTCCAGAATAGGCAAATCTGTAGAGTCTGTAAGCAGATTTCTAATAGTTGGGAGAAATGGGGAATGAATACTAATCTTTATGGGATGATGAAAATGTTCAAAAATTGATTGTGGCAATGGTTGAAAGAGTCTGTGAATATACAAAAACCATTAAATTGTATATGTTACATGGGTCTGGTATGTGAACCAGTAAATCAGCTAAAAATGTAAATAGTCTACACCAAATAAAAGACAAAATTTGACATAGTAGATAAAAAACATGTTCCAACAGTATGTTGTCTATAAGAAATTCACTTCAAATACAACATAGGTAGGTTGAAAGTAAAAGGATTGAAAAAGATATACCATACAAACATTATTTTTAAAAGACAGTTGTTTTTATATTAGTATTAAATAAAATAAACTTCAGAGCAAAGAAAAATTATTGGAGATAGAGATGTTATATAATTATAAAAATATCAACCCATTAGGAAAGCCTAACTATTGTAAATGTGTGCCCATCAAACAATAGAGCCTCAAAATACATGAAGCAAAATAAATTATTACGTCTCAGTTCCTCCATGCAAACTACAAGCAACAAAAGAGAGGGTAACCCCAGTTTTCTTAATTTCTTTAAATCCTACAGTATCTGTACGTTTTTCATTATATCATATTTATGTCTGTGCTAAGTATAATTCCTGAAAGAGCTGCCTCTGTCTTTTCTCCCTCAAAATACAATGTTATATTAATATTAAGTATTGAAGTTTGTGTGTATTTGTGTTGACTAGGAGTGTGTGGTATGTATTCATACCATATAGACAAAGTCTATGATTCCACAGTCATAGAACTTAAGGTGATATAATTTTTCAAGCCTCCTTTTATGTCACACACACACACACACACAATCGCAAATACACAGAGTCAATTTAATTCCATGGGTATATACTTGTAATGTTCTTAATGAGCATATAGCTTTAATATTATATAGATGTTCTAAAGCAGCATTTCTTTTTTTTTTTACTTTTAAAATTATATCTAATTGGGGTACAAAATAGATAACATAAAATTTACCTTCTTAACCATTCTGAGTGTATAGTTCAGTAGTGTTAAGTATATTCACATAGTTGTGGCAACCAACTTTTTCATCTTGCAAAACTAAAACTCCTAAATCAGCATTTCTTAGTAATTGATATGAATGAGAAGGTATCTACTCAAAGAGATAGTAGGTACTTTAAAAGTAAAGGCAAAGTTCAGTATTTATATTGGGGAGCAAGAAACTATCTATTAGAAACATTTATCAAATGAAGATATAATTGCCTCCTCTGTCCCTGAACCTCCTAAGTATAAAAATTGCGTTCTTTGAATTTACTCTTCTTAAGGGATACAGATGAAATACACTATTTAACAGTGTTTTTTCCTTAAATCAATAAAATATGCAAATTTAATTTAGAGAAATAATTACTTGTATTTTATATAAAAATACCAGGTAGCATCTGGTAATTTTAATACATTATGCATTTTAATCCTATCTCTTAGAATAAGTAACCTCTAAAGTGGTCAGCTATAGAAGAGGATGAAGCTAGTATACCTACATAGCTCCTTCCACCACCACTACTCCTCATTTTTGTCTTCTAACCTTTGCTGTTCTTTGCCCAGAAATTGTATACATCTTGATTATATACTTAAATCCCTATTACCCAATTTATCAGCTTTAAGTATTATCTCTTAACCTCTGTATGCAAAATTAGAATGTCAGCACATTTACACTTTCCTACTAGTCCTCTCTCTACTTTTTGTTTTTTAAAAATTATTATTTCTGGCCGGGCACAGTGGCTCAGGCCTGCAATCCTAGCACTCTGGGAGCCTGAGGCCGGAGGATCTCTCAAGGTCAGGAGTTCGAAACCAGCCTGAGCAAGATCGAGACCCTGTCTCTACTAAAAATAGAAAGAAATTAATTGGCAAACTAAAAATATATATAGAAAAAATTAGCCAGGCATGGTGGTAGTCCCAGCTACTTGGGAGGCTGAGGCAGAAGGATTGCTTGAGCCCAGGAGTTTGAGGTTGCTGTGAGCTAGGCTGATGCCACGGCAATATAGCCCAGGCAACAGAGTGAGACTCTGTCTCAAAAAAAAAAAAATTATTATTTCTAAAATGATCAAGGCTTATACTATTTGTATGTTCTATAACTATAGTTCCTATTTTTTGTTTAGTTATATACATAAATTATTTTAGGGCTGACCTCCAAATTTTTACAATTGATTCTCCATTTTATAAGTTGACTGGAATAATTTCTAATGATATGAATCATGCATGATTTGTAAATACCCTTTGGGAAATACCGAGATTCTAAGAGGTTTTCCTTGTGTTATTAAATGGAGATAGTAATAGCTGCTACCAATTCCCTTTGCTATCTCTCTGGTGTCAAACAGGGCTCAGGGTTGCACCTAAAACTGTAATTTGGAGCTTTTTCTTTTTTCCATCTATTCACATTTCTCTTTGTTTTTGACCTCCTAAATGTGAAAGTGTTTTAATAGCATGCATATTTACATATTTAAGCATTCAAGCTCTACTGCTTAGTTCTTGATAGAGTTTTACCTGTGCCTTTTCACTAGCCAAAGGTTTTTTGAGCAAGAGAGGATAAGACCTTGCTACATGTTTTAAAGAATACTCTATAGAGACTTTTGAAAAGTAGAATTGTTAGTATTTTGTTAAAAGAACTTTAAATATGTTAAAAGCATGGTGAGTTTGGTGCAGCTGCTAGGCAGAATTGTATGCTAATCACATTTTGTTTCTTGGGAATGGATAGCCATACTTAAAGTACACACACACATACACACACCCTAATATACAGGAGTTGAAAATAGAATTTAAAAACCTGACCTCTAGAGCTGCGGTCCCCAATCCCCTGGACACGGACCAGTACTGTGACCTTTTAGGAACCTGGGCAGCACAGCAGGAAGTGAGCAGCAGGCCAGCAAGCAAAACTTCCTCTGTATTTATAGCCACTCCCTATGGCTGGCATCACCGCACAAAAGCATAAGCTCCGCCTCCTGTCAGATCAGCTGCTGAAATAGATTCTCATAGGAGTGTGAACCCTACTGAAAACTGCACATGCAAGGGATTTAGGTCGCACGCTCGTTATGAGCATCTGAGGTGGAGCTGAGGCAGTGATGCTAGTGCTGGGGAGTGACTGCAAACACAGATTAGCATTAGCAGAGAGGTTTGACTGTACAGTAAATGTAATGTGCTTGAATCATCCCAGGATCATCCTTTCCTCACAACCCCACCCCCATCCGTGGAAAAGTTGTCTTCCATGAAACCAGTCACTGGTGCCAAAAAGGTTGGGGACTGGTGCTGTAGATTATTCAAATGCAGACACTGGTCTGTGGCTGCTTGTCCAAGTCCTGTGGGGCTTGATATAGGAAGTGCAGCCTATTTCAGGGATTCAGAAGGATAAGAATAGGGGAAAATATGAAAATTTTACATGTCATAATTCATTCTATTGATGATTATCACTCAGCTTTATTATTTTAGATAATAATTCATTCTATGATTGAATATCAAAAACAGAACTGTTCTTGAAGTGATTTTCTTGAGAACACTGTTGCACTTGTGTTTTTGCATGCTCCAGTAGTCCTATGAGCATCAGAGTTGGTCATAGGTTACTCATCCCATCTTACCACTACTGTTGGATAATGTTAATTGATTTCTAGAAAGTGCCAACAAACATTTATTTTAGTATTAATTCCACAGTCATTTATTTCTAAGGTTTATATAACAGTAAACAAACTAATAAAATATGTTGAATTTTAATTTGCCTTTTTACTTCTAATTTCTTCTTTTATTAATAGACTTTAGAATTTGACCTTATTGACCTATAAGGAACCTCAGAAACTAGTTCCATGGAATCAAGTTTGATTTATTTTCATTCATTTGATGTACCAGTAGCTTTAATAGATGGACTGTCAGATTCAAATGAAATTTTATTGCCTTATGTTAATGTGCAGTAATTAAGATATTGTTCAAACAGATTAACAACTAGATCCTGGGAGTCTTACAGTGCGGTATCTAGGTTGCCTGTCATGTTTTTGCCAGCTTTCACAGAGGGGATCAAGCTAGATTCTGCTCTGGTGCTCTTTTGCCTTGCTTTGAAAGAATCTTGGTATATGGTGAATTTGTAATACCATGTGCAGATCAAGGAACATCTCTGTCTATTGTTATAATTTGCATATAAATTATATATGAGGAATTGTTTATAATATAAGGTAATGATATTATTTAGATTCATTTTATCAGATTTATTTTTATTTTTGTAATCTGATTAAAAGATGGCCATTTTCTTTTTAAATGACTTGACCTTTGAGAAACTGTAGTTCAATCATAAATTTCCTTATGATTATGGAATAGAAACTGCTGTAAGCTTGGGTAAATATTTTGAAATACTTGCTGAAAAACCCTTTAGTATGCCGATATTTTTTATTGTCATGGACTTTTGAATTTTAACAAAGTGGCTTTGAGCCCTATGTTAGATTTTGGGGCTGGGTGTAGAAATTTTATATTTTTATTTTCAGTACAGAGCAAGATTTCTACAGGGGTTTTAATGGTTCTTTTGGGAGGTTAAACTTTTTTGCTTTTCTAATAGCTGAGGGATAGAATAAATTTTGATAGTATTCATATTATCTTTGTTTACATAGGTTCCACTGGTAAACATTGTATTAATAAGGAAGGAACACCATAGCATGTTGAACACATAAAATATTTCATGTGGGTTACTTAAAAATGACAAGTCCAAAACTATTATGTAGTAGCAAAATATGCTTTGAAGTCTAATCTCTAGTGCTGTCTCCTCTCAATTACAGTTTTAACTGCACTCTGCATGTCATGTATAAAGAATGAACTTTGCAGTCAGTTTAAAAAACTAAAACGATTGGTATGAGAAACATACCAAGAAAATAGTCTAATGAGAATTCCCAGTTTAAGTCAGAGAAGTAAATACACCAGAGTGTGAGGCATAATCTTTTTTATTTTTTAACTTTAACAGTCCTTAGCAATAATCAACAATTCACTGATTTAACAGGAAACACGTTACTCTACTGCCATCTGGACATCCTGAGTAGAACCTATGCCTCTGGATGAGCAAAAGGCCTAATGATTAGATAGATGTTCTGGCAGAAAGGCCCATTTTTTAATGTCTTGGGATTTGGGATATAAAACCAATGGCCATAATTTTGAGACATCTGCTATTTTCATGATCTCCTCTACATGGAAAGAGATTTGGAAATGGAACATCCTCAAGCATTATTTTTTTGAAGTGATAAAAGAAATTCATTTTGTTTAAATATATAAATAGAGAAATTCGCTTCTTAGTAAAACCTATTATAACAAACAGCTTGCTTTTTAAAAAAAATTCAACATTATCTTGTTTAACTTGGTTTATTCCAAAAAGAAGGTGAGCAACTTTATACTAAAAAGATATAGATATGATAAAAATAATAATGTTCATTAAGGAACACATGATAGCAAAAGGGTGATTACACCAAAACACATTTGTCAGGGATAGCAACTGTAGTTGGCTATAAAAATTCGGCCTATATACTCCAACCTTGGACCATCTTCCTACTGTTTGAAATTGGTGTCCAGCTATCTTTTGTATGCTCATCCCTCTTCTGGAAATAAAAGGAAATGAGAATGTCAGTAAATCTGTCACCCTAGACTCTAAATTTAGGGGATTAAAAAATGAATGAGTCTACTCTCCCCGTTCTGTCTAGGCCTCCTGGCTTCCTGGGTTGTTTTTATCCTCTCATATTCTTTCTTCCCCCTCAGTGTAGGGGATTCTAGAGAATAACTTTCTCTGGATCTGTTGCTTGTCATGTTCTTGCCAGCCCTCTCTCAGGAGATTACATTAGATTCCGCTCTCCCACTCTTTGCCTTGCTTTGAATGCAAGTTGGGAAAATTAGCTGTCATCTGTTCTGTGCTTTGTGAGCCCTGTGTCTGCGCCCATTTCTCCTGGATCTGATTTCCCTTTGATCTCAATATTGGCCTAGAATGAGTCAGGACCTACCTGACTTGAACTAGATAGGATTGTGGGCCTTCCCCTTTCAGGAGTAAGGTAGAATTGAGCTTAATTCTGCCCTCACTTTCCAGTGTTTCCAATCTATTTTTCACTAGCATCTTCCCCAGGTTGTTCTCTCTTCCTCTGCTCGTATGACTGACTGGTAGCCTAAAGCTAGGATATATTAGTCCCTTGCAGTAGAAAAAAAAATCCTTGCATAAACTTCCAGGAAGCCAAATTAAAAAGAAAAAATGAATTATAAAACTCTGAGTATACTGAAAGCAAATATGGCAATTTGCAGGGGAGAAACCAACCTCTCCATAAGGAAACTGGATTCTTTTTTAGATCTAGAAAAAACTCTTCATTACCTCAATAAGTAATATATTTAAGGATTAAAAATTATAGATGCTGCTACACACCTGTTGGAATGGCTAAGATTTAAAAATGCCAATGGTACCAAACGCTGGTGCGAATGCAGAGAAACTGGATCTCTCGTTGGTGGGAATGTAAATGGTAAAACCACTATGCAAAGGAGTTTAGCAGTTTCTCTTTTTTTAAACTGAGATAATTGTAGATTCATATGCAGTTATGTACAATAATGAGATCCCATGTACACTTTACTCAGTTTTCCCCAATGGTAACATCTTGCAGGACTATAGTACAATATCAATTCTATAATTTCTATTTGGTTCTTTTCTTCAATTCCATTTCTTTGCAGAGAAGTTCTAATTTTTCATTTGCTAAACTATAGTAAACTATCACTGCCAGGTTAACATTGACAGTCAAGATACAGAACACTTCCATCATCATAAGAATCCCTATTTTTTCCCTTTTATTGCCACAAGTGCTTCCCATCCAACCCCTTCTGAACCTTTTTGTAATTTCAGGAATGTTAGGGAAATAGAATAATATAAGGTGTACCTTTGGGATTGGTATCTTTTCCCTAAGCATAAATCTCTGGAGATTCACCTAGGACCTAGGTTTTTGCATGTATCAAGAGTCATTTCATTTTTATTGCTGAGTAGTGTTCCATGGTATGGATGGACCACAGTCTGTTTCACCATTCATCCATTGAAGGACATCTTAGTTATTTTTAATTTGGGGCTATTATAAATAAAACTGCTACAAACAGGTTTTAGTGTCAACATAAGTCTTCATTTCTCTGGGTTCATTATCCAGTAGTGCAATTGTTGGTTTGTATGGTAGTTGCATGTTTATTTTTTAAAGAAACTATAGGAATGTTCTTCAATGTAGTTGTAGCATTTTACATTCCCATCAGCAATGTATGCGTTATCCAGTTTCCCTGCATCCTCACCAGCATTAGGTGTTATCATTATTTTTTATTTTTACCAATCTGATAGGTATGCAGTAATATCTCATTGGGGGTTCAATTTGCACTTTCCTAATGGCTAATGTTCTTTTCATTTACTTTATTTGCCATCAGTCTATCTTTTTCAATGAAATGTCTCTTCACATCTTTTGCCCATTTTCTAATTGGATTGTTTGTATATTTATTTGATTTTTACTGTTTAGGTTTGAGAGTTTTTTATTCTAGCTAATAATGCTTTGTTGGATATATGGTTTGAAAATATTTTATCATAGTCTGTAGTTTGCCTTTTCATCCTCTTGACAGGGTCTTTCAAAGAGAAAAAGTTTTAAATTTTGATAAAGTCAAACTTTTCTTTTATGGATCATATTTTTGGTGTCAATTATAAGAACTCTTTATTTATTCCTAGATCCCCAAGATTTTCTCCTTTTTTCCAAAAAGTTTTAAAGTTTTACCTTTATGTTTATGATCCAATTTGAGTTAATTTTTGAACAAGATGTGAGAGATAGGGTAAGCTTCATCTTTTTTCACTATGGATGTCAGATTGTTCCAGCACCATTTCTTAAGAAGGTCATCTTTCCTTCCTTTGTTTTTTTCTCCTTTATTGAGAATCCTTTGGCATATATGTCTATTTCTAGGTTCTCTATTCTTTCTGTTCCATTGTGATCTATGTGCCTATCCCTCCACCAGGACTCCACAGTCTTGATTGCTCTAGCTATCTACATAACTTATCATAGTCTACTGGTGTCATCATTTCATCAGCAATCACAGCAGCAACAAAAATAAATAAATGGGACCTGATCAAATTAAAAAG
>VBSM01001118.1:19295150-19333982 GCA_008086735.1 Cheirogaleus medius | reverse complement strand
CATAACCGTAATATTTGTACCCCCATAATATGCTGAAATAAAAAAAAAACAAATGAAGTATAGAAATTTTACTTCCTTTTACATTCCTTTGCCTTCTCCCATTTATAATATCTTAAGTATTTCCTCTATATACATTTAAAAACATATTAGATAGGATTGTAATTTTGGCTTTAGCCATAATATTCATGTTTTGGAAAACTCATGAGGATGAGAGAAGCCTATAATATGTGCCTCTACTTTTGCATGCCATCTTTTCTTTTGTTTCTGATGTCCCAAGTTCCTTCCTTTCATCATTTTCATTTTGTCTAAAAGATTTCATTTAGCCATCCTTATAGGGCAGGTCTACTGGCAACAAATTCTTTTAGTTTTTGTTAATCTGAGAATGTTCTGATATTCCCCTTATTCCTGAAGGATATTTCCACTAGGTGTAGGATTCTGGGTTGACAGTTCTTTTCTTTCAGCACTGAGATACATTTTTCTACTTCCTTCTAGCCTACATGGTTTAAACAAAAAATCCACTACCATTTGGGGTGTTTTCCTCTGTTGGTAAGGTGCTGTTTTTTCTTTGCTGTTTTCAACATTTTTTGTTATTAGTTTTCCAAAGTTTAATTATGATGTGTCTTGGCATAGATTCCTTTGGGGCTTTTTTGTTTAAGATTTTTTTGGCTTCTTGAATCTGTACGAGTATGTCTCTTGCCAAATTTGGGATGTTTTCAGTTTTTATTTTTTCTAGTACTCTTTCAACCCTGCCCTCTTTCTCCTCTACTTTCAGGGCTCAGATGATAGGATTGCTACTATCCTGTGGATCTGTTCATTTTCTCCCAGTTTATTATATTTTCTGTTGTTCAAATCAGGTAGTTTCTATTGTTCTGTCTTACATTTCACTGACTCTTTCTTCTGTCCCCTTCATTGTGCTGTTGAGCCCATTCCCTGAACTTTTTATTTTTATTATTCTGTTTTTCAGATCTAAAATTTTTATTTGATTCTTCTTTATAACTTCTACTTCTTTGCTAAATCCTCCTATTTTTTCATGTGTTTCAAGTGTGTTTGTAATTGCTCATAGAAGCATTTTTATCAGGGTTGCTTTAAAATCTTTGTCAGAATATTATAACATCTGTGCCATCTTGGTTGTTGGCATTGACTGATTATTATTTTTCATTCAGTTTGAAATATTTCTGGTTCTTGGTATGATGAGTGACTTTTTTATTGAAACATGGACATTTTCATATTGCGTTATGAAACTCTGGATCTTGTTTACCTTCTGTTTTACCTGAATTCCTCTGACTCTGCCCTGGCAGGGAAAGGGTAGGGGCACTGCCTCATTATTGCCAGGTAGAAGTGGAAATCTAGGTACCCCACTTGGCCTTTGCTCACAACAGAGGCCTCCTAATTACTGCTGAATGAGAATGGGTGTTCTGGCTCCCCAGGCAGTCTCCATTGTTACTGTGTGTGAAAGCTTTACCCTTAGGTAGGAATGAAACTCCCAGTTCCCTAGTTGGCCTTCTCTGACCCCACCTTAGGGAGGGAAGGGAGTTGGGTTGCCTCACTGAAACCTTGCAAAGATGGAAGTCTAGGCTACTCATTTGTTCTTGCAGATGGAATGGGGCACAATTTTCTGTCATGTTTGGCTGGAATGGGCTAGCTGTTATTTTAAAGTTTTCTGTCTCACTTTGCAGCAGGGTTTTGCTGAGGCTTTTGTTTGTTTGTTTACATCCATTGACATTTCTGGATTAGCAACTACTTCAGTTTAAGTCTAGGACATATGGGGCAAAAAGTAAGCCCAGGAAACTCATTACTGTGTCATTCTTTGGGTCCTGAAGTCCTTAACTGGTTTGCTTTTTTGCTTTACCTTTCAAAATCTTCCTATATTTGTTTTATACATAATATCCAGTCATTTTAGTTGTTTTTAACATCATAAATAGGGAAAATTATGCCTACTTTGTCTTCCCAGAAGTGAAAACTGAAGTTTTTTCTATAGTTAAACATGAATCACCATGCGATCTAGCAATTACTTTCTTTGGTACTTAACCCAGAGAAATGAAGTCTTATAATCACACAAAAACCTATTATGAAAGTTCCAAACAGCTTTATCTGTAATGGCCAAAGCCTGGAAACAAGCTAAATGTTCTTCAGTCAGTGAATGTATAAACAAAATGTGGTATGCCCATGTAATGGAATAATACTCAACAATAAAAAGAAACAAACTTTTGATTCATGTAATTGCTGGGATTAATCTCAACAGCATTATGCTGAGTAGGATAAAAAAGCTAATTTCATAGAGTTACATATAATATGATTTTATTTATAAAACCTTCTCAAAGAGGCAAAATTATAGGGAATGAGAATTCAGTAGTTAGCCAGTGGTTGGTGTTGGGAGAAGGATGTGATTATTAAGGGTTAATACAATAGAATTTCTGTGTGGCAATTGAACAATTCTGTATCTTGATTGTGGTGATACTTAAATCTATACTTGTGATGAGATTTCATAGCACTGTACATACACATACCCATACACACATAGACACAAATGAATGTATGTAAAACTGGTCAAATCTAAATAAAATCTGCACTTGGGTGAATAACATACCAATATCAATTTCCTGGTTTTGACAATGTACTATGGTTATGTTCATTATGGTTATCCTCCTTTGGGAAAACTGGCTAAAGGGTAAATAGGACCTGTATGTACTATTTTTGCAACTTCCTACACGTCTTAAACTATTCTAAAATCTAAAGTTATAAAAAATAGTTTACAATGATAAAAATTATCATGCTTTAAAAGTTTTAAAAAATGTTGAAATATTGGTCTACACAAACAGCTAAAAATTTTATAATGATGAGTTAATTATTCTACATTCTTCCCCCTCCTACCCTCAAACCACTTGCCCTTCTCCGGCTTGCTCTATGTCCCAAGAGGCTTACTTTTATGTCATATATCATCTGGGTCCCACCTCTTCCACATAACCAGCCATTATCAGCTTTTGTTAATTGCTTTCTCTCTTCTTACCCTTGAGACCTAGTGGTCAAGACAGCATTCTCCTATAGTTAGAACATTTGTTGGTTCCTTTAACCAACTTCCTCTATCTCTGAACATAGCCCTTTATTTAATTCCTTCCACTCAAAGTTAAAATCTTTGAGTGTACCATCTTTTCCTCTCCAGAACTCTAATACATTTATCCAAAAATAGATAAATTAAGTGAGATAACAAATGATATATTGGGGCAAATATTTGTAACTCGTGTGATAAATAAAGGTTTACACTCTCTAATATACAAAGAGTTCCTACAATAGGAAAAGAAGAAAACAAATGACCAAAAGAAAAATGAGCAAAGGCATGAAAAGTATGTTACAGAAGAAAAATTTCAACTGACCAATAAACATGTGAAAATATGCTCCTTTATTAGGATTCAGAGAAATACATTTTCACCTATAAGATGGGTCCAATTCCCCTTTAGGACTGAAGCAGTCCCCCTGCTGCCGAGAGTTTGGGCAAGAAACATTTCCTTTACCTGATGCCTTCTCCAAGAATTTTTCTCAAAGAAATCTGATTTGCCCAAGATTATGGCCTCTCCCTGAGGATGGCCTGCAAATAATGAGTCATGATGTGAGATATAAAAGTCTAGCCTTTTTGTCTGAAGGCTGGATAACTCTAAAGGTCTATTTTCTAGAAAACCCAACCCATAGCACAGGAGTAATACTCAGCATATGTGAGTCTATACGAGCATAGGAACTCTAATAGTATGAATTGTTATAATATCTTTTGAAAAGCAATCTCACATAATCAGTTTAAAAGAAAAATATGTATCTTTTGACTCAGCAATCCTACTTTTTTTTAAATATATATACAGGCAGGATCATGCTATGTTGCCCAGGCTGGAGTGTAGTGTCTATTCACCAGAGCGATCATAGCACACCGCAACCTGGAACTCCTGGGCTCAAGTGATACTCCCACCTCAGCCTCCCCAGTAGCTGGGACTACAGACACATGCCACTATCCCTGGCTTCAGCAATCCTAATTTTCAGACTCTGTCTTTGAGAATTAAAAATAAGAAAATATTAGTACATAAAAATATATGTATAAATGATGTGTATTGCAATTTTATTTGCTGGAATAACTGATAATAGTTTAAATAGCCATCAGTAGAGGAATGATCTACAATTACAGAAATGAGACATCTGTGCCTTGAGGTATTTGATACTATTAAAAAGAATGAGCTACTGGGAGGCTGAGGCAGGAGGATTGCTCGAGGCCAGGAGTTCAAGACCAGCCTGGGCAACATAATGAGACCCCCATCTCTACAAAAAAATAAAAATAAAAAGAATGAGCTAGATCTGTATTTAGTGGTATGCAGAGGATGTCCAAATGTCAATGATATAATGTTGTATAAAAATAAAAGCAAGTTATAGATGTGTATATGCAGATGTGTGTGCGTGCATCTGTCTTTGCTATAGTTTATTGAAGATCAACAAATATCAGTGACTGTTAGAAGGACATGTTTGATTGGGCTTGCTCTTTAGCCAGAACGTGCTAGCATGGCCATACTTGTTATTTATGGTGGTAGCCATTTTGAGTGGCTGGGTGTTTTTTCTGATTAGTCAGTGCACGTGCTGTCCTGGTTGTTAATTATTTTGGTTGTTGTCTCTTCCTATGAAGTATATTGTCAGCTGACTGATAATTTTTGAAAGCCTGTTTATGTAGTTGGCTATAGAAACAGGAAATGTTCAATAAATCACGTTTGTATTCAGATTATACCAAATACTTTGTTGGAAAAGGAAGTATTCAATCCAGATATTATATCTGTATAACAAATATAAACAAGCTAGAATTATAATCAAAACTCCTAGTTCTATATGATAAGCTTCCTGAAGACATCTCCTCTTCGTTATGAATAGCACATATTTGGAGAGAGAGATTATACATTTTATAAATGAATACTGGCTAAGCATCCCTTCTCATTACTTGCACTGTGGTCTTCTTGGGTACTGGAGCATATATTTAGGAGAGCCAAATTCTGAAGTTTAGAAAACACTATTGTAAAGTATAATGCGTGTATCAGAAATGCATTAAGAAAAGAGAGAAGTGATACTATGTAAGGGCTTTGAGCTAGTTGATGGAGTAATAAGCATATTTTTATGTTATCTTTGTATGATTTATAATACCTTTCTTCTAGAGAAAATATAACAGTGGAATGAAAGAGTATTTTGATCAGTTCTTTAAAGAAATAGATAATTACTTAAGAAATAAATATGTTGAACTTAGAATTTGCTCATTTGTATTTGATATGATCTGACACTGCAGAAGGGTGAAAGATCTCATTATTGCCCAGGTCTTTACAAGAAAGGTTCCCCAATGCATGACATGGCAATTTGTTGCCTCTATTTGAATGGATTTAGACAAAGCTTGCAGCATTTAGCATTCAGTTCCTTTGACAGTACCTTTTAACATCTTTCTTATTGTTCCATTTGTGGGTCAATGCAAAGCATTCATGAAGACTTTGTGGTTTAGGGAGCAAGTGACGCTGTTTTCTAATTCGTTGTAATTGCTTAACTTACTCAAATAGTTTAATTTACTTCTGAATATGTTCAGCAGCTTAGAAGAAAGGTGTTTGTTCAAACATGAAATCTTTATAATTAGAAAAAAATATTATATGCGTTTGTGTTATATAAACTTCAGTGAACTTTCTCGCTACCTAATTTAATTAATCTTTAAATAACATTGGGTTATGTTCTTTTGGAGTGGGGGCAAGAAAAGATTATGCACTGAAAATTTAGGCTTTTCTGAGAAGTAACATACATTTCTCCAAGTGAGAGACTTGAAACTTTTTCCTTAAATCTCCCTCTAAACAGTCATTAGGATTTTTGCCTGAGGGAATGGATTAGCTGTATCATTCCTCACTCTCAAATTAACCCCCCTCCCAGCAAACTGCTACAGCCCCAGTCGGCATTAAGGTTACCAAACCGTAGGGGAGTACACAAAATGTTCTTTCTCTTTCCAGCCCAATCTATCTTTGAAGTGCCAAGGAGAGAAATTCTGGTAGCAAGTAAATCTGAAATTCTGTTTTGCTTCAAAAAAAAAAAAAAAAGGAAAGGAAGAAAAGAGATATTCTCACTGATATTCTCCCTTCAAACCAGCAATCTTTTTCTGTCCTTTGTCTACCTCAGTGTCTTTGAGGTGTCTCATTAGTAGGCTGGTATTCTTGACACAGTGCTTTTTCGGAGTTAGATTTCTGGCCTAAATCTATGTTGCTTTTTTAGTGACAAAATAGCATATAGGAATAATGAAAAATAACACGAGAGTGTTGAATAGTATTGTTCGTTCACTTTCCATGGGTTAATTACATTTCTTCTCTTAAAAAAAAAAAGAACTATAAAAACTTCCATTTCATATTATGTTGCTTTCACAAATACCTTGGTTAATAGTATAAATATGGAGCCATTACTGAAAATGAATTTTTGTTGGCTGGAGTTTGTAGCCAGGAAGAGTAATATATAAAAAAATGAAGTCACCATATCCCTCCATTGCTATCCAATCTCCTCCCTAAAACTCTTTCTTGAAGAAATTGTCTACGAGTCGTGGTTTAGCAATCTACCAACATTTAGGTATCCCTACCTTTTTTCTTTCTTTCAATTTTTAGGGAGGCTGAAATTAGGCGTGAGGATGAAAGGACTGTTTCTGCCTCTGCTTACATAATCAAAGTAAAACGGAATTAGGCAAATTTATTTTAGAAAGAGCTTACTATCTTTTATATGGCTAAATTGATCCAAGAACTTAGATGCCTCAGGATCTGTGACTGTTATAGACTGTGAAGGGTAGAGCTACAAAGGAATTTAGATCTTAAACATCATTATTAAGAGAAACCAGCCACAGAAAATGCAAATGAAAACCACAGTGAGAATGGTTAACATGAAAAAGACAGGCACTAGCAAGCATTGGAATAACTTGGGTTCTTCTCTGCTGTTGAAAGTGCTACCACTTCGGAAAACTGGCAGTAGAACTGAAACTAAACATACACCTACCCTCTAACTAGCAATTCCATTCCTGGGTCTACCACCAACAGAACTGAGTCCATATGTTCATCAACATGCATTAGAGTATTCATAGCAGCACTTATAGTAATAGTCCCAAGTGGAATAGATAAATTAATTGTGGTACATTATTACCAAAAAATAATATAGGAAAAAGGATTAACCATCTCTAAGTATATACAACAATGTAGATGGATGAATTCACAAGCTCAATGTTGAGTGAAAGAAACTGAATACCAATGAGAATACTGAGTATTATTCAATTTGTATAAACTCTGAAAAAAGGTTAAGCTAATCTATGGTGTTACAAGTTAGAGTGGTGGTTAGCCTTATTTGGGGTGGAGGGAGAGGAGTAGTGACAAGAAGAGGTCATGAGAGGCTTCTGGATTCTGATATTGTTCTGTTTCTTGGTCTCCGCACTTATGATTTGTGCAATTTTCTGTATATATGTTTACTCCAATAAGAAAGATTAAAAAGAAAGAATGGACAAAAAGAAGAGGATTGGCAGCATAAAAGTCTGCTTATTTTTTTTCATCCATGGAGAAAAAATCAAGAAAGAGATATATGATTAAAGCCTATGAAGATTCGAGAGTCAAAGTTTTAAATTCTCTTAGTGGCTAGGCTAATTGGTTGAACAGAATACGTATTCCAAACTTTCCTCATCATTAGAACACTAAGGAAGATTGTCTCAAAAATATTTACTACTCAGTTCTTCCTTGGGTGATTCTTGTTTAGTCTGTGAGGGGACTAGGAATCTTTATTTTTAAATCACACCTTAGATAATTCTAATGGTTAGTCAAAAAGAGAGAAACAAAATTATGTGATTTCTTTTTATTTTTTTTCCATAGCAGCCAAGAATGATGCTGCCAGGTTTATTCCTGTTTCTCCTTCATCTGCCCTAATCCTCCCACATATATCCAATTCCAATTTGAGCCGTAATTCTCAAATGTTGCTTTAAGCAGTTGTTAAAAATGCAGATTTCTTGATCTTACCCCAAAGACTTTGAATTGTTAAGTCTGAGGAGAGGCCCAAGCAAGGATATGCATTTTTCATAAGTACCCTAGAAGGTACACAGATTCAGAAGCAGGTGGTCTCAGAAGTACACTTTGAGAAACTTAGGCTTGGAGAAAAAGAAATATATTAGCCAAGCATATATATTTGGTTTAGTTTTCCCCCTTTATGACTGGGCTAGTTATCTAGCATTGATTATTAAGTCCCTGATAAATATGAAGGTCATAGGAGATAGGGAGTGTCTGTCCCATTTCCTCTTAGGGGCAATTTGACAGCACCTGTGATTGTACTACTTAGCCAATAAGCATTGGGAATGTCACAAAGTCCAGATGATTAAAATTCTTTTTAGCACTATTATGTTATAATCATGGTTGAAAATTAACCTGGAGAGCCCTGAGTTTCCTTTTGTGCTTATATCACTTTTAATAAAAAAGTAATCTATTTGTCTAGTCGTTAAAGGTTTATTATCTATTATGTATTAGGCTTTTGAAATATCATTTGGTCCCTGTGATTTCATGGGCTCTGGTTGGAGTTTAGGAGCAAAAAATATTCATGCTCCAAATGGCACAAGGTCTTATATATTTTTGATGTTCCATTTATCAGAATTAGAATATAGATAAGTGTTTACCTGCTCACAGTTCTTTGACAGGTGTTCTATTACAATCAAAAGACAGAGGAATGGTCTCAAATGGATTTACCTTATAATCGGGATTCACCAGCTCTTGCAAATTATAGTCGTGGGTTCTTTCTACGATCAGGAAAGAGCAATTGTCAATCTCCTAGATACTTTACTTGTCTAAAGCCTTGTTTTTATGTATTATGTAGTTGCTGATATTTTAGGAGAAGGCACTTTATTATTTTAAGAATGCACAGATATATGAGAAGGGAAAGGAAGAAAAAGAATATTATCACTGTAGACAAATGATTAGTCATATTCAGTTAGGAAATGCTTGCTTAATACATCTTGTCATAGATAGTATGGGATCCCAGGCCTCTTGACATTTCTCTCCCACCTACATTCTCTAGTTCCTATTGGTACATGGAAGTGCCTTAAAGAAAAGGCTAATGATAGGGAGCAATAAGGTGTGTTCATTTGTTATATTATTTCTATTTTAAAAATATCGGCCAGTCATACCTGCATTTCCATGCAAAGAAATAAAATAGTATGAGACTATCTCAAATATAAATTGGTGCTCATTTTTGAAGGCATCTTGGCATCTAATTTAAATATTTATAGCATAGAGCAATTAGGACTCTCAAATACTACTGGCGAGAAAGTAAATTAGTATAACCACTTTGGAAAACTGTTTGACAGTATCTACTAAAGCTGAACATATATCTCCCTATGAACCAACAATACCACTCCTAGGTGGATACCCAAGAAAAATATGTAATATATTCACCAGAAGACTGTATAAGAATCTTCATAGCAGCTACATTACAGATAGTGTAATTGTTGCCAAATGGAAACTACTCTAATGCCAATCAATAGTAGAAAAGATAAATAAATTGAATGAGAATGAATAATCTCTAACTATATATAATATGGATGAATTTCACAAATGCAATATTGAGAGAAAAAAGTCAGATGTATGAGAGTATATATTGTATGAACCCATTATTCAAAGTATAAAAATAAACAAAATTAATCTGTACAGTTATGAATCAGAACAGTGGTTATTCTTGGGGATTTGTATAGTGACTGGAAGTGGGCATAAGAAAGGATATTCCAGGGAGTAGTGATGTTCTGTTTTTGATGCTGGTTAGAGGGGTGTGTTCAGTTTATGAAAATTCACTGGACTATACACTTAAGATATGTGTTCATATTTATAATACTCCAATAAGAAATTTAAAGATATTTACATCATGAGTTTGATGTGAATTGGAATCTGTTTCCAGTTTTATCAGTTATGTTTACATGCACCTATTTCAGAATATGCCAGCCCCAGAGAAAAATAGAGAATAGTCTAAGTATAAATAGCATTTATTCATCATGAAATGGCCTTTTTTTTTTTTTTCTGCATAGTTTTTAAGGTGTTATAGCCAGGTGGAATAACATCAGGATTTGTCATCATTAGGCCAGAATCAAGTTCTGGCTCTGTTCTTGATAAACTGAGTTCTTGGGCCCAGTTGCTTACTTAACCCCTCTAGGATTTACTTTGTTCATATCAAAACTGGGTATAATAATACCTAAGACTTTATGGGACTATGGTGAGTCCCTGGAATTATAAATTATTTTCTATATTGTTTGTTTACTAGAATGCAAATCTCATGGGGGCTGAGATTTCTCTCTCTCATTCATTGTGGTATGCCAAGTTCCTAGAACTGTATCTGGCAAGTAATTAGCACTTACTGAATATTTAAGTGAAAAAAATTGTGAAAACAAGAATACTGAAAGAGCCATGAAAATAGAAAATCTATGTACATTCTAGCTGCTGCTCTGTCAGACTGTAATTAAAAGTCACCAGAAACCTGAGTCTTATGCTTTGCTGTACTACTCATTGTATTATAGGATTAGGCTTAGTAAACTATTACCACATTCAAGGGAACATAAACAACAATGTAAATAAATAACAATTATTACAGTATAACTAGGCCTAGCATACCATAGTATTACCTGTCATTGCTCTCCTTTCTGGAGCTAGTGAATCCATTCATTCATTTACTCATTCCTACATTTATTAATCAAACAAATACTTATTGAGTGCCAGTAATATGTAAGAAACAATTTCTGCCCCCATGAAGCACACTATCTTCTAAGGGACAGACATTAGATGGAAATTCATACAAATCCTTTTTCTTTTCAATTCTCTGCTATGTCCTCATCTACTTCTGAGGACCTGAGTATGTATGTGTATATATTTTATAATAGATAAGACCTGTTAAGAATGTTATGGATAAAGGATGGGATTAGGCCTTAGAGAAAACCACATTTTTTTCAGGAATACTTGTTAAAATGAAGGTCACTTTATTCAGGTGTTCTTTCCAGGATGTTAGAATCCTGGATCCTAGAGAGAATACTTACTGCTATACTGCTGTCCTTTTGAAAGTGTTCCATATCTCACAATAGTACTGTTACAATAGACTGTTGAAAAAGTCTAACAAAAATCACCAAACAATTGTACTTACTGAGAAATTAGATCTTTACCCAATTTATCTAAAATGTGTGGCTGGAGGTTAAACCTATCCAAAGTCCATCTTTGCCTTGGTTCACTGATAGGAGCAAGGCTTGGATGGGTTCCAGAGAAAAATTTCCAAGGTCAGGAGAAATAGCTTATTTCAGTGATGGGAATCTCATATCTCCAGGCTCAGCTGTTAGTACCATCTCCATCAGGGCTGACCTTTTGCATGCATAAGGAAGTAGCCTCAACCGTGAGGGGCTGACCTTCCATTAAGAGCCTGATGCTTTCAAGATCCCATGTGGGAAAGAGATAACCAAGAACGACCCTACTTCTGTGAGACAGTATCATATCATGGTAGTGGTCAGGTGCCAGGCGTGTGGGAACATGAGACATGCCTAAGGCTGTCATCCCTGTACTAGCTTAGGCTCTGTATCTCATTTCTGCTCTCATTGCTCCTTGGGCTCAAACCTCTGCTACCTACCTGGACTTCTACTTATTGAGTGCCAGTAATATGTAAGAAACAATTTCTGCCCCCATGAAGCACACTATCTTCTAAGGGACAGACATTAGGTGGAAATTCATACAAATCCTTTTTCTTTTCAATTCTCTGCTATGTCCTCATCTACTTCTGAGGACCTGAGTATGTATGTATATATATTTTATAATAGATAAGACCTGTTAAGAATGTTATGGATAAAGGATGGGATTAGGCCTTAGAGAAAACCACATTTCTACTTCTACTTGTCTTTTTCCATTGTTTTGGATTGACTCATTCAGAACGTTACCTGTTCTTATTCTATTGAACCCTACTCTCTCAGCTGCATCTCTAACCTAGCGATAGCATTTACACTGCCTTTCATTCATTCATCTAACATATGCTAAGGTCTATAGGGATGATGGGAAAGATGAGCAGTGATCTCTTTGCCTTGGCCACAATGCCTCCTGCTTAAGCCCTGCAAGACCCAACACAGTGTAGGCTTTTCTGATTAAAGCTCTCTGTTCACTTGCCTGCTACTACTCTTGCTAAGGCAGATGACTGATATACATAAAATTCTTTTTTCAGTGTCCTGCATTTGGGAAGTGATTGACAAATTATATATATAAATTATAAAATAAATATTGTATAAAAATATATAAAATATAACATTACATTTTATAAACAAGTATTCACATTTTTTTGGTCTCAGAACCCCTTTATACTCTTAAATATGATAGAGTTTTACTTATTGTATTATATATAGCAATATTTACTGAATTGGAAAGTAAAACTAAGAAAATTTAAAAATATTTATTAATTATCTAAAGCAATGATAAACCCATTGTATATTAATATAAACAGTGTATTTTTAATAAAAATAACTATATTTTCCAAATTAAAAACTTTAGTAAGAAAAGGGGCATCATTTTACAGTTTTGCAAAATACTTTAATGTCTGTCTTAATAAAAGGCAGCTGAATTCCCATATCTGTTTCTGCATTCAATTTATTATGATATCACACATCATGTAGACTCTGGAAAACTCCACTGTACACTCTTGAGAAATGAGAGTGAAAAATCAAATAATGCCTTAGTATTATTGTGAAAATAGTTTTAACCTTGTAGACTCCCTGAAAAAGTCTCAGGAATGCCTAGACATCCCTGGACCACACTTCAGAAATGATTTGAGAAACTCACAATTCTATTTATTTCATGTTACATCACATTTCGTCAATTGAATTTCTGTGGATATTCATAGAATCTTAATAATCCTATTTCAAATTAGAAAATAATGTATTAATTTTGGCATATTATACTTTATGGATATATATTTTAATATTCATTAGGAATATAGGCAAAAATTATAATGCCCTATTACTTAGAGCTTTATTTGGATAAGGAAATTATTAAATGTAATTTTAAAAAGGAAATGGTCTACCCAGGTCAGTGAACTTTATAATAAAGGCAGATTATTGCTTAAATTCAGTGCAGTAAGATTACCTAGACAAATATCTATCTTTCTGTTGAGTGATGCTTATAATGTTGCAATTAAGAATATAGAACTTGTTGGAAGAGAATTTTATTTCTGTTAGAATCTCTGTGTATATCACAGGCACTTAAATAAGCATTTGTCTTCATTTTACATCGAGAGCCTAGGTTATATGCGTTTTGTGAAACAATGAATTTTTTCAACAGGCACATAGTCTTTTAGATAGCATGTATCAGGAAGAGATATCAGCATGCTAATTTCCTAATTCAGATTCCCCACCCCCACAATGGGTATTTATGAAAGAGAAGAAAGGATGTCATTACTTGTTCCTCAAGATGACACAGAGAGGCTTATGCCGCTTGAGCAGAGGCTTCAAAATGTGCAGACTCAGGCCCAGGTTTTGATGTGATTTGATGGCCAATAGCAACAGAACTGCCACTCTTCATGGGTGATTAAAGACAAGGGGAGTGAGATGGCATGAACCACAAAGCCCTCCTGCCACCTGACAGATTTTTTTCTCCAATTCAAGGAAGCCTTTATGAGAGGCCCTTTATGTGTGCCTGGTTCCCTTGCCAGAGTCTATTTCATATTTTTTTAATCTCTGCTACTGGATTGAAAGTGTAACTGCCGTTTTCAATATGCCTCAGAGCTGTTAATGGCAAAGTTGCTTTTGGAAACCAGTTGATTAATTTAGACAATGCAAAATATGGAGGTCCCAAGTCAAGAATGCACTATAGGAATTTGCCCTATTTGGATATAATTAAAAGGCCCAGATCCAACATAAATGTGACACTTTCCAGTGACATCTGGACTTTCTGTTTGCAAACACTGTTATAAAGGGCTCTCAGAGGTCAAGAGAACAGGGGGCCACTCCATTTTAAAAACTTCTGATATATTATAAAAATGGAGAAATGCAAAAGCAGTGTTAAAAACTGGATTTTATTCTAGGGACTTATATTGGACAAATTAACATTTTCACAAATATAATGCAGTATAATTGGAGCATTCTCAAAGTACTTGCAGAATGTATTTGAACATATCTTTAAGTAAAGTTCGTTACATAACTTTATAAATATAGCTGGTAGTAGTCATGAGTTTGAATTGTGTGCTAAAAACCATGTTCTTTTGATCTAGTCAGAATATCCACTTGTCTATGTGAATGACACATTTGGAGATGGAGTCTTAAATTTGAAACTTTTTCTGGGTGTGATTCTCAAATGATAAGTTCTGCCATTCCTTAAAGGAATGACATCTCTTCATCAATAATCAGTTACTGTTTAAGATGATGATTTTAGATCTAGAGTCTGGATGGCCAAATCATTGAGGATATAAATATTCAGAGAGAAAGAGATTTCCAAATTCTAAAATGCTATATATAAGTATCCTATTAATGAAATCCAAAAATATGCAATTTTTCAATAATATGTTCAACCTTGAGAAAAGCCTTATTTAATATCTGAATATAGTTATCAATAAATAATTTTATATTGAGAATTACTTTTCTGAACTTATAAAGTATATACTTCAAAACTGTAACTTTTTAAACCTAAAAGTGATTAGGTTTAATCTAAACTTTAGAATTATGGTTTTAGAACTTAGCTTTAGAACTGTAAGGAATAGCTTGGAGTTAGAATTGGGAACATCATACCTTGACTTAGAATCATAAAACTGTAAATGAAAGTAGAATAAATAGATGTCAATTCCCTCAATGTAAAATGAAACACTAAATGGCTGAATTGATTTCTCCAAGCAAGCTTGTTGAAATCCAGAACCCAGGATTACAACCAACCTGATGTTCTTTTTATTCTGTGACTTGCCACCGTTTAAAAATTGTTCATGTTTAGAAAATGGCATGCAATTTTAAAGGCTCTTATAAGAGGAAAGATAATTATTTGTATTTTTAAAAAGATATATATATGTGTGTGTGTATATATATGTGTGTGTATATATATATATATATATACACACACATATATGTATATGTAGGCTGGGTGCAGTGGCTCATGCTTGTAATCCTAGCACTCTGGGAGGCTGAGACGGGAGGATTGCTTGAGCTCAGGAGTTTGAGACTAGCCTGAGTAAGAGTGAGACCCTGTCTCTATTAAAAGCAGAAAAATTAGCCAGGTGTCTTGATATGCACCTGCAGTCCCAACTACTCTGGAGGCTGAGGCAGGAGGATCCCTTGAGCCCAAGAGTTTGAGGTTGCAGTGAGCTATCATGATGCCATTGCTCTCTATCTAGGGCAACAGAGTGAGACTCTGTCTCAAAAAAGAAAAAAAAAAGTTTTATATATATATATATACACACACACACACACATACACACACACTCACATATATATATATATATCACATATCAATAGCAGATTTCAAAACTTAAGGAAAAAACTAGTGCAAATTTTAATATAATATAGAAATATTAAATGTGTTATTTTAAATGCCTTTACTTTTATCTAATTTGTTAAATTGTCTCCATAATTTTCCTTTATATATCACATGGTTTTTAAACAATCTGATGATGGATTTTTTTTTCAAAAATTTAACTTTTGTGCTTCTTACACTTTGGAATATTCTGTTATTCTTTTACTTAACTGATAAAATGTTTATGATGAATTTTTAAATTTATTTGGAAAACATTAAAAGTATTCAGAGACAAGGTAGTTGTTATGGAGGCTATGTACTTTCAGAAAAAAAAGAAAATTGTATGTGTTTGTTTTATTTTATAAATTGGAGACAGATATTTTTAATGTTTTATTTAATGCTGGGATTGATAACCCAGTGATTTTTATTCAGATGGCTGCCTCTCAGAAATGTATTCTTTGCTAAATGTCATTATTTTTCCTTAAAGAATCTTGTTGAGTCAAACATTTACTTGCTTTTTTTTTTTTTTTTTTTTTTTTAGAGACGGGGTCTCGCTCTTGGTCAGGCTGGTTTCGAACTCCTGACCTTGAGCTATCCACCCGCCTCGGCCTCCCAGAGTGCTAGGATTACAGGCGTGAGCCACCGCGCCCGGCCACATTTACTTGCTTTTTAACAAAAAAGTAACTCAGGGAACTTCATTCCTCCTTTTAAATTGTTATAAGAGTATAATTTTGACAACAATGCATTTAATTCCATATGCCTTTGTCTTTATTCAGTAAAAACTCTAAAAATATTACAACCAAATATCAGATGGATTTAGTTATAAGCAGTTCAATTTATTTTTATAAGTGTGCAAGTATTGCTTCAGAATAAAACAAAAGCTTATATCAGATGAAGGTAAATTCACTGAAACCTAAACTAGATATTGACTGTATGTGAATAATAATTTAATTCTCTACAGCTTTGAAATTTTACAGGGAGGAGTATATGTCTCTAGTTTACAAGACTTTTCAGCTGTTTCTTCTAAGAAATCCTTTCTTCTCTAAATCTTCTTGAATTTAATTGTTTTTCTTCTCATGTTTCTTGGAAGTTCTCATGAATTTTATGGGTTGCATTTCTTTAAGCTACTGCTAGCTAAAAGCCCTATCCCCTATTTTTTACCATTTCATCCTCTTTTAATTCAGGTATCTGCCTATATATATATAAAAAAAACACATTCCTTTCTTTTTAATTCTGGGAAGTAGCTATATTCAATTTTTGATACCCACTTTTTCTTTGACAGGTGCAAATGACATTTTTAATCAGATGGAAAATACATGTTTAATACTTGCTTTTTGTGCTTTTCAGAGAAAAACCATTTCAATATTTGATTAATACATTTTTTGTTAATTATCACATTTTATTTTTAATAGAAGTTGGAGTTTTCTTATAAAGAAGTCATTTGATTATATTAACTTTTTCTTTTAATATAAGGTATAGTTAAAAACTTGGAGGAAAAGCTCACTTTATTGCAATCATCTTGTATTTCAAAATCTACTTTGCATATCTTTGTATACTTGAATTAATATAAAAGCCTGATAAAGAGATGAGAATTAATGTACTCAACCTGTTAGGAGTAAGTAGTTGTATTGTTGATTTAAGCTTGTTGAATGAGATATCACAGGATGCTAAAGAGGCAGACCAGCAGGTTTCAGGTGATTAAAGAAAATCCCTCATCTTGGAGGAACTTGAAGGAACATGATGCTATTTAACTAGAATCTAATCAGTAAGAAGAAAAGCTTGGAAGTAAAAAGATGGAATGTTTCATGTCATTATTTACAAAGCAACTGAACAAAAGGTTAGCAAGATAATTAAGTGCCTTGCTGCTAAGTGGAATTTTTCAAAGCATGTTGATTAGAGGTCTTCTTTAAAAAAAAATAATTAAACATCTAAGTCCAGATAGTCTGGTTGAAAAGGCTAACTCAGTTACATAGATAGAGACCAGTTGGGAAGAAAATTCACAGTATTGTATATCGTAGCAGATGTTCACAATCATGAACTTAATTGCTCAGCAAAATCTTGATCATCCCTGGGTAGTTATAGCACTAAGAGTATTTACTGTGTTGTAAGTTTTTGAAAACTGGAAATCCATGCAGACTTAATATGCAGTGGCACTAAATGGATATTTCCATTATCTTGGTTACTCCATTTTTCAATTGATTTGGATAAATAGAATTTGATTTTTTCCCTTTGCCTGAAAAAAATATCAAAACCAAGTATTATCATTTTCATTATAAAATGCAATTTGCAACTGTCAAGTAAAAACTGAATGTCATCTTTCATATCTGCATTTTGTATTTTAAGACACTCCTGGTGATAACATGGGGAGACTGACATGGCTCAGGTTGTGCTTTGTAAACACATGCTGGCAAAACCCTGGCTTCTCTTAAGAGGCTGGTCAGGTCAAAGTTATAATGGCTGTAGTATAGCTGAAAATGAAAACTAGAAAGTCATGACCTTAGGACGTACTTTTCTACCAAAGAAAGGAAGCTTGAAGCTAACAAGTTGTGCCAAACACTCAGTAGACATGTGTTCTTTTGTCGGTGTTCTTTTACCATTTTAACATTTTAATGACCTCAAACTTATTTAGTAATGCATACTCTGGGGGCAAACTTCCAGTAGCAGATTGCTTCATTTATTATCAATGAATTTATTTATTCAGTCAGTCATTGCAGAGCTTTCTCTCTGAAGAACACATGTAAAAAGTTAAACTGATCCTCTGCTCACCTGGAAGTCCATTGTGAGTAAAAAATTAATAATTACCAATCTACCTGTGAGCAGTTTGCAAAGGCTGATGTTTTGAGTGTCATATTAGAGGCTCCTTTGGAAATCTAAAACAATAACACAGCCCTGACATTCTCAGCTGAAGCACATGATCTAAATATTGGAATTAGAGGAAGGACATTTTGGATTCTAGGCCCTACTAGTACTTAAAACACTTTTAGTTTTTAACTTGTGCTTTGTTTAAGCCAATGTGTCTCCAACTTAGCTGCACATTAGAATTACATGGGGAACTTCTAATAATTATCATGTCCTAGCCATACCCCAGACCAAACAAGTCAGAACCTCTGATTGTGGGACTTGAGCATCTGTATTGTTTAAAGCTCTCTATATGATTCCAATGCGCAGCTAAGGTTGAGAACCATTGATTTAAACATTTACTATTTCTTCATTCATTTTATTATTTATTATTCTTGATCTTATTACAAACCCTGTAGCATGACTTCCTTAATTTAGAATGCTGGGATAGATTTTCTATTTAAAAATATCCTTTTTATGGAATTGGACTTAGGAGCATTATAAAAGGCCATGATTCATGGTTTATATTATTTTTACATTATTCAAGTATATAAAACTTGGTCACCATAGTTTGACTTCTTTCTGTGGATGCTTTGCTGGACAGAGTACATTTTAATATGAGTGTTAGACATCTTTTATGCCCTATCTCAAATCTTTCCTTCCCGCTTTTTTTCTTCATCCATTGTTGCTGTATCAGCTGAACAGAGATATAGCCTGATAAGTTCTCATCTCAGCTGTACCTAAAACTATGTTTTCTGCTCTGGAGATTCTCAGCTACTTCTCTTAGGACTCAGCTAGTGCAGTGCATTATATAATGGCTTCAATTCTTGACCAGTATAATAAGAGCAAGTGGTAAAATGCTCCTCTTTTCTGTGCCTCAGGCAGACAGTTCTGAAGTGTATTCTACACGTTTCCAGAGAAAGACTGAACCCCAGTTGCCCACATCAATCACCAGGGCAACTACACACCCTTGGAATTGCTTTTCTCCTTCCTATTTCCCACTTCCCACTCCCCTCAACTCCCATTCCAGCTTTTGGGGGAACCACTTCCCCAAATAAACTACCTGCATACAAGACCTCATCTCAAGTCTGCTGTTTAATTTCATCCAAGCTAAGACAGTATGGAAGAGAAAAACCATGGTAGGCATATTTTAGTGTGTGCCCCCTTTTCTGTTGTGGTTTTTCTTTTTATCCCATTACTTTTCTACTTAATACATTAATTTTATTAAATTATTATATGATATGGAACACTTTACTCCCAAATCTTGAAAGCCAGAAGAGAGCCTTATCCCCATGTTATCTGTTAGGGCAGGGATCCCCAATCTATGGTGAGTTGTATAATTATTTCATTATATATTACAGTGTAATAATAATAGAAATAAAGTGCACAATAAATGTAATGCACTTGAATCATCCTGAAACCAGCCCCTCCTCCCTGGTTTGTGGAAAAGTTGTCTACCATGAAAACAGTCCCTGGTGCCAGAAGGTTGGGGACTGCTTGGGGGGCTTACTCTTGTGTTTCCTGCCCTTATCATCCTCTGCAAGTTTTTTACCTTGAGTCCTTCTGGTGTCCTCCTAACAGCTTGCCCTACTTTCTTATCAGTGCCCACACCACATTTACTCTAGACTATGCAACAAACATTTTATAGATTCAGACAACATGATAGCTCAGTAGCATCAGCACAATATTAAATGAAATAGGAGAGATTTTGCAGACAGGGAAATGATGCTGATGCAGTGTGATGCGATTTGTGTAGTGGAAAGGCAAGCACTTTACAGTTAGGGTCCCAGTGCAGGATAATTGCATCTTCCATTGCCCAGAAAATAAATAGGGTTAAGCATATTAATAAGAACTACATGGTCATTTTTTTTCCACCAGCATTAAAACTGATTTCGATTTCCTCAGTTGAGCACCAGATGTTTGAAAATATGTGTATTTGAATATTATAATGACATTCTTTGCCGTGAGATACTCATATAATAAGAAAAACACAGGAGGAGGTCATAGCTCCAGAATCACACTCACTCTGGGGCATATGCATCAAGTGAAATGGCGTCAGGATTGTCCGAACTCCTGATCTTTTCTTTCTGTCTCTTTTTGGCCAAGTGCATGCAATTGAGTATACGGCGGTTATGTGTATGGATGATGCAGTTCCACTGTCTGGGCTTATTTCCAGGCTCAGGAACTGAGGACCTATGTGACTATAGCACATAACTCTGATGCCTTGTGACATTTACTTGCCTTCCCTCTGACTTGAGAAACAGCTGCAGTGGATAGTTCTGTGCAAGCTCAAATTCACTACAAGCTAACAGTATTCCAACTCAAGCATGGATATGTTTTTTAGCCTCCTGCCCATGACCTTTTTCTATGTTGCTGGAGTTCCACAGACCAGTAGGGGCCAGAAAAATGGGGGTGTTAATGCCCCAAGGACAAGAGTTAACCAAAGGGATTAGGAACCTGAATAAACTCCCCAGCCTCTCATCATTTAGGTGGGCAATCTTGGGACGCATCTGTACTTTTCTCAGGATGTCCCAATAGATTCAAGGCCTGGTTGCCCATAACATTAGCCTTAGTAATGGACCCTTATATTGGCCTCACTTTCTTCCCTTTCATTCTTCTCACAACTTTAGTCTGATTCCTGAGATCATCCCACAAATACACTATCTGTGTCCAAGTCCTTGTCTCAGGCTCTGATTTCAGGGGAAGACAAACTAATGCAGTGATGTTAGATCAGTAATATAATCTCCCCAAGTCAGTACTCGCTCATCTATGAAATGAGAATATTAAGATCTACCTTACAAGGTTGTTGAGAGGACCGGATACAATTTATATAAAATATTTATTTCTATCCATAGCACATGACTCACTTTAAAAACTGACAGGTAGATAGCAAGAGACAGACAAATACAAATAGAAACCTCATTCTAACATGATTTCTATAAAGAAGGCAAGAAAGAGACAGAGTGAACAGAACTGAGAGGTGCTACATGCATGAATACTTCCACTATTTTCCTCTGTCATCTGAGGCAATTACCATAGGCACAATCAGTCCTCCTTAGAACGAGCCTTTGCTCTTTGTTATTTGGCATTGGGTTGCCCTACTGTTCTGTTCCTTTTCCCCTTCTCTAACAAATGCTTCCAAGAATTAGGGATTCAATTTCATTTTCTTAGTCCACTCACCTTTTAACTATTCCAATTACATCTTATCTCAACCAATGAAGTATTCTACTTCCATTAAGGGCTTTCCTATCCAGCAAGCTCAAATGGGTCCAGATTTCCCACAAGCACCTCACTTACCCAGCAGTGTGTTGCTTAGACGTCAGCTCTTCCATGTATAGGGCATGCTGAGATAACTGAAGCTCATTTCTTTAAGTTATGCTTACTTTAGGAATACAGATGTTAAAAATCAAGCCATTTTGTTTTAAGTTAAATATAGTAAATGTTGGCCACATCTTAATCAGGGTTGCTCTAACAAATACCATAGACTGGGTGGCTTAAATAACTAACATTTATTTCTCACAGTTCTGGAGCCTGGGAAGTCCAAGGTCAAGGTGCAGGCTGATTCAGTTTCTGGTAAGGGCCCTCTTCTCGGTTTGCAGATGGCCACCATCTTGCTGTATACTTGCATGGCAGAGAGAAAAAGGGCGAGTTTTCTTATTCTTCTTATGAAGACACTAATCCCATCATGGGGACTCCACCCTTATAACCAAATAACCTCCCAAAGCCCCCACTTTCAATACCATCACTTTACAGCTTCAACATATGAATTTTGGGCATATACAAACATTCAGTCCATAGCAAAGAGTGACAAATCTTTCAAAATTATTGCATTTTTTTAACCTTTTCAAATAGAATACATTGAGCTTAATTAAAAGTTTTTGATACCTTAGTTAACAAGAAGCTAAACTAGAAGTTATTGTCAATTCTAAACTAGTTACTTAATAAATGCTTGTTGAATAAATTATTGAATGATCAAATGAATGATGCCTGATTCTTTTCTGAGGTTTCTTCCAACTCTAAAATTCTATGATTCTATGATTAGCAAATCTTCTAGGAACAAATCTTCTTTCAATAAAGTTGTCTTAAGCTCTTCAAAGAAACTGGAGGTACTGGTCTCTTTAGTTATAGACTGGTGTCATTATATTGCTAAGGACCATAATTGAATTTCTTATGCCGACCTCTTTAGAGCAGCCTAGCTCTGGCTGGAGTAAAGGAACGACTTGATCCTGAAGTTGACATGCTTTAGCCAGAATTTTTACATAGAAAAGACAATCTAGTTGGAAGGGTTTCTGGATGTACATAAAAGCATATTGCTTTTTACTTAGCATGTGTGAATTTTTGGGAGGTGTTAGAATCTATGAAAATTATGGAGTGCTAACATCCCCCAAATTACACACTGTGCTACTGACATAACTCCATTTTTGCATAGTTGAAATTAAAACCTTTAGAGTCATGTGTAAAGTATGAGTGTAGGTTCTGACTAAGAACTTCAGAGGATATCATAACAGGAATATGCAAATGCTTTAGTGCAGAGACTTGTTTAGGATATAGATAATTATATAGCTAATTTTTAGGTATATGATCATATATAATGGTATTATATGTATTTCTCTTTAGTTCTTAATTCACAAAATATTTATTGTATACATTTGCTCTGCTAACTACTGCCCAGTAATCAATAAACAGGACAGATATGATTCCTGACTCATGAAGTTTAGAGAAAAGATTAACTAAGTAAGGTGTTCCTACACTGATGAGAGAACAATCTTCAGGAGACTGCCGACCATTCCACAGAAAAATGGTTTTTAGACAAAGATCTTCAAATACAGGATCTTCGTAGATTAACATATTTGTTTTGTTGTTAAAATATTTTTAAAGAAAATGCTGACATTTAGGTGCCCAGTATAATGTGTGTAGCTTTCTATGTAGTTTCCGTAGCTAGAATGACCTGTTATTAAGTCATTGTAAGGCCAACCATTTAAACACTAGTAGGGAACACAAAGAAAAATGATAGCTGTGTTTTTGTATGAATCAAAATGTATGTGTTATAATGACAACCAGTGCATTAAATAGGATAGAGTTATGATGCCCTTACGTGTATTTATTTATTTGCTTGTTTTGTTTTAATTCCTTACATTTTGGAGAACAAAGGGAAAGATTTATGGTTGCCAAAAGGGAAATGTGAATTTGTGAAACAGGAACAATCAGACGGTATATATATTTCCATCTTGCTAAGTAAAGGTAGTCTTAGGACTTGTGATGAAGGATGATGAAATGCAATTTGGTGGTAGTGTGTGTATATGCATCTTAACTGTTAACTCTGACAGTGAGTGTTTACATATTCTTTGACTAAATAGATCCTTTATATTTTGTCTTAGAATGTTCTTGATAAATTGATTAAATCAGTAATATCTTTCTTCAAGTTTCCTAATTCTAGGGTGCCATGTGAAAAGATGCAAAAGAAAAGTTGTGCTTTCACAGATGATATTAAGGAATAAATACTTTCTGTTGTAACAATGGAAAATTCAAGTACTAGTTTAAATATCAAAAAACTAAGATAAATGGTTACTTAGAACTGCACACTAAATTCCAATTTGGCTTTCTCTGTTGTTAACCGTTTGGAAATGCAGATGGTGATTTGATCAAATTTCAAACATTTCAAGTTCCTCAAAATGCTCTTAATTGACATAATTTTGCTCTGTACATTTACTTTTCTTTACCACCTTCCATAAAAGTTGGTGAATGAATTAATAATCTTTATCTCAATGTTTTGATATGCTACATTTGTTATATACAGAATTTCATATATATTTAGGATTTATTTTAAAAGTTTTTTTTCTGTATCACTGATCTATGTCCCTATATCAACTCAGGTTTCAAATTCTTTTTAATTATTATAACATCATAATATTTGGAGAGGCTGATACCTCTTCATTAGTCTTCTTTTTCAGAAATTTGCTATATTTCTACACAATGGATATTTTTCCCATCAAATAAAACTAAAAATTATTTCTAGTTCTGAAAAGTATTCTTATGTTTTTAAAATGTATTTTAGATTTAATTTAGGGAAATCATTTTTTTAATAATACTGAGTTTTATTAATATTATCTACTACCAACAAAGGTTTTCTCATTTGTGTCTTTTTTATAGCTTTTATAGAATTTTATACATTGACTGCACATCCTTAGGTTTGTTTTTAAGTGTTTACTGTTTTCTGTTGCTATTGTGATTAAAATGTTTATTTCATTAAATTTTTAAGTTGATATATAGGGATATTATTAAATATTGTATATTAATGTTCTCATATCTAGCTACTTTGGATTCCCTTTTGTTATAAAATTTTTTCAGTTAACATCTTTTATTTTTCTTGTAAATTATTATATTGTCTATACTTAATTATAGGTTTCTCTCATTTTTGCAATATTTTAATAAATCAATTATTATATCACTAATAGGCATTCTTATCTAAGTTCGGACATAAATGAAAATGCTCCTTATATTTCATCATTAAAAGATTTTATTTCTTTAAGTTTCAGGAGGCAATCCTTTTAAGGAAGGTTTCTTTTTATTTCTAGGTTATATAGAATAGAAATGGGCATTTTATTAAAAATTTATAAATCATAGAATTTAATTTATTTATGTATATTCATATATACACATTCTTTCAAATGAGTTAATTTAAGGAATTTCATTAGCAAATTTTATGATATTGAAACATCCTTGCATTTTTAAGGTGAACTTTACTTGAGCATGATACATTGATCTTTTGATATATTTTTGCATGCTATTTTTAAAATTATTTTTAAATTGAGGTATAATTTACATACAGTAAAATTCACCATTTTAGTATATATTTCCTTGAGCTTTCACAAATAATACAATGGTGTTATCACCACCCAATTCAGAGGTATAGCTTCGATTTGCTATGATTATGATTTTAGCTTCTAATTCTATAAGGGAAGTAAGACCATACTTTTCTATTTTTTATCTTATCTGTCTTTGTCTGAATTGGGTATCGGGCTTATTTTAGCTTTATGGACGGAATTAAGAAGTTTCCTATCTATTTATATGGTCAGGAACAGTAAATAACACAATGATCATTGATTTCTTAAAGATATTATAGAATCTGCTTCTTCCTAGGAGTAGATCTTTGACCATCCATCCTTTCATTTTCTCCTCATGGTTGTCCCATTTGGGTTTTGCATCTTCTTGAGGTAATTTTTATTACCTATATTTTCTGAGAAAATTATCCATTTTATTTAAATTTTCAGAATTACTAGCAAATTGCTAATATATGTATTTATTTACATTTCTCTTGTAGTTATGACCTCTTGTTATTTAATTATATTTTATGCTTTACCTTGATGAGTCTTAAATTTATTTTACCTAACTGTTTTAAAGAACAACTTTACTTTTATACTTAGCTCCTATTTGCTTTTCTATTTCATTCATTTCTGGTTTTATATTTTTCCTTTCTTTCTCTGTCTGGTAATTTCTCCCACTCTTACAATATTTGTGAGGGGATTTCTCTAAAACTTTGAATTAAATGTTTATTTTCAAATTTTTTTATTTTCTAATATATGTATGTAATTTTATGTTTTCTATATCACATAGTAAATGTTATAAGAGATGAGTCTGTAGCATTTTATAAAAATATTCTTTGATGTCATCTCACAGATTTTGATATGTATATTTTTGTCATTAATTTCTAAGTAATGTGTAATACTATCTTTAGTTGTTTTTTAAGCCAGTAATTATTTAGACATTTAAAGAAAAAATTCTGAGTGATTAGATTATTTTAGAGAGGGCATATATGCTTGTTTTATTATTAATTTTAATTTTGTTCCATTGCCTCAGATAAAAAGTATCCTGTATGATTTTCTGTTTTTGTAGTTGAAAATCTCAACTATAAAATCTTTGTGTTCTATCACATGACTTATTTCATTTATTTTTATTGAGGTAAAATATACATATGTAATTTACCATCTTTAAGTGTACAAATAAGCAGTAGTAAATACATTTATATATTTTTTTTCCTCTTCCTCTCCTCTCCCCACCCACCCCTTCCCTGGCCTCTGGTAACCACCAATTTAGTTTCTATTTTTATAAGATAAACTTTTTTTTAAGCTCTTGCATATGAGTGAGAAAATATGCTAGTTGTCTTTCTGTGCTTGGCCATTTCCTTTAACGTAATGGCCTCCACGTGGATGTGGAAAGATAGGAATAATAATACACTACTGGTGGGACTGAAAACTAGTACAACCTCTGTGGAAAGTAATATGGAAATACCTCAAAGAGCTACAAGTAGGACTACCATTTAATCTGGCAATCCCATTACTGGGCATCTACACAAAAGAACAAAAGACATTCTATAAAAAAGACATCTGCACTAGAATGTTTATAGCAGCAGAATTCACATTGGCAAAGATGTGGAAACAACACAAGTGCACATCAATACATGAGTGGATTAATAAAATGTGGTATATATATACCATGGAGTTCTACTCAGCCACAAAAAACAATCGTGATCTAGCACCTCTTGTATTATCCTGGATAGAGCTGGAGACCATTCTACTAAGTGAAGTATCACAAGAATCAAAAAACAAGCATCACATGTACTCACCATCAAATTAGTATTAACTGATCAATATTTAAGTACACATATAGTAATAACATTAATCGAGTATCAGGCAGATTGCGGGGGGATAGGTATATTCATACGTAATGGATACGGTACGCACCACATCTGGGGGATGGACATGCTTGTAGCTCTGACTCAGGCAGGGCAAAGGCAATATGTATAACCTAAACATTTATACCCCAATAATAAGCTGAAATAAAAAAATTAAATAAAACAAAACAAAACCATGATGGCCTCCAGTTCCATATATGTTGCTGCAAATGACAGATCTACATTCTTTTGATGACTAAATAATATTCCATTGTGCCCAGATTTTAAACCTAGTATTATTTTTGTTTGAAAAGAATATATTTCTTGTCTTGTGTTTTTTTTTCCTTGGATGCATTGTCTTATGTATATATAATTATTAGAACAATTTATAATAAAATCTTCAAATCACTCTATTTTTACATACTTAAATGTCTAATTTCTGAGAGAGTTGTGCTACAATCCCCAGTTATTCTTGTAAAATAGTCAATTTCTCCTTGTTTCCATCTGTTATTATTTTATCAAATTTGAGGTAATGTTAGAATAACATCTTAGGAAGTGAGATATTGACTACATAGTTGTTTGGCTATAAGTTTTGTCAAAATAAAACATCTTTCTTGGTTCTATTTTATGCTTTTCACATTGAATTCTATTACCTCTGATAGTCATGTTGCCATTTATGCTTGATTTTTGTTATTACTTGTCTGTTATACTATTATATCTTCTAGTTTTAACCTTTCCATACCATTTAATTATATATGAAGCTCTAATCATTTTGAGAATCACAATGTTTTAAAAATAGAATTTAAACCATTCACATTTATTATACTGATTGAAATGTTTATGTTTATTTATAACATTATATTTTTGGTTTTCTTTATACTATTTTCGATATAGAAAATTGTTATATTAGATGTGGCTATCCAGATGCCAGGTTAAGCTGAAAATCCAGGTAAAATCTATTTTAAATTCAGAGAGAAAAGGTCTAACAACAACCATCTGGAAAATGGTACATCTGTATGCAATTCACTAAATGCTACATACTGCTGTATGGCATGAATTCTGCAGCACTTTATAAAAATATGGTGTCCTGATATACAAAGGTGACCTTACTGACCCTTCCATCTGTAAGACATGTGCTTTGAGCTGCTTTTGATGTGTTGGTGAAGGGTTATATGGAGCCATAGCATACATTTGTATGACAGTTTCTTGGAGTTAGAATTGAAAACTGTGGATGTCGGACAATTTTTTCTCTCCGCAGCTCTACAAAGAATTATATTTTTAATATTTAATAACCTATATCCCTTGATCACTTTTAAGCTATTTTGACTACTTTTAGGTGATCATAAATATGTTATGCAAGCTGGGATGCTTTTGATCATGAAAGGTAACACTATTAATAACTAATGCTGAGTAAACAGGTATGAACTGGGATCATCTGGGGCAAAATGGAATGCAGAGTCACTCTAACCCTGTTCATTAGAGGAAAGAGAATGTAGGTATAATGTGAATGAAAATTTGTCCTGTCACCCCTATACCCATAAAAATACTTACTAGGCAAGGTATCAGACAGGATTTTCAGGCTGGGTTTGGAGGTTTGTAGGGCAGTAAGATTTGAGTGAGATTATGATGGTGTGGTATGGCTTAGATGGGTACACATTCTAACTCCTACTCTACCCCATACACTTGAGTGGCTATCAGGGTAGAACTGTAAACAGATCCTCTTCCAAAAAAATATGAATTCTAATTCATCCATTTTGCACAGTGTACTAGTGATCTGATTCACTCTTCCACAACTTTGCCTCTTATATAGTTATTGTGGTTATATTAATATTTCTCTTATCTATATATGTTGATATAGTTATTTTATCTTGAATAACTCTGCTTGCCCAGTTGTGCATCGGACGAACTTTATTTTATTTAGAATAGTTTGGTGCCATTTAACTTCTTTCTGTGTGTATTACAAATTTATTGCATTTAATCTATTTTCTCCCTCATTGCCTTCTTCCCACAAAGAACACAAGGCTGTTAACAAGATTCTTTGATCTGGGGATGTAACAGGCTTTACGCAAATCATTAAATATCAGTTTTCTTTGCTCTCTTCCTTTCTGTGTAGTTTCCTTTTTGTAAATTACATGGTATACCTAGATTGGCTCCCTACAAATATATCTGATAGCACAAGGAACTTAGAATATCTCTAGAGATCTCTGTTTTTAAAGCCATTTTAGCCACCACTGTGCTTAAATCTGGCCACTTCTAATTCCAGAGCAATATTATAAACACCAAAAACCAACAATGAACTGGATATCACTACCCTATGTCTGCAAAGGAAGAACATTAACGTAACATAGTGTGGTGTCTAGAAGAAAATGTATAGCCTCATAAAGTTTGAGGAGATCTTTTTTATGTACTTTAAGCTTTAGTGTAATGCCTTTATAAGACAGGTTCTGGAGACAGGAGCAATATTATCTTCACAGGCTAGCTAGTGTTACAACACACTTTTGCTATAATAGTCAAACAAATCTCTATTGAAAGCTAACCATATACCAAGCAGTATGCTGGAAATTTTGGAAAAATATAAAAACACGGAATAATTTGAGATCACGTAATTGCCTAATGAATGAGTATACATTTAAGTGTTATAGTATTTCTAAAAAGGGAGAGCTCAGTACTTGAGGAGAAATTTAAACTTAATGTGAATGTGGATGAAATTATTGGGCAGATGGGAGAAAGGAAGATATATGCTGAATGGAGAAAACTGCATGTGGAAGGGCATGGAAAATAGCAATGAAGATGGGCATGATAAGACATGCATATGTGTTTTCTGGGAATTGCATGAAATAGATTTGGATAGGGAGGGATCTATTTGCCTTGGTGTTCTTTAAGAATGAGACCACCCCTCCCAAAAAAAAAAGAAGCAGCAGCCATGATGGATTTTTTAATGAGATGGTGACATGAAGCCCTCTGTATTTAAAGTTAAATATGTCTATGCCATGGCTGAGCTAGATGGGAAGAAACAGCTCAAAAAGTCAAGGACAGTAGCTAATGATATAGGAACTTTGGGAAATTTGATTTGGCCTACTAAAAGAAAGGAAAATTATAATACAGAGGAAATGCATGTTCCTAAGTGTCTCTAGATATTTTAATTCCCCACCTTTGAAACTGATTGGTTTTATTGGCCTGCAGAAGTATCATTTACTAGCACTTGCTACCGAAGATGTATCTCAATAGGTTACATTTTTTCTCCTGTAAGCAATATAAGCAAACATTTCTTTTTATTTGTATTTTCTGCCTTTATAATATTTTGTCATATTTAGATGTGAGAAAATATAGTCATTCTTTAAATTATGGCCTTTTGTGATCAGCACTACTGAGATGGTTTAAGTTTTACATTAATGGTAGATCCGTGGTCCCCAACCCCTAGGCCGTGTACCTGACCAGTCTGTGGCCTATTAGGAACTGGGCCGCAAAGCCAGAGGTGAGTGTCAGGCAAGCGAGTGAAGCTTCATCTGTATTTATAGCATCTCCCCAAAACTTGCATCACTGCATAAGCTCTTCCTCCTATCAGATCAGCTGCTACATTAGATTCTCATAGGAGCACAAACGCCATTATAAACTGTGCATGTGAGAGATCTAGGTTGCATGCTCCTTATGAGCATCCAATGCCTGATGATCTGAGGTGGAGCTGAGGCGGTGATGCTAGCACTGGGGAGCGACTGCAAATATAGATTATCATTAGCAGAGAGGTTTGGCTGCACAATAAAAGTAATGCATTTGAGTCATTCCAAAACCATCCTCACTACCACCCCCTTTCCCGGTCTATGAAACTGGTCCCTGGTGCCAAAAAGGTTGGGGACTGCTGTGGTAGACGATTGTTATAATCAGTATTACTCAGTATATAGGTCTACATTAGGTCTCAAAATCTTAGGTCTATGTGTTATTTTAGAAACATACATTATAGTATGTGGTTTCTTTCATAAATTAGGTAAAAAGTAGGTACATTTTGAATTTATATGAAACTCTATTTTTCTGCCATTCCAGCTACTAAATATTAGGGTGATATAAATTCTTTCAAGAATAAAATGATAAAACTCTTTTAAAGTGTTTTATGAAGTATATTTTTATTATAATCTATATATACTCTTGTTAGTTTTCCTGCTTGATTAGAGGAAAATATTGGCTAAGTCTCCCATAAAAGGCAGATGTGTTTAAGAGTACGGATTGTGTATAATAATGAAGTGTATATGTGCAAGTAACATTCTAATTTGTACTTTAATTGCTGTTTATATGCAGTGTGAATTAAGAATAAAACAAAGTGAGGTGAGGGAGGGAAGGAATAGGAATATAATTAACAGACTCAGTAGTTCTGGACTATAGCTGTTTTAATTAACAGCTTTGTGGTGGCAAAACAAATGTGCTTTGGCAAAGCTAAGAATAACTAGGATTGTGGTATCCTCTTTGAAAAAAGTTGTTTATATTCTCAATGTTTTATTGATTTTTTTGACAGACAAAAGAAAAACAAAGTATATGAAACATTTGTGTCAGAAGATATGCATATGATCAATTTTACCAATGTTATATATTATTAATAAATATATTCATTTATTAATTCATATAAGTACCAAGCATGCTACTTCTACTGATATTAACATTTTTCTTTATATTCTTCCAGAATTTCATGTATATGGAATATTTATAAGAGTATATATAGAATATTTATATATTTTTAAAAGTGATCATATTGAAATCATGTTGTTTTCAAAATTGCTTGTTTTTACTTAATTAAACATTATGAATATAGAATTGTTGACTTCCAAGAATGGAGTCTGATTGTCAGGTGATTTTAATGCAGTATTTGTCCTTCTCTCCCTTTAAAATAGTCTGGATATATATTTCTTAGCTTCAGACAAGACCGGTAGGTAGGGCTAGAAAATAGGCTTTCAGAGACTAAAAGAGAATCTCAAATTGGTAAAGAGATATATTAAATGAGACATGGTCAGTGCTATTAAAGACAGCCCAATGAAGATAGTAGGAGTACAAAGAAGGAGAAAATAACTTTGGGAATGGTAAATAACTGAGAGGACTTCTGCTGACTTTCACTCTACCCTCTTCACCCTGGTTCTTCATTTCTGCAGTTTGTTTTCTCCATTTTCTTCTGTCTAATGTTCATTCATCTGTGGTCTCTTCTACTAAATTTCTCTCTCACTTGATTGGCATTCGTCTACTTTTAAATGAAGGAAAAGAGATAATTAGAACTTACAAGGCAATTTTGGGTTCATTAAAATAATGGAAAATGCTGTTTTAGGATAAAACTAATATAAAACTTCCCAGTCCTTTGTTATAATCAAATATATTAAATATTAAAACTATATTAATTTTTTAAATGTTACATACCTGCCAAATATCTGAAGTGTCCATCACAAGGTGAGTGAGACAATCTAAAAATAAACCTTAAAATAATGTAGTTTATCCTCTTTTCTTTAAAATAAATATATATGCAATATATATTTGTTGTGGAAAAGTTAAAAAATACAACTAAATAAGAAAAGATAGCACCCCAAATTTCACTACCATTATTTCACTATATACCTATCCTGGCTTTTTTTTCCCTATATGTATATATACATAGAAATACTAACAACAAATGCATACTCATAAAAATGGGTCAAACCATATGTATTGTTTTGTATTCAGCTTTCTTCACTCAACAACCTATTATAAATATCTTGTTAGCAAATACACAGCTCCATCTTTATTTTTAGTGATAGCATAGTTTTCTATTCTATGAATATATCAAAATTTGCTTAACCAGTCCATATTTAGTTATGTTTCTAATCATTGTTATTATAAATAACCACATTAGTAGCATCCTTGTCAGCACATCTTTGTATGTGTCAAATTTTTCCTTCAGGATGAATTGCCAGAAGTAGAATTTCCATGCTAAATATTTTGCACTTTTTGAGGTTTTTACTATGCATTGTTGAATTGCTCTCCTTCTATGTTTTGCCTATGTATACACTGACTAGCACTGAAAACAATGTTCTGTAGAAAGACATACCTTGTATTGTATGTGTATTCGTAATCATTATATTGCATACCAGAACCAAATTAAATAACTGAATTCCAAACCAAACATATGTATTATTTTGATTATTTTCCCCACAGTTAAATGGTCCCAATAACAATGAACATTTCTATACTTCGGAGAGGACTTTCTTTATTGTGTAAAGTAAGATTTCCCATTAAATTGCAAATCTTTTTTTGAATGGTTTTAATATTGGCAGAACTTTGGGCTTTCGTATATATATGTGTGTGTGTGTGTGTGTGTGTTTTAAATATATATTTATGTTTGAAAAGTTTGTTTGAAATTTCTAACAAAAATTTCAGAATTACCAGTAACTTTGAGAAGTATAATGAAAAAGAAGCCTCATCTTATATGAAATTTATAGGAGCCAGTTTGTCCTAGCCATGTGTCAAATGACAGGTGATAAATTAAACAGAGTATTGTTTTCATCTTGCCTTCCATCTTAGAAGTTAGAAAAGATTGGATTGGAAGGGAATTTCCTTTCTTTAATGGCACAATTCATTAATCTGTCTCACTCACTCTTCTGTGGCCTGTATGCATTTCTGATCACAAGTAAAAGATTGAAATTTGAATCATGATCCTTTGTTGCTTGTTTGACTGTAAAATGGTCGTCTTTCCTTTTTCCTGACTGTTATTATCAATCTCTTGATCATTCTACCTTCTTCAGTGAAGAATCAAGCTCTTGAATTGCTTTCTTTCTCTTTCCTCACTCCTAACATCATCCTAAGTAACGGTAGCATCTGTGCAGATGGCATTTCCAGTTTGAATTGAGAAGTCCCTGCATCTTAATTTCTTGTCCTCCTCACCAGGGTTTGCTGTTCTCTCCATCCTACCTTAGTTATTTCTATGGTCACAGTCTGGGCCTTGTGTAACTAGAAACTGCATTGCCCCTGAAATCCCATTTCCTAACACACCATTGTTTAACCATTAGTTTATTTGCCTTGGTAGCCCAATTACAACTATTTGACTTTAGTAAGATGACTAATCTCTTGACCCTATCACCTTCTCACCATCCATCATCTGCTCCTGTATTCATTTCCCTACTGGTATAACTAGGATTCCAAGGGTTATCATTACAATTGTGCAAATACCTTCAACTCCTTGCTTCTCTCTCAGATTCTCTCACCAAACCCCTTTTAGTTGGGTCCAGTTTTTCTCCTTATTCATACTTAACTCTTAAACAACTAAATGTGAATGGAGAAAAAAGAATCTCAAAATAAAGCCATTTATATCCTTGCTCAAAAAGTTCCTAAAGGGAAATTCTACTATAAACCACATAAATGTGAATTTCCACAGATTGTGATGATTATTTATACCTTTTATTCTCTCAACATTGTTATCTATTCAGATGATGACTTACTAAAATAATATTAATTAAACAAAATGACAAAACTCTCACTGAAGGAATGAGCACCTATGATTTAAATAACACTATTTCTGAGAACTTACTTTTTAAAAAATTATTATGGGTACATAATAGTTATATATCTTTATAAGGTACATGTGATGTTTTGATACATGCATACAATGTGAATTAATCAAACAGGGTAGTTGGGGTATACATCATCTCAGGCATTTATCATTTCCTTGTGTTAGGAACATTCTAATTCCACTCTTTTAGTTATTTTAAAGTATACCCTAAATTATTGTTGATTATAGTCACTTTGTTGTGTTACCAAATATTATTCATTCTATCTAACTATATTTTTGTACCCATTAACCATCCCCACTTTATCCACTTCTCCCCACTTCCCTTCCCAGCCACTGGTAACAACCATTCTATTCTCTGTCTCCATCAAGTCAATTGTTTTTAATATTTAGCTCCCATATATGAATGAGAACATGCAAAATTTGTCTTTTTGTGCTTGGCTTATTTCACTTAACATAATGTTCTCTAGTTCCATCTGAACTAGAGATGGAACTCTCTAGTTGCAACTGGCAGGATTTCATTCTTTTTGTGGCTATATAATATTCCATTATGTATATGTATCACAATTTCTATTCATTCATCCACTGATGGACACTTAGGCTGATTCCAAATCTTGGCTATTGTGACCAGTGCTGCAATAAACGTGGAAGTGCAGATATCTTTTCAATATACTGATTTTCCCTCCTTTGGATATATACCCAGCAGTGGGATTGCTGGGTCATATGGTAGTCCTATTTTCAGTTTTTTTGAGGACCCTCCATGCTCTTCTCCATAGTGGTTACACTAATTTACATTCCCACCAACAGCGGTATGAGGGTTCCCCTTTCTAGACATCCTTGCCAGAATTCATTACTGCCTATCTTTTTGATAAAGGCCATTTTAACAGGAGTGAGATTATATCTCACTATAGTTTTTATTTGCATTTCTCTGATGATGATGTTGGACATTTTTTTCATATACCTGTTGGCCATTTGTATGTCTTCTTTTGAGAAATATCTATTCAGATCCTTTGCCCATTTTTAATTAGATTATTTGATTTTTCCTATTAAGTTGTTGGAACTCCTTATATGTTTTAGCTTACTAGTTTATAAGCTAGTCCCTTGTTAGATAGGTAGTTTGCTCCTTTTTTCTCCTATTCTGTAGGTATGTCTTCCCTTTGTTGATTATTTCCTTTGTCATGCAGAACCTTTTTAGCTTGATGTGATCCCATTTGTCCGATTTTTCTTTGGTTGCTTGTGCTTTGGGAGTATTACTCAAGAAATCATTGCCCAGACCAATGTCCTGAAGCATTTCTCAATGTTTTCTTTTAGTAGTTTCATAGTTTCACGTCTTAGATTTTAAGTCTTTAATCAATTTTGATTTGGTTTTTGTATACGGCAAGAGATAAGGGTCTAGTTTCATTCTGCGTGTGGATATCGAGTTTTCCCACCACTATTTATTGAAGAGACTGTCCTTTCCCCACTATATGTTCTTGACACCTTTGTCAAAGATAAGTTAATTATAGATGTGTGGATTTATTTCTGAATTCTCTATTCTGTTGCATTGGTCTTTATTTCTGCTTTTATGCCAAGTACCATGCTGGTATGGATTACTATAGCTCTGTAGTATAATTTGAATATTGGGCTATATTTTTAATTTGAAGTCAGGTAATGTGATTCTTCCAGTTTTGTTCTTTTTGCTCAGGATGGCTTTGGCTATTCTGTGTTTATTGTGGTTCCATATAAATTTTAGGATTATTTTTTCTATTTCTGTGAAGAATGTCATTGGTATTTTCATGAGGATTGCATTGAATCTATAGATTGCCTTGGTTAGTGTGGACATTTTAACAATATGAATTATTCCAATCTATGAGAATATCTTTCCATTTTTTGTGTGTCCTGTTCAATTACTTTCATCAATGTTTTATAGTTTTTATTATAGAGATCTTTTACTTACTTGGTTAAGTTTATTCCTAGATATTTTATTTTATTTATTTATTTATTTTATTTTTTCCAGCGTATCATGGGGGTATAAATGTTAAGGTTACATGTATTTCCCTTGCCCTCCCGAGTCAGAGCTTCATAATTTATAGCTATTGTAGATGGGATTACTTTCTTAGTTTCTTTTTCAGATTGTTTACTGTTGGCATATAGAAATGCTACTGATTTTTATATGTTGATTTTGTATCATGAAACTTTCCTAAATTTATCAGTTCTAGTAATGGTTTTTGCAGGTTTCTCTAGATATGAGATGATATCATTTGCAAACAAGGATAATTTGACTTCCTCCTTTCCAATTTGGATGCCTTTTATTTCTCTCTCTTTAATTTCTCTAACTAGAACTTCCAGTACTATGGCGAGTAACAGTGGTGAAAGTGGGCATCCTTATGTTGTTCCAGGTCTTAGAGGAAAGGCTTTCAGTTTTTCCCCATTCTGTGTGAACTCACTGTGGGTCTGTCATATAGGGCATTTATCATGTTGTAGCAAGTTCTTGTATAACTAGTTTTTTGAGAGCTTTTATCATGAAGAGATGTCAAATTTTATTGAATGCTTTTTCAGCATCAAGTGAAATGACCATATGGTTTTTGTCCTTTGTTCTGTTCACATGATGTATCACATCGATTAATTTGCATATGTTGAAATATCCTTGTGTCCCTGGGATGAATCCCATTTGATCATGATGAATAATCTTTTTAATGTGTTGTTGAATTTGGTTTGCTAGTATTTTGTTGGGGATTTTTGCATCTATGTTCATCAAAAATATTGGGCTATATTTTTCTTTTTTGTTGTATCTTTGGTTTTGGTATCAGGGTGATACAGGTCTTATAGAATGAGTTTGGGAGTATTTCCTACTCCTCCATTTTTTGGAACAGTTTAAGTATGATTGGTAGTAATTTTTCTTTGAATGCTTGGTAGAATACAGCAGTGAAGTCATCAGGTCCTGGGCTTTTCTTTGATGGGAGACTTTTTATTAATGCTTCTATCTCATTACCTGTTATTGGTTTATTCAGGTTTTGGATTTCTTCCTGGGTCACTCTTGGTATGTTGTATGTGTATAGGAATTTATACATTTCTTCTAAGTTTTCCAGTTTATAGACATATAGTTGTTCATAATAGTCTCTAATGATCCTTAGGATGTCTGCAGTATCAGTCATAAATGTCTCCTTTTTCATCTCTGATTCTATTTATTTGGATCTTTTCTCTTTTTTTCTTAATCTGGGTAAAGGTGTGTCAATTTTGTTTATCTTTTCAAAAAGTCTCTCTTTCTTTCTTCCTTCCTTCCTTTGTTAAAAGTGATTGTCTCTGGTAGTGTGTTTTAATTTCTTGCTTTTTATTTTTTGTGTATCTGTTGCAGGTGTTTTGCTTTGCGGTTACCATGAAGCTTGCAAAAAAATATATATAACTAATTATTTTAAACATATAATAACTCTGCTTACAAACAAACAGATAAATAATCAAAGAGAAATCTAAGAGAAATTCTACCCTTTAACTGCATCCCCCCACTTTTTAACTTTTTATTCTTTATGTTGATATCTTTTTTTTTACTATCTCTCAAAAAGTTGTTATTATTTTTGATAGGTTTTGTCTTAGTCTTCCTACTCGAGATATAAGTGGTCTATACATCACAATTATAACAATAGAGTATTACCTGTGTACTTACTGTTACTGGTGAGTTGTATTCCTTCAGATGATTTCTCATCATTCATTAATGTGCTTTTCTTTCCGATTAAAGAACTTCTTTTAGCATTTCTTGTAGGACAAGTCTGGTGTTGATGAAATCCCTCAGCTTTTGTTTATCTGGATTTCTCTCTTATGTTTGGATATTTTTGCATGACATAATATTCTAGGGTTAAGGTTCTTTTCCTTCAGCACTCTGAATATATCATGCCACTCTCCCATGGCCTATAAGGTTTCCATTGAGAAGTCTGCTGCCAGACACATTGGAGCTCCTTTATATATATATTTTTTTCTTGCTTCCCTTATGACCTTTTCTTCATTCATAACTTTTGGGAAATTGATTATTAAATGCCTTGAGTTAGTCTTGTTTGGGTAAAATGAACTTGATGTTCTATTACCTTCTTGTGTGTGAATATTGATATCTTTCTCTAGGTTTAGGATGTTCTCTGTTATCATTCCTTTTGAATAAACTTTCTATCCCGATCCCTTTCTCTACCTTCTCTTTAAGACCAACAACTCTTAGATTTGCCCTTGTTAGGCTATTTTCTTGATCTTGTAGGTGTGCTTCATTGTTTTTCATTCTTTTTTGTCTTCTGTTTATTTTCAAATAGCCTGTGAGATCAAGCTCACCAATTCTTTCTTCTGCTTGGTAATTCTTTTTTTTTTTTTTT
>VBSM01001118.1:19260078-19295050 GCA_008086735.1 Cheirogaleus medius | reverse complement strand
TGGTACCTTATTTAGTTTGTTTGGTGAAGTCATGTTTTCCTGGATGTTCTTGATGCTTTTGGATATTTGTCAGTGTCTGGGCATTGAAGAGTTAGGTCTTTATGTTTACCTTTACAGCCTGGACTTGTTTGAACCTGCATTTCTTGAGAAGGTTTTCCAGGTATTCAAAGGGAATTGAGTGTTGTGATCTAAGTCTTTGTAAACTGCAGCTGTATCAGCACCGTGGGTGCCCTAAGCCCAGTAATGGTGTGACTCTTGCAGACTCCTAGTGGTACTGCCTTTGCCTTGGGTAAGATAAGAGAGAATTCCCTGGAATGCCAGGCAAAGTCTCTCACTTTCTTCCCTCACTCTCTGTGCTAGGCTGCTGGAGTTGAGAGAGTAGTGATGTGGGCATTCCCTCATGGCTACCAGCACCAGGTCATACCTGACGCCAGCCCAGTCTCACCTAAAGTCTGTGGTGACTGTTGCCTGGCTACCTGTGATGTTTATTCAAAGCCCGAGGACTCTTTAGTCAGCAGTTGGTGAATCCTGCCAGGACTGGGTTTTTCCCTTCGGAGCAGCATGTTTCCTTCTGGCCCAGGTTAGGGCCAGATATGCCATCCAGGAACTAAGGCCTGGACTAAGGGGGCTTCAGGAGTCTGCTTGGTACTTTATTTTATTGTGCCTGACCTGGTACCCAAGTTGTAAAATAAAGTCCTCTGAACTTTTCTCTTTATTTTCGCCAAGTGGAAAAACACTCTCTGAGGCACATTGCCTGTAGTTAGGGGAGGGGTTAACATAGGCATTGGCTTGGCTGCCACCACTGGTGGCTGCTACACACTGGTATCTCATTGGGTCATGTGCACTCCAAGGCCACTGGCTCCAAGCCAGCACAGCCACAGGAGTTGCCCAAGGACTGCAGCCTTTGTGGACTGACTGCCTTATGAATTTACTCCGAGCCCCAAACGGTTTTTTGTCAGCTGATGGTGGGACTAGCTGGAACTTGGGTTTTGGGGTGGAGGATATCCCTCTGGGCGGGCTGGTCAAAATGCTCCCTCTGCGGGCATCAGCAGAATTCTGCCCTGTCCTGTGTTCCCCTGTGCCAGGGTGGCCCTGAGTTTCAATACAAAGCCCCATAATCAATTCTCTCTCCCCACCCCAGCACAGAAATTCTCTCTCCACTGGGCATGCAGCACTGCCAGGGGATAGGGGAGCGGTGGCGTAGGCAATACAAGACTGTCTTTCTGCACTTTTCAGTGCCTCTTTCCTTGATAGAATGTTAAAACCAGGTAGTATGATCATTCACCTGATTTTTGGTTCTTTTAAGGTGCTTGCTTGCATGGATAGTTGTTGAATTAGGTGTTCTTGGGGAGAGATGATGGCTGGAGTTTTCTATTTGACCATCTTGCTCTGCCCCCTCCCTGAGAATTTATTTTTTTGAATAAATTTTTTCCTGTTATTAACTTATCTTATAAAATATACTTTTTACCTGTCTATACTATTGCACCAATAAAATTACCAATGTATTATGACCCGGTGTCTATTTTGGTTCCTATACTTATATGTTTGCAGGTAACAGAGTATAAGGAAGTTAGTATCTGAAGACCCAGTTTTGATTCCACTACCTTATACCTGCTAGCTTGTGACTTTAGACAAGTAGCTCAGCTTCTGTAAGATTCACTTTGCCCATCTGTACCATGGAGGTAATAATAACTATCTCTTTGGATTGTTTTGAGAATCAAATAAAGTATGTTTGCAAATGTGATTTGTAGTCTGCAAAGCCCTGCACAAGGTGCAGCCTGTTATCATTTGAGCATTTCACATTCAGAATTACTTACATCATCTAAATTATTATGATTTGAAATTTCATGTTCAGTATCATGGTTGTAAACATCACTATATTGAAATTTTATAATAAAGTGCCATCTTTTCAAAATGCCTATTTTGTCTTAAAAATATTATTTGCCTACAATCTCTCCCTTATTGATCTATAGATATAGTTTATTGATGAATATAAAAAAGCATAAAGTCATGTTTAAAGAACAATTTTTATAGTCTTATTTCCTTTCAGGGGATGTAAGTGATGAATTCTTGATGAAATAGCATCATTATTGCTTACATACAGTGGATATATTTTCATTACTGTGTAAATAAATTACTACATAAATATTTGATTGAAACCAAGTAAGTCTTATGTGGGAATGAAGGCAGTTTGTTGTTCTTGGCTTCCTATCCCTTCCCCAAACCATTTCTTAATCTTTTAATTTCTAAATATAATAGTTTTTTTTAAAAGAAATATACAGGGAAGAGAGCCCAAAGAGTAAGTTGACTTGGAAGTGTTTATTTAGTCCTTAAAAACATGTGCAAAATATCAAGGAACTTTGTCATCTTCAAATCTGGAATCATTTTGGAAGATCTGCTTTGAAAATTAAGCTCCTAACACTAAGGAACTGGATTACCCAACTATCTTGTTTCAAGGAAAACAGAGAAGATTAGTTGGCTGAAATGAAATCTGGTTCATTATTCACTAGCCTTAGGGATAATCACATTTAGGGGAAAGGCTATAATTAGCTCAATTGTTGCCTTTTACCCCATGTTTGGCAAAATCCAATTATTTCTTCTTGCCTTTTTATTTTTTTAAAAAAGCCTCATAATATTGTTCCCAATTTATAAATTTCAGATTTTGAAATTTTAATAAGAAATAGAATTATTATAGTACTCAATTATACAATATTCACTGACATTAATATAAATGTAAAAGTTTGTATCTTTAAAATTTATACTAGAGCTATCTATTGAACTTTTAGTTACACTCAATTACCATATGGCTTTGTGTCCAAATATGAGTGATTAAAAAAATATTCTTCTTACCAAAGCCCTCCAACATAAAAAAAGTCTGTCTGATTTTCTATCTTTGTTTGCTTGCTTACATCCTCCAATAAGGACTGGGTTTGGAAGTTTATTTTAATTAGAGTTTAAAAGTAATGAACATTACAATCAAACATATGGCCATACCCAGAAGCATTTCTGTTAAGTATTGTGTTCATTTGCAGACTCACTCAAATCTCATGATCTTATTAAAAATTCTTTCTGCTTAGGACCATTTTGCTTATGCTATATTCAAATTTTCCTTATATTTTTTTCCTGATATTTCTATTTTAAGATGTTAAAGTCTAGTCTTATTTCCTTTTATGTATTTTTATCTTGACTGTAACCATTTTTCCAGAAGCATTAATCTTTTAGGTTTTCAAATTGACCTTCGATATGAATATTATAATTTTTCAGCTGTTATTTAAGTAGAATTGAACTACTAGGATTTTTAATTCCCATAGCTTATGATTTTTAAAAATAGTGGTGGTAATATAGAATATAATTTTATGGTGCTAATATGATTTTTATATGCAGTGCTTAAGTATATCTTGTTTGTATTTTGAATTCTTAATTCTTCATGCTGGTTTAACCAATATTTTTCTGTATAAACTAAATATATTAATATTTATTGATTTATCTGTTAATTAAGTAATTTTCACTAGGGGTGCTGTGAAAATGGTAAAATATAGTTGCTGTGAGGCTTTCCTGATAGCCTAAGTACATAAAAGGAAATGTAGTAGGGAAAGCAGTTTGGACATTAGGAAAGCCTTTAATGAAGGATTTCAGTCCTCCTATTGCCCTGTAATTTCACAGTGTATGTATTTTCCATGGTGCTGTGACATATGCCACAAACTTAGGCTAGATTCAAAGATGAAGAATTATATAACTCATCAGTTTGATAGAAGAGTTACACTCTAAACACATCTTAATTATATTTGTATTATAATCATATCAACAAGATAAGTTTTTGGCTTTGGCTATTTAGCTTTGGAAAAGATTAGCACAAACTACAGATATAAATGGGGATAACTAGATTGATTTATACATATTGATAAAAAAGAATATGTATTTATGTTGAAGTTCACAAAAGGTGTTTGGGTATGTCAGTGTGAGGAGTTCACCATCTACAGGCATACTCAAATAGTTATAAAACTGTGTATTAAAGACAGTAATAAAGCCATTTACAAAAAAAAAACCAAAAAACAAAACTCTAGAAAGCAGAGGAAAGAATAGGAGGGGGAAGAGGCTGGGATGGCAAAATCTTCCAGAATAGATGACACTTATGTTGTGCCCTATTAAAATGCATGGTAAGTACCATTAAATCATTGAAGACAGGGGTGATGAGGAGCTGGGTAGTGAACTGCTGGAAGATAGGAGAAGGATTATTGAAAGATGATGCATGATTGGGCCTTTGGTGGAATTCTTACCGACGTAAATGGAGTAAATGATACCCAGGTGGTCCTAGAGCAGGAGCAAAGCCACAAATGTGGGAACATGCTGGGCATATTCTGCAGTGCTCCTGTTTGGCTGCATGTGAGGTATATAAGAGGGAAATAATGCTGGAAAAACAGGTTGAGAACAGATTGAAGGGAGCCTAAAATGTTAAAATGAGCTGCTTGGACTCCCATCTGCAGGAAGTTTTTCAGCAGCAGCATGTAAGATGACTTAGAAGGTAGAGAGATTGGAAGCAGAGCTATGTGCTATGTGTCAGGAGGCAGTAATTGAATTCTAACAGTGTGGGGCAGATTTAATAAACCCCTGAATAGGGCAGACAGTGACAGTAGTAATGGAAAGGTGGGAGCAGATGCAAGAGACATTGTGGATGAGGAATTGACAAGACTTGGCAATGTCTCACATGCAGAGGAGGACAGGGAAGGATTTCAAGATGAGCTGAGGCTTTGAGCCCATGTGATGAGGAGGAGGGTGGCACCAGTGACTGAGATAGCTATCACTGCAGTAGGAATAGGGCTGTGAATTGAATTAAGGTGTTGAAAGGACTTAGAGGTTGACATTTTCGGCAGTCACTAAGAATTAAGAGGCTGAAAGAGAGTAGGAGAACTCAGCTATTGAGTCTACCACATTGCTAGGTAGTGCTGACATGATAGAAAATTAATATTTTCAGAAACAAATGATTAAAGTTTTGAAAATGCAGCAAGGCCATCGTCATCCATGCAGTACACACAAAAAACCTCAGTGTGACTCCCAGATCTCAGTAAAATCACTCAATCTTTCAATAGCTTAATTTTCTCAGCTATAAAATGGGAAAAACAGCACTAGTTTTGTGTCTACCTCTTAAATTCTGAGGTTGTATTAAAGATATTGCTTTGGTCAAAAATATATAAATAGGAGGCTATGTACATATATATATAAATATATTTGTTACTATTATATTACAAGAAGTTTATAAAGAAAAAACTACAGCTAGTATTTTAATTTTTTTAATTGTACCTGATAAGATGTTGCAAACGCAAACATTTATAAAAATAATTAGTTTTTATTGGGCTCTTACTCTGTGCCAGGAACAATTCTAAGTACTGTTCAAATGTTACATAATTTAACATTTTAATTAATATCATAAGATTGTATTATTTCCATTTTAGAGATGGGGAAACCAAGGCTCAGAGAAATTAAACAACATTTATAAAGCTGGGATTGAACCCGAGCACTCAGACTCCTAACCACTAGTCCATCTTGCCCCATATTGAATAAACACCTGCTTCTGACCAGGTTTTATTTTGTGATTGCATTTTTATTAATGTGGCCATCTCTATTTCCCTCCTCTCTATTTCTAAAGCTCATGTGGCCCAGATGCACTGTTGTTGCTTTCACACATACTCCATTTCCTTGCTCTGAATATAAATTGATTGAGGGTGGGTGCCAGGTATTATACAGGGAATTGTGTGGCATGAAGAGAGAGCACAGGCTTTGGATTTAGTCCAAATGATTGGTTTAAATCGCAGCCTTCTGTCTTGTTAAGTGAGATCTCGAGAAAGTTGCTTACACCCTGAACCCTGGTTCCTCATCTGTAAACATTGAGTTATAGAGACTTAAATGACATAGTATCTGTGAAATACCTCCAGTGTCTGTCTCTTAAAAGTCAATCACCAGGGCTGACGTACCCATTCAGCACAGTAGGCATGGTGTAGAGAACCCATACTTTTAGGGGCCTGCAAAAATGTTTTAATCCAAAAGAGCATTTCTTTTAATAACTAGGAAAAAAAATGAACTGTAAGGTTGAATAAAATGCTTAATATATGATGTTAATATATTCATATTTAGACCATTACAGTTGTAAAATATAATTTTCAACATTTTTTTGTAATGGAGGAAGGGACCCACAGAGGAAAAAGTGCCTCAAGCCCATGAAGGTTATAATGTAACTCTGGAAATCACTCCTTACCCTTACGTAGATTCCTTTAAACCTCTTCTAGTGTTTGAGGCATGATGCTTTCCTCATACATTTTGTTGATTGATGGATTAGCTAAATAATTTCTAGCTTATGTCAATTAAAATAAAATTCAAATTGACCTTACGTTTCCTCATTCAAGAAAGATTTTTCTAACACCCCCTTCCTAAATAGTTAATTATTTCCTTTTCTGTGTTACCTCTGTACTGTGTGATTAAGCATCTCACATCATGTTTAAACTATTTGTTTACACATCTGTCCCTCCTACTTGACTGTGAAAATTTCTTGAGGACATGGGTTGTGTCTTAGCCACTGCTATATCCCCAAAAACTAGCAGAATACAGGGCATGCAGAAAGTAGTTCGTACAAGTCTGATGAATTGATTCTGTTTGCAATGCTGACATTGTATTGCCAGCCACAGGTTAGTTGCTGTTTGTGAATGGGCTTTGTAAGTAAGATTTCGTCTAAAACTTTTTAAATCTGAAATGAAAAATTGTCATCTATCGTACAAAGTTATCTCCTCCTTATGAGTTTTCTATGTGTTTCAGCAGTACTCTCTACCAGCCTAATTACTTCTTAAAAATTGAAAAGTTAAATAAATGGGTTTGTCAAGCCTTCTTACCTCCCTTGCTGGATTAATTTAATTAACAAAGGGCCTGTGAAAATAGCCAAGGCCTTTGATATCTTCATGTATGCATTCCAATATTATAAATGATTCTGTGTCCCACTGACCTAATGGGAATACAGTATGAGGGTGAGAAATGAGCCTTAATTCCGCAGTACCAAAGAGAGACAAGCATTACTTAATTGCATATAGGAGACAATATATATCACCACTAGGGATTAAGTATCTGGCTTTATGGATGGAGCAGAACACATAATAAAATATTAGGAAATTGTTTGCTGATTAGTTTGTACCAGATAGTTGTTTTATTTTTTTAAGGGACTGTGAAGTGCCACTTTGTTTTCCATTTATTTTTATCTCTCCCATTCTCTGATTTATAACTTTCTCACACTTGAAGAGTTTTTACATCCTAATAGCTTGTGGTGTATACAACAGTGAAGCACTGAGTGGGGATAAACTGTTTGCAGTTTGGACAGTTGTGATAATGGTACCTATTACATCACAGAAGTGGGAGGAAAGGGTATTTTTTGTTCTTTCTCAAATGTGGTAGCACACAATAGCCTGTAACAGGGTTGGCTACTTCTAGAGATTATTTTTACTCTTAATATCTTTTTGAAAGAAAAGTGATTGGTTGGCTAGAGGTATAGCATTTTTCAGTGCTTTAAAAGCCTTTTTTTCTTTTGATGCTCTCCACAATGAAAATATTATTGTCATCAATATTTTGCAGATGAGCAAATTGAACTTTAGGGGCTTTAAGTTACTTAGACAAGATTTTACATTAATAACTGGCAGTATTAGGACCTAATTGTGTGTTTTCTCCTTATTTAAAATCTCTTATTATTTATGATTTCCTTGCTTCTAAGCTCTTTAGTAAGATCAGACCACAGGGCCAGCCTCCTGCCACAATTGGAAGGTGATCAAAAACAACTTTCTCTGACCCTTTCTAGGCTCACTTCCCTCAGATACCTTATCCACCTCCACTGACCCCTTCAACCTTAATCCATGTTTCCACACCCTCTGACTTGACTTTCGTATGTGATCTCTCCTATATTTTTAGTTTGGCCTGGAATCAGTTACATTCTTCTTCTTCTTTTTTTTTTTTTTTTATCAAATTAACAACTCAAATAATTACATACCAGTATAGCAAGAAGTTTAATTTCTCCTTCCTAAGATTTTTCCCCTTTTCCTTAATAATTCAAGAATCCCCAAACTTGCTAAATCTAGAGGGGGCATTTTACCTTCCAACTGCCAAGCAGAGAACAACTTTGAGTTGGGCCATTGGTTCTGACTATCATACACTGCTGCTATGGTAGACTTACCTTGTACAATTCTATAGCTATTATTTATTCACTGTTGCTTGGTTGCCCTTGTGGGTATAGGTCCCTTGTCAGCTTATAGGGATACCTCATGTTGGGTGCCATGATTATAGATCTTTTAGTTCACATTTTCAGGTCTAATCATTATTCCTGAAGGCAGGATAGCATTGCAACAGGTGGCTGAATTTAGAGGAGCTTCTTGCATAAGCCTCAAGCTAGAATCATTCCTTATCCTCAAAAACATCCCTATGTCCAAACCCAAGCCTCAAGTTGGTGTGCTCGCTTTCCATAATGGAATTTTATTTCAGTGTTTTATTGCTCTTTTCTGCCACAGGGCTTTGGTAGAGATCCTCCTTATCCATCTTAACAAGTCTCACAACCTTTGAATTTTAGGGAGCAGGGTCTTATCAAATGACATCTTTGGTCATGTTCCAAATGCTCTGTCTCTCCTCTTCAAGGATGAAGTTGCTCTCATGTATCATATTCATATGACTATGAACATACTTTCAAGAGCCCAGGAAAATCCACATCTCTACCTTTATGGAAAGGCTGGTATCATTTTAAAATAAATCCCCATTGGTCATTCCACTTAATCTCTCTGAGCATGCCTTTATCATACTTATATTTGCACAATGCTATACAGTTTGCACTTGTACCTTTGCTTCTTACAAGAGGTAGCTATGACATATGTTGATCTCTCCAAATTATAGCATTAATAGAAAGATTGAAGCCTATTAAGTTGGACTTATCCCAGATAGCTGGTAAAGGGGTATATTAGTTTCCTGGGGCTACTTTAACATAAAGTACCACAAAATAGGTAGCTTAAACAACAGAAATTTATTGTCTCCTAGTTTTGGAGAAGTTTGAAGTCAAGGTGATGGCAGGGTTCTTTCTGAGAGCTGTGAGGAAGGATCTGTTCCATGCTGGTCTCCTAGCTTCTAGTAGCCTGAGCAGTTACTTTGGCTTGCAGATGGTGTTCTCCCTGTATCATAACATTTTCTATGTGTCCAAATGTACTCTTTTTGGAAAGATACCACTCATATTGGATTACGATCCACTCTAATGACCTCAACCTGATCATCTGCAAAGATCCTATTTCCAAATAAGGTCCCATTCATAGGTGCTGATGGTTAGGACTTCTTTTATGGGCAACAAAATTCAACAGGTTGAAAGCCTACACAACAAGTTAGGTTTTCTGACACTAATTACCACAAGGTTTGCACTATATTCTGAAGCCTCTTGCAATTTAATTTTTTTCTAGTCACTATTAAAGCATTTGTTCAGGAATATACTTGTTATTGATTTAATGGCTTCTGATTCTTCTATAGGGTTTGTTTATTGTTTTAGAAATTTCTTTGTTTTTTTTAAAGCCTACCTCTGAAAAAAAATTTCTTTTAAAAGGATTCTCAACTAAATCTTGACTCATTGCCTTAATATAATGTAACCCATTTTTCTAAGAATTACTTATAAAAATCCTTGAGATACATTTTTTAAATAAAAATATGGTTAGGCTTTTAAAGAAAAACAAATAGGGAAATAATACCTGTTAGAGAATGTAGTTACTATTTGAGATTTTATATATATATATATATAATTTGTTTTGTCTAGTCATATTACCCAGGTATAATAGAATGAAAAATTTATTCACTGTTGCTTGATTGCTCTTGTGAATATAAGTCCCTTTCCAGCTCACAGGGATACCCCATGTGTAAGTAATTTTAAAATTGTAAAATAGAATGGGCACTTGTTACTGTTTATAAGCATGGTTTAGAATAATATTGAAATGCTTCTTAAGTATAAACAAATGAATTTAACTATCATTATCTTTTCTATATCCATTTAAGTAAAAATACACCACAGTAGTTAGAAAAATGGGCTTTGGAGTAAGAAAAACAAATATGGTTGTGTCTCAACTGTGCCATTATTATATGAGCAAGCTTGGGCAAGTAATCTAACTTTTAAGCCTCAGTATTCTCTTGTCTAAAATTAAGATAATAAGACCACATTCCTCATAGGACTTTTGGGAATATTGTTTAAGAAAATATGTGTACCATGCTTACAACAGTTCCAGGCACTTTGTGAGCAGACAATAAACATCAACTATGTTGTCACCACCAATTAAATTAATTAGTTCCATTGAAATTGTAATTATAATTTTACTCTATTAAATTAAAACCCTGAGCCTATAGAGCAGAGGTTGCAGTGATTCTGTACTTAACAGCAATATTAGAGGCAGAGTTGGCAATAAATTATTACTATTTTATGTCAGATGACAGCTATGGGTCTAATGGGTCTATTGTTTTGAATAGGTTTTTCACTACCAATAATAATTTTAATTGAGTTAGAACCTATCCAGAAGCTTTTAAGATTAAAAACAATAATAATTTTTCTTATCATTTGGCTACTGATTTTGCTTTTTTTAAAGCATCAGACATCCTTTCATGCGTTTTTATTCTCAAGATTGTAGTTTTATTTCTTAAAGTAGCTTCATTCCATGATGAAGCACTTTGTTTTCAAGTGCTAGTTTATTAACTTAAAAATACTCATGAAAACAAATCTCTGTTATACAAGTTAACACACTGAAAAAATAGATGAGCACACATACAAAAAAAAATTCAAGGCACCCATAGTCTTACACTTCACATAAAATCAGTGTTTGCATTTTGATATTAATAGCATCTCTTAATGTCATCTTCTGACACTTACGTCATTTTTTAGTAAATTGAATTTCATCAGGATTGGTACTCTCTTATACCTGGCAAACCCTTTTGGTTTCAACAATGAAAAGGGAAGAGAACTCAGGCAGCAAGCAGAGCCAGTCCGGGCTCTACATCTCTCTCCTAGTTCTGGGCTCCTTTCATGTAGGGATGAAAGCCAGTAGGATTGCTGCAGTAGCCTGAATTCACAAAATTAAATTCATTTCCATTGTCTACTGTTGTCAGCTGGAGAGAAACAAGCTATGAGGCACCTAAAAGTTTTTCAGCCTAGAGGAATGGTAACCTAAGTTTATCCCTCATGATCTTACCCTTTGATTTCTGCCTGCCACTCTCTCCAACTATATTCCCATCTCTCTTCCAAAGTGGGGTTAATGATAATTTATTTCCTTGGCATATGTCTCTCTTCTTATACTATTAAAGTTTCAAAATACTTTATCTATAATTCTAAAGTTTGGTTTTCAGAATCCAAAACGTTCTAAGAATCAAAATATTTCCATAAGTTAGCTGATATGAAGCTATTTATAGTTATTATTTATCATATTTTATGTAAATATCAGTATGTTTGGCTACCAAAATATATATGTGCTTGACCATAGGACATTGCCTCAGATTCCACAGGAGGTGTTATGCAGCATGTGGTAGATGTACTAGATTACCTTCTAAAATTCAAAAATATCTGAATTCTGAAACACAACTGGCCCTGAAGATCTTGAATAAGTGTTGGGGGGTCTGTATTAGCATAAGGAGTTAGCCAAGGACCAGTATAATAAGGAGGAGAGCCCCAGAAAGGCAGTTCTGTCTCAGTTGCACCCTAATTCTGTTCTGGACTCACATTGCTCTTACAGTAATAAGGGTATAAATGACTGCAGCCTCTTCTTTATTTCATCCATTTCTCACTATGTCTTGCTACCAAGTCATGTTCCTTTAATTCCTTGACTAATGCCTTTTAATTCCATTAATGACACTTAATACATTTCCTTCCTTAAGTAAATAGATTTCCTTTGTGATAACACTACATAAGAATTAGGCTAGAATAGATGCTTTGCTAGAGCTACTTTATGAATGGTGCCTATTTGTGAGGAAAGTAATCCAATAAATTCATGCCATAGTTTTGTCTGAGTTGAGAGGAATCCCCAGGAGGGACAAAAAAAATCACACTTAAAGGATATGGAAAGAGAAGAGAAAAGGACAGAAGCAGAAGACAAAAGAGAGAACAAGATTTCTTTCTCTGTAGTAGAGAGCTGATTGAATTATTTTTGTTATTGTTAAAGTTACCTGGAAAATATTTATCAGTGATGTGTCATATTTTCCCCCTATACCCCTATAACCACTATAAGGACTCTGTACTTTTATTTCTCCTTGGCACATAAATTTCACATTAATACTCTTTTGCTATTTACTGAATAAAGGGAATTGGAAAAAAAAGCATTTCCCATTCCAAGCTAGCTCTGCAATGCTAAGTCTGAAAACTCAGGCCCTAGTGAAGACTGAGGTCAGCATAATCCAGGTCAGTATAACTTTCTGGATTTTACTTTGCATCTCATTAATTTGTTCATTCATTTAACTGATATTTATTGAACACTGAGGATGTGCCAGGAGTGTACTGGGTGCTGGGATCATAGAGAATAAATCAGCAAAGTCCCTATTCTCAAGGAATGTCCCTATTGGAAGGGTGAGGGAAGAGTGACAAGTGTAAATAAGCAGTAAATCAGTGAAAAAGTATATAGATATATAACTTCAACAGTGAGAGGGGCTGTAGGGACAATTGAATAGGTAATTGGATAGAGTGACTGGAGGATAGGTGGGTGCTGTCTCAGATAGGATGATTGGGAAAGGTTTCTCTGAGGACGTAACATTAGAGATGAGAACAGAAGAGGGAGACAGAAAATGCGACTATCCTCAGATATGGATAAGTTAATTCTGTTGAATGGCAGTGAGAGGGCCAGTGTGGAAAGAACAGAGAATTTAAGTAGGAGGGTTTGGTAGGGTCTGTGTGCCGCAGAAAGCAGTTCTATTTCAAGATTATGGCAATGGGCAGTCATTAAAATCTTCTAAACGAGGAATTAACATATTCTCATTTACAAAGACCATTCTGGGGACAAGAGTAAAGGCAGAGAAATACATAAAGAGACTTTTGAAGAAGTAAGAGACATGGGTGGTTTGAGTTAGAGTCCTAACATTAGAAACAGAGAGAAATTAGAGGATTCAAAATATATTATAGAAGTTGAGCTGACAGTAGTTGCTGTTGTATTGATGTTGGGATGAAGAAAGAGATAAAATCGAAGATGCTTCCTGGGTTTGGAGTCTGAACATTTGGGAAGGTTATATACCATTCCCTGAGGTGGGAAAGATTTGCTAGGGGATTAGCCGGTTTAGTATTGTGTGTTTGGGGAAACTGGGGTGGGAGGTACTTAAAGGTCACCTCTTTCCCCTCTTGTGTCCTTTTTGCTCAAGAAATTAAAGTGTGTACCTTTTTTATATGATCTTTCAAGCGCTTCCTACTCTGAACTTCATTGACTTTGATTTGCATTGCAACCTAATTTTTAAAATACCCAAAACTATGAAACATCATTCTTTTCTCTGAAAAAATACTTATGTATATGAAGATTACACCAATTCTCAGTAAATCATGTGTTCAGAGTTGTAGTTCCAGAGAAAGTGATGGATTTCTGTGGAAACAGACCTGTTTTGCTCCATCTGCTGTGTGATCACTGACTCATGTAGGTAACATGATTGTCTGGGGTCCTGGGCTATGGGACAGAATGAAGCCTCGTTTTCTACAGTGGAGAGAACATCCCAAGAATCAGGATGTTAACACATGGCATTAACCAGCAAAAATCTTCAAGAACTTAATCCCTTTCCAGTGAATGATTAAGACATTTGTTCCTCTGTTTTCTTATTTCTCGAAGTTAGTCGAAAGCCCATGTATCCTGCAGGGTCTTACAACACTCTTTGTCTTTAAATTTCAAGCAGCAATAAGTAGACTTTTTCTGTAACCAAAATCCAAATGTTGTGCTCCCTGCTTTAAGTTAAGAAAATCTGATTAGGTAAACAAATAAATGAGCAACAGCGACAACAAAACAAAATTAACAAGATGGACCATTTACTTTGGAAAGGGGTTTATTGTAGGATGCCTTTAAATAATGAACAACATTAAAAGCTTTAAAATATAATTTCCTGAACAGTTTCTCTGAGACACATTTATTTCATCTAACATGGACCTTCTTCTGCATTGTGTTGGATCTAAATGTTTTAAGTTAACACATAAAGTAGCATGGGGATTTTTACTTCATTTTTCCTGGAAAACACAATATGATCTTTCATTTCATTTTCCTGAATGAATAAAATATTTGCCACTCTTTGTTATAATGTGAGCGCTTCTGGTAATTTTTCGTTTTTACCTGAGGTTTCTTCTTTACCCACTGATAAGTTTATTTCTCAGCAATAATATTGGGATATACTCATAAATAGTTATTCTTTGCATGCTGAAAAGAAAATGTCTTTTATTCATGAGTTAAGTACAGTGTTTACTTGTTGTGGATATTGTATTTGAGTAGAAATATACATTTTCCCCCTATTATCTGTTTCAAATGATTCTGGAAATACAGAATGATAGATTTTATTCAGTAAAACCTAGCATTGTTTGAGGGCTTCTTTTTCTTTTCTCAAGATAATATATGTGGAAGCATACATTAATAAGAATAATAATAAAAGTTGAATTCAGATGAAAATGCTTTGAAAATGGTAAAAGTATGCAAATGTAAGGTATTTTTATTCTTATCCTTTGTGATTGTTAAGTTGTACTAGATAATACTCTAAGCTTGGTTTGTAATTCCAGCATTAAGTAATAAAGACAAAGGACAGTTAATTCTATATTGAAGACTCTTATTAATAAGTCTTTTTGATAAGTATATTTTAGACATTTCATAGTGGGCTTTGGCGGAATTGCATTGCTTGGAATACTTGTCTTTAGTATTCTTAGATTCTTAGAATACTTGTTATTAGATATTTTCATAAGATGCAGCATATGGTATGGTAATTAAGAATGTGGTCTATACCTATAGTGCCAGACTGCCTGGATTGAAATCTTACCCAAGCCACTATTATCTGTAAGAGCTATGACAAATCATATAGCCATTTTGTACCTGTGTTTTCTTATCTGTAAAATGATAATGATAATAATAATAATACCTAGTTTTGACTATTAAATATAGTAATATAAGTAAAACATTAGAAGAATGCCTGGCACTTAGTAAAAAACAAACATCAGCAATTATTACTTCTTACACAAGCCAGGTAAAAATTCAGGTTACCTGGCTATTAGGTTGTATTGGTTCTGAACATAATGATGTCCAGAGATCAGCAATGTCCTGCATTGTTTCCTTTGGGAGGTGTGGGGGGAAAGTGTCCTAATTTGCCTAATTATTACACCTCATAAAATAGAAACATTAAAATATATAATAATAAAACAAGGATTTGGCCTTCAGAAGGGAATAACAAAGTAACATCTCAAGTTTGTGCTCTACTCAAGGACCTAGCCGTGTGCCTGACACATGGTAGGTACTCTGTAGATCTGAGTCCACCCATGAATTATCTCTGCCCAGGATTCTGATCTATAATAAAGGCCTTACTCCTGAATTCTTAGTAAATCTTTAAAGCATTCTTATCTTAAATGTGGCCTTTAACGTTAAGGGAATCAGAAATTTGAAGCTTAAGTATTATTACTGAAATATTAAGCTTTTTAAAAATACATACTTTAGTTCATTTAGCTATCTAATGTTTTGTCTGTTCTTAAATTAGCAACCTTTTAAAATGTATGATTTAAAATTACATAGTACATTATTCAGGTACTCATTTAACATTTAAAATGTAAACAGTATAAATTTTTCGAAAAGGCAAGAGGCAGGAGATTATCACATGTGAAAGAAAGTAGAAATATGGTCTTTTTATTCTTGCCTGCCTTAGATTTTGCAGTTTTAATCAATTTGGCATTTGAAAATACTGGGCTCTATCTGTTAAGAACTGTGTTGTTTATAGAGATTTTTAGGTGCAAATTATCTAGCCAGATGTTTAAGCACCAAGGGGAAACAAGTTAAATATAATTAACACAGTCTTCATTTATCAAGTAGTTAATTCTCAGCAGTAGGCCACAAAATCAGGCTTTTGAGCCCCATCATATATAAAGATATAACTATTTAGATAACAAAATAAAAGATACAAAAGCCTGATTTTGAAATTCTATAAACTTTGCCAAATTGGGGAACATTCTGTTCATTACAGGTGGCTTCTCAAATTTTGATTATTAACTGCCTTTGTCATTGCCTGTTATGACAATTCTAGACTTCATGGATATTAGGACAGGTCAAATATTGCACTGTAATTTCCCACCAGGTAAATCACACCAATTGTTACGGGCCTATGAAAATAACTGAGAACAGGGACAGACTGTGGGAGGAAGATATAGGAATACAGGGATACACACACACACAAATATAAAAATAAGAATGTATAATGTTGCACTATTCCAGTTGCTCAATTGCAGCTCACCTGAACTCTTACATAGTCACCTATGTAACATTGTGTTAATGTGGAATGTGGGCATGTTTAAATATGTTTGATATTCCAGGAGATAGGAGTTTCTAAAACAATAATACTAGGAACTACAAAATTCTTAAAATACACCTGACTATGATGAATTTTTAAATATTCTGTATAATTTTTTAAAATTATGAATGTAATACCAAATTACAGAAAGTTTGGGTTTAAAAACAAAGAGAAATTTAAAAAATCAGCCACTATTAACAAAAATCATTTGTGCCTAATATCTATCTATCTATATCTATATATCTATATCTGTATATTCCATTGTATTTTTAGTGTTATACTTTACTTCCTGTGCTTCTATAGGGTAGTTTTAAATATTCTGATCTACATTATAAATGTTCTGAGTTCTTCAATCTCCTGGAGGAAGAACTTAAAAATAATATTTTGACATTTACAAGTCTCATTGAAGACCTGGGGAGTCATTCCCAAATATTCATTTTGAGCCTAATATTTAATATGGTATTAAAATCAGTGGTCTAGGGGAAATTGGATTAAATAAGAACCAGGAGTTTATGTTCAAGTCCAAATTTTGACAACATGAGTTCTATCACTTGAAGTATGTTTGTGATACATGAATATATATGAGAAATACACATATAGAGCCAAGAAAATAAGTTATGATTCATACACCTTCCCTAAGCCATGCTCTAAACTCAACAGAGATTTATGGACATGTTTTTTTGGACTTTCCCTGTGATAGAATATTTTATTTTGGGCTGGGAGATGCTTCTGTTTCTCTTGGTTAATGTATATGGGGAGCAACAGAAGGTAACAGGAAGGACTAAGAGGGAGAAAAGGAAACTTTGGCAAGTGTGGACAAGGGCAATGGAGAGGAAGAAAGCAAGTTAAGGATCCAATTATTTTTTTGACATCTATTTGCACGTCTGTTAACTATGGAGATAAGAAAAGGTTGATAAGAAAAGGCAAGAGCAAGGTATTAAGGAGACCAAAAACAATAATAACAACAACAGCAACAACAACAAAAAACACCACAGTACAGAAAGAATACCACCATGTTTTTCTCTGGCTCATGTGGCTAGCTTCCAGTTTTCCTTTGTTTGTTGTTATTTATTTCTGAATATGAAGGACAGAGTATCCCAAAATTATTTAGACAGAATTAATGAACTCAGTGGAACAATTGGAGTTTTTAGAAAGTACAGAGTATTTCATTTGTATTATAGAACAATTTGATAAGAATCTACTTTTAGCCATAAGTTGCAAAGTCCTAAACAAATCTGTTAATTCATCTAGCTTATATTACCTCATCTGCCTGTGTAAACTCATTATTTTTAGCCTCTTTTAATAGATGAAATAAGATTTCCTTCTTACTCTAATATTTAAGGTGAAAGTACAATCTAAATGTCAGAGGTTGTTATTATTATCATTTCCACCATAGAGAACTCCCAATTTTCAAATGATGAAATATTTATATAAAATATACTATATGTGCACTAAAGTCTTGATCAGTTAATACCAATTTGATGGTGAGTACATGTGGTGTTTGTTTTTCCATTCTTGTGATACTTCACTTAGTAGAATGGGCTCCAGCTCTATCTAGGATAATACAAGAGGTGCTAGATCACCATTGTTTTTTGTGGCTGACTAGAACTCCATGGTATACATATACCACATTTTATTAATCTACTCATGTATCGATAAGTGCACATATAGTAATAACATTCATTGGGTGTTGGGAAGGTGGGATGGGGGAAGGAGATGGGTATATACACACTAATGGGTGTGGTGCATATCATCTGGAGGATGGACATACTTGAAGCTCTGAATTGGGTGGGACAAAGGCAATATACATAACCTATACATTTGTACCTCCATAATATGCAGAAATAAAAATATTTAAACAAAGAAATTAAAATTAAGATAAAAAATATTTATATAAATTATACTTAATATAAATTAGTTTACTTTTCACTCTGTCCTTGCAAATGAGAAAGTATAATGGAGTAGTTAGGAACCATGAATTCAGAGCCTGAGTTTTGGGGTTTGAATTCTAACTCCATACCTAACTGACTCTGTGACCTTGGGCAAAGTACTTCAGTGTTCTTCTGTGCCTTAATTTCTTTATCCATAAAATGATGATGATTTTATAGTAATTTTTTCCTAATGTTGTTATGAGGATTAAGTTAGTTTAGGATAAACACTTAGAACTGTACTTAAAACACATAAGCTCTTCACATTCAGCAGTTCTTCACATTGGTGACACATTAGACTCACCTGGGGAGTTTGGTATCCAGGCTGCACACCTCACCCATTAAATCAGAATCTTTGGGGGTGTGGCCCAGTACTGGGGGAGTCAGTCAAACTCCTCAGGTGATTCTAATGAGCGGCCAGTGCTGGGAACCACTGCTGGAAATGTTGGCTGTAATTATCCTGCTGATTAAATTACAAACTTCCTAAGGGCAGGGAGTCTATTCTTTTTATACCCTCCTCCCTAGCTCAGTGCCTTATTTGTAACTAATGCTCATTAAATACCATCAATTAAAGAAAACATGTTGGTGATGTTTTAGATGTATAAAGACCTTGCAGTACCACAGAGGTGCTAATTTTAGGCATTAATTATTCATTCTCTCATTTATTCATTTATACAAGCTACACACTTTAGAGTCTTGATGCTAAACACTGCAGGCGTGTATGATTTGAAAATGCAATCTCTGTTGCAAAGGGTTTATAATCTAGTGTATGATGGGGAACATGAGTAAATGCATATATGACTTTAATAGAAGGGAAACTGACCATGTTTAAGTGCTGTGTTGCAGTGTGGGTTCCCTACAAATCAGGCTCTAAGATGGAGCATGCAGTGTGTTTTTCAGTGCTCTAGAGAGCAACACCTCTGTGAGTGGTGGGGAAAGAGGAGGGTGTAGAAGAAGCATAATTGGGCAGGGAAAGAAGTTAAGTTTTGACGCATTCCCAATGAAGTCCACAGCCATAACCCCACAAGGAGCTCTGGGGCTGGGTGGCTCCTCAGAGTTGTCTTAAGTTGGGCTGAGGAGGGACCAGGTTTTTAATCCCTCCATGTTGATTAGTACTTGGTTAAAGCTGCTGCTGGAAGTAGTGACCTTGAGTGAGGCATGTCTCTTTAGCTGAAACAACCTCCAAATACAACTGACAGCTCAGGGTGTCTTCTGGCAGCTCTCCCAGAAGTTAGGGAAATTTGTCCTTCATTCCTAAAGGGGGATTTGGATGGAGTATCACAACTTCCACAACATGCAATAAAAAAGAGTAACAAAAAAAGTAACCTTGGCTCAAAAAGAAAGAGATCATATTTATTTAGGCTGAGAAAGGAGGGCAGGGTAAATTGGGGACCACTTTCTCAAATGGGTGCCATTACAATTTCATGTTTAAGGATAGATAAGATTTTAAGAGGCTGAGATGAGGTTCAGGATATTCCAGGTACAGGAAACCATGGAGGTAAAGATGGGAAAATATGAAGTATAGATTTGTTTAGAAGCTGGTGGGTCTAGAAAACCAGGCTAAGCAGTGCAGGCCTAATTTTGTTGCCATTCAGAAGCAGGGAAGAAAATATATGAGTGTGCTTTGGAAAGATTCGGCTGGTAGCAAGATGGAGAAATAGGTGGTGGCAGAGCTTGGGATCAAGCAGATTAGGTAGCAAACCAATGAAACTGTTCTCTAAAATCCAACATAAGAGGGGAGCACCTGAGATAGGCAGGAAGGCAGAGAAGTGAAAAGAGCTTGGTGGGTGCAGAAGGCAGTGTAGATGTGGATCTGACAGGTTTGACAGCAGACTAAATGTCCCTATATGCATAAGGTGTTGTGAGTGGTCAGTAGGTAGGGGATGGCTGTGTTGAGGAAAGGCATAGTGAGAGAAGAGGGTCCAGAAAGGGTCATGGCTTTGATCCACTATTAGAAAAGGAGGAGACAGATATGGCCAAGGTTTTGCAGAGTGTTGGAAGTACATGAAGATAGTTTGGGTTGATTTGAATCCTCTATTCTTATGTTATTCTCTGGGACTTTCCTGACAATGTCAGGTCATTGTGTCCTGGCCATCAAGAAAAGCATGTCAGTGGTCTGAGCCCAGTTATGTTGGAGCACTGTCCTAGAAGGTAATAGGCAAAGCTACGAAATAACCATTTGTCCTCAAAATGCTAGCCATCAGTATTCGAACTTCCCTAGCCATCCATTCTAGGACCTTGGCGTACTTATGCTCCTTCTATTTCCCCTCTTCCCTGTCAAAACAGGTCATTTATACCACAGTGTCAGTTTCTCCAATTACACATCATCTATTCCTGACGTATCTGTAGTTGTAGGATTAAACTCTAATTCTTTTTAGATAAATTTTGGTGAATAGTATTGTTTTGAGCAAGAGCGCTTCTAAGCTCCTGCAAATGATGTTAAGTATAAGGTCACCCTCAGTGATTTAATTTTGAAGGCCAGCATTTTTAAGATTTGAACAAAATGGAAAATTAAGTCATATGTGTAGCTTCTTAACCTTGAAAGGAGGTCTTGGAATGATATAAACACTGCCTTTTAGGGGACTCCACTGCAGACATTGTATGCCTTAATATTGTTATAATTTCTTTTTTTCTCCTCTCACAAAAATGAAATTGATGAACTGATCATTCTGTAATTTGTCATTATGAAAGAACTTTTCCTACTTCATCTTAATGTCTGTGGTGTTTCATTTAAGAACAGCTTAAATGAGCCCTATTTCAAAATAAATTATAGTGTAATATCATTAGTTCCCAACTAGTCACTTTGTGAAGTCACAAAACTCTGCACAATCTCTCTTTCCATTCTAAAACCTTGGGAGAAAGTAATTGAGATACAGACACTTGAGAGTCTCGATTTTATTGCTTTGCAAAGAAATTTCAATTTAGAGTTTATCTAGTTACTTTCCCCAAATATTTCTCAAAGGAGCATAAATCAGGTTTGTTGGAAAGTTCCTAGTCATATGTCATTCAGTCCTATTACTTGAACTACCTTGTTTGACATTGTCAGTTGAAGCACTCTCCCAGCGATGATTAGCACTCAGCCTTGGTTTGGTTAGCAACTCACTCTTACTGCTTGTTTCTCTCTCTCTCTCAGCTCCCAGATTCAACACAGTTCTGAAATGATTTATATTTCATCCTAAGTCATTAGTGTGTGTTTCCAAGTGGCCAATCTTTCCTCCTTTGTTGGCTAATGTTTACAAGAAACCTCTTGCAGTAATGACTCACTGTGGTAATTTATCACTTGCCTGCCTCCAGTATCAGTGATGAGCTTATATTTGAGACTTTACCCTTCTCTATGTCTTTAAAACCTACTCTGTTCACTGAGTGGTGAATGTGATTCTGTGCCGATCTATGGGTAAACACAAACCACTCTCTATTTATCAGCAGAGAGAGATGTGTGCCACCCTTCTCTGTTTACCTACAAGAATTGTTCTTTTATCTAAAGACTAAGAAACCATATACAAGACTCATTTAGGTTGCTTCAAAGATGCTTACTCATACTTATAGTATTAGAAACCAAATTAAGGAATAATAAGTAACTATTTCTTAAGAACGAGTTCTCTTTTTTAAAGAATTAGCTCACTTAAGTACTTCTCCTAATCATTTTTTATGCCTAGTAAAATAAAATAAAATCAACTTTCCTTGCTCAGTAGCAGAGTCAAGATGCTATGAGACTGCCAAATTTGAATTCTGCTTGTTACTGAAAAGCTGAGCCCTTATAGATGATGTTAGAGAGAGCCTTTTCCAAATTCCCTCAGTCAAAGCCTCACAGTAACGAATAGAGAGGAATGCTTTGGTGGCTATTTATACAGGTGATAAATTGTACAGAACCAGACTTCAGAGTCTTGGAGCAGAAGGGAGTCATGAAGGGAAGTTTCTTCAACTTCCCTTCTTTTACACCAGAAGAATGGCATCCTGACTAAAGCAATGAAACGACTTGCAACTTGAGTAATTAAACGATTTAACCAAGGCCACTTGAGTGAGTCTGCAGTCTACATCCCACCCACCCCCACTCCCTATAACTGTGTTTTTTTTAAACCAACATATCCCAAGTACCTAAAATAATGCCTGGCACTTAGAAGGCTCGATTTATTCATCTGAATGGATGAACTGGTGAGCAGAGCTAAGGGAAAAAGCAGTTCAGAATAGCAGTTGTCTTCCTCTTAAAGTAGGCTTTCTACCAGCCAACATTACCTCATCTGTTGTGAGTGTGTGTGTGTGTGTTTGTGTGTGTGTGGAGAGGCAGCATAGTAGAATGAATAGTCAAGTACATAAGTTATGAAAAAGACTGCCTGTGTTCAAATTCCTGCTGTGTGATCTTCAGCAAGTTACTCACCTCACTGTGCCTCTATTTTCTTGTAATAGAGACAATAATAGAATACATCTCTCATAATGAGGATTAAATTATTTAAACTGTATAAAGGACTTAACACCTAATACACGGTTTGCTGTTATAGTGGGAATGGGTAGTCAGTGGCACGGGGTGTAGCTCCCAGAATTCCTCCCATAGAGGAAAGTCTGGAATTTGACAAGTGCTTCTTAAACAACATGGAATCATGGGGTTTTAGGGTGAGTTTCTGAAAACTTGCATCTCCTTATGCTCTATATTGATTTCTGCAACCACAAAAGTTTAACAGAAGCCATGCTGAAAGCTTACAACCAGTGTGAATATAGTCATGTAGTAAATAACTGCACATCTAAAAATGAGACAACATGTTGCCCAAGAAATATTATAGAGTTTAGTGCCACCCAAATCTAATGTGTGTACTGGCTCAGCCATTCACTAGCTCCTTGTCCTGACAAAACTATTCCTTCATTTGTAAATTGAATAAACCTTAGTTTCCTCATTTATCAATTGAATAAAAAATATCTCTTATATTATACAAGGAATTAAATATAATACCATTTATATATGCATATAAAGTGGAAGGTGCACCATAAGGATGAATAAAGGACAAACTTTTAAAATTACTATTATAGTAATAAAAATCCAGAGTCCAAGGAATTAGGGAAAAAGAAAACAAAAACAATGCACATTACTGTGTAAAGATACCACTCTTTCATTTACTTGCTTCTTCAGAAAGTAACAAGGTGGTTTCTAGATAACAGGCAGTATGAAAGTATCTTGTCTTAAGAGCAATACCTTTTTTCTTAAAACTTTTATCCATGAACTCCTTCTTAAAATGATACCATGACTTCAGAGACATTTCAGATTCCAAAGCTTCACTCTAACTAGGCTGCTTTTAGGAGGCTTTGGTGTTTACAAAAAAATAAAAATAAATAAATACATAAATACAAATAAAAAAATAAGAGGAGAAAGAGAGGGAAGAAAGAAATAAAAGAAGGAAGGATGGAAGCAAGGAAGGAAGGAAAGAAGGAAGGCAGGCAGGCAGGCAGGCAGGCATAGAGAGAACTAGGCATAATGGATATCAAGGTCAATTTTGTCACTCATATTGATCTCCTATTTTTCCCTTCCTTTTGGAGCTTTTCATCTGACTTTGATGAGGGCAATATGGCTATCATCAATTCATGCTGCCTTGTGAGATGATGTACTAGTCAGGACTGGCCAGGTTAGTCTGCAATAACAACACCAGGATCTCAGAGCTTAACAACAACAACAACAAAAGGTTATTTCTTGTTCATGTTACAATTCCACTATTGATTGGATAGGTTCTCTACCCTACTTCATGCTTTCTCAGCCTCCAGAGCCTCCGCCATTTGAATCATTGCTAGTGACTATGAGAGGGGGAGGAAAGATAGCAAATTGTGATCAGGCTCTTAACATAGCTCTTTGGCCAAAGGATGATGTGGCCCTAGCATTTGTCACTTTGAGGCAGAAAATAGGCTGGGAGGGGAATGTGCAAAATATTCAGTGGCCAGAAAGGTAAGCAGTCATTATTGCAATTCTCATATATTCTGTTTCTCCTTTTCTGCCCACTTGAATTAATCATGATTATGTAATTTACTTTGGCCAGTAAATTGTAAAGATGATGCATCACTTCCATGTTGAAGCTTCAAGATCTAATGTGCAGTTTGGAATATTCTTTCCTACTGTCAGAATGACCCAGATGCTTATGGCTCTGTCAGTCTGGGTCTCTGAGTAAAGACAGAGCAGAAATAGAGCAGAGCCCTTCCACCAACCTGAGATGGACACTTACTTAACTTGAGAAAGAAATAACAGATTTGTGTTATGTCACTGAGATTTAGAAGTTGTAAGTCCTGCCATATACATCCTAGCCTACTTTATGACTGATTCTGATAGGAAACATGTTACAATAAATTTCCAAAAGTTAAAAAAATAGTTTTCTTTTGCTCATCTAGATTTATATATCCACAAACGTAAAGAGCCAAGGGAAAAATTTTCATATTATAAGGAGAAAAAAATTATGTAGGTACCTTTTATTGGAGCATTTCACTAGTGGTAGTGGTGTTGGTATTAGTGAGCAGTCATATTTTGGAGCAAGAAGCTATATTAACTAAAGCTGCAGGGAGAGGTTGGGCTATCAACTTATTTTCTACTAAAGACAGAACATCATTTAGTGATCCTTCACAAATACATCTGTCCTAATGACAGGATATTAGAGAACATATTATGTTCTTAATATACTGGTTTTTCTTAATCTTTGAATTAAATTAGTTCATTATGTACTTCAGTATTTTAAGGGGCATATTCTTAATTTCTTAGCCTCATTTTATAGAAATCAATGCACAAAGGAGGGTACTATTGGCAAGAGGGGAAAACAGCAGGTTTGTAGTCCAAGCAGATGGTTTGTGGACCTCAAGGATTTCCGCACTCTGTTAGTCCTTAAAATAAGACAGAGAGCTATGAACTCAGGTACAGATCCTGCTACTGAGTCATTATGTGACCTTGGGCAAGGCGCTTAATCACTTTGGATCTCAGTTTCCTCATTTTTAAAATGAGGGTAATAATACTGGCATAAGTCATAGGGATGCTGTGTGGATAAACTAATTAATGATTATAAAATGCTTTGAAAGTGCAAAGCGTTGTATAATTGTCAGGTGCCATTATTAAGAAGTATTATTAGTGTGTTGTGTTTAATTCTTATTAGGGCTTCTCTCTGCTTTGAAGTCAGCTTCCACGTGGACTGTGAGGTTTGGATAAGTTTACAGATATGCTGCTTAAGCCCCTTTTTTTGCCTGGAGAAAATACTTGGTAGCTAGAGTAATCATCATTATAAAGAGTGTCTCTTCAAGATAAAAAGATAGGAAATTATCTTCTTTTTAAAAAATGGAAATTGCTCTAACTTTAAAAGTATCAATCAATTCTTTAAAACCTCATACAGCGCTGTGTTTCAGGAAAGTCTAACAACGTGCAAAATTTGAAACTTCAGGAATTTTCTGTGAGGCATACATAGGAAATGTTCTTGCTAAGATAACTTTAAATCAGCTGAACCAGCTCTTTCTAATTTTCCCACAGTGTTTGCTTCAAGGATAAAAACAAGTGAGGTATACTCCAGAGGAGAGAAATTCTGATCTGTTGGTGTGTTTTGCATTTACAAAAAGTTAAAACCCCCACCCAAAGTAATTTTTATTTGTTTTATAGATTCTCTGTTGGGAAATGTGTTTCTAGGTACATAAAAACAAGCTATTCTTTGAAGGTCAAGTATACATCATGTTTATAGATGACTACATAGTAGAGCTAAACAATACTGACTTTGATGCAAAAAGACCATGCTCAGGCCTTGGGAGGATTTCTCATTAGCTGTGTGTGTTTTAACAAAACAATTTAACATCTCTCCCACTTTCCATAGAGAGGAGTGTGTGTGTGTGTTAAATAATTCCTGTTTACCTAACAGGGCTTGGGCAGGGGACAGACAAGGTAAAATCTTTGGAAAATATTTTATAAATTTAATGAACTATTTAAATTGTATTTTATTTTATTTAACATTCTGAATTATTTTAAATTTGTTCTTGAGTTAACAAGCCTCTGAGTATATTTTCATGGACAATAAAGATATTAGTAACTCAAATAATTTCTTTGAAATGTTCTAAAGTCCATGCTTTCTGTGTTATAGTCTATAACATAGCGAGAAAGAAGTTGATATGCACTTTCTCAGTTACCCATTAAGTAAGTATTTCAAGAGGTGTCAGAGATTTGAGTGGGCAGCTTTGGTCACTTACAAATGCTATTGCACATCCTTTTTTTCTTTAATTCTGTGTACAGACATGTACTTGTACAGTATTACATTTTAAATTCACCAGGAACTAAGAACATAGAAGAGATTTGTTTAGTATGCAAAAGAATAAAACTTTTACCAAAGAAATTTAATGTTTATCCTGTGTGAATATATTTATGTCAGTGAAAAAAGAAAAGAGAAAAAAAATAAAAAGAAAAAAAAAAGTAATCTAATGTTTAAGCCCAAGAAATAGAAGAGTTTTTAGAGTTTGATCTTGTTCTATCATAGGGGAAAAACACCTCTAGAAATGTCTTAGAGACCAGAAATTTTCAGAGGATAGACTTCTAGGATCAGAGGACTCAAATTCTTAGGTCTACCCTTGGGCACCATTATTTTATTCCAAATATTTCCCTTCTTGTGATGACCTAAATCTTTGTAAGAAGAACAAATCCCACAATCCATTTAGTTGCTCTCCTAAAAATGTTGACGGTATGAAATGAGAACCAGTGTACTACAGCTGTTTATCCCTTTAGAGGTCCCAAAGAAGAGAGTAATGGTAGAGAGTGTAAGGTTTGCCTCCTTATTTTTAGTCTTATTGGCATATTGCTTGTAGTGAATGCTCTCATGAGGCACCAAGGTCCTCCTTTCAGAATGGAAGCACTATTTTTCTACCTACTGGAAGTGTTGTCTGCTGATGATTCTCAGCTAAATCCCTCAATTGGACTTGACTGCTGGTGAAGGGAGCTGCCCCCTCCAAGGTTGTACCTGCCTCCTTGGGGCTAGCTCACATCCAGTGACTGATCAACACAGTACAAACCCACATCCCCTTCCTTGCCTTTACGGGGAACAACTCTTAAGGACTACCCTAATGACAGAGCTCTCTGTAAAGTTGGCTGAGACCTGTGTTACAACTGAATTATAGTTTAATGTCTTTTCTCAAACAACCTCCAGGCCATCAGACTAATATCTAAGGTCAATTCCCATCATAACATGGCCAAGAGAGTGCTAGGTGCACTATGGGTGGAAGACCAACGGGCCATTGGTCCTCTAGGAATTGAGAGTGTATATGTGGGACTAGCTACAGAGGGTGCTGGATCAAGGTGGCTGGAATGCATTGTTGAATATGGGAGAGTTTATTAATGTGAGGGCACTTGCCCACAATAGGAATTTAACACCCTGACAAGGGCTTTGGGGAGATGGTGTTAACATATTGCTAGAATCGTTCTTGGAAGCTTAGAAAAAGTGATGGCCAACACTATAAGAAATAGAAATGCCAGAATTGCTGTAGCAGATAGTGGATGAACAAATCAAAAGGCTCAGAGATGTTGTCTTGGTACACATAAGGCTGAGAAACTAACCAGATGGCTATGTTCTACAGGAAGACCCAAAGGAGGAGATAATAAAAAAAAAAAAATTAGTGAGAGGAGCACCCATCCTTCCCGAGAAGCTCAGTGGTAGCCATCCTATTGGCCAATGTTGATTGAAAAGTTGCTATTACAGAATTGTACTCTGATAGCAAAGGGCATAGTGATGGGCATGACTCTGGCCTCTACAAAAACCAGATAAATCCTAGTGGATGACAGAGGGCTGCCACAAACCCAACCAAACTTCAAATATATGATTGGAAGCCATTGATCTGGCAAATCCATTCTTTCTCGTCTTTATCAGAGAGGAAGAACACAAGCAGTTTGCATTCACTTGGATTAGACAACAGTACAAATTTATGGTCTTGCCCCAGGGTTCTGTTCTCTGTCTTGCCCTCTTAAGGGACCTGGACTGTCTGGACATTCTGCTGACTATCACATTGGTCTATTATTTGATGACATCATGTTTATCAGACTGATCTGCAATAAGTGGCAAGCCTTGGTAAAGCATGTTTTATCTAGAAGATAAAAGATCATCTTTATGGAAATTCAGGATCTTCTATATCAGTGAAGCTTTTAGGAGTCTGAGGCATGCTGGGACTCACTAAAGTGAAAAAGAAACTATTGCAACGTACACTCCCCAGCATTAAGAAAGAAGTTCAGCACCTGGAAGGCCTCCTTGGGTTCTGAAGGTAGCATATTTCACTTAGTAATAATAATCTAGCATTCTACTAAGGGACATATAATGCTGTCAGCCTTAAGTGAGATTTAGAACAGGAAAATGTTGGACAGTAAGTTCATGCCACAGTGAAAGCAGCTCTCCCAGTGGAGTCTTATAATCTGGCAGATCTCATTGTAAACCCCAATAGGAAAATCTCAAAACAGACGTATAGGGTTAAGGAGCAAGGAACTGCCTTCTGAAGCTGATAGTTATGCACCTTTTGAAAAATAACTTTGGTATGCTACTGGGTGCTGGTAGTATGGAGCATCTAACCATGAAACATCAAGTGACCATGTGGCCAATTCTGTCCTTTATGAGCTAGGTAATATCTGAACATAACAAATTATAATGCTGGTATGTCCAGTAGCAACCCATTGTCAAAGGGAAGTGGTACATGTGGGATTGAGCACAACGAGGGCCAGAAGGTGCAGGCAAATTGCACGAGCATGTGGCCCACTTCCCCAAGTGATGCACCACAACTGCAACTGCTCTTTCTGCCTCTGCTCATACTAATGGCTGCATGCCGGGAGAAGGATCCCTTCCCAGCTGATAAAGGAGGAAAAAGGATGAACTTGGTGCATGAATTGATCAACTTAGTAGACAAGTGCCAGCCAGAAATGTACTACTGCTGCACTTCTGCCCCATTCATGGGTACCCCTGAGTGACAGCAATGAGGAAAAATCCTCCCAATGGTCAGAGTTTTGGGCACTGCACCTGTTCATCCTTTTGTGTGGTCCAAGTTAAGAATGTACACTAATTCATGCTTAGTGGTGAATTGCATTGCCAGTTGCTCAGGAACCTAGAAGGAGAAAAATGGAAAGAGTAGGAATAAGGGGGTCTAGGAAGTGATGTAGATGGACCTATGGAGTGAGCTTAAAGTGTGAAGATCTTTGTAGTATAAATATGTTAATGCCTGTCAGAGGACATCCACCACAGAAGAAGCACTAAAAATAAAATTTAGAAAACAACCGTTGTCATCAACTAGTTTCTGTCATTGTCCACTCCAGTGCTGACATAATGATTGTGTGAATGGAGAAGATATGTGAAAAGGATAGAGTCCATGAATGGACCATACAGCATGTGCTCCCATTCACCAAGATTGATTTAGCTACTGCTGTTGCCCAGTGTCTAACCTGACAGCCACAGAGACCAACACTGAGCCTCTGACATGGGACCATCTCTCTATGAGAAGAGCTAGCCACTTGGAAACAAATTAATAACATCAGCCCCATTCCTCCCTGGAAGGAATGGGGATTTATCTTGACCAGAATTGACACATATTTCAGGTATGACTTTGCCTTTCCTGCCTTCTGGGGCTCAGCTAGCATCACTAGTTGAAGGATCAGAGTTCTTGTTCTACCAGCACAGTATATGGGATAACATTGCCTTAGATCAAGGGACATACTTTATAGCAAGGGCAATAGCAGGTGTGGGTACATAGCCATAGGATCCTGTCACATATAATACCCCCTAGAAGCTGTTAGCCTGGTAAAGCCATGGCATGGCTCTCAGGTTCTAGTTTGGTGATGACACCTACAGGGAACCAGCTTGGAGATGGTTACCCTGTGAGGTTGGGGTACAGTCTTCCTGGATGTGGTGTACAACCTAAAACCAGTGACCATTTTATAGCGCTGTATCCCCAGTACTGCAATATATAGGTCCAAGAACCAGGAGAATGGAAATAAGAGTGCCTGATTACCATCTCTCCTAGTCACCCACCTCAGGAGATTTTTTTCTTTCCATTTTCATATATTGAGGCTCTGTTTGTCTAGCAGTCCTGATTCGAACAGGGGAACATTTCCACCAGAAGACATGGTAAGAGTTTCATCACATGTAATGGTGCAGCTGCTACTTGCTCACTTCAGGATCCTTATGCCAAAAGACCAGCAGGCAAGGAAAACAATAACCCATACTGGCAGGGGTAATCAACACTATCATTGGAGAAAGTATGGCCATTATTGCACAATGGGAAAAAGAAAAAAAATTGTTTGGCACCTAGTTGATCCACTTGGTTCCATTTAGTACTTCCCTGTCCAGCAAACAAATGTGGCAGCCATGACCTGAGACAGGCATGGTGACCCAGGACTCAGTCCCCTCACAGATGAAGGTCTGTATTATTCCACCAGGAAAGCACCTGAACTAGCAGACGTGCTAGCCAGAGAACAAAAAAAATTGAGAATGGGTATTAGAGGATGGAGACAATTGAATATCAGTTGTGGCCTTGAGATCACCTGCATTAGGAGCTATAGTTTGCCCCAGTAACATTCATCTTGTAATTTTCTCCAGGAAAAGAGACAAAGCAGAATCCTAGAGGAGCTACTCCTAGATAATGCGAAGTCATTAACTTACTATATAAAGTAAGTGGACGTGAGTGGCCTGAGGGATGAACTGAAATGGGTAATGTGTGTGCCACCCAGATACCCACTTTGGGAATGAGACATTCATTCCCTAAGCTACTGGGAGTGTTGATTGCTGGTGATTCAAAACTAATTTCCTCATTGAGAACTGACCTCTGTTGAAAGTAGCTGTCTCACCAAGGTCATGGCCCCTTCCTGGGAGTAACCAGCATCTAACAACTACAAAGCAGGAGCAAAAAAGTCCAGCCCCATAGTATTGATGAGGGACAATTCTGAAGGGACATCTCAGGTTCAGAGGTCCTAGTAGGATCAACTGAGGTCTCTGTTGTAACTGCATTGTAGTTCAACGTCTCCTTCAGCTCAATCCTGTTTCTCTCACTCCCTCAAAGGCATTGTTTCTGGGAGTACTTCTCAATAAATTTCCTGCACACAAATCTGCCTCAGAGTCTGTTTTGGGGGGAAGTAGAACTTAGGATCTTGTCCCCAACATCAAAACACAATTTAATTTAAAAACACTTTTAGTAAAGGAAAGTGAATAATTTTTCTCCATTAGCCTAAGCATTCCCTTTACATGTTTTGATCCTTAAGATCTATGCCCTTTATTCATTCTATTTGATTCAACAATTAAAGAGTGCTTGCTGTGTATTAGGCAGTGTGCCAGGCATTCTGGATTTAATGGCAAATAATGCAAGACTCTTAGCCTTAAGGATCTGATGGTTGAAAGGGAAAAGGAGTTAAATTAATAGACAATTAAAATACACTATGATTAATAGAACATAATGTGGGAATTCAGAGATGGGATATCTAATTTAGTTGTTGAAAGGCAACACAGAGAGAAATCTGTAAGGTTTTCTGAAAGAAGTATCTGATCTGAACTTTCAAGATAAATAGAAATTATTTAGGTAGAGAACAGAGTATGTTCAAAGAGTGTGAACAGCGTGAGGTAAGAAGAAAACAGATTTGGAGGCAAGAAAACACTTCTTTAGGATCAGAGCATGGGGTGTGGTAGAGATTAATGTGAGATACAGAGAGCTGTTGGCATCCATTGAATAACTTCAGGCAGGGGAATACTATGGTCAGATTTTCATTTTGAAATTGTTATTCTAATCTAGTAGAAGTAGAGAGAATGAATTAGAGAGGAGACCAATTATAAGTTCCTTGCAGCAATCTAGCTAAGAAATGGTGGCTTAAACCAATGTAGTGGTAGAGAACATGAAGAAAAGAAAATAATGGATTCCTGAGATCGGAAGGAAGTTGAATTAATAAAAGTGGCTAATGGATTGGATGTGGGAATGTAGAGTGGTTAAAGGTGCCTCTAGGTATCTATCTGGGTTAGGAGTAGAAATGCCATTAACCAAAATATATGGTGGGGCTGAGGGCAATGGTGGTGAGTGTGTTTGTATGTGGGCTGAGGGTCGGGGCACAGAGAAAGGGTAAGATATGATGACTTTTATTTTGATATTTCTTTTGAGAGATTTTGAGATATCCAAAGATGATTGGATGTGTGGATAGAGAGATCTGGCTCGGGAGACCACATTATGTTGATAATAGAAATCATGGGTGATCTCATTCCAGGAGTAGATGTAGGGTGGAAAGAGAAGGGAGCTGAAGAGAATTCTACCTCCAAAGATAGTGACAAGAGGTGTTTGTGTTCATCATCCTCTATGTAGGAATCTTGAGTTACAAGATACTATTTAATGTGGCCTCTTATGCAGGATGAATAATTCAAGTTTCCTTAAACTTTCATCATCATTCTACTTATAATTTTTTTTAAAAAACTTTAACAAAGTTTTCCATGTTCCCATTTAGTTGCATAGACCAGAATTAGACACATTATATTTATTGTTATCATCTTTGACAAGACTAGAGCTAAAAAGCCTTTCTAGGATGGCTTATGCATCACTGCACCAGGAAAACAGGAAGACCACTTGTCCCTTCCCTAGAGCAGAAGCCTTAATGGCAACTCCTCCATGTCATAGGGGACTTGTATGTAAAAAAACAATGCAGTCCTTGAACAGCGTGACATTATAAAACACGTGCTTAAGTTGTAATTGGTTCTACATGCCAGGTCATTTGAGTAAGAAATAAATTTAATTATTTTTTGCCCCTTGAAGAATGTTTCTACATCTCCATTAAATGAATCAGATTTTAAATAAAAGTTGAAAAGCCCTTCAAGTGTAATCCAAACACAACACACAGTTTCTTGATTTGTGAGAATTAGATGTTAAACTTCTTTTCTTGAAAATAAACCTTTGTTTAAAACTTAAAAGCAACAGATGACAACTTTAATAATCTGAGATAATTCTCATGCATTGTAATCTTTATCCTTTATTTTGGGAAAAAGTTAAACGATTTTTAAAACTCTTTTTATCTGAAATGAATATATAGTAAGTGCATAGAGTATTTCGATTGCTTGTGATGATTGTAAAGCTGTAGGAAAGATAGCTTTTCCAAGTCCTGAGTGACTTGTTTCATCTTTTCTCCTCTAACTCCCTCTCAGTTTTCTGAAGGCGTAAGGTATGCACAGACACGGGAAAGGTATGCACAGACACGGGGAGGGGGCACACTATAGAGATATGGTGGAAACTGGTTGTGCTGCCTCTAGCCACGCCCTTTTTCTTCTTATTCTGAAGAACTCCAGTCCATCTTTTTATTTCCCAGTCAATCATAATATTTTGAATTTTCAACTCTAAAATGCTAAGGTTTGTCCCATTTTTCTCTCTCAAAGAAACACATATACAAAGCAAACAGAGCATCAGCTAACTCTCATCAGCTCCTCTTATATGCCAAGCTTTATACACACACACACCCCCTTTTAGGATTCACGTCAACCCCGTGAGTTGGTACTATTATTATCCTCTCTTGATAGGTAAAAAAACAAACAAACAAAAAAACAAACAAAAAACAGATGCAGAGGAAAGCTAAGTAACCTACTGAGAGCTTGTGGCTGGAAAGAGATAGGACCAGGACTGGAGTCTCCCCAGTTTGGCCCTTGAGCCCAGCCTCTCAACCATCCTGCTCTCCTGCCTCTCGACACTGGCAGCTTATACAACAGTGAGAGCTATTTGGTGTGGTGCAGAATGCAGTTAGGGAATTTGAGCAAAAATGGACAAAAAAGGAAAAAAAGAGAGAGAAATTCTTCACAGGTGGCCAAGATTAAAAGAGCCTAAGAGAATCTACACTGATTTCTACAACTTAGACTATAAGAGAAGTAGAAAAAGCATTTTTTTTCCTGCTTAAACTTGTTGCACATTAGAGAAAGATAATTTTAACTATCTAAACTTGTTTGAGGCTTTAAGAAGTAGACCCCAGAGACTCAAAAATCAAAGTGAAGTGAATTAAAATTAGCAATTGTTTTCTAAAAATTCTTGCAACTCTTAGCAATGATTTAGACTTTCTAAACAATGTAAATTATATATGCAGATTACTTCTAATTATAATGCTTTTCCTTCTAGATTATTGAACTCTTACACAATAGAATTTTAATTGATTCTTACCAGCCTGCATGCCTAATGTTTGAGTAGGAATATACTCATTGTCAAGACAATAAATTTATTTAGGCATTTATAAGCATTGCAAGAAGATAGACTAGCAAAATGTCTAAAAATATAGTTATCTATATTGGAAAGAATTACATATTGTCTAATCTCTATTGAAGTATCTTTGGAACATCTTTTCAAGGAGATTATTTACAGATCTTTAGTTGAATCTAGCAATTTTAAATGTTTTCCTTTATGTATAGTTTTTTGGGGGGGTGGTTTACATTTTCCCACTTAGCAAGAGTGTAATTCACTTACAGATCATTTTTGTGGTTCCATAACAACTGTGATTTGTCCACTTCTTACTAAGGCAGTTTGGAATTATCAGTACATTTGTATATATCTTCTTTTTATTTTTATTTTTTTTT
>VBSM01001118.1:19154398-19259978 GCA_008086735.1 Cheirogaleus medius | reverse complement strand
ACGTTGTACATCTTGCTCATTATGTTTGTATATACCCATCCCCTCCTCCCCCCTTTTTATAGTTGTTATTGTTTTCTTAAAGAATGTATGAGATTGTTAAATGAAATTTATGGAAGGCCATTCTTTTGGAGTGAGCTCCCATACTAAGCCCAATGGACCAGACCAAACCAGAATGGAGTCACTTGTGCTAAGTGCCACATAATCAAACGGAACTTTGAAACAGCCAGTTTTTTTTAAAAAAACAGAAGATTCATAGCAACTGGTTAGAGGGGGTCCAGTCTATTTGAGCCCGAGTGCTAAGGAAGCCCCCTTTGTTTTAACCATATGTGGATAGTAACTTTGATAGACCAATTCACTTTTGTTTCCTGTTTCTGCTTATTTCAGCCCTTTTCTGCCTATAAAGCCAATCTTCTCTGCTCAGTTCATCAGAACACCCATTCTATTTTATAGAATGAGATATCCAATTTTAGACTACAATAGAAGCCAATTAGATCTTTAATCTAATAAACACCAAGTAGATCTGTAAACTAAATTTGTTATAATGTCTTTTGACAGATTTTTCACGAACTTGCATGCCATTGACAATCTTCTCTGTGTTATTATAAATTCTACTACTGCAGTGAGCATGCTAATTGAAGTCTTAGACAATGACCATCTGAAGAAGCAAAAATTTCAGTTGTGATTTTAAAATTCTTAAATGTAGTATTTATGTTGTAATTTATTGGAATGGCATTTAATTTTCAAACTGGTTTTTCCCTGAGAGTCAAAGGTCTTTTTGACTGCTTTTCATTTAAGATGAAGTAAGTTGGATATAAGGAATGTCGATTGGTATTAGCAGTCTAAGTGATGCTCAGAGAAAGGTAATTTATACTGCAGTGTGAATGTTGTCACTCTTTCCATTAATGGTGGTCATTCAAAATCTGACTGAACAAGGGACAATTCTGACAAAAATCAGTCTTTAATTTTCTCTTTAGATATTTAGGGTTTAATTTAAACATTATATGTCAGGGTTAAAAGTTAAGAGCACTTATAAATATTTAGAAACATATAATATGAAAGCCTGTTTTCTTCATGGAACTCTGGTTATATGATTTGATCAGTAAAACCAAATTTTTAAAATATGGCAAGTATGGGAAATTATAGGACATTGTCAACTACATGGGTAATTCATGCAGGAAAAAACTTATTTAAGAAATATGCTTATCCTATTTTCTTAAGTACATAATGATAAAGATTCCCCTCCTCACTGAGTCCCTTTCCTATGTCTGTGGCTTTTATTTTTGTTGTTTTTATATCATGATTGGTAGTATCTCAACACCAACCTTCTCTTGTTGATTTGTGATGTTCCTTATTTAGTCTGGAAAGCATGGCTTCTCTAACGCCAAAGAACTTTATGACAATTACTGGTCTCTTAAGAGAATATTTTAATGTAAAGTATAAGAAATTCTTTGAATTTTAAAAATCATTTTGATGATTACTTAATTATGCTTATTATTACTTGATTATGCTTAATTTAAGCATATATTGAAATTTCTCATTTAAATGATAGAAATGACATTTGAAATTGTGTTCATGTCCTATGGCTGCTTTGGCTGCTGTAACAAATTCCCACAAACTTGGTGGTTTAAAACAATAGAATTTATTCTCTCACAGTTCTGGAGGCCAGAAGTCTGGCATCATCAGTATCGCTGGGCCACAGCTGATATGTCTGGGAAGCTGGGCTGCACTCCCTCCAGAGCCTCTGGAGGAGAGTCTTTGTCTTGCCTCTTCTACCTTCTGGTGGCTGCTGGCATCCATTGTCTTGTGGCTGCATCATTCCCATCTCTGCCTCTGTGGTCACACTGCCTTCACCTCATCTGTCTGTATTGAATCTCCCTTGTGTGTCTTGTGAAAGCACATTTGTGATTGCCTCTCGAGCCCATCCAGATAATCCAGGGTCATTTCTTCATCCCAAAATTCTTAATCACATTGGCTAAGACTCTTTTTCCACATAGCATTTACAGGTTCCAAGGGCCATCATTCAGCTGACTATAGTAATTATTCATATCTAGTCTTTTTGGGAAAGGATTGAAGCCAATGAGAAAAGCCATTTCACTAAACTACTAAGAGTTAATGGTAAATATAAAACCCCTCTTTCTGTAGCCAGTGCTGCATTTAAAGGTACCTGCTACCTATTTCCACCTGGTTGCTCTGCCTTCACATACACTAAATTCAAATAAATTCTTTATTTGTGAACTAGCAACCCCTCTTGGCTCCTCATTCTTATGGTAGCGTCACCATCATCCCAGTTACCTAGGCTAGACTTGACTGTTATTTCTGACTCCTACTTCCTTTTCTCCCACAACGTGTCTTCTCAAGTTTTCATATACTTAAAACATCACCAGACAGTTCTGGCCCATTGAGCCCACCCCAACCCTGTTAGTTTAAAGACTGAGGTAGCATAATAACCTTCTAATTACCACATGCTCAGTATTCCCCTATTCCATTCTGTTTTACACACAACCTTGGCCATCTAATTTCCCCATATAGAAACATTGCTTGGCTCCTTGTTTCATCTGAGCTTAAATATAAACTCAGCCTGTGTCAGCCTGGTCCTGAATTTATTTTAGTCTTATTTATGATACCTTCCTCACCTGACCATAAGGCTCTAGGTAAATTGTTCTGTTCAAAGCCTCTTGGGTATGCCATTTTTCCCCCAGCTCTAAGTCTTTGCATCCGTTTCTCTTCTCTGACATGCCTTTTTCCAGCTTGCCTTTCAAAAGTCTACTCACCTTTCAAGACTCATCTGAGATGTGGCCCGAAGTATGACTTTTCTTCTCACACTCAAAAGTAACATTTATTACTTTACTAGCTTGGGTTGTACTTATCAGTGAGCAACTTGTTCCATTGGAGGATGGGCACTTAATGGGCAGGGATTATGCCTTGTCCATTGTTAATTTTTTTTACAGTGTTTAGCATGGAGTAGGCATTTAATAAATATTTCACAAGTGAATTTTTTAAAGGCCACAACTTGAAATAATTTGCTATTTTCACACTGATTTGTGTATTCTTCCTTCTTTCCATTTGCTGTTCTGATCACATATTGTTCATGAACCTTGTAACAATTTTTCATGCTTAACATTTGGTCACAATTTTGGCTCTTTCCTAGTTACGCCCCCTTCCCAACTGGAGGTTCAAATTTATTTTCCTATATGGTTCTGTCAGCAGAATTGTTCAGAAAATTTAGGCAAACCAGGACTTCATGAGAGAGTTTTGCATACCTTGCCTACAAAGCTGCAAATGTTGTGGAGCATAGGGTGATAGGCTTCTGGTTTTCAATATTGAAATCTTTTTACTTTCAAGATATCCAAAATAGGCATATCTTCTCTTAATATAAGGAAAATCCCTGGATTTCTCTCTCTCTTTAGTCTGAAATTATGTGTTTGCCTGAGACTAATGGCTCTGAACAGGAAGCTGTGGCCTGGAGACATAATTCTTGCAAAGAAGAGAATAAAAAGTTTAGACCTCGAAGCTTAATCCCCTTTACCTCCTTGTGATCTGCAGGAATTTTTGCTCTCTTCTTCTCTCTCAGGTAGAACTCTGGAATTAACATTTTAGTCAACAATCCTCTGGTGAATATTTATTGAATACAGAGTACAATTATAGTAAAGAGGTAAAGATGCTGCAGTCTGCACCTTTAGGGAGCTGTGTCTTTATATTAAAGGTCATTAAATATGAAATGTCCGATTTTGAATCAAAAGTGTAGTTTATATATCTCAAACAAGAAGCGGTACAATTAACCAAAGTATACACCTATACTATGAACACAGTTTTGCCATCTTAAAGGTAGCTTGTTTATGCCAGCAACAAAGAAGCCTGGAGAGTGAGTGGTGATAAAATGGAAAAAGGCATTTTCCACAGCTTGTTGATAATTGAATATTTTTCCTTGCAAGAAGTGGTCCAAAGCCGGGAAGAAGTGGTAGTCAGTTGGTGCAAGGTCTGGTGAATATGGTGGATGGCAGAGAGTTTTCAAGTCCAGCTGTTGTAGTTTGAGCAGCATTGCTTTATGTGACATGTGGTTGAGTGTGGTCTTGCAAGAGGATTGGCCTGTCTCCATTGACCAGTCTTGGCTGCTTAGTTGCCAGCATCCTTATCATTTGTCCAACTGGTTGCAATAGACATCCACTTGCAGTGGACATCCTCTGTAATCCATTGGGCAGGTTTCATGAAGCTGTAGTGGATAATATTAGCATTGTACCACCAAACAGACATCATTAGCTTTTTTTGATGAATATTTGGTTTTGAACTGTGTTTCAACACTTCATCTTTATCCAGTCATTGTGTCCAACATTTGTGATTTTCAACAAGAATCCATTTTTCATCACACAAAACAATATAGTGTAGAAATGGTTTGCCTTTTTATGTCATGACAGCAAACAAAGGCAAACTTCGAGATGATTTCTCTTCTGATGCTCATTTGATTCATGCTGAACCCATCTATCCAGCTTATTTACCTTGCTGATTTGTTTCAAATGGTCCAATATTGTTGAAATAGTAATGTTCAACCTTGCTGCTAATTCATATGTAGGTTGAGATGGATTTGCTACCACTACAGCTTTCAGCTCATCATTATCCACCTTGGTCTCAGGTCACCCACATGGCTCATTTTCATGATTAAAATTACCAAAATGGAACTTCTTAAACCATTGTTGTACTGTGCATTCATTAGCCACATCCCTCCCAAACACTTTGTTGATATTTCGAGCTGTCAGCACTGCATTTTTTCCATGATGGAACTCACAATTTAAAATAACACAAATTTTTGGCTTATCCATGGCTTCACAAAAATTGCTCTAAAAAAAAAATTGAAAGATAATCACAAGCCAAAACTTGCATTTGCAAGACTGAGGATGTACCTCCACAATAAAAATAAACCAAGAAGTGTCAAAGTGAAATGTGAGAGTTATCAACTGTCAAACTTAGTACTTAAAGAAATTAGACATTTCATTCTTAATAATCTAATATTTGTCAGTAAAAAACTACAATAAAGTTCTAAAAAAGAGTGCTTACAAATGCAAATATCACAGTTGTATAATCAGTGTTTTTCCTGTGTTCTTCCGAGTCAGAAGCTCCTGCACAGGCATTCAGGCATTGTGGTAGCATTACTATTTTGCGGTGGTTGTTATTGTTGCAAGTTATTGCTTGACTTTTCCCCAGTTTTTTCACTCAATTTGTCATTGATTAGGCTAGAAACTTCCTCATTAAACCCACTAGCAAAGGTCTGACAGAGCCATATTTGTACCTGGAAAAGTCACTAAAATGCTCCATTTTCCAACTTTCCAAAAAGTAGTGGTGATACTGACCATACTCACAGTAGAAAAAGCTCATTGATGCTGAATTCTCTGTGCTCAGAATAGTGTCCAGAAATGAGATGCCCTTCTTTGCAATACAAACAAAGGTAGCAAGTGCTAACATAAAATCATATATTGTGCCGGCAATTGATTTTTGTTTATTAACAGATTCTGACAATTACTTTCTGCCTGATGAGTTTATCATTCAAAATGACACAAGACTTTATTTCACTCTTTTGATTCATCCTTTATTTTGATTAATATTTTATTCATGTATGTAACTCCCTTATTATATTATCCTCGACTTATGTTGAAGTCATGAACAACAACTATTAGACAAATGACGAATATTAAATGTTAGGTACAAGCATGCTTTGAAAAATGAAGAAGATGAAAGCAAACCCAGGAGTATAAAATTAATTCTCATGTAGTATTGGAATAAAACATGTAAGGATGTGATGTCAAGTGGTAATAAATGCTGAGTTTTCCCAATGATATGAGACAAATTTGACAGAATACAACATTTTAAGAACATATTTATAAACTAAATTAGTCTAACGTTCAGTGGGAAAAAGTGGAATTTGACTTATTTATGTTTTGCTTTACTGCATTTATTAATTTTTAAATACCACACAATTTGTTTTCAGGGCTTATTTATCTTCTTGTTTACTTGTTGTAATTCTATTGCTTATTATATTACATAAAGCTTGTCATCTATAAGAATAAGAATTCTATGAAAATGAATCATTTGAATGTGATAATGAATAGAATAAGAGTTTAACTTTATTTCATTTTTCATGATAGAATTTGTTGAAGAAGTTCCTATTAAGCCAAAAATATTTGGGAGTGACATTGATATGGGGGATAGATGCTTTTTTTTTTTCTGTCAGTTCATCTGTAAAATTGAAATGAAATCAATCTCTAAATAGATATCTCTTTATCCCCTGTAGTACTTTCATAGGAGGAGATAATTATTAACACTATGACCTGGAGCTATACATAGTTCTGCCCACCTCACCCCCTATATCCATACCCAAATGACACCCCTAAGGACAGCCTGAAGGCTCCTCAACTATATGCCCTTCAGCCACCACCCCTAAATACGTAAAACCTGAATATGCTTGGAGCCATGATGTGCAAAGCTAAGCAGTGTCTCTAGTAGATATTTTGGAAGTGAGGAGGCAATGAAGATGAAGTACAGAGGTGAAGAATGTAAAAAGTCCTTTCCTCTATGGAATTCCATTAATCTAGAGTTAACAAAGAGTTACAAGATTCGTTTATATTTTCTCTACCTCTCTCTCTCCTTCTTTGTCTTTCTCCCTGTCTTTTTGCCTCCCTGCCTCCTTTCCTCTCTCCCTACCTCCTTCTCTCTCTTCTTTCTTTCACTGTGGAACACTGAAGCATTTGACACATACCACTGACTGGGGACCCTCTCCTTCCGGGACTCCAGAAGAAACACTTGTGATGTCCAGACAAGGAAGACAAGAGCGATCCTGGAAAGCCAACGGGGGCCCTGTAGAAGAGAGGAAATGTTGCCCAGAGACATTGTTTTAATTCATCACCAGACTGACTGGATGCCCAGGCTTCTTACTATTCATGTGGTTTGCACCTGTGCTAAAAATTTTTCTTTTTGTTGTGCAAGAAAAAAGAGGAAAGCAGCAACATGTTCTAGAAGTTTTTTTCAGGGTCTTATACATTATACTTACAACAATATTTTGAGCACCTACTAAGTGTAAGGGACTGTGCCCTATGTCAGAGATACAGAAAGTAATATAGTTCATGCTCTATTGGGGGAAGAAGTTCAAAAGCAGATAAATTACTAGTGAGGATGAGGGAACCCAAAGGAAGCATATATGGATGCTGATGGAGTCTGTTGAAGTAAAGGCACTGAATTGTGCAAAAATAACACACATATGAAGATTGGAATTCCAAATTAGAAAAAGTCTCCCAAAAGCCAAGATGCACAGTAATGGTAGCATATAAGAAGAATAGAATCACTGAGCTGAGATGGCTTTTTATAGTCTACAAACAAGATGGGTTTTTAAAATATAATATACCTATTAGAAAATGAGGGAGCTGACAGGAGGAAGGATGTCAAGAGAGAATCGGTGGAGGAGAAGAATGTTCAGAAAGGTTTCCATCAAACACTCTTGCAGCTGCCTTTCTATACTGGCTTGGAGGATTAGTTTGCCTTGACTTACATATTTCTAAGAGTCAACTCTACTGGCATGTTTCTTGAGATTTAAATAGAAGAAAAATCCACTCTATAATGGAGATTAGTCACTTTTTAAAAGTGATCTTCAGATACTGGTTAGTGTTCTTTCTAGTTGATCACCAAGATGTGTAAGTCCTGTACAAATTGGCACTCATACCAGGGTCATTGATTTATTATAATTAAACTGCCTAATTGGTAGTTATGTTGAGATGAAGTCTGGGTAAAATATTTAAGTGAACACCAAAGGAAATCCTATCTGAGACTTGTAAGCTGTCACCTTGCTCAGTATCTCTGTGTTTCCTAACACCCTGAAGGCCTAATCATGCCTTCTGTGTAGTTTTACATGCGTAGACTCCCTTCTTCATTATGATTTGCCAATTCCCTGCTGCTCACACTGTACTACAGCAATAATCTTTGTCATTTTGGAATTGGTGTCCAGGTGGCTGCTGTCACATTACATCCATTTTTAGATGTTCCTCAAACCCACTGAGGTGATGTGCAGTTTTCTGACAGTGTGAATTTTTTTTTCAAGTTTTGTCTCTTTGGTGGAAGAAAAATTTGCTGTCTTCTTTGACAGCTGGACAAGGAGAGATTGCAATCTCATTTCCCTCTCAGTATTCTCAGGCAACATCATGAATAAGCAACATTTTAGATGGTTGACTTTCAAAAAATGTTCCCTGTCAAGCTCCTGTCAGGATTTTGGAAGTGAGGGGGAACAACTTTTTTCCAGTTGTGATTTTCTATAATTTTGTTTTTGAAGTCTGAATTATGATTTTTTTTCTTTTTGGAGTTTATTTGTTTCTATACCCAAGTTGGAAGAAAAGGCAACTCAATTCCTCTTTGTGATTAATTTGATATAGAGCGTGGTCCATCAGTAGAATTCTATGAAGGGATATTTTTTACAAGTAGTTTAATTATTATTATATTTTAAATTGAATTCTATCATGAGTCAATGTCTAAATAATATTTCAGTGATCATTTTTATGGTATCACATGTTTTTTAAAAATACCATTCCATTTTATACATGCAAATCTATCCTATGTTGAAAGTAGGTGGAAAAAGAACATTGTCCCTGTCTTATAAACCTTTCTTTCCAAAATTCTCTGTTTACTCCTCAGTTCCTTAAATTATTAGAAGAAAATGAAAAAAAGAAATTGGGAAATAAATTAGACATTTCAGAATTTCGCTTACTTAGAACTGTGGGAATTAAATGAAAGTCTTCTAAATATACCTGGAATTTTTTTTTCTGCTGTCTTCTCTGCTTCAAGCTATAACTTTCAATAGTTCTTTTTGGACACTCCAATTTAGGCAACTCTGAAGACATACCTCTACAAGATTATTTACACAGAGAGAGCTCAGCATAGTTATTGAAAGCATGGACTTATAAAACAGCCTGGCCACTAACCTGATTCTGCCAGGATTCGTGTAACCTTGAACAAGTTCCCTACCCTCTTCATTTTTCAGTTTCCTCATCTGTATAATGAGGATAATAAGAATTGTATTCATCTCATCAGGTTATGGTAAAAATTAAATGAGTGAACATATATTAAATACTTAGGTTAGCAGCACACAGTAGGCATTGTGATGGGTAAATACATGCATACATGTTTAACTTATATCTGACCTCACATTTTGGTACAGGACAACCGCACATCTTATCCAACAATTGTATTCATAGTTTTACCTTGGTGGCAACAAAGTCCTCTGGAGTTCCTGACTAATGTGGAAGAATTAATACATGTAAGCCATTTGTATTAGGTAACCCTCCTTCTTTTTTTCCCCTGTTTTGAGTAAACTTAAAATTATTTTCAATAGATGGAGATTATCTGTTAAAGGAGTTGGCACATTACTGAGATCCAGGCACCTTCTTGAACTCACTTAATTTGCTCATTCCATACCCGATTTCATGTAATCCAATCAACTCCGGTATGTTTGGAAATGTTTATTATTATTTATACAACTATTCTATAAGGTTCTCGTAGAGTTAATTCTTGAGGCTAGGGAAATTTCTTTAATCAGTAATCTTTCTATGACCTATGGCCAGGCAGGACTGTGGGTTAGTTCAGTTGCAATCAGGATACGTTCACATAGTTCAGTGGGGATTTCTCCACCATTTTTCCTCCTTCAAAAGCTGATTACAGAATGGCTATTATTCGATAAAAGTCTTAAGGCTTATATAATTCTCTTGCAGTTCACAGCCTTTTAGCCAACTGCAACCATTGAAAGTAGGATTTACTGAAGTATCACTCAAATTCCCCCTTGATTTAAGTTGTTAAGTTTCAAGATCACTTAAGTATTAGGAATGATACATCGACACTTACACAGTATTATACAGTGATAGCCCAAGTCAGTCTTATGGAGAACACACTTTTTTACAAACTTGGGGTAGAGGATACTTTTGTCACTCTCCCAAGCAAGTGAACCATCAGTAGGACTGTAAATAGTTCTCAACTCCCTCCCTTTCCTTTCATTCCACCTCCAGGCTATGGTAAAGGTTTTTTAAATATCTTTCTGATATTGCTGTTGTTGACTTTTTTGGTACTTAGGAGTTAACTTATGGTCCACTCTTCAGAATATTTTAAATGTATACAATAAAATATTTAAAAATTACTTAGGAAACCAATTATATGGAAATATACATATCACAAATTTAAAATAAATTTGTGAATAGTAATTTATGTGCTTCTATTAAATTAAATAATAAGAGCTGACAACAGGTCTAAAAATTACAATAATTACAGGAATTACAGTAATTTCCGAGTAGTGATGGGTGAAAATGATATTTTGAGATTTCTGCAACAACTGGAATGTAATAGGAAAATATCCATGATTTCCACTATTGAGAAAGTCACAAGTTTTCCTGAAACCACTTTGACTTGTTTTCCTCATTCACAACTGAAGGAAATGGGAAATTTCTGTCAGACATTACTGAAAGTAAGGATTTTTTTTCCTATCCGAGTTCAAGGCACCTTAGTGCATGAGGATGCAGGGATATGTAAATCTGGTTTCCTATCCTTGAGGAGCTTAGAGTTTACTGGGAGAGATAGGTGGCAGGGTCAAAGAGGGCTGAAAGGTGGGAGCTCTATCACTCCCATAATCTCCATTAGCCCTCCAATCCACCCAAAATTAAATCTCATACAGGCATACCTCAGAGTTATTGTGGGTTTGGTTCTAGACCACCACAATAAATCAAATATTGCAATAAAGGAAGTCACACACATTTTTTTGTATCCTAGTACATATGCAAGTTGTGTTTATACTATATTGTAGTCTTTTAAGTGTGCAGTAGCATTATGTTTAAAAAAGTGTATACCTTAATTTAAAAATAGTTTATTGCTAAAAAATGCTAACAATCATCTGAGCCTACAGCAAGTCATGATCATTGGTGATAGAGGGTCTTGCCTCAATATTGATGGCTGCTAATTTATCAGGGTGGTGATTGCTAAAAGTTGGGGTGGTGGTGGCAATTTCTTAAAATAAGATAACAATGAAGTTTGCTGCATTCATTAACATTTCCTTTCATGAAAGATTTCTCTATAGCATGCAATGCTGTTTGATGGCATTTCACCCGCAATAGAGCTTCTTTCGAAGCTGAAGTCCTCTCAAACCCTGCCACTGCTTTTTATCAACTAAGTTTATGTAATATTCTAAATATTTTTTTGTCAATTGTCATTTCAACAATGTTCACAGCATCTTCATCAGGAGTAGTTTTCATCTCAAGAAACCACTTTCTTTGCTTTTTCATAGGAAGTAACTCCTCAGCCATTCAAGCTTTATCATGAGATTGCAGCAATTCAGTCACATCTTTAGGCTCCACTTACAATTCTAGTTGTCTTGCTATTTCCACTATTTCTGTGGTGATTTCCTCCACTGAAGTCTTGAAATCCCCAAAGTCATCCCTGAGGGTTAAAATCATCTTCTTCCAAACTCCTGTTAATGTTGATATTTTTACCTCCTCCCATAATCACAAATGTTCTTAATGGCATGTAGAATGGTGGCTCCTTTACCTAGAAGGTTTTCAATCGAGTTTGCTCAGATCGATCAGAGGAATCACTATCTATGGCAGCTATAGCCTTATGAAATGTATTTTTTAAATAAGAAAACTTGAAAGTTGAAATTACTGCTTGATTCATGGGCTGAAGAATGGATATTGTGTTAGCAGGAATGAAAACAACATTAATTTCCTTGTCCATCTTCATCAGAGCTCTTGGGTGACTAGGTGCATTATCAATGGGCAGTTGAAATTTTGAAAGGAATCCTTTTTTCTGAGCTGTAGATCACAACAATATACTTAAAATATTCAGTAACAGTAAACCATGCTATAAATAGATGTGCTGTTATCAAAGCTTTATTGTTCCATCTGTAGAACAGAGGAAGAAGAGATTTAGCATCATTCTTAAGGATACTAGGTTTTTCATATTTGGCAATGAACAATGGCTTCAACTTAAGGTCATCAGCAGCATTAGATCCTACCAAGAGAATCAACCTGTCTGTTGAAGTTTGAAGCCAGGCCTTGACTTCTTCTCTCTAGCTATGAAAATCCTAGATGTCATCTTCTACCAATAGAAGACTACTTTGTCTATAATGGGAATCTATTACTTAGTGTAGCCACTTTCATCAATTATTTGAGCTAGATCTTCTGGAAAACTTGCTGCAACTCCTTTATTAGAATTTGCTGCTTAACTTTGCACTTTTATGTTAACAGAGATGGCTTCTTTCCTCCAACCTCATGAACCAAACTTTGCTAGCTTCCAACTTTTCTTCTACAGCTTCCTCACCTTTCTCAGACTTTATAAAATTGAAAAGAGTTACAGCCTTGCTCTGGATTAGGTTTTGGCTTACGTGAATATTGTGGCTGGTCTGATCTTTTATCCAGACCACTCAAACTTTCTCCAAATCACCAATAAGGCTGTTTTGCTTTCTTACTATTCATGTGCACTGGAGTAGCACTTTTAATTTCTTTTAAGAATTTTTCCTTTGCATTCACAATTTGGCTAACTGGCACAAGAGGCCCAGCTTTCAACCCATCTCAGCTGTCAACATACCTTCCTCACTAAGCTTAATTAGTTCCAACTTTTGATTTAAACTGAGAGACATGTGACTCCTCTTTTCACTTGATCACTTAGAGGCCCTTGCAGGGTTATTAATTGGTCTAATTTCAATACTGTTGTATTAATATCTCAGGGAATAAGGACACCCAAAGAAAGTAAGACAGGTGGGAAATAGAGCGGCTGGTTGGTGAAGCAGTCAGAACATAAACATTGATTAAGTTCACCATCTTACATGGGTGTGATTGGTGGTATCCTGAAACAATTACAATGGTAACATCAAAAATCACTAATCAGAGATCACCATAACAGATATAATAATGAAAAAGTTTGAAATATTGAGAATTAACAAAATGTGACAGACACAATGTGAGCACATACTATTGGGAAAATGGTACCAATATACTTGTTTAATGCTGGGTTGCTACAAACCTTCGATTTGTAAAAAATGCAAAATCTGGGAAACACAATAACATGAGGCACAATAAAACAAAGTATGCTTGTATTAAAAAGAAAGAATAAAATCTTAGGTTGAATATTAATAAAGTCATATTGAGAAAACATTAATATTTTTACTGTTGCATAACCAAAAATCCAAATAAAACTAAAAACTTGCATTTTTTTTATGGGAATACTTTACATAAATCCCTTAGCTCTGCTTTCAGAGAACTATTTCTGCCCTTGTTATGTCTCCCTCTATTCATCCTTCTGTATGGAAATTCTGGAGCCCTCACTGGGTTTTAAAATAAAAGGAGAATGGACAAATTTAAATATGGTCCCTTAAAATTATTGTTAAGTCCGTACAAGGCTGAAAACGTGATGGTTGAGCAATGAGGTAACTGTTACAGGGTGGTCATATGGGCAGGTGTGATCTTGAGGCCTTTACACAATTCAAAGTTCATATAATTGTGGTCTAATGTTACAACATATACTCGGTGTTTTTATTTACTAGCTCAAGTGACACTGGTATTTTTGAAAACACTGTAAAAAGTTCATAGTTCATTTGCTCTGCTTGAGATAAGATAATCTTGATGAACTTTAGGAGTATTCACAAATTTAAATTTGTAAATAAAGTGAGATGTTAAAATATTTCATTTTACTTCATATCATGCCATTCATAATTTACTCTTCCTGGAAATAAAGGGAAATGAAAGGAAACATTAAATTAAAAGGGTTAATGGGTTATACCAGTTTTTGCATGTGCAACAGTAATGCAATTTAGCTTGCTTGCATACCATTTGGCATATGTGGCCCTAATCTATGAAAAGGCACTCTGGTGACTCTGTGCCCTTTGTTCACAGCTGTAGCCTTAGCTCATGCCACAGTGCCTGAAACCTAATGTTCTTTAGATATTTGTTGAATGAATGTATGGATAGATGGATGCCTAGATGCATGGATGGGTAGAATTAAAAAAACAAACTTCCTTAAGCCTCACTTCCTCATCTGTAGCATGGGAATACTAATACTTAACTAATGGGATTATTGTGAGAATTAAAAGCAATAATGTATATAAAGTACTTGGCAGAATGGCTTTCACATGACAAATGCTGAATAAATTGTTGCTTTAATAAAATATAAAATTCTGGTTATTTTAAATAACTATTTTTTGCCAGGCATTAAAACTACCCTTGTGAGTCTAAGAAACAGAAGTGAATTTGAATTGTAGTTTTATATTCTTTGTGTCTAGAAAATAATGTTTCATCACAAGGTAAGAGCTTTCTTTTTATGACTAAGAGCCTGATGCAGCCGCTTAACAACTGACAGTGACTCTGGACGGATCTCCAGTAGTCTGTTAGTTAGAAAACTGCGATCAATAAATGGGAGTGCTCATCTTCAAAAGCCCATTTCAAAGCTCTTTTGGTACTTTGTAGCATTTTAGTTGCCTTTCTTGGCAACTTATTAAAAGGAAAATTTGGATCCATCCACACAGAGTTTTCAAAAATTATTTTTGTATTAATAATATAGTATTCCAATGACATTTCATATTTATAGATTATTATATGGTAATTTTTTGTTCCACTCTCTCACCCCAGTAGAGATTAATAAGTCCCTATTGCAAGTTGACAAAACTCTCTAGATAGAGTTCTGTTTTTACTTACGTTTATCAAATATGCAATGAGTGAACTATCTCAAAACAATATTTAGAATGAATGCTTGCTTATATGACAGAAAATTGATGCTGTTCATAGTCTGCATATGCAACCGGATGTTATTTTGTTCTCCTTGCCTGATTTCTGGCTACATAGGCAGAATTCTATCACCATTGTGTTCAAAGATCAAAAACAATAATAACACTAGATACCACTTGTGTTTATGTGAACATGAAGTGAATGACCAAAAGCAAACAATAAAAACAAACAAACAAACAAACAAATGAAAACGGGATGAGGACAGATAGAAGCAAAGTCATGGAAGGGGGCATAGAAAGTGAAAAAGGCTGATGTCACTGAAGAATACTATGTTCTGACGATGATTTTACACTCATGTATTGAGCAATATTTGCAAGGAGACAAAAAATATTACTTTCACAGGAATAAAGATTATTTTAGAGTTACTTCTTGTTGGTGATAAATAACTTCATTTAAAAGCACAATCAAATTTCTTGAAATTGTTTTCCCCTTCAGTGCTATTTTTGTTATTATTAAGTTTTCTTTCACTCTAACATTAAATGCAACTATAAAGCTCTTTGAAAAATAAAGTATATTATCTAGATGCTTTTTTCTTTATTCAATGAGTATCAAATGTATTAACCATACCTATAAAATATAAATAAGACATGGATTTAATGTCTTTTGAATTTGTCATTTTAGCTAAGTGACTGAATAATATATTCTAGTCAGCCTTTCCATTTTCTGATACTTCTTTTTGCCATCCACAAGTTTTTGCATATTGTAAACTTTTCCTCCTTTATAGCTAGCTTAAGAAAATAAAATATTGGAGTCATAGAATTGACTTCTGGAGACTTTAAAATATATACTAAAATAATATGTTTTGCTTTCTTCTAATTTGATTGGAATGTGCTCAACTTGTGATCCTTGAAAAATTGTTTTATTTTAATAAAATAGATCTAAATATACCTTTGACACTCAATTAACATCATTATTTAGCTATGATATTTCCATGTGTCAGATTTCTAGAGTATTGCCATAATGTAGCACTTTGGCTTGCAGGAGACAGATTTTGAAAGTAAATTATTTACTTGTATTAAAATGAAAATATTGTTAGTATTGGTTTCATTTGAAGAATTATTTCAAAAGTACTTGGTGCTCTGGATGGGTTTAAATGGAACATGCAAGAGACAGTAATAACAGAGAGATCACATTCTCTCTGTAATTTATTTTAATGCCATCACACAGGGAATTCAAGGCAGATAAAACTTCTCCATTTACAAAGACCAAATGTGCAGAAATGGATTGTCATAATTCCAGATGAATCGATAATACATACTCTTTTGGCACATTCTTTATTAGAAATTGCTTGAAAGAATTTATATTTTATTCTAAGTAAATATACAATCATAGCCTTAAGATCTCTTGCAATATTAGTTTCCCCTTGATGAATTACAATGCAATTTTCTAGCCTACTAATTTCACTAAGGAAGCTAATGACTGGAGCAAAAGTCTAATCAGCTGCCAATCAGGATTCCTTGAAGCGCAGAGTGTCAAATATTGAAACAATTTTTACAACTCATAAAAGCACTTATGTTCCATGATATGTCATAAAACTTGTGATGAAAATCTAATGTTGAAAAAGCTACCTTATTTCTCAAGTTTTTTTGCAAACAAACAGATTTCATATTTAACCAAATCTTTCATTAATGTTCAAGTCCATTAATATAGTTCCATTATGATATCCATTATAGTGCCATTATGTTATTCAGCTATAGCAGAATGATTAGCTATATATAAATGTCAGACAGAGAACTCAGTGGATTCATCATGAAAGTTGTAACAGTGAGATTTTTTTTCATAGGAAAAAATTGGTCTTCCTTATAGTTATAGTGGGTCTTTGTGTTTGTGTTGTAGAAACAATGAGGCAACGCACGTCACTGTCACCATTTGCATCATTTATGTTGTCATCAAGCCTTTATTCCTAACGTAATGGTACATCGTTTCATGAGAAGTAACCTTATTCAAAATCATTAGTTTGTCACTTACCATTTTAGCAACAGAAAGTAGCCTCAAAGCAAACTCTGAAGGTCCTGTGTAATTACATTTCCTTACCATGTCATCCTGCTTTCTATTAAAACACGGCCATTACGTGTGTGTGTGTGTGTGTGTGTGTGTATTTCTTCATCTGCTCTCATATACATAAACATGTGTGGGTGTCCGAGGTTTTGTTGTTAGGTGAGATGTGGGGAGTGTTTCCACACATCTGAATATTTGCTGTCGACCTTCTTGATAATCCTTCTGTTAATGCTTTTTATCATGCTGGCATACCTCATGTGTGATCTTATTAAAGTAATCAACATTTTCCCTCTAAAACAAGTTTGAGAAAATCCTAGTTAAACTATTCTCTTCCACACTTGAGGGCCTTGGCTGTACAGCCAGAAGCTACTAATTCAGGAGGATTTACTTGGCCTTTCCTGAGTTCTCTGAAAAATCTATTAGTGTAAAAAGAACATACTGCACGATCCCCGGGGTTCCTGGAGCTGAGAACTCAAGGATTTAGATTAAGTTACCCAGTTTGTTTCATGATTTGAATTTTTGTTTCTGCAGCTGATGCTTTCCTCTCACATTTTGGCAGAGGCAGAAACCTAACATGAAGATTCCTGGGTACATGTGTAAAAATTTTCTCATTAACCTTGAGGGTGGTGTAATGATAAAAGAGACAATGTTTTGTTTCCTAAAAAAAAAAAAAATATATATATATATATCTCAAGCAAGTATTTCAATGCATTGCAGCTGTGAAGGAGTTGTCACGGCTAACACTATCTTGGCCTGAACATTTGTACAATTGTTTCCCAGGACAAGAATCTGGGGAAACCTGGACTAAGTTCTCACTGGATCCCTTGATTCCTCACAAGACTCCCAGCCCCCCTGGCTCTCAATTTTCATTTCTTAATGCACTCCAGCTAATAGAATATCTCTCATAAATGATGACAAACATCCTTGTTAATAGAACAGATAAATATTCCTGCCACTCTTGACTGAGACACAGGTCTTCTGATCTGGGGCACAACATCCCTGAGGGATGTCTAATTATTCAGGCACCACTATTCTTGTTAATTTTTTTTCCTTTGTCCTGGGAGGGAGTTACTGCTTTTAGGATTACCTCCATGTTACTCTTATCTCAAGAGGGCAACACCATATTTTCCATACTGAATCAGAAAACCCAAGACCACCTCTTTTCCCAAAGAACTACCATTGCTATCCAGGTAGGGCAAAAATGTTTTTCACTAGACTTCAAACCTCTAAAGTCAGTGCCCAAGTTTTATTATCTTTGCCTCCAATGTGCCTGATACACAGTGCCTATTACATGTTATTGGATGATGGGTAACTGCTTAGAGTAATAATAGCTGTTAATAATATCTATGTGACGTTAGAAATAGAGTGGTAGTACAGGTCAGGGTTATAGCTCAACATTTTGGCAAGGTGATATTCATTGGAAAAAAAGAATCCTAAAGATTAGAATGTTTTACATATGTAAGATGACTGATCCAGTACAGTAAAGTAGTTCACTACTCTACATTAAAAGCACATATCAATATTTATATTATAAATAAGATATATTAGGTCATTTATAAAATTTACAAAATGGCTCATTACAGGACTTTCTAACTGAAAGTACCCATATGGCATTTAAAATCTAATTTACTTTTAGTATAATCTTTCTAAAATCTCTTTATTAAATTTAAAAAATTCTACAAAGTAAACCATGCTCAATGTAACAAATGAAATTGAACCAGGAAGTATCAAGGTGTTTAGGTAACAGAAACTAGAAGTCTAATGTGGATCTTTCTACTTCTCTCTTTTTTGCTCATTTAAACATATATAAAACTCTCACACTCAGAAGTTTATCATTTTGTTTTTTTTTTAAATAGAGTCATGCCGTACATATTACTCTGCAACTTATTTACTGTACCTAAGAGTATATTATGAATATTTATTAGGGTCTTGATAAAGATCTAAATTATCCTTTTTAATTGCTGCATAATATTCTCTACTGTTTACCATTATGTATTCAACCAAGAATGTCTCTGTTAAATGAGATAATCTTCACCTATGCCAATTAATCAACTATTCCTAGGGATTTAAGTGTCTGTCTCTCATCTGTAAAATAGAGAAAGAAAAAGAAAAAAGTCTACAATTTCTCCTCAAAATGCTGCATGCAATGAGCTGATGAGGCAACTCCAGAAATTAACATGTTTTCTTGGAAGTAGTCAACAGAACTGGAGTCCTACAGATGTTTAGGAACTCCAGAGGTCCACACTCCTCCACTTCACACTCAAGCCCTGCATAATTAAGGCCCACTTCCCTGCTCAGTTTTGTTAAAGAAATATTTACTTCTTGGAACATGGAAAAAATAAAGGAATCTCAAGTTATGTTCCATTATTCTTCACTTATTTTTTCTGTCCTGGGCTCAGTTAGCTCTGCCATGAAGCATGGACTATCTGGTAGGAGGAAAGAACTTTAGAGATTAGTGAGGCCAGCACTAGTGGGACTGGTCCCAAAGAAGGCATAGCCAGTTTCTTCAAATATGTATCAGTACTGATATCTAAAAAGGTTTCTTCTCATGGGTAGGAATGTCTGGACAGTAGTAATTTAAATCTGGAGGGGAGAGCATCTTCATTGCTTATAGGAACATTCTTCTGAAGTGAGCCATTACCACAGTGCTGGTAGAGAAAGATCCAGCCCCTGAAGAGGAGTTTGCTTTATCTGTGAAGGGGTCCAAGATCTCAGCCCAGTGAGCCAAGCTTCAGGGAAGGACTGCAGTTCTTTTAAGGACATAGAGTGCTAACAAAAAACTGGATTTGGAGGGTGACCAGGGGCTACATATGTTGGGGACTGGCATTCAGCTATAGCTCTGTAAGAAGGTTTGGCCTGGGTATTCTGGATGGCAGGTTAGGATGCAGAGGCTAATGCCAGGGCCCTCCTTTTGTTAGAACTCTACAGGTAATATACTCCCAGGCTTGGTTCTCTTTGAGTCACAGGCTGGGTGGGGCTGGGCCTACCAGTTGAATACTCTCAGTTCTTGCTCTGCATCCAGGTGGGGCATGCATAGACTGATAACTTGTTTTTGCAGTGCTTTTGCAGATTGAAGCTTTGAGTTGAGCCGATAACTTTCTTCTCAGAAAAGTCAATTCCACATATTCAGAAGGAGGGCAGGAGGCAGATGGGAAATTTTGTTATCTCTCTACAGTACTAGACTTAACACAGCCTACTATCAATCTGAGAGGATTTGTTCCAGGTGCTTGCATGGCTGAGATATGAAAAAACGTGTCTTTTCATGCTGGTTGCTACTATTAATATATTTAGGTGGGCAAGTCTTCCTACTTGGAAAAAAAAAAAACAAGTTGGGTGTGTCTGTGACTTACTAAGGAGTTTTAGTAATGTAGAAAACCTAAACACCATGTCATGCAAACATGCCTGATCTTACTTTTAGCTGTGAGAGAGTTGGTTGTCATTACTGACTTCCTATTTCCTTCAGGTCTAGTTGTTGAACTTGATCTATTACTTTACCCTAGACTGGAAAAACAACTTTAGTAATTGTGTCCTCGCTCCTGCTTTCTTTGTGAACTTTGGACTTTTTAAAAATAATGATGGAGATCAGAATTTGTCTCATAGTTATCAATGATTCTCAGCCATGGGAACATTAGAGTTCCACTGTCAAAAATTAGTAATTGTTGTTTTCTTACAGGTTCAAGAATCAAATGGAACTGACTTTTTCTGACTTTCAATTGTCTGTGTAGACTAATAGCAAGCAGCTAAATGTTCATCTGTGATTATATAACCCTAATGGAGATTGGTTTCTTTTATCCTTCTATACTGCTTCCCCACCAAAAGATGAGATTTTTTGAGGGGCAGATATAAATCCATTCCATTGTTCAAAAAAGTTGTTTGTTAGTACAGCTTCCTACTACTCATCAAAGTGCAGCTTTTAGTATAGTTGCCAAAAGCAGTTTTGAATGAAACACTGAAATGAAAAGTTAACTCATGTAATTACAGTCAGAAAACAACAACAAAACACACACACACTCTCACACACAAAACAGGGATGGGTAAGGTACAAGCATTGTTTCCAGACTGAGAGCTGAAAATTACTTGCAGTATGGAAATGAGATCAGTGGAACAGAGACAATATAGAACAAAAAAGGTAATAGTTTCCATAGCCACTCCAAAGAACACTAGGCCTATAGAATGTCAACAGGGGTTATGTCCAAAACAGTGCTCTATATACCGGATAAATTTGGGAAGTACTGAATTAAATGTCATTAAATAGGTTTCATTCCTGTAGTATCACTCACTATGCTGGTGTGCACTATGAATATCTAAGACAGAGACAGTATATGCTGCATTTCCCAAATTTATATGGTCTGAAGGTTCCACTTGAGACAATGCTTCTATAGTGGGATATGATGAAATACCTAAGAGAAAAGAGCCCAGGAAAAGAGTTAAGCACACCAAGAAAATTAGTTTATAAGGATTTACAGAGGGGAAATTGGTACCTCATCGGAACTAGTATTAACTGGACCCTAATCTCAACAGGCATAATAGGGGACCAGAAGAAGAGGGAAGGGTACGGGGAAGAGAAGACAGGGCTGTATATCTTTGGTGATCAAAGCTGAAGTCAACTTAACCAAGGGTATACAGGATTAATAAATGGGAGTGGGGGATAGGAGGTGGCAGGATGAGGCAGAGACTGGAAATCCTGGGTTGTTTTGAATCCAAACCTCAGTCATGAACCATATTACTCTATTAAAATAAAGTCAAGGGATGAATGTCACATACATAATATATCAGGAAGTCCAAGTGTGAGATAGCTACAGTGCTATAGGCCTAATTCCTGTATCCGGGTATGTGTCTCTCCAGATGCTTTTGGCCTCACTTGTCTCTTGTTCCAGCGACAGCTGTGGTGACCAGTTCTGCAGGGGCTCCATCTAGCTTCACCAAGGAACAACCCACCAGTACCTCACCAAGTCCCATTCCCACTCTGGATTTCTGTGTTGATGCTTCCTGGAAAACTCAGGCTGAGGCAGTGTCTCAGCTATTTAGCAGATTCTGTTTCTTATTTATCAGAGCGTAATTATGAATTTATAAACATTCATATTATAATTAATCCCACTGGAGTGTTTATTAGGGTCTTGGTTATATGATAAATAGTTGTAGTTTTAAAAGCCCTAAGAACTATCTGGTCACTTGACAGATACCGAGAAAGGGCATAGAGATACCCAACGAGGGGAGGTCACCCCATCAATATTTTGGAAACATATGATTGCCTCATATTTTATATTCCTATCATTGTTTTCTTTTAGTTATTTTACATATAAGTTTAGACAGTTCACTTTTGGGAATCCCCATTCAGAAATTTATCTCCTAACCTAAAATAATTTAACTTGTAAGTAGTGACGTTCAGTGTTCTGGTTATAATAATAATTTTGCATATTTCAAAATTACAATAGAAAGTAATTTTTCCATAATATTTTATTTCAAATGACAGCTACCTGATATTTCTTTTTTCAAACTATGATAGCTGCAGCATTTATAGATACCACATACATTGTTATTAATTTCAAACACATCACTTATTCCACAAGAATTCCATTTTTGCTTATCTAATTTCTCTCCCTTTTTAATATTGAGGGAAAAAGTATGAGATTATTTGACTACTGAATTTAATAATACGATAGTAACTTAAAACAATAATTAAAAGTTTTGGAAGATGAAAAATAACAACAAAGACAACAGCAGCTTTTCCTAAACATGACTCAAGAACGATTGATATTTTAGCCAACACATGGGTTTTATATGCCACATAATGAGGACCTGGGCTCATTCAGACCAGCAGGTTGAAGGAATTCTAAAGCTGGAGATCTTTTAAAGATGACAAAATGACTACAAATTATCTCAATATATAATGAGAGGATAATAGTTCTTTTCTGTTTGTCCTTGGTAAAGTCCTCAAGGTTGCATATGATGTTCTATTCATTTTCCTCAGTCACAATAGCTATTTATTTTGCCACTGGAAAGGAATCAAGACTTTAACAATATCCGTGTCTCATATTTGGGCTTCCTAACATGTTATAATGTACTGTATGTTCATTTCTTTCCTGTATTCCAGTATAGTACTGTGTTAGGACTGAAGTTTCGAGTCAAATAATCCAGGATTTCCAATCTCTGCCCCATCATTCATTAGCCCTATATATCCTTGATTAAGCAAGCTGCTTGACCTCTCTGAGCCTCAGCTAATGAAACGGGGGTCTTATAACTCACATCATAAGAACACTGGAAACTTTAAATGATCTAATGTGTTGTAGTAGACTTTGTTAGGGTCCTCATTTATACACCTGAGATCCTCTTTACTGAGAATACTTCCTACTCACTGCCTTTATTCTAGCTGCAGGATCATTGTTGGCTCATTCCAAAGCAAACAGGAGGTCTACAAAAATAAGGCCTCCAAAATCAATCCCTTCTCTGGAATACCTCTGAGGCATGTTTTATACATTTTCCAGAGTTCTCCAGCAAAATTGAGCTCCAGTTGCCTATAGAAGTTGCTTGCTCGCTAGTACCTCCTACCTTTTCCTTCCTGGCCTTATTTCTCCTTCCCTTAATGATTTTCCTGGGATCTCCTTTTGAATAAATTACTTACACCTAAATCATTGTCTCAGGGTCTACTTCTGAGAGGACTAAAAATAAGATATGTGAAAAGCACTTAGTATAGTGTCTGGCACATAATAAATGATAATACTTATTAATTCCAGAGGACATATTTGATTAGTGTGTAAAACAGCAAGGAGTTATATTTTTGAAAACTACCCTCATGGCTTCCACATCTGTTACTCTTTTTTTCATTTTCTCTTCTTTTAAAAAAATCATTCTTTGAAATTTGTTTTCTATTTGAACAGTAGGAGCATGTTCAACAGGCAAATTTGGACAGTGACTACCCATGCATTAATTTTTCTACCTTTTACAATAAAATGTTCTGACTCTTCTCTTGGTCTGGCAGTTCATCAGAAAAATAATAAAAGCAGAATGTTAAATGTATATGTAAGAAAAATTTTATTAATTTCTGACAGCACTGTATAAAAGCAAGAGCTCTCTATTTCACCAGAAGGGCTCAATTTCCCCTTCTTAGCAAACACTGAACATTGATAGTGTGTTATGATAAATTAACTATAATACCTTCGGAGGCCAAGTGTCTTAGAAAAAAGCAAAAGTAACATCTTAGGCAAAATGGAAAGCATTAGATTCACACCTGTAACTCATTAATTTTAACCAAGGGTTAGATTTCACAGAAAACAATTACTAGGATGGATTGAGTTCTTTCATACATAGTTTTTTTTTTTTAAATTATAAGATTCTGTTGAATATTTTCCCTGACCATAGTTGCCCTTAGTAATATCCAGAACTGGTCGCCACGGATTACTTCATTGTTTCTTTCTTTGGAGACTGACTGAGAATGGTTGACTATTTATTAGAACATTAAAAAATCAGACTAAAAGAAAGGATGCCTCCTTCTATTTCATCTTTTTATTCTATTAATAAAAGAGTATAGCTATGTTGTCAGTGGAATAACAGTGTGATAAATGCACTAATTACCTCTGTAATACAAAGCTTATTATAAGTCAAAATTGGATGCTGTGTGTGTTCATGTCTGTGTTTTGCTTCTATAGTTGTTCATTTGTTAATAGTTGTCTGTTTACACACAGGTCTTTAAAGATGCATAACTTAGTGATGGCCCGTTACAGGGGCTCAAGCCTTTAATCCCAGCACTTTGGGAGGTCAAGGCAGGATGACTGCTTGAGGCAGGAGTTCAAGACAGGCCTGGGCAACATAGCAAGACCCAGTCTCTAAAAAAAAAAAAAAAAAATTAATGATGATAAAATCATGTTTAGTTGGGTCTGGGTTTTAAAATTTACCTAACTCTTCTCAAATGTCATTGTTTACAAATTCCAATAACATTATTGCTAAGCCATAAGAGAAAAGGAATTTTTTAACTTCTTTTTGCTTTGAGTCTATTTTTACCTTTATGCACATGTTTTAATATTCCTTCCCTTTACCTCTTCTCCTAATGAAGTGATATTTCTATGTGTTACCATTCAGGGCTATATGCAAATATAGCTATATTGTTGGTAGATTGACATAATGATCAAATAGAAATTAACCCCCTGTGATTAATCAATAAAACTCTATGGACCTGCCTTCACTCAAAATTGTTGCTGTTGAACATTTTAGCTATGAGTTAACTGGATTTCTATAAAATGATAGAGGCTGTCCTAAATTCCAAAGCTCTATGATATCTTTTTATTTTCTGAGAAGCCATTTGTCACTGTGACTTATTGCACATAGGCTGGTTTTCATTCCTTGGAAATAGAGCTGAAAAAAGGAGTTTTGGAGTCCTCTACCTCCTTTTGTAATTGAAGAAATCAAGGCCCAGAGTATTTGTGAAACTTTCCCATAGTCATATAGCTAAGTAAAAGGAAAGACTGGAAATAGAACCCTCTTCTGCCATAGCCAATCCATTTCCCTTTAATCCACCTTTTCCGCCAGGTGACCTGTGGCATTTCCACATGGAACTAGAGGATGTCTCCCTTTATCTTGCCTGATATAGTAGGATCATGGAGATCATGAAAGATTGGAGGTATGAGAGGTTTCCAAGACCCCTTCTCTCTACTCCATTTTGTATTTTGTAGGAGAAAACTGAGTCCAGAGATTTGGGATGGCAAAAAAAATTTATACAGCCAATTTGTGATCTCATTACAGCCATTTTAACTTTAAAAGGGTGGGGATCAAAACTGCTTTTAAAGCACAAGCTGAACTGTTTCCTCATCCAAGCTTAAGAAAGAACTCATGACTCCATGTAAAACAGCTATTCATTTCCGTCTGGCACCAATAGAAGTATCCTAGTTCATTTACACATTTTCCTCTCTCTATGATATAGGTTAGCTAGTTTATTTATATATCCTTGCCAAAATTGGCAATGCATGTTGGCTAAACCATACCTTATGTAGAAAACACTATTCATATTTTATTGTAATACCTTTAGCAGCCCTTTACAGACATTGCGATTAAAATGTGTACATCAGGGTTGTTGCTGCAAAAATGGCCAGCCAGTGAGTTTGGCTTCAGCTCAGTGACCATTGCAGTTGATATGAGAGGTGTCATTACTGTGGGGGTTATATTGTTGTCATGAGATTATTTTCTGATAAATACTCCTAGTAAAGAATTTTGGAGTTTTCATCTTGAAAATTGCTCTGTTTCTACTCTGTTTGTGGGGAGTATTTTCTCTGTGCTGTCTTAGCTTTCTTTGTTTCCTACGCTGTAGGTAAGAGTTAAGATGTACATGGCTGTCTTCTACTTAATAGACCTCACTGCCTCCTCACATGGCTGGTGACATACTCTTGATAACATGTATGTAATAACAATATTCTCTCTCACACTTACCCACATACACACAGACTGACACACTCTCCTAAGAGGGGGAATGTATACTGTTCTTGCCATATTGTTATTTCATACATTTTTGCTCTATTTTACATTTTCCAATGCATTAGCATTATGAATTCTTAAATTAATGTACCAAAGGGCATTTACATAATTTTGAATATGTTGATTCAAAATCATTTAAAAATATAATCTAATAAGTTACAGTGCCTCATTCAATGATTCAACTTAGCATCCATTTCTAAGTGTGTTATTACTTATTCATTAATTGAAGTCCTTTAATTTTATATTCTGCTCCTGGCAATTGTGGCTTATTTGGTACTTGTTACAGCCACTTTAGACAAGTAAATAAAAATCAGATGAAAAACCTCAGCAACAGCTGGAAATAAACCAGTAGTTTCTGTTTGGGTTTGGCAGAGCGAAACACTGCAGGGCTGTGCATGGAAAAATACCAGCCTGAACTGCTACACACTGTGAGAAAAGATTACACATCTCTGGGGTTTTGGCTTTCTAATTACTGGGGTTTTCTTTGTCCATGAAGAGTGTCACCTATGTGGCAGGGCGACAATATAAAATAATTAAATCATTATCACAAGGGTAATAGTATATGTCTTTCTGGTTTAGCTGTGATAAGAAAACCTTAAACCAGAAATACATTAAATGTTGTAGAACAATATGAAAAGACTCTTTGAGAGGCTTACTCTTGTGTTGTTTTAAAATTTCCTTCACTAATATTTAGTTCAAGTACATGATAATTCTAGGGAATTACCAGTCTTTATCAGACCACCCAAGGTAGAATGATGCTTTGCCAATAAGTAAAGCCATTGGCCTGTAATAACTTGCTTCTGACTTCTAAGTCACATTCATTTGGGTAAGCAGATGTCTCGAAAATGACTGAGTGGCTTAGCATACTGAACTTATTTCTTTCCTTTTCTAAAAACGTATGGACATAGTTCAAATAAAAAAGACATAAGATTGTAAGAACCTGATAATTTCAGTAACATGTTTATATAATAGAAACTGCATTATGGTTTAACCTTATTTAAAGTGAATTATCTATTTGTATATTTTTTTTTTCAATAAACAGTTTCACTTTTTAAGATGATAAGGAAAAAAGATGATTAAGGTCTGGAAATCTTATCACAAGGCTATTTAAAATTAGTTATGTCTAGTTATCTACTTTAATTATAAATTTGCCAACTGCTTATGTTCATACTCTGATTAATTGCTCTTTTCTTCCAAGTTACACTCATTTTGAAAAAATCAGGTAAAACCATAGCATGTGAAACTCTTAAACTTGTCTGGAGACAGATATCTTGATCTCAGCAACTTAAATCATCTTAATACTTTCTGGAATAAGACCAGGAATGGAGGAAGAAGAGAGAAATATTTTTTTTATTTTCCCTAATCTTATTTCTTTTTTCAGCAGAACTGTACTCTTTAAAACTAGAAATCCGAGCCTTTGATCTGCTGAATTTATCTCTTACTTGAGCAATTAAGCACAATCTAAGCCCAGTGCTATTTATTTCTCCCTTTAAAAAGTGAGGATGATACCTTTTGCCTATTTTCTTTATATCTATGCTTCAAGAGTATTTTAAAACAATGGTTCTGAGACATAAGCATGATCAGAATCACCTGAAGTGCTTGTCACCATCCAGATTGCTGGATCCTACCTCCAGAGTTTCTGATTCAGTAGGTTTGGGAAGGACCCCCCAAATTTACATCTCTATTAATAACAGATTCCCCAGAGAGACTATTGTTACTAGTTCCTGGGACACTTTCAGAACCAATGTCTTAAAACTACCAGCCCTTTCCATAAGAGAATGGTAAGAAAATATACCACATATTAAGAGATGTTATCTCTTGACTTGTGAGAATATTAGAAATTTTGTACTTATACGTTTCTCTCTTCTCCACATTTTCCACAAGTTATATATAATACATATGATCAGAAAAAAAAATAATAATGTACCTTTTTAGAAGAACACTTATTGAACTATTAATTCATTAATCTCTATTCACATTTCCTTTCTGATGTTTCATAGCAATATAGTAATGTCAGTCTTTCTCATCTACTGGAGCAAAGACTTTCTTCCGTGTCTTCCAAGGTTGCTCTCACTCAGCAACCACCAGACAACTGCTTGGTTCCTATTATAGTACAGTTCTGATTGTGCCAGAATTTAGTACAAGGAATGCTGGCTCCCCAGAATTAGTAAATCATCTTATTATACTTTAAAAATTCTCCCAATTTTTTTCTCTCCACCCTCTCTCAGATTATAACTCCAGAAAGTTCTATATAGACCTAAACACTATTGGGAAAAGGGTCGGTGGACAAATGCTGGGCACCATGTATGTTCAGATATTAAGAAATTCTGCTCTTCCTTTTGGAAGTTTATTCATTTTTGACAAATTTGCCTCATGCAGAGCTCCTTAAAATAAATCAAACAAAATAATATAAAACCAACCTAAATATGTCTTCAAAGTTTCAGCCATTTCTTTTGTTGCTTCTCTTATAGTAACCTTCTCCTAGACACTTTTCCTTTTAATTTTTATCACAGATTTTAAAAAAATAAACTATGTATCCTAAAAAAAAAAAAAAAAACCTTTCAAATATCTTACATTCTTTTATTTATGACTCTTACAGGCATGTGAGGGTAGGGGGCTTGGTTAGAGAGAATAAAGGTTATAACCTGCTCTGTCTGTTGAGACAGTGATTTTAATTACATTTAATTCCCATTCACTCTCTATGTTACTTGATCCACTCATTGGTTTAAAAGCATATTGATAAATACAGCCATGGCTTAACCTCTTGCCCTTCAACTTGTCTAGAATTGCATCCAGGCTTAAGTGAGTTTGCCACATTTAGATGTCATACTTTGTTACTGATGAGAAAGTATTGAGATCCCTGCTAGATAGTGGAGCCTATGTTTTTCTAAAGAAAAGTCCATATTCCATTATAAAAATAAATAAATAACTTGTTGCAAAAGGCTTTCAAGATGTTGACTCATAGTCAAACTGTAAGTAATGGCTTGAAAAAACTTAATGTACCTATGCATCTCACGTACATATTAATGGCTATCTCCTTCATAAATGCTTTAGAATGTTTCGGTAAATATTTTCCTAAAGATATTTAACTTATTTGTTAATTTAGTAAGTAATCACCAAAATATATATTGTATATGACATTACACTAACTAGGCACATATATGTAATTTCATTCAGTCAAGGTTAAGAGCACAACTTTAAATATACTTTTAGACATATTTTTTCTTGAGAAACCAGGATATAATAGAAATATCAAATATTTATATGTTTTATTAACAAATCTATGAATTCAGACAAAAAAGCAAATTTATAATCTCAATCCCTTCAAAAACACATTTTTCTTTGTTTTTGTGTTTTAATAAATTGCTTCCAATGACATGGAAGTGCCTGCTTTTACTGATCAGCACTGGCAGGATGCAAGGGCTCCAAATATGGTGACAAAGAAGTTTACAAATTATATTGTAAAAAATAAGCAATTGTGAGAAACAGTTACTGCAATATGAAATATTCTTCCACAAATCATTGACCTCCATAGCAGCTTTAAACACATTTATGTTAGATTGGATTCTGGTCTAGAAAGCAAAAGGGGACATTGCTGAGACAATTGGCAAAATTCTAGTAGGATGCTAGAGTTATACTGATGTTGATTTCCCAACTCAGAAGGTAGTAAGGCGGTTGTGGGGGAGTGTCCTTGTTTTGGGGAAATATGGAGTACAACATTTAGGAGTGATGGAGCATCAGTCTGCACCCTGCTTTCAAACCATTCAGAAAGACCATTAACGAGAAAATGAGACTGTGTATGTGTGTATCTATCTATCTATCTATCTGTCTATATATAGTGGGGATACAATATTAACAATTGAGAAATCTGGATGAAGGAGATATGGAAATAAAGAAGTTCGTTATACTGGCTTTGCAAATCTTCTATAAATTTGGAATTATTATAAAAATAAATTATATGAAAAGATAATGCAATATGTAGTTATACACTTATTGCTGCAATGTTTCTCAGATTCTTTCTGCAGTCCCCAACCACCTGTGCCCCTCCCTGCCCCAGTCCATGGAAAAATTGTCTTCCATGAAACTTAGGAAAAGGGGGTGCACACAGCAGGAGGTGAGCATTGGGCAAGCAAGTGTATTTACAGCCACTTCCCATCGTTGGCAGCTCTGCCTGAGCTCCGTCTCCCCCCTCCAGCCATCTCCTCCACCCCTCTCCCCGTACCTCTCTGTGGAAAAATTGTCTTCCATGAAACTGGTCCCTTGTGCCAAAGAGTTTGGGCACTGCTGCTTTATATCATGATATTTACTTTGATTCTACATGTCATGGCATTTATCTTTATATTTAAACAATTTGTACAAACTATTGGTCATATAACATTCTGAGTAGATAATTTAATTTTGGCTTTGAATAAAGAAAACATTATAATTGTTCTTCCTACCACTTTGTGTTTTATGACCATTAACAGAAAATATTGATGGCTTTCTATATTTTTCACCAATGGATTCACTTTATTTTCTATGACTCTTCTGGGTTTATAGTTCTAGAATGTATAAAAATATAATACAATTTCAAGATCTAATTAAAGCACTTTGTTGCATATAGCATTGTCTTTTTTTTTCACTGTCTGGAAACATATTTTTAATTTTGTCCATTTTCTTCTTGTCCATTACTAAGGGGGAAAAATAGATGATTGTAGGTTTCACGAAAATCACAATAGATGGGAAAGAAAACATTGTATTTTCTCACATGTGCATCAAATACCAGGGTTCTGGCTCATAATTCAGGAAGAGGACAAAAAGATACAACTGGAGTCCCTCCTAGTTCCACTCTTACAGCCAAAATCCTGACATTCAGGCATATTTACAAGACCCATGTTTCAGTAAGCCCTTATGTGCTTTGAGTGGGCTGAAAAGAATGTGAAATAATTTCACATGGCAACTTTTTCAGAGGCTGGGTAGGAACATGGCATTCTCTTTGAAAGAGAAAATCCTTTTTGCTTTTAATAATAACCATTGCTTTCTTTCCTTTTGGTTAGGCATGCACTAACATTAGAAGATTTACTTTGGAACTTATGTAGACTGTTATCAATGCATGCTAGTATGGGGGACAAAATTTGTATCACTACCATGGAGCTGTAATACCTGCAGGTTGCATCATCTTGACTTGGGACCAAAGCCAGTTCTTGACACCTTATGTTCCCTTTGAAACCAACACCAATGTATAGAATATTTCTGATATTAGATAAAATAATAAAGCTAATGATAATCACAGTGCCCACCATTTAATGAACATCTTCCATGTCCTAAGTGCCTTTACATTCTTGATCCAAGCTAATTTTCAAAACCATACTTAAAGATAAGAAGTATTGTTTGTATTTTACAAATAAGGAAACTGAGCCTCAACAGGGCTAAGTGGCTTGTGTAGCATCACAAATAGTAGAGGTAGATGAGAAATTTGCACATTCTATCTGACTCTGGAACCTGCCCCTTTTTTACAAAGCCTGCCCAAAGTCTGAGGGATAACAAATAGTTACTGGCATGGCTAAGAGAAGTTATAGGTGGACAGACAACATTGAGGTATCGAAAGATGGCAGATTTTGCTGGGTGCAATAGAGTGGAGAAAAACTGACAAATCCTCTGATGTAAGGTGCAAAGAACTTTGTTAGGTAATTATTATATGTGACTCTGATGCAATTTTATTAAAGGCTGTATCTTCTTTGCATTTCTATCCACAATGCTTAGTGGTACTTGGCAAGTAGTAGGGCCTAGGAAGTCTTTGTTAAATAAAAGAGAGAATAAATTATGTAATAGAAGAGTAGTTTATTGAACAGTACTTTAGTGACCTTAGTGACTAGAATTAACTGATTGAAGAGTTAGGGAGGAATTACCACTTAAGACTTTAAGAGCAGTTTTTTGTTTATTTGTTTTTTTAACTGAAGTATGGATAAGAGGAGTAAGGTAGTAAGGTTTACAAAGAATTAAGAATCAATTAAAAAAATACTAAGCCCTGACCTAACGAGTTACATTTTTAAGCATTACTGTAATAAAGGAATAGATATATAAAAGTAGTAATTATCTTCTTTTTTCTTTACTGTTTCCATTGGTTGTATTTTTTGCTTTCTCCTTAGCTAGAAATGCCTAGGTCCCACAGATATTATGCCTGCTGATTTTATATTACTTAAGTCGCATGGTTTTTCTTTTAATTGTCAAGCCATTCTTACCTAATTTCAATTCATACTCCTAAATTAGTATATTAGAATATTTTTCCTCAAGCCATCTTTCTTAGCATAATTAACTTATATATATCCATTCTTTGAACTGCGTTTCCTCCCACAGACACTGGGAGGTGGTCATCAAATTCTCTGAGGGTACTTTTATCTCCACATTCAAGAACACCTCCATTTACATTCTCCCTGGATTATGAGCTATTATGCTCCATAGGAATTTGGAGGCACCATTTTCTTCAGCCTCCTGGTAATAAACTGTTTTTTTTCTTTCATCAGTTCTAATATTCATTTTCAACAGAAACTATCAAGATTACCATTATACTGTTTGCTAACAAGAGGCATGCTCTGTTTAAACATGCTTTGTTGCGAAAACCTAGACTCCTTTTCTATAGGGCCAAAATTAAATCAGGCATGAACATAGTCCATGAGGTTTTCTGGCTCTGCCAAGGTCTCAGCCTTCCACCTCTCCCATTAAGGGTTAGGAACCAAAAGGCTTTGGTTTGAGTAGCGAAGCCATGATGTCCCAAAGCGTGTTCATTATTAAGTTCTGGCTTTTGCAGAACTTAAAACAGGATAAAACCTCCAAATGATAACTTTCTCCAGATATTTATGATATATAGTATATAAATTCTTTATTACCTAGGAAGAAATACTGCTGTATAAAAATAATCAGTATTTTTCCTAAACAGAGCATATTTCTGAATTAATTTCTGAAAACATTCTTAGCAGAAGAGTTTACAGAGAGTTGGGGACATTCTGCGTCCCTTAACTTTTGATTTCTATGCAGTGGAGCTCATGGCAAATTGTCCTTTCCATCCTTCATTTACGTTCTAAAGCAGTGGTCTCCAACCTTTTTGGCACCAGGGACCCGTTTCATGGAAGACAATTTTTCCACAGACCAAGGGTGGGGTGAGGTGGGAATGGTTTCAGGATGATTCAAGTGTATTATATTTATTGCACACCTTATTTCTACATTGTAATATATAATGAAATAATTATACAACTTACCACAATACAGAATCTAATGCCACCACCAATCTGACAGGAGGTGGAGCTCAGGCAGCCATGCAATCGATGGGGAGTGGCTGTAAATATAGATGACACTTTGCTGGCTTACCCATTGCTCACCTCCTGCTGTGAAGCCCAGTTCCTAAAGGGTCATGGACCGATATGGTTTGGGGTTTGGGGACTTCAATTCTAAAGTACTGAGTCACTTTAGATTATTTTTAAACAACATCTTATGTTTCCAGACTCTGCTTCATTTGCAAATTTAAGAACATTGAAATATTTTAAATGCATGTTTTTTTTAAAGAAAATGACTCCATGCAAATGGCACAGCTAAGTCCAAACACTGTATTATTTATTTCCCTACCATTTGACTTTTTGAGTTTTCTTTCTTAATATTTCAGTTCTGTAGATTTCATGTGATATACTGGATGTGAATTACTGAAGTGTTGTTTAGGTGGCAGAGGGATAAATGTTTTCTTAATGGGTTCTTTAAAAATTGCAGCTGTAGAGGCAGGATTGCTCTTGTTTCATCCTGACAGGAATGGTGGATTTAATAGGTTCCCCAGAGCTTTTTATCACATTATAACTCTTTCTGTGATGGTCAGTTTTGGGTCCACATTATGTGACCAGACTTTCAACTTGTTTGAACTGCTGTCAGGCTGCTCAGGAATTGAAGGCTACTAGATAGTTCTGTTGTTTTCCAATTGGGAAAACAATAATCCTGCCTGAAAACTTCTGACAAGGTCCAGAATTGTGCTCTTTATAGCAAAACTGAGTCAGACTGATACCTGGAAGAATCTATACCTTCTCCAAGTAAAGTAATACGGCTGAAATGTCTTATCATAATGTAAATCTGTGTTGCTTTGCTCTACAATGGCGGCTTGTCTATCTCTTGCCATCATTCATTCCCTGAGGTTGAAACTGTTATCACATCAACAATGTTCCCTTCTCAGTTAGCTTGCATTGCTAGTCAGCATTCCTGCAGAAATCACAATGTTTCCTAAATGTTCTCCCCAGATCTAGTGTGTGGTATTTAAATTGAGGAAGCTCAGACATGTCTTGAAAGGAACTGAAGTATTGCATCTAGTCTTGCCAATCCACTGATTAAAATTCTTGCCAAGTGTTACATTATGCACAGCTTCCTTATTTTGGCTGTAAATTTCATTGCATATTTTTCTAGGATGAGAAAGTTTGTGCTTTTTATTTCATAAGCCCACATAATAAACACAGCTTTCTTCAAAACCGTTTGAGGTGTTGGATGCATGTGCTGTGTTAAATATAGGGCTCCTTTGTGGAGGAAAACACACGTGGCTCATTTTAACTTCTCCCACAAACATTTTAGATGGGGCAAAATGGTTCCACTGGGGAAAAAGAAAATAGACATTTCGATGAGCTGCAGGATTATCCAAGCCATGGCTTTATCCTCTGTGAAATCTCTTTTCGACAAACTTGAAGAATGAAAAAACTTTCTTTATTGGCACAGAGAAAACCCACTCCCCGCCTTCCTCATAGCCACTGCCACTTGTTCTGCCCCCATATTTTAAATTCTTAATAGGTGAGTATATGAATCGAAAGCCCTCACTAAACCCTTACCTAGCATAAAACATTGTGTAGTGTCCGTTCAGCTATCATTCTGAAGAAAAACTCCCAATGTCTCGGAGAGGGAACAAACAGGTTTAAAGGGAGATTTGTCTAGAAAAGGACATAAAACAAGGGCTTTGTACTTCGTGCCTGGGTCTGGATTTGGAATAAGGGGAAGGAAACTGAATGATTTGCTCCATTTACTTCTGGAAATGTATTTTTGCTTTGGCAGCAGCCTTGCAGAAGAAGTGCATCTTTGAGGTTCTGGAGGTTGAATCTGACATTCAAATAACACAGGCCAGAGTACCGGGACTGAATGTCCACTGCGGGTTTGATTAGCACCAGGACCCTCCTTTAGGTTCCACTTGCAAAACTGCTACTTCCTTTCCCTAAATAAATAATTCTAAAATTTTCTTTGTTTTAGGAGAAACATATCTCAACCTTTTAATTTAGAAATATTTTAAATGAGTACATGGCCATGCAACGTTAGTTACAAAAGTCACATGTGGTACTATTCATTCTGTTCTCATATCAGTTTAGGTCAAATATTTTTAAATGCAAAAATTTAATTTGATCTGTGGTCCTTTTCTTGGCTCTTTGAGAAAATTTTTACTAACACATTTCCTTGAAAATTTAGAAGTCTCAAAGGCAAAATCTTCATTCATATAGGCAAATATATTGAATTTTTTACTTGAAAGAAATAATAAAATTTCATCAAAATGATAAACTACTAGGAGCCTCATTAGATAACATTTTCCTATGACAAAAAAACAGAATCAAGTTATGAAATAAGTAGTATTTTGCTAAAAATTAACCTTTACTAAGTGAAGCCCAACTTTTTTAATCAAAAAAAATGTCAAAAAGAATAATTTTATCACTTGTCAAAATGATGAAAATATTTTCTGCTCCTAAGTTTTTTCTTTACATAAGATTATCCCTCAAAGCTCCCCTTAAAAATAAATAATGGGAAAAGAGTTGATGTTTGGACTGAGGCAATGAATGTCACTTTCATGTGTGTACTATGGAGAAAGGGTTCCTTGTTGGTCATTTCCTTTCCAGAGTTACAGATACACTATAGTTAATCCTTTTAAAACTGTGGAAAACAGAGAGATTGGCAAACAGTTTACCAAAACAGATCCTCTTTTGTATGTGTCAAGATTTTATATTTTTTCAAATACATATATAGGCGGGTTTTTATCATTTTCCTTTAGACATGCAGGTGAAAGTTCAGAGAGTTTTTTTTTTCTCCTAAAGATTTTTAATCCTTTTTCATCTCACCTAAAAGCATTAGTATTTCCTGGAGCAGATGGACATATAGCCATAAAATGACATATTTACTTCTTTATAGGAAGAAAATTAGGAGAAGAAATTCTATAACATGATTGAAGTTTAAAAGATAAATTCCTTGAGGAAGGATTACCTTTCTCCATAGATCTCATTCTCTGATAAAACAAATGAAATTGTCTCAGAGGCACCTGTTAATATTGACCTACATCATCCCCAGTTCTGAACTTGTGTCCCCAGCCACTGGGAAGTTTCTGGTAGAAAAGGAAGTATTAAGTGGGTTCACTTCTTATTTCTTGGAAAGAGAAAGATCTCCCCTTTTCTGCCACGTTTCTGCTTGACCTGGGCTCTATTAAGAAGACTTCCACGGAAACAAGGGCACAGTGTGTGCCTTTTACCTGGGTGAAACCACACACTAGAAACAGGTCTATTATGAAAATACAGCTACTCTGAGAATACAGCTACTATTTCTTCTTTACTAAAGGTCAAAATTTCCATTACTGCTTAGACTCTATTAATAACAGGTTTGAAGATTATTTTGAGGAATTGTTCTTTCAAGGAATATAGTGTTAGGAGCTGCCTTTTCATAGTTCTTTGAGAAGGGTCTCTGCCTGGATGGAGGAATGAAGATGCCCTTGAATTTCTTCTCAAGTAAATTTGCCAATTTTTTACAAAGGTTTGTTAGCTTTTGAGGAACTGTTCAGAATACCAGAGATGTTTTCAGTTTAATAGCATCTTATAGCACCATTTTCACCAGCTGATATATCCTTTACCTGAAAATCCCTGTCATCTCTGATGACAAATTTACTCCTCATTTAGACTGTCTCTGTGGACTACCAGAAAAATATGATCCTCGTTCTCTACTCTGGATCCTTTAGTAGCATCTATCTTTAGTAAATTTAGCCTTATTGTTGATGGAAATATCTCTCCCTGGTAAGAACTGATGAAATACAAGCAATCTTAAGGTTACATGGCCACAAGACTGGCATATTCTAGGGTTTTCCCAGCCACCATTCCTTCTTTAATGATGTGGTCAACACTACCCTGTCCCCTCCACTGAACTGTTGGGGCTTTTGTCCATTGTGGCAGTCTCTTTTCAAGGTTTTGTCAATTTAGAATTTCCCAGTAATTAATACTTCTGTAATGGCCAAAGAGAGGTTTCTCATCCAGAACTTCAAGGAATATGTCTCAGATAAATCAAAATGTATGCTTACAACATTTAGAAATGGCTTTAGGCTCCAAGTTATAGAAACTATAGAAACCCCATCCCCAACCCACAGAGTAATGTACACACAACATAAGCTCATTTTTTAAAGGTAAAATATTTTCTCTCATTGAATGAGAAGTAGTTCAGGGCTAATATGGCTCCTCCACAGATGATGTTAGAGATTCAGACACCTCCCACCTGTTCTTCTTACCACCCCATGGTGTAGTCAGCATGCTCACTCACGCTTACCACCGTGTGTTAGTCTTATGCGGGAAGATGGATGAATAGGAAATCAAAATAATAATGATAATAAGTAATAAGTAAGTGAATAAAAAGATCTGCCATGGAAGTAAGCCCTCTGTAATGAGTTTGCCTGGAAGCCCACCTAATGGCATCTACTTCCATCTAAATTGGTCACTTGTCTTTTTCTCATCTTTGAAAGAGACACTGATAAATATAGAATCTAAGTTGAGCATATAGCCAACCCAATCAGTATAACGATTCTGTTAGTGGGGAAAATGAGAATTGATAGTGGGTAGGCAACCACTAATCTATGTCATAATTACATTTTCTTTGGTTGAGGATGTTTTAAAGGGGATCATGGATATATGGAAGGAAATGCATCATCTAGGTCTTGAAAAATTTTGTTTACCATGAAGTTAGCATGAGTTAAATATATCTTACTCCTACTCTGAGTGGGATTTTAATCAACTTGACTTTCTCACCCTCAAACCTAATGGTGAGATATAGGTCATTGCTTCATATTTTTGCAAGAAATTTTAGGGGGCTATTGTAAACATTTTGAAAAAATATTCTTTTTATTTTCTCATTTGGGACTTAAAAAACAATAAGAGAAAAGAAAAAGTCACTGTTTCATCTGAACATAGTTTAGGACTGAGAGTCTGAAAGAAAGAAGTATTTCCTGGTTTTTTAAAGATTAGTCTCTAAACTTTTGGATCAGGGATGGAGAAAGTTAGGTGTCTGATCCATAACTAAAAACTGTACCAGTTTCCTGAGCTAAGTGAGTAAATGTTTATTCTGTTACATTTATCATCTTCTCCTGGGATTATGGCCCAAATTTCATCTTCAAATTGACCAGCAAAATCAGGAGGTTCATAACAGAAGTTAATTTTTAAGTCAGCCAAAGGCAGTCTCAAATAGCTAAACCAAATTCCTCATATCTGTGAAGCTTCAAGATGTGGATCTCCTTGTCACTGTATCGTATTTTCTCACAGATATTTCTTCACCTCCCTAAAGGGAACACTGATGCTATTCAGTACCTGGCACATAAATCTTTCATGCAGGCTATAGGTGACCTCTAATGGAATCAACTTTTCACCTGATTACTTCAGCTGTATTGTTTTTCTTCCCCAAGAGTTTAGGAGAGCTATTTAGCTTTATTCCTTTGTGGCTTCACTTGAGAGTGGATTATTACTCTGTATCTTTTATGATGATGATGATGGTGATGATGATGATGATGATGATGATGATATATCTGTGTAACAAACCACCTCCAAAGTTTAGTGGCCTAATACGACATCTCTTTATTTAATTCATAATTCTATGGGTTCACCATAAAGCTGGGTAGTTCTTTTTCTCTCAGCTGGGCTCACTCATATGTCTGGTCAATTGCCAGGAAAGCTGAGGGCTGGATGGTTTAGGATAACCTCCACGGAGAGCTTCTCTCTGTTCCATGTAGTCTTTTATCCTTCAGCAAGCTGACCTGGGCTTGTTTGTATGGGAACTGAGCAGGGTTCCAAGAGAATGAGCAGAAGCATGAAAGGCCTTTTGAGGTTTAGGACTAGAACTGGCAAAGAATCACTTCTGCCTCATTCTATTGGCCAAAGCAAGTCACAAGATCAGCCTAGATTCCAGGAGAGGGGAAACAGATTCCATCTCTTGATAGAAGCATATATTTGCTTATAAATTACATATAAGTACTACTCTCCATCTATATAGTAAATATTAGTAAACTTGAACTTTATTCTTATCTTTTTAGATAAAAATTATAAATGTCAATAAAAGTTTGAATATATTTTTTCATCCCCTGTATGAATGTCTTGTGGCCTCACTTTAGAGACCATGCACCAAGGATCTCCTCATGCCCAGGGTATTTCATGATTACTATATTTATCTACGAGTGAAGCAGTGCTTAATCAAAATCCTACTTGCTACTTGAATTCAGTTCTAGTTCCAGGTAATATTGCCTGCTTTAAATACAAACTGTTAAGGACAGGGGCTCTTTGGATATTTGATTAGGATTTATAGGGAAATATGAGGGCAAGGTTCTAATTAATTTAAAGGGGATTTTCTAATTTATAAGAGTCGGGACCCATGGTTTCATTTGTCCAGTGAATACTCAGATCACTCACCACAGGCCCAATTGCTCACTGCTCTCTGGAGCTTTGTCAGAAAAAAACAAGATAGTATGGAGGAGCGATTCTCAAAGTTCTCAATTGGCAGTGTTCATCTGAATTATCTATAGAGATTATTAAATGCAGACTGGGGTCCCATTGCTAGAGAGACTGATTTTATACATTTGGGGCTGAATGTAGGAATCTGCATTTTAATCAGGCTCCTGAGGTGATACCGACCATACTTTGAGAGCCATAAAACCTGAATTTGTATCTGCGTCTTAGTAGATAGATGACCTTAGACAAATCATCTATTTGTCTTCTTGTTGAGTTTCTTCAACTATAAAATGGGAAAGGTAATAAAACCCAAGACCACCTTGCAAACTTGTTTTGAGTATTAAATATGTAATAATTTTATCAAAGATATTTATAACATGTCACACATTAACATGTGACACATTCCCAAAGGTTTGTTCTTTATACTAAGGTATTCTATTCATTGTAGATTGCTTTTAATTTCAATGAAAACATGGTTCTGAACTTTTGTGTCCTATTCATTTGGGTCTCAAGGGAAGAGACCATGGCTTTTTATACTTCTTTGCATGAATGTATGTAGAAGAGGGTAGGGATTAAGAACACAAACTTTAAGTTCAGGCAAACATAGGCTCTGACTTCAGTTCCTATATGATCTTGCAATAATTACTTAACTTCCATTTATTTATTTGTTAAGTTAGTGATCCTACATTTCAAAAATTTTTATGATGACTAAATGTGATAGCATAGCCAAAATCTACTGAATACTTGCTATGTACCAGGCATTACTTAAAGGGCTTGCTTGTCAACTTATTCACAAAACTCCTATGATTTTGAGTGGAGATCCTATGAGGACCCCCATTTTACAGATGAAAAATCAAGATATAGGGAGTTAAATGGTAGCACTAGGAATCAAATCTCTGCTGTTTGACACCTGAGCCATCCTTTTTACACTTTGTAACACTATCTCTTAAAAAGTGAAAGCTTGCATGCCAGCAAGCACACAGTGAATCCTCAAAAGATGTGACATTATTATTATTGTTAATGTTATAATTGTTATTTCATTTCCTCACAGCTTCTTACAGAATGGTTTGTGCAAAGCAGTTAAAAAATTTAGGTTGCTTTAATTTCAAAAGAACCCTGTTGTATCCTCTTAGGCTCAGAGATATATTCTGTGAGAGACGCCTTTATTTTTCAGGCTAATATGATTTGTGTGGCTGCGTTTAGATTAAGTTACCGTCTTTTATTTACAAAAGAAGATTAAATGAATGTGTGTAAATCTAAGAACTTCAAAATCCCCCTTGCTAAAAACTGTTTAGAAAATTGTCTTTGTAAGACAAGGAAGGGACCTCACAGGGCCAATTTCTAAAATAACTGGATTTCACTGAATGGTGCTTTTAGTGTTTTTCAAAACCCATATTTAGAACTCTTTCTTAGTTCTTGGTGTTTTTGGTAGCTCTTACATTCACTAGTCCACAATATCTGATAAATTCCTGTTCAGTGCTTTGTGGCTTGCTTTTTCTCTCCCGTTCTCAGCATCAACTTGTTCATTTATTTATAAAATGGGGAGATTTACCTGAGGAATGCCAGAGAGGCAGATTGGAATCTATGGGGCAAAATAAATCTTAGGTTAAAAAAAAAAAACACAAAAACTTGAGGGAGTTCCAAATCTCATTTCTTTTGTCTTTATTTTAGGTATTTAAATAGTGAGATGAGTCTATATCCTATAATAACTTTCTCAAACTCTAAGCCCCAAGATAATATTGACAAAAGTGAAAAACTAGTCCCCTCAAGCATAACCAAGACCTGTCTTTCTACTCCACCCTCAGACAGTGTACACCTTAAACTCAGGCTGTAGTTTAAGGAAACTTAACTAGGATGGCCTAGTTAATAGGCTGAAGTCCTCTGAATTTAGCTTCGGCTAGATGATTGGAGGAAACATGTCTCAAAATCAAGGCCCTTGCCTCAGTTAGCCATCTGCCTGCAACCATTTTGACCTCCTTGTCAGGCTGGTAAATGATAGATATGTCAGTACAGCAGAAAGCCTGGCCTCTAGAAGGAGCTACAGCTAGACCCCTCCTTGGCCCTGACAAAGAGCAGCCCTGTGAGTGACCTCAGTGTTCATTCCAATACGAGCTGACTATACCATAGACAGTCCTCAGCTTTCATCTTCTTAGTCTGGTTTCAATCACTCAGTCAGAGGAACAACTATTTCAGTCAGTGGGAGAGGCTGGCCTTGGGTGCTCACTGAGTCTTCTGACTCCAGCATGATTAAGAACTCTGAAACATACCTAGGGAAATGAACTTGGCTAAGGTAATATGTTCATTCCAGTAATAAAATCTGCAATTTTTGCACAAAACTTTAAAAAGTAGCAGTGATCAAGCTGAATGAAAATCACCATTATGATATTTATAACAGAAGTAAAAATATTAGCCAAGGCAAACTGCTGTCATAAACATCCCAAAGTCTCAATGGTTTTACATAATAAAGATTTATCTGTCACTTGAGTCATAGTCTAGTATGGGATGTGGGAATAGGGGTGGAGCTCTGTTCCACACAGCCATTTAGGGGCCAGGCACTTTCTTTTTTTTTCTTTTTTTTTTATTTCAGCATATTATGGGGGTACAAATGTTAGTTACATACATTGCCTTTGCTCCGCCCGGGACTCAGGCACTTTCTATCTAGTTGCTGCACATCTCTTTGGGCATTAGTGTCTTGAACTGGATCCTCTGCATCCGGCTTCCAGACAGTGGGAGGTCTCATGGAGGACCCTGTGCAGGATTTTTAGGGACTGGACATAAAAGTAGTTATATCACTTTTACTCATACTCTTTAACAGGACTCAATCTCATGTTCCCCCCACCCCCAAATGATAGGGGTGACTGGGAAGTGCTCTCTAGCTACAATACCCAGGAATAAAACTAAATGGGCTTTGGTGAACACATAACAGTCTAGCCACAGTGATCTTGAAAAATTCAATGAATAGTTTTTATGTTTACTTATTTAGCTTTGTTGTCTTGTTTCCTACAGGATATTTTTTTTTTGGTATAAGCAGCATAAACACTCCTATTTCCCTCTGGAAAATTGTGTTCAACTTATTTTTTTTTTTTTTTTAGACTTCTGTTCTTGAGTTTTTGTTCTTTTTCTTTTCTTTTTTAGTTATAATTAGGTTTAGACATTCTGTGTCAGCCTGAGTACTGGCCATTGATCTCATCCCCACTCTCCTCCCCAGGGGAGATGACAATAAGGGTATAAACCAGAATGTTATGAAAACACAAAGAGGCATTATTTTGTCCTGTAATGGTTGTGAATGGTTTTGTAGAGGAGAGAAAACATTTAAACTAAAACTTAGAAAATAAGAAAGACCTTGCTAGGCAGAAAAGAAAAGGGAGGGATTAGCTAGCCTGGGTGGAGAGTACTTTCTGAAGGAAGCCTTAGTATCTTTAGGAAATGATGCGGACTTGGATGTGGCCAGATCGGAGGTTGTGAAGGGAGAAGGGGTAGGATGATAAGATGTTGGGAGTGTAAGTTGGAACCATATTAGCTCAAGGTCTCAAACACTGTAATTTGAGATCAGGGTTTTGTGATGTAAGATATGGGGAATAGCAAACATTACTTTAGAGGAAAGTGATACAATCAGATTCACATTTCAGAAAAATAACAGGATTGACAATATATTAAAGAATTTTAAACTCTCATATTATTAAGAAGTTTGTACAGACAGGGATACTCTCTTTTTGTCTTTCAAAGACACGCTTTTAAGCACAGAATTGATAGAATCATTATTAGTATAACCTTATTCTCCCACACATTTTTTTCAAAGGCCACAAGTAATATAATAATATAAGATAATGGTTTAACTAATTGAAAATGTAGTAGATAGTTCCAATGTCTGATAATGACAGAATAGCCTGTATCAGAATGACCTTGTTACTGGTAGTAATTATACATTCTTGACAAAATATAAGCAGCAACAGAAATTGCTTATTGGTGCTAGTGGGCAACTAAAAGCAGGCTAAAACTAAAAAGGATTCAACCTGTGAAACAAGGAAACCACACCGGATGAGATCCACGTTTAAGAGATCACATGGCTTTGACCCTGAGGGCCCTACCTATGTGGTAAATGGCTAATAGGGCTCAAACAGAAAGCAGTAGTCTTATTGATATATGGAATCATAGGACTGAATTCAGAGTTGTCAGAATGACTAGGAGTTGAGGAGGAGATGCTAGAAAGGAGAGAGTTACAGAAGAGGGAGCCCCCAGATCTACCTCTTGGTTCAGTCTTGAACTGTGCATGTAGTGAAAGACTATAAGAAGCCCAAGAAGAAAACAAAAGCTATAAGACTGTAAGAACTGAGCAGAGAATTCAGCAGCTTGTTACTGTGGGTTTATAGAATTTGGAATTTTATTTTTCCCCAAGTTAAAGGGGCTTGACTAGCACCTTTGGTTTTCCATTGAAACCCCAGAGGGGCCATACTTTAGGAGTAAAGACTACATCCAGGCACTAAGGGACTTACCCTAGGACTAAGGGAAAAACTGAAATAGACCCTTAACAAAGCCTTTAATTACCTAACGGTAATTTACCTACCTGCTAGAACAAACTTCAACACCATTTGGAGGAAGATAATAGAATCTAAAGCCTCTACAATATATTCATATTATTGCCAATTTCCAATATGTCATCAGTAATTACTAGACATGCAAAGAAACAAGAAAATTTAACCCAGAGTCAGATGAAAAATGAGTCAATATAAGCAGACCCATAGCTGACCTAGATATTGGAATTGGCATATAGGGACTTTAAAATAACTATGTAAAATCTGTTAAGAAATTTATATGACAAGATAAATAGAATGGGTGAGGAGATAGGAGATTTCAGGAAAGATATTAAAACAGTAAGAAAAAGAACCAAATGGAAATTTTAAAACCTAAAAAAAGTATTTGAAATTTTTGAAAAATTTGATGGAATTAATAGTAGATTTAATACAACTCAGTAATGAAAAGACAATAAAAATTAACAGAAGACATGAACAGACACTTCCAAAAAGAAGATATATGAATGGCCAATATGCACTTGGCAAGATACTTAACATCATTAGTCATCAGAAAAATATAAATTGAATACTCCTTTATAGCCATTAGAATTGCTAAAATTAAAAAGGCTGACAGCACCAAAGGGTTTTCAAAATTTGAACTCTCATGCATTGCTGGGAGTATGTGTAAGATGGAGTAATCACTCGGGAAAACTGTATGTTAGTTCTTTATAAAGTAAAATATTAATATATGCCTACCCAGCAATTTCACCCACAGATATTTGTCCAATGAAAATGAAAACATTTAGCCACAAAATGACTTTTGCAAGTATGCAGATTTACTCATAATTCATAATAGCTAAAAACTGTAAACAGAAATTATAGTATATTCAACAATGGAATATTAGGAATAAAAAGCAATGAAGTCCTAATACATGCAACACAGATGAATCTCAAAAATATGCTGAGTAAGAGAAGATAGTCCCCCTATCTCTTATATAAAATTTGAAGTTATATAACAGGTAAAACTTAGCTCTGGTGATTGAAATCAGAACAAGAACTCATTCTGAGTGGTGAGAGGGGACATTGGATGAAAGGGCACAAGATACATTTTTGGGTTGATGGAAATGTTTTGTACTTTTATTGGCATTGTGGTTACATGAATGTCAAGTACACATTTGTTAAAATTCATGAAAACTGCACACTTAAAGTTTGGACATTTGATTTTGGGTACATTGTGTCATAAATAGAATGAATGGGGATTTGAAAGTAATGTAATATAGTAGTTGAATATGCCACATGCAGGAATTGAGTTTAGACTGCCTGGATTCAAGTCCTGAAGGCAGTAAATTATAATGGTTAAAGCATGTTTCCTGCATCAGACAAATTTGGAACTTTTTTTGTTTGTTTGTTTTGAGACAGAGTCTCACTCTGTTGCCTGGGCTAGAGTGCCATGGCGTCAGCCTAGCTCATGGCAACCTCAAACTCCTGGGCTCAAGAGATCCTCCTGCCTCAGCCTCCAGAGTAGCTGGGACTGCAGGCATGTGCCACCGTGCCCAGCTAATTTTTTCTACATTTTTAGTTGGCCAGTTAATTTCTTTCTATTTTTAGGAGAGATGGGGTCTCGCTCTTGCTCAGGCTGGTTTCCAACTCCTGACCTTGAGCGATCAGCCCACCACGGCCTCCCAGAGTGCTAGGATTACAGGCGTGAGCCACTGTGCCCAGCCCCAAATTTGGAGTTTTGAATCACATTGTCAATGTATTGTGAATGTAGACAAGTTACTAACCTCTTCTAACATCCTATGAAATGGAAATGATAAAATTAGTGTCCACCTTATAAGGTTGTCCTCAGTATAGTGCCTTGTACATAGATATATTCAGTACATTTAAGCTGTAGTCACTATTATTAAATAGCTCTTCAGCTAGACTTTCATTACTCTAATACAGTCAGGAATACTGGTATAACCATGAAGATTTTTAAAGTTAGATATCTGCAAACTGCATTAGACTGCAATCTAAATAATGTCGACAATATTTGACAGCATATGATTAAGTACACTAGCAAATCCTATTTTTGCTATCCATTTCAAACTAAGTAACTAATTATCTCTTTGCCAAGAAAAACTGTTCACTTTAAAATACTATTCTTGAAGCTCTTATGAAAAATTTCATACACAGAGAAATTAGGAACTAAATTTTTTCCCTAATACTATAAGCTCACTCTCTGCTTCCTATCCCACAATCACATAATCAAAGATATGTATCTTTCCAGTACTAATGTATATATGTGTGTATATGTGTATGTATATAATGTTGTAAACAAAATAGTGACCATACTATATATACCCTTCTAAACTTGGCATTTTCCCTTAGAAATCTTTTCATGTGAAGGACTTTGTTTACCTGTAAAGCTGGTCTATTCTTTTCAACAGGTGCACAATAGTCCATGGCACTGATGAGCTTTTATTTATTTAACCAGCTCCTTACTGATGGGCATCTGAGTAAATCTAGGTTTTCACAGTATAAACAACTGTGACGTCTGTAACATCCTGATAGATGTATCTTTTGTACTTGTGTCAATAATTTCATGTAATAAATTCAAAAAAGGAAAATTGCTAATTGAAAGAGCAAAATTTATCGATCTTTTTTTCTGTAAGAGAAAAAAGCTTTATGTGTGAGTGTGTGTGTTCATAAATAGCAAGAGACTAAGCACCAGAATGTGGAAGAGTTCTCTGGGTAGTAGAGTAAATGGAGGTTTTCATATTCTTGCTTCCCTATATTTCTCACTTTTAAATGAAGAAAAGAGTTATTTTAAAATTTACACAAAATTTTGACTTAAAGTATTTAAGATAACTACCATCAACAGGGCATATAACACTGTACTAGACACCATGCTGAATGTCTTCGATGCACAGCATTATTCAAATTTCACGCACAACTCTCTGAGGTAGTGCCATTACCGACAACTGACTTATAAGAAACCCGGGGTTTGGAGCATCACATGGCTGCTAAAGGGGGTCTGGATTAAAACCTAGGTTTTGTGAGACAGTGCAGTCTACAGTAGTCTTGAGTGAATTCATTTTGTTGAGAAGGTCTTTGAGGCCCAGGTTCATTCTCAGACTTTACAGCTACCACACATGTGGTGATGTCGTAAAGCCCAGATAATCTTGTTTTCCTAAAATACTTTTTCGGCCAACGGTGATGCCTGTATGCCAGTCAAGGGCACCAGAAGCCAACTTGGACACTAGACAAGTTATACTTCCCTTAGTGCCAATGTTCAGTCCAATATCCATCTTCTTCTCAAAATAATAATAATAATGATAATAATGAAGGGTGATGATTAATTGCATGATGTTATGAACTGTGGAGATCTTCAGACCTCTAACAGTCGATCTGTTTTCACATTCTGGATCCCTATTATTCTTTCCTTCTCTTTCTCTTCATTTTGCAATCTTGCATTTCCTTTCTGTCCAAGGGGCCCATTCAATAACAACTAAGAACCCAATTTCTCAACTTCCTAGTGCACATGTATATGGTTTTTATACCCCTCCATCTGTGTGCTTACCCCCAATTCAGTTACGGAGGTTTTTATGCTTTGAAATTATTCTTACTAGATGTGAAGGGGCCCCAAATGCAAAGCCAGAGAGCTGATGAGACCTGAGGCTGGTCAAGGGCACAAAGCCTGCCCCTCCAGCAGAGTCAGAGCAGTGCAGCAGTTCTGTCTCAGTCCCTGTCAAATGAGAGTGAGGAGTGGTCTTAGGGGCATTTAGCAAGACCTAATCTACCTTTCCCATCATCTAGCCCAGCCACACACCCTGCAGAAATACAGTCATGTTTGTGTCATGCTTGCTATTGAGGGGAAAAGTTGCTCAGATGTTTGGTTCTTGTTTTGGTAGCTTTAATTCTACTCTCTCAGTTTTGAGGTGAGTAAAAATGTTGCAGAGTGCCTTTCTAACTTTCTTCATGACCTTTTTTCTTGTATAACCTATGCTGTGTTGGTGGCAACACTTACTAGCTCAGGAGAGTCCATTGTTAGCATTTCTTCCTAATCCTTTGTTCAGTGACATTGAGTTGATAGCTTAAAATTTGACATGGGGGCAGTATTTATACCATTAAAATTAGAAAATGCTACCTATCAGGGACCCCTCCCCACCCCAAGAGAAACCATTTAACCTTTACCAGGATACCACTTCTATAGTCCTTCTTCTGCTGCTCACCACATAAATAACACACAAACACGCACACACACACACACACAGACGCACACACACACGCATGCGCATAGAACCAGTGTTTGAAGGATTGGACACCATGGGTTTTCTTCCATGGGGCTATAGTGATTTCCAAGAGGAACAAATTGAGTTTCTTTTCTCTTCCCATCTCAAGTTTAACATTTATTTCCAAAAGGCCAAATATAGGCTAACTTTTTTCTCTCTCCCCTAGTGGATGGCTGCATTCACAGAGCAGCTGGACCCTGTTTGCTAGCTGAATGTCGTAACCTGAACGGCTGTGATACTGGACATGCAAAAATCACATGTGGCTATGACCTGCCTGCAAAATGTGAGTACAAGTTTTTTGAACACTATTTCAAAATCGGATGAGACCTCTTACCTTGTTTTATTCATCTGGTATATAATTAGAAAAGGAAATGGTGATGGTTGTATTTAATTACATGTGCTTGTGTTTAGTTTTTGTACAAAGTAATAAGAATGTGTTTTCCAAATATGTCTCCAAATATATATTTGTGTATATATATCTATATATGCTGTTTAACTGTAGATTTTTGTTCCAGTCTTTGACGGAGTGTCTCTGAAACAGGGGAATAAAAATATGAGCAAAATATACATTATAGCATTTAAGTGCCAGAGAATGACAGCTTCTGGAAATGATGCCAATTTCTTATTCCTTGTTCAGGTTTCTTGATTGTGGATGTGTTTAGAGCAAAGGAGATCAAAGTGATGTATTGTGTTTTCAGCTGCCATGTAAAGGCTGATTGGCAATTACAGCCAAGGCATCTGTCACACTTTGCTTTTAGGAAAAGCCAATGGAACCTGGTTGTCAGTGTGAGAATGTATTTGCTCTTTGAATGCGGAATGGTCAAAATTTCCATTATATTTGAATAGAGAGAAGTATTGCATTTGATTGACCTTGTTGCTTAGTCGTTTAGCCAACGGGTGGGGTGGCATGGAATAAAAATACTTAAGAGAGAAACTGGTTACAGGCACAGCTTTTTTTTTAATCACATAATCTTCAGGGTGTGGGGATGGAGGTAGAGGGTTTCATTGCACCGTTCAGGTGTGGATTAACCCAAAAACTGAGACACCAATTTATTGATTATCCTATTCACCTGCTTCTTATGATACTGCCTGGATCTGTGAATATTTTTTATGTAAAAGTGAAGCTGGTTTAGGCTTTTGTTTGAGTAGTGAAGAAAACATGACTAAAAAATTATAGCACAATCTGTAGGACACAACTTGGGTTATATATAGACAGGTCGTGTAAGAATGAATTTCCTGTGGATATGGGAATGAAGAGATAGTGTGTTACATTTTAAATGCTACTTTAAAAGTATGTTGAAATTTGAAGATTTGTAGTAAATTGTAACATATTGGAGTTGCATTTTTCTTTATAAACATTATAATACTGCATTCTATTAATATATTGCTCACAGTGGGTTGCTAGTGAAAGTACAGTCACCCACCACATAACGTTTCCACCAGCAATGAATGTATATACGACAGTGGTCCTCCCCACCGTAAGATTGTAATACAAATTGAGTCTTTCTTATCTAAAATGCTTGGAACCATAGGTATTTTGGATTTCAAACTTTTTTAGATTTTGGAATATTTGCACATACGTAGTGAGATACCTTGGGGATGGGACCCAAGTCTAAGCCTGGAATTCATTTATGTTTCATGTACACCTTATACATATAGCCTGGAGATAATTTTATGCAATATTTTTTAATAACTTTGTGCATGAAACAAAGTTTTGACTGAGTTGTGATGGGAACCTGTCACATGCAGTCAGATGTGGAATTTTTCACTTGTGGCATCATGTTGGTGCTCAAAACGTTTCAGATTTTGGAGCATTTCAGATTTTGAATTTTTGGATTAGGGATGCTCAACCTGTACCACATTTTTACCATAACTTTTCTATGTTTAGATATGTCTACATACACAAATACCCATGTGTTACAATTGCCTATAGTATTCAATATAGTAACATGCTGTCCAAGTTTGTAGCCTAGGAGCAATAGGCTATACCAATATAGCCTAGGTGTATAGTAGATTGCACCATGTAGGTTTGTGTAAGTATATTCTTTGATGTTCACACAATGACAAAATCACCTAATGACGCATTTCTGAGACTGTGTCCCTGTTGTTAAGTGGCACGTGACTATATATCAACTATATACTCTTTAATTCATCCTTTAGTGGCTTTCCGTTTTTCTTTCTTTGTTAATGTTTTTACCTTGCATAAAAAAGTCAAATCATTTGTCAAATGGTTCTCACTTCTACTTGGAATATATATTTATGTCAAATAAAGCACTTTGTGTACAATGGTGTTTAGAGCAGTTCTCCGTCTAATTCAGGGCTCATGATCTGAGTATCAAAGGTGATTTTCTTCTCCAGGATTATATAGCTCTATGTTAACAAATGTTGGCCCTTTTTCCTTTCTCACACCATGCTACCTTTGTGATTTAGCTAATCTATACCACCCTGAGACAAGCAGATTATTGACTATTTTCAGACTTATGTCTGTCCTTAAACCAAGTAATAGTCCTGGTCTCCTATTGATTCACTATTTTCTTTCTTATCTATTAAAGCACAAATCAAAAACTCTCCAACTCTGAACTTTCTAAAGACAGATAAACTCAGAATCATTAAATACACCCAACTAAAATGGTGGCTCTAGTGTATGGGTTACACTGTGATCATGTTTTTAATGTTCTTGCTCCTTCCTGTTGGATGTCCCTCTGAAAATGTTATTCAGCTTCCTTTGAATGTCATTCCTCTTATTTCAGGATCATTGAAGGCTTGCACAATACCAGGCACTGTTACAGAGATCAATAAGCCAGTATCTGTGCTTGAGGAATTTCAATGATTAAGTCACATATTTGAACTAAGGTGTGACTTTCATGGGCATTCTGAGGCAAGTAGGTCTTGGTGGGACAAGGACTCTAGACATGAAAAGTCAGTCCACAGGACCAGGTTTCGAATCAACGTGAGTTGAGATACTGAGAGCCTGACACGTGTTCAAATCACCAAAGTTGTGCCCTCATAGGGTACATTTGGTAAAAAATCATCTAACAGAATAGAAATGGCAGCACCACTTCATAAAAATCATAAACAGAGAATATTTGTGAATAGATTTTGGTTTTTCTATATATTTAAAAAGATTAATGATTTATATTAAAAGCATAAAGGAAAGCAAGGAGAGCAATATGAAAATGAGTAGTAATAACTTACATTTGTATGCCACTTTATGGTATTTTACAGTGCTTTCACAAGCCCTTATATTTTAAATTATGTTTTATAAACATTGTGTGCATGTGTTCATTTTCCCTTTCCCTATCCCTAAGAGATGTTTTTCTTTCTCATCAATTTGGTTCATCCATTTCAGAGTCATTAACAATCCACAGATGTGCTTTTGTAGTGAGAGAATGAAAAGGGAGCTCATTACATACTGTTCGGGTCATTTTTTCCTTCCATATTTAATAATTCCATGACAGTTTGACAGCAAAGACTGGTTCCTACCTGTCCTCTGAGACAGCGGGTTTATCGTTATAGGGGTACTAAAGCCAGTCATCTAGCCACAAGTGATAATATCTTCATGCATCAGAAATTTGTTTGGAAAATGCTATTGCCTGGGTTACAGAAAAACTTGATAATTTTGAACTGGTCTTCGCTTCTTTTATGCTTGCTAAATTAATCTATTCATAAGTGGTTGTATTTGAATTAATTATACTTGTAATCTGTGTTCAGCAACTCATCCTGATTGGTGGAATGATAAGCTCCAGATATTTAGTTCATTCTTCACCGCTTGGTTGTTTTGAATGATTTCCTTTTGGCATTAAGAATATCCAATCATTCTTTTCAAAAGAAATCTTAAGAGTGGCAAGAATATAGGCCAATATTGCAATGGAAGGCTATTGCTAAAGAAATGATTTAGAAAGTAGATGATAGACTATTTATGTAATTGGATCTTTTAGGGATCTTCTCTTATACATTAGATTTTTTTGATTCATAATAAAATTTAGATTTCTATAGATTTTTTAGAAGTTTGTTGACATGTGGGACATTTCTTTTCATACTATCATCATCCCACCAGATGGCCAGCCTCATTCATGCAAGCAAGATTTGTCTATTTCAGTCACAGTACCAGTGTCAATATTTAGTATAGTATTTTTTAAATATGTGTTGAATTAATGTGAATAAATGAAGGATCAAATTAATTTCAGTACTTTTTCACCTGGAAAATAGCTTTGTAATTGTTGCCTCTACTTCTAATACTTTTCCTGCTATAATCTATTCTGTACAGTGCTGATAAATTAATATACCTGAATCCAGAATCTTTAAAATGGTCGACAAGGCTCTACATGATGTGACATTTACCTCTCTGTCATCATCTTCTTCTGTGCTCTCCCTCACTCATGCAGGCTGCTTTGCTGATCCTCAATGCCTTTGCATTGGCATTCCCTCTGCCTGGAATCTGCTTCTAGATGCCTACGTTGCTTGTCCCTTACCTAATTCAAACCCTTGTTCAAATCTAACATCAGGTGTCACCCTAAACAACCTATTTATAATTGCTTCTCTGTTTTATTAATAATTGTTTGTCTGTAGAATTTAACCTTCAAATATACTATAACATTTACTTATTTCTTTTGTGTATCTATCAATACCCCCCCTTACCAGAATAAGGGCATACTTTTTTTTCTTTTCATCTTTTAAATTTATTCCTGTATCCTTACAGCTTATAAAAATGCCTGAATTACAATTGGGGCTCAAAAGGTATTTGTTGAATGATGAATAAAATGTAAGTCAAATCCTCTCAAAATCTGCCAATGACTTTTTCCTCGTTAGCCTGATTTTCTTTGGCCTTCCATGACATATGGCCATACCTTGAGGTGCTTACAACCTTTTGTACAATATGATTTGCTCACAATGGTATGTCTGTATATGGGGTCTGTATCTGGGGCTATCTAGAAAGCTCTTTCTTTTCTCCTTTCCACCTGTCTTCTAGACTCAGCTCAAATATTATGTCTATCATGAAACAAGTCTTCTCTTCTCACCTCAGCTAAAAGTACCTTCATTTTTCTTCAAACTGCAGAATACTGTAGGTTAACACACAGAGGGCACTTTTCATGTGCTGCCTTTTATGTGCAAACTTTCCACCTTTATAACAGAGTCCTTTGTGCATAACAGGTACTAGAGAAATACCTATCAGATGAATTATTAATAGTACAGTGTCAAAACTCGTTGATAACTGGTGGTGAATGGGATGTAAAAGAAAAGTTATCCTAATCTTCCTAAGAAATGATGAAATTAGTATTAGTTATACATTGTGTTTTTAAAACATATATATATATATATATGTATAGTTCTAAAGTTTCCTGTCTCTGAAATTTACTCTTAATGGAGCTTCTACTAAAGAGGAAAAAAAAATAAAGAAGCCATATCAATCTTGTTTGATGATTTTCAACACAGCTTACATCTATTTTATTTTTTTAGAATGCTTCACTTTTAAGATTTAGGACTGAATAATCATCAAAGATAAATGGAAAATATTAAATCTGTATATATAAAATAATGGAATCTGTTTCTTTTATTTCTTATATTTAGTCTTTGGGCTGGGTGTAGTGGCTCACTCCTATAATTCTAGCACTCTGGAAGACTGAGGCAAGAGGATTGCTTGAGCTCAGGAGTTTAAGACCAGCTTGAACAAGAGCAAGACCCCATTTCTATTAGAAATAGAAAAAATTAGCTGGGCCAGTGGTGCATGCCTGTAGTCCTAGCTCCTTGTGAGCCTGAGACAGGAGGATCAGTTGACCCCAGGAGTTTGAGGTTGCAGTGAGTTATGATGATGCCACTGCACTTTAGCCCTGGCGACAGAGTGATACTCTGGGAAAGAAAGAAAGAAAGAAAAGAAAGGAAGAAAGAGGGAGGGAGGGAAGGAAGGAAGGAAGGAAAGAAGGAAGGAGGGAGGGAGGGAGGGAGGGAGGGAGGGAAGGGAGGAAGGAAAGAAAGAAAGAAAGAAAGAAAGAAAGAAAGAAAGAAAGAAAGATCGATCTTTGGAAGGCATCAAAAGGTAATATCAGCATCCAACTCATAGTTTTTCATTCGAAGGGAAACTCTAGGGTGGGAGCCCATAGCACAATATGTTTGAATGAGTGGTATCAATCAGACTCCATATTCTATTCCCAGGTGCAATAATAATCAGATGATAGTGGTTTAAAAGGTAATGTTGATAATAATTGGTACTTCTTTTGTGCCCTTCATCAAGAAATCCTAGTACTTCGAAATACTAGCTCATCAGTCCTTTGAAATTTCTATGAGAAAGTGAGTTGACAAGTAATGATATTTACTTCCAACACAAAGAGAAATTCAGGCACAGAGAGGTTACATCGGTTGCTCCCAATAACAAACTAAATCTACATTAGAGGCATGGCATTGGCCCAGGATCCCTAAGCCATGGAAAGAGAGTCTATGGTGAGTGTTGGCCAGACCTACTTCTTGATTTTGTAAATAAAGTTTGATTAGAACACAGACATGCGCATTTGTTTACATATTATTGTCTATGGCTGCTTTCATGTGACAGAACTGAGTAGTTGCTACAGGGAGTGTATGGCCACAAAACCTGAAACATTTACTATCTGGCCTTTACAGAAAAAAGTTTGTGAATCCCTGGTCTATGACAATCAGTTTTTATAAAGAAGGAAGGTAAAATTCAAAGAGGTTAAATATTTATTGAATTTTATTAAATGTCTGTGACTTACTCAGATCACAATTGATAAAGTCGAGACTGAAATGCCTGCCGTCTATTTCTTGGGACAACCCTTGCTTCTGTTGCCTCAAGAAAATATTACCTTGGGAGGAATATTTCAAATTTTCAAATAATAAGGCTACCTGGAAAAAAATGCCTAGGAAAAAAATGGTCATTTTTCTAAATAGGGCCAGAACCGGGAAGTGAATAAGTCAAATCTCTGAAGGGAGAGTTAGTTTAAACCACCATAGTATTAGGAAATAAATCTTTATTCCTTGCTTCCTCCAGGGCTGTTAGCTAATGTCCTGAAAGAGAGCCTGTAGTCCTAAGGAAATTCAGCATCTAGAGTAGGTAACTCTTAAGATGGTTCTGAGTTAGCCCTCTTTAAAGGGCAACCTGATCTTGGCCATCATGGGCTCTCCCAGCAGGTGTCTGATTGTGAACGCAGTGGAGGGGACATGCTGCTAAAAGTATGACTCTCCTAGTCTTTGATGGAGACTTGGGGCCCTCATAAGCCCTTTCCATAATTAAAGGACTTATATTACATAAAGAGAAAAACTGCTTTTGAGGATCATAAAATCATCTTCCTTTCTGACGAGGAAGCTGGGATTGTTCTTCCTAAAATCAACTCTGATTGGCTCATTTTCCTTAAGTGCTTCAGGAATTTCGTTTCTATTTGAATCTATTTCTTCATAATTACCACCCCTTTCAATCATATTAAGTAGTTTCATACAATTTATCTCCTTAGTGATCCTCATGATAAATGTGGAAGTAAGAAGGGCAAAAATAGTCTAAAATTTAGAGCAGTGGTTCTGAGAATGTAGTCCCTGGAGCAACAGCAGCAGCAGCAGCAGCACCTGGGAATTTGTTAGAGATGCAAATTATCCTGCCCCACCCTAGACCTACTGAATCAGAAACTCTGGTTTAACAAGCTGTCCAAGCTACTCTGCTGTGCACTTGAGCAGAGCATGAGGACTGTTGCCCTAGAGAGTGTGGGATCCTGAGTAGCACCCTTGCCTTTCGATTCCTTGCCCTCTCTCCTTTTGGGGTGTATACAACACAGGAATCCTTTTGGGTCACAGATTAGGGCTTTTGTTTTGAAGAGAACTGACATGTTCTTCTTTTCCTTTGGAGAATTTTTATTAAGCTGATAGCTGTATTTGTTCGTTTGTTTATTACCTGTCTTCTCAGACAGAATAACATTTTAAGGAGGGAAGAAGTCATATCGGTCTCATTCACCTCTGGTATCCTTAGCATCTGACATGGTACCCAGAACAGAGATGGTTCTGAGTTAGTCCTCAGGGTTGGCTCTTGAGAACTTGTTGGAAGTTCTAGCAGGGGAGCACAGCTACTTGTATACCCTTGACTGAAGAAAGGTGCTCCTCTATTGGGGATGATTGCCATCTTCCACCAAGTACACAGCTTGAGGGGGACACATTGGAGTGGTGAGAGAGGACTGGGACACCCGCCTGGCCAGCCAGATCAGCCAAATCAACCCTGGTGATCAATGAGGTGACAAATATCGCAGCCAGATCACCCTCATGTCCCAAAGTTGGCCCTTACTTACTGGAGGAATTAGTGAGAGCACTGTCTTTGTCTCCTTCTCGCCTTTGTCATAATCATAACTGCCACTGTGGGAAACCAAACAAGAAGGCACTCAGAGAGGACTCATGACTCCAGGAATCTGCAGATCCAGTACTGCTGCTGTTAGCATCTCTGTTATCTCATTGCCAAACATGCTCTTGCTCAGAGACTCCAGCAGGATAAAAAAGTGCAGGGGGCAAAATTTGCTTGATATATCAACATGCCACATGTATATTCTACACTTAGATTATTTTCTTTCATTTTCTCTTTTTTTGACTCTTTGTGATAACACAAATTCCATCCCCAAATGGTTTTGTAATGAAATAACTAAATGATTCTAACACTATTGTCTTTAAAAAATATCTACATTTTGGAAGCCACTAGTACTTAGGGCGTTGTATTACTGGCTGAGTGGAGAATTAAACGGCTGTACCTTGCATTATTTGCCATCTTAGCTGGCCTTCAGATGACACTGTCTATACCTTCTTTTTCCTATGTGATCAATAGGAAATAACAGTGTAAATCAATTCTGGATAATAATGTAAATGGGCTCTTGAAGGCAATTCCCGCTGTGAAATAAGTAGTTAGCAGTGACACTGGCATTAACCACAGTGGGGGTAATCAGCCCTTCAATGTGTTTAATCAGAGTTATCAGCTAAGATTAAAAAGAGAGCCACTGTTGTGCAGGGATAATCATTTTCAGGATTTAAAGGATGAATATTTGAAGGTGTTCTCATAAATTAAAGCCATCAGAATGTCTTTGAGTAATTTAGGATGCTCTAAGGTCAGGCACAAGCAAATAAGAAAGGTTAATCTCAGAGCCATGGTAGTTAATATGCAGAGATTGCAGAATACATTTATTGAAATAAGTAGCAAATGCTGAGTTAAGTGAAGATTTTTTTCTCTCTGTCTTAAGATGTTCCTTGAGTTATTACTAACATATATGATTTGATTTAAAAGTGATCAGCATCAATTTGTAAATATATTAACTAACTTTGCAATTAATCACTAATCCTAAAGATTAAATATTGGACAATTTTATGACTTGAGTAGAGGTGTTTCCAGTTGAAAATATTGATGGAACCAAGATCTGTACTATAGAATAAAAGATTAGTTCTGTGTCAAGAACACTAAATGTCAAGGTGGAAGATCTGAGAAGCCCTGAATCAGGATGTTGTAATTGTTAGGTAAAATCCTTTAACCTCTGAGCCTCAGTTTCCTCACACATGATTGTGTGGGGGTGGGGATATATGCAGAACCACTTTTTAATACTGTGCAACATCAGAGAGATATATGGCTCTATTATTACTTGTATAATAAAATACTTGACCTACTTTATTTGCTTATTCAACCCATGTTTATTGAGTGCTTACTCTAATCCAGAGTGCTCTTCTGGAATGTAGCCCACTATAGAGAAGAAGACAGCTAAGGTCCCTGTCCTCTTAGAGCTTAGATTCTAGCAGAGAGAGGCAGATCATGAACAATTCACATAAAAGCAAAGAATCTCAGATAATGGTAAGGGCTATGAGGAAAAAATCACCTTACCCTATGTTTAAAACAAAGACAGTCCAAAAATTTTTCAATTCTTCTTCCTTGCTACAAATACTGTATTTCAGTCCTGACATATGTATAATTTTAGTCTAGTTTTTGGAGGTAGTAAAGATAATGCTGCTGCTGATTAAAGCTAATAGGAATTTTAATGATCACCTAATTTGACCTCATAGTTTTACAGATAAAAAAAAATTGAGGCCCAGAAAAATTACTTAATTCTTCCCACAGTCATCTTGTAGGGAACAGAGCCAACACTAGAGCCTTGGGATCTTGACTCACAGTATAGTGCTCTTTCTGCTGAAATGTCCTGCCTCTTTTAGTCTCTTTGATCATACTAGCGCTCTTATAGGAGTATTGTGAGAATGTAATCACTTAAAGCAAGATGATGGACATGAATGTACTTTTGAGATAATAATTTCCTATTTCAAACAGCATCTTATTAATAGTAATTTTAGATGAGTTACATAGTAATTATTATGATCCCATAAGCTCTACCAGTAAAGTTTATGACAATAGTCCATTTAAGTATATGCAACAGTGATTGGTGTCTGAGAAAATATGGAAGTCGCAGATAGGAATTAATAAATCTCCTATCCTCAAGACACAGACATTTGCTCTTGCCTCTTTCCACTATCTTGACCTCAGAGAAATGGGATACTTCAAAAGTCATTTTGAGAAATTTCAGATGGCAACATTATTGGTTTGAAAGATATGTTCACAAATTCTTAGATATTTCTCGCCTGGAGAAGTAAAGTTTAATTGTCCTCCCCTTGAACATGGCCTGGACCTAATGACTCCCTTCTAGTGAATAGGATATGTCAGAGTAATGGAAATTTCTGAGGTTAGGTTAAAAAAAAGACTGTGGTTTCCCTCTTAGGTGTCCTTTCTTGTCCCCCCTCTCTCTCTTCCTCTCTCTTTCTCTCTCATCACTCTATGTTAGTTTCCTAGGGCTGATGTAACAAATGACCACAACTTGATGGCTTAAAACAGCAGAAATTTATTCTCTCACAGTTCTGGAGGCCAGAGGGCCAAAATCAAGATGTCAGCAGGGCCACAGTCCTTCTGAAGGCTTTAGGAGAAAATCCATCCTTTCCTCTTTCAGCTTCTGGTGGCTCCAGGTGTTTCTTATCTTTTTGCAACCTAGCTCCAACCTCTGCTTCCGTCTTCATGTGGCATCTTCCCTGTGTCTCCCTTTCTCTTCTAAGAACACTTGTCATTGGATTTAGAGCTCACCCTAATCCAGGATAATCTCAAGGTCTTGAGATTCTTAATTACATCTGTAAAGACACTTTCCAAATATTCTCACTTTCATAGGATCTGGCGCTCCAGACATGGACATGTCTATTTGGAGTCACCATTCAATCCACTACACACTTTTTATAGATAAAGCAAGTTTTTTTGTCATGTGATAGCCTTGAGGACAGGAGAACTAGCTACAATGTTGTGAGGGAACTCAGACAGCCTCTAGAGAGGCTTATATGGTGAGGTACTGAGGCCTTCCTGCAACAATGTGGGTGGGCTTGGAAGCAGATCTGCAGTCAGCCAACAGCCACCTAAGTGAGCTTGGGAGCACATCCTACATCTTGACCAAGCTTTCAGATGTCTGCAGCCCAGGATGACAACGACTTCAACATCATGAAAGACCCTGAGCCAGCACCTCCCTGCTAAGCCACTTGAAAATTCTTGACCTGCAGAAACTGTGAGATATTAATAAACGTTATTTTAAGTTTGAGGTAATGTGTTAGGCAGCAATAGGTAACTAATATAGCAACTATGACCATGAATTTTATAATGCAGGGTAAGTAGCTCACTAGCAAAGTAGCTGATATCTGCCACATTTTTTTAGTGCATGACCTGCCTGGCTGAGGGAGAGGCCTAAAATGGAAGGTGACAGCAAAATAACATTTGGGACAGTGTTACACTTACTCAGTGATCTTAAAATCAGGAAATTCAGCCATACCTCTTCACCGTACTTTTGTCATAGGCAGCATATTAGGTTGGAAAAGCTGTTATGAATGGAAACTTCTCAGATAGGTAGATACGGGTCAAAGAGAACCCAAATCCAGCTTAGTGAAAAAGCACTGGAAGGAAAACAACACAAGCCAAAACACACAACTGGATATTAATATTTACCTGCTATTCCTTAAGTATTTTCTAGTCTTGGCACTTGCCATTCACATGCTTTTCACTGATAGGAATTGCTGTTTTCATTTTGGGGGAGGGGAAATGAATTCAGCTCCTACCCTGTGTTAATGCTGCAAGCTAAGTGAAGCAGAGATAACTTCCTATTTACATTCCTAGCAGTGCCCTTCTAAGTCTGTTTGCTGTGCTGGGTGGTATGTTTCCCATTAGCTGCTTTATTTTTCATAACTACCTAGAGTTTGCTTCATTTCTAATCACATGCTATTTGTGAAATCCCTATAATTTCCTCAGGCCTTCTGAAGCTTTCCTCTTCCTACCTGTGACATTTTGAGGAAAGATTTATTTCCTCTCTGTGTTTATTCTGCTTAGTGAAGATCATGAGAGACAGCTTTAACTGTATTTTTTGCAAGTTCTTTTTCAAATTGTGTCTATATTGTATTTGAAGTCCAGTTACTTATTTGAATGTCAGTGGAGGGCAAAGGGCTGTCTTGGAAATCCCTCCCATTCACAGATATACTCAGCTTTCCTTTCTTATATCATGGTGCATGATGCCAAACTAGTGTCCTTCCTTACATGACCAGTCAGTTTTGTTCTTGCCATAAGGTGACTCCTCCATTCAGTACAGTATGTCATGTACCTGTGCATGTCATCTTTCATGTACTCTGTTCTCTTATGTGGAGCACTGATTTCCCTCTGAGTTATGTTTTATAAATATGGAGTTCACAGATTTTGTTCAGTTTGTGGTGCTGTTTGGGAAAGTGGTCTGGGAGAGTTTGGACTGGGGAGTGGCTTGATAGCACTGCGGTGGCGGGCACTACGGATCCCCCGGGAAGTCAACTGGTGGGCACCCTGGAGTGGCAGCCAGAGGAAGGCAAACCGCTGTGCTGGGCAGGCCAATGGCACTGGGCCTCCCTCCTCCATGTGTCCACGACATGTCCGCCTATCATTTTAAAATTAACAGAAGTCATCTTGATTATCTGCCTCGTAATAATATTTACTGCCTGAGTAGGTGGGTGGATGAGAAAAATGACAGATTGAGAAACCCCACATCAAATGTATCTTCAAGGATGACTAGGGCTTTGTACATAGAATATTCCATAGAAGATCAATCCATATAGCTATGCACAATGGGAGAAATGAAATGTAGGGAATTACACATCAAGGAAGAGTTAATACAGTATTTCAAACCTTTCCTTAAATTCTCTGTTGTGTGCAATTGCAGTGTTTCTCCATATACCAAATTAACTGGTTGTCATGGGCACCAAACCTGTTACCTTAAACACATTAATATCACACTCCAAGTGACATCTGATTGTTTATGCCTATTTTGAGATTAACTATCACACAGCCTTTTTTTCTCTCTTATTCTCGTTTTTTTACTGCTTCATTCAGAAATATGAGATCAATATTTTAAAGCCTGTATGTGAGAAGTTTCTATCTATTGTTCATCATGGCAAATTAGCAACTTTTTTTTTTTTATTTCAGCATATTATGGGGGTACAAATATTACGGTTATGTATATTCCCCATGCCCCCCTCCCCTCTCGAGGCAGAGCCTCAAGCATAACCACACCCCATACGTTGCACATCTTACTCATTATGTTTGTATATACCCATCCCCTCCTCCCCCCTCCCACCCGCCCAACACCCAACAAATGTTATTCCTACATGTCCACTTAGGTGTTGATCCGTTAATACCAATTTGCTGGTGAGTACATGTGGTGCTTGTTTTTCCATTCTTGAGATGCTTCACTTAGTAGAATGGGAATTAGCAACTTTTTATCACAGTTCTTGAGGATATGTATTTGGGGACAATGGAACTTTGGTAAGAGCCTCACAATTCCATAGTTTAAAGCTGGAAAGAAATCTAGAAATCACTCTTTTAGCAACTAAGGTCAGTTTCTCCCATTAAAAACTAAACAAGGATTTTTTTTTTCTGTTGTTTAAGACTGTATGCTTTGCACCTAACAATCTGTCTGGTACATAGTAGGCAAGTGTTTTGTTCATTCAGTAAACCACGATTAGCTCTCTAATACGTGCCAGGTGATTTGCTTGTCTTTTGGAAAATAATAGTGTGCAAAACAGACAGGGATCCCATTCTCATGGAATTGAGTTGAGGTGAAATGAATCAAGCAACTTTCCCAAGACCACACAGATATTTAAGTGATGAAATCTACTAAGAATCCAGGTTGTCAGATTCTCAGTCTGTGGTCCTTTCTTCTTTTCCATGGGGATTGTAGTGGAGGCTCTTATAATGAAAAGATGTGGTGGTGTTGGCCTTAAGTGGATACCACACCATCTAAAATGGTTAAGAACATGAACTTTGATGCCCAACATTCTAGGCTCAAACTCAGGGTCTGGATTTGGACAAGTTGTCTGACCTTTTGTGCCTCCATTTTGCCTTCTGGAAAGAGGTATGAGACTCACTCTGCCCTCACAGGGGTATTGCACATTCAGTGAGTCAATGTCTGCGTAGAACTCAGAGCCCTGCCTGACTCCGAGAGAGCACTGCACAAGGTTAGCTGCTTCTGGTAGGGTCACCCCAGCCATCTCATTAATATCTAAAATGTCACCTCATCACTCTCCATCCTCTTGCCCTGTTTTAACATCATAGCCTTTACCATCTGAGGTTACTTTATGTATTTATTGGGATTTTCTGTTGAACGTTTTTCTCTTCCACTAGAATGTAATCTTCATGAAAATAAGGACTTTGTCCACTTGTAACTCCATATTCTGGAAACATATTCAAACCACCTTGAATGAACAAACGTATGTGCATAGGAAACTTTATTTATAATTATTTTCAGAGTTACTGGAAAAACTAGCTTAAGAACAGAACACGTTGAGTTTTATGCTCTGTCCATTTGATTCTTCCAGTAACTTGGCTAATAGTTACCAATAAGCCAGGAAAATAGCATCAAGGTATGGGAAGGTCAAGCCCATATTTAATATTTGGTATATCTACCAAGCATGTTTTAGGTGTGCTGCACATCTTTTTCACATTTTTCAAATCTCTGTAGTTCAAGCGATAGTGTCAGGATGAAATAAAGCAGGAAACAAGAGGTTTAAGGAACTGCAGTGACCTGGGCACCACGTTCTGACCTGCCTCACTAAAAGCCCATGAGTTGATAGTGAGGTCCTTTCCCATTGATATATAGAGTCTGCATTCAAAGATGATGTCCAAGCTCAATTTATTGTGAAACCTCATTAAAATAAAGTGATAATTTTATAGGTTTGAATTGTGTTATGACTGACTTTTCTGATTGAGACTGCTAGCCAAGTACTTACAACTTACTTAAATGTCGTAAATGTGTTAAAAGGGGAAATATTGATGTGTGTTTCCTGTGTGTTCAAACTGTTCAGATTTTATGGTAAATAATAAAGCTTTACAACTTGTTCTTCACAAATAGGATGCTAGGGACCTTGTAGCAACATGAGAAATCTATTTATTATTTTGTGTCAGAGCAAGCTGGGCATCTCCCCTTTTATAAGGCCCCAGAGTTCATTGCTATTTGGGACAGAGAAAGAAATAGCATGATAGTCAGTGGTTAGAGAATATTAGTTTTACAGAAATAGAATTGGCTTTTATTACAAGAAAGGCAATTAGTCTCACAACTTGAACTATATTTGTGCAAAAATATTCTTGAGCAATATGTATTTCAATACCTATGTAAAAACGAATTTCTTTTCCTTAAGTATCTATTAATAGTTTCATCACAGAACTTTAACACTAGAAGTTGAGGTTAATGTTTCCTTATATTAAAAGAACAGTACATGTATTCTTTGAAGAGGGGAGCTTTAACCATTGTGTGTGTGTGTGTGTGTGTAATATAACTCATTTCTCACATCTTCTATTCATGCAATGTCCTAGAATGCTATATTTTGCAAAGTGCTATATAGCATTAAATTTCATGATACCATAAACTCTGTTTTATAGAACTAATTCAAAAATTTAAATGATAGACCTTTTAGACCTGCAGTTCCCAACCCCCGGGGGCCGTGGCCTCATACTGGTCGATGGCCTAATAGGAACCAGACCACACATCACTGTCTGAGCTCCACCTCCCTCCCCCCACGACATTTGTGGAAAAATTGTCTTCCATGAAACCGACATAACTGTTCCCTGGTGCTAAAAAGGTTGGGGACCACTGTTTTAGACCCTAATTGAGTATCTACCATGAGGTAAAACAGAAGTTCCATTTATGAAACTGAATACCACTCAACTATTCAATTGTGTTTGGATATAGATGAGTAAGATTGTTCTTTTAAAGTTAAAACATATAGTGTTGGGTGTGTGCATGTGTGTGTGTGTGTGTGTGTGTGTGTGTGTGAGATAGATGTTCCAGAGAGCCAAAATCTTTGCTTAGTACTTTGGGGGACAAAGAGATCTGTGATGTGTGCATTTATTTTATGCCATTCTATCCACATTTTGTATAAAATTCATTTAAATGGGGGAACTAAATTGCTTATAGTAGTAAAATACATTTCCCTCTGTGAATGTTGGCACTTTTTGATGCATGATGATTTGGGCTCCGACACAGTCATAATCTACATACCAAACATAGGCATTTAGCTTTCAAGCAGAATCTGGCACCAGTAGAGCTGTAGGAGTGAGCTTGCTCACTGAACAAGCTCTCCTTCTTCCTCTTGGAGAAATGGCTTATCGATGAGGGCCTAGAGTCCACTGTCTTGAACCTCAGAGTGGGCTTTCCAATTCATAATAATAGATTTTATTGTAGGGCAAAATTTTGAGAACCCCAACTCATCTTTCTTATTTTCCTTCTATTAGAGAATGGCTGTGATCATAAGGTCTACAGCTTCAAAGATGAGCAGAAAATGTGCCGAAACAATGATATTTAAAAAGGTACAGAATATAAGCGGGAATCAATGTCCTTAGTTTTACGTTTGCAATGGACAAAACAAAAACCACACAAATAGTGATTTCTTTAGCCACAGAGCACTCAGATTTCTCTTTTGCCTTTTGTATTTCTGTATGTCATTGGTATCTATCTATGTATATTCTATAGATAGTAGGTACTCTCTACCTATGGCTTTCTGGTAATTCAATATATGGCTTACATTGCTATTCATTTTCTCTTACTTTTGCTCAATCTTAACTAGTGTAAATTGAAAGCTTTTTAAGGTCTTGCATGTTCTTCACATCAACCCCAGAACATCTACACTTCAAAAAAATGATGCGGACTCTCTGGATAACCCTGTCCTTCAAGTTTGCCTCATAGGTGATGCCACTTGACTGAATAGTCCTCTTGGTAATCCAGTAATTAAATTCTTCTAGCTGAGGCCCAGGAGAGATCCCTTGTGCTGAATTGCACTGTATAGTAAATGACATTATAATGAGGTTTGAACTTATTAGTTAAATGAATGAATGGGAACTCTGCTGCTGCAATTCATTAGTTTTTCACGCTGTAAAGCAAGACTTGATGCTGCAGATGAGAGCCAGTACAATCTTCTCTTCTTATAATTAATTATCATATCAGTGCACTAAACATAGTTTCACTAAAAGGAGAAATACCCTTGTAAAGAAAGTCTAAAACAGTCCAACAAAATATGGTGACCATTTCTCTGTGTGTCACTGAGCTCAGTCTGTGTAGCAGGCCCTGTTCTAGATACTTCTGCAATATTACCACATTTTAATCCTCAAAACAACCTTCTGTGGTAGGTGCTGTTATTATCCCTTTTATACACTGGGAAAATCAGGCACAGAGAGGTTAAATAACTTTCTTGAGATCCCACAGCTAGTGAGGGTAGAGCGAGGATTCAAACTCAGGCAGTCCCTCTGTGTAGCTCTGCACTTGTAAATGAGATTTTGTCTCATCCCTAGGAATGAACATGAAGATTTGCTTATATATGAATTAATTTTATTGATATTGCTTCTCTTGGATTTCTTTCCTTTTTTTATGAAAGCTGGTGATGTTATTTAGAAAGCTTATTTTTTTAACCTTGAAAATGTTTAAGCTCAGAAAAGTGCCGAAAAAAATAATACATACTCCTGCATCTATAACCAAGAATTTAAAAAAATATTAACATTTTGAGCTCTTTAGTTCCACTGTTTGGTTTTAATAATAAAAAGACCAGTCATTTCTGACCAATTTCTCCTCAGTCCCATTCCTTCCTTTCCCCCTTTCCACCTCTTGCCCAGAGCAACCACTCTTAAGAGCTGGATGTAAATCCTCCTAGATTATATTCTTATATTTCTACCAGAAACATAGAAATATTCATAAACCATATACACTGTATTTTTATGTGTTTAAATGTATACAGAAGGCCTCATGTTGTATGGTCTGTACTGTTCCTTGGCCTTTTCACTTAGCATATTTTTGAAAACTCTTCATCGTGATCAGTCTAGCTATAATTCATTCTTAGCTGCTGTATTTAAATTTTTGTCTTCTAGATAAGCCCAATTTTATTTGTTCATTTTCCTAAAAATGGGTAATTAAGTTGTTTCCAGTGGTTTCCTATTATAAACAATGTTGACATGAACATTTTTTGAGTGCGTATTGCCTCACATACATTTGCCTCCTGGAGTGGGATTGCTGGATGGGATTGGGATGGCTTGTGCAGTAAAATCTAGCAACAAACATGGAACAGCAACAACTGGGGAGAGGGAGACATCAGGACTGCATTTGAGAATTGAAGAAAAATACTGGGCAAGAACATTTACTATGATTATGAGATGATAACAATAAATTCTACTGCTAACAGATAACCCATGTCCATACTTTATGAAGGCCTTATAAAATACATGTTAGGTGTATATGAGGTTTAATAAAGAGAACTCTGAGATCAGAGGCAAGCAACTTGGATTTTCTCCCCAGCTGTGTTCAAACCTAGATTTATGCCACAAAACAATACATTTTTTAAAATTAATTAATTTATTTTTTAATTTCAGCATATTATGGGGGTACAAATATTACAGTTATGTATATTGCCCATGCCCCCCTCCCCCTCGAGGCAGAGCCTCAAGCATGATCATCCCCCATACGTTGCACACCTTACTCATTATGTTTGTATATACATTAATGGTCTCTGAATCTCATTTTTCTTATCAGAAGATAAGTAGTAGATATTTTCTTAAGATTTCTTCCAGCGCTAAGCTATCTGAGTTAAGGCTAAGTTTTCTTTAATATTAACACACCTCCTCAGCATTGAACTAAATGATCCACAGCCTAAGTCTCCATTGTCCCCCAAACCGCTACCCTGCTGTCCCTGAATATAATGTCCATTCCTAGTTCTAGGCATGTGGCCTTATGGGTCCATTGGCTTATTATGCCCTTTCCCCATTGTGTAAATATCCCAGTTCTCTTGCTTCTTGGGAGGGGTATCTATGAACCACGTGGCCCTCAGATTTCTCAAGGGGCATCAGGCTTCAGTTACCTACAGTGGTAACTGTTTTGGTATCAGCACTGTTTATTGTCCCTTTCCTTCTCCTGTCTCACTTCTCTGCTTGTGGCCACTGTTTTCTAAGGTCATCTGGGATTCTTGCCTCAGGATCTTCTTTCCAGAGAAACCCAAACAAATTGCCACCTATTCAAATCCTTCCTGTTTTTCTAGCTCTAGTTCAATTCCACAGGCTTCCAACATTTTTCCTGGCCTATTCCAGCTCAAGCTGCTTAGATCCTTATAACATTTGTCATTTGAACCAATTAATGCAAGGCTGCATGTGATTATATTCATTTTTTTTTTTTTTTTGGCTTAAACAACAAATGCCTATATCTCACATCCTCAGAAGCCACTGGGAAATCTAAGATCAAGACCTGGCAGATTAACATCTCATAAGGTCCTGCGTCCATATTTTTGGAAGGGGTGCAAGGGAATTCTCTCATGTCTTTTTTTTTTTTAATAAATTTGATTGTATGTATTTAAGATACACAACATGATAAGATACATATAGAGAGTAGAATAGTTACTGTAGTGAAACAAATTAACATCTCCATTATATCACCCATTTTTGTGTATGTGTGTGGCAAGAGCATCTAAAATCTACTCATACAGTAGAATGCCCTGAATACCATACTATTTTATTAACCGTAGTCTCCATGATGTACATTAGCTTCCGAGACTTGTTCATCCTACATGTCTGCTACCTGGTATCCTTTGACCTACATCGCCCATCCCTCCCTTTCATGTTCTTACCTTCCATGTCCCTCCTCCTCCCAAGCATAAAGTGAATTACCAAAAGCCAGGAACTCTATTTTTAAGTTTATTATTATTTTTTTAATTTTAATGCCCCTCTGTGCCTAGCATGGGACCACAATAGAATGTATCCATGTAGTAAATTGTCACTGAATAAATAATTTAGTCTTAATAACTCCATCACCCCAGGACGGGTATTGTGGATGCCAGCCATCTCTTCTCCTTGGATTTCTTTGCCTCTTAATTAACTTCCCATTAGGGTTGTTGTTCTTGGTGACCTCTTGAGGGCCCGAAAGTCAGAAGGTTACAGCTGGGGCATCCATTTTATGGCGGCTATATAAAGAAATACTCTCTCTGGTCACACTTTCAGAACATTTTAGCCAAATCAGCAGATAACTTGGAACAAAAATGTGTTGGGAAGTAGCAGTTAGAATTTTTAAATTTTGTCAAATGCTTTTCATTCTAAATCTATCCGTGGCTTTGTTTTAAAGCTATTGTCAAGATTTTTTGAAGTTAAAAACAAAGAAACTCAAATATAATGATTCTAAACGTTTTGTTTCAACTATTTTTGCCACATTTCCCCCCTATGAAATGGTGTCTAGATTTTCTCTCTCTCTCTCTCTCTCTCTCTCTTTCTCTCTCTCTCTCTTCCCCCTTCACCCCATATAGAATCAGCCTGATTGAAATAAAATTTTTAAATTTTGTGACTTTAAAAAATTCTCTTATTTTGGCTAAATATTGCATATGATTAAAAATTGGTAGAAAAATTCAAGTGAGTGAAACTGATAGCCTGTGGTTTTGTTTAGCAAATAAATGACTGCTTTCCCTGAACCTGAATGCTTTGTCTACACTCTACAGCTGTGGTCCCCAACCCTTGGGCCACAGATAGGTACAGGTCCATGGCCTGTTAGGAACCAGCCCCATCACCACCTGAGCTCTGCCTCCCCCTCCCCCAACCTACATCCACATCAGTGGAAAAATGATCTTTCGTGAAACTTAGGAACAAGGCTGCACAGCAAGAGGTGAGTGGCAGGTAAGCATCAGGGAGCCAGCAAAGCTTCCTCTGTATTTACAGCAGCTCCCCTTCACTTGCACCACCCCCTGAGCTCTGCCCCCAGTCCGTGGAAAAATTGTCTTCCACGACACCAATCTGTGGTGCCAAAAAGGTTGGGGACCACTGTCTATAGTCTTTACTTTCTTTGTGAAATGAGGACCAGCCCTTGTGGCCTCTGACTTCCAAGACTTCAGTAACTTCAGTATTTGAGGTTAAAAACTGAAGAAACTTTTTTCTTATCAAACTGTGAAACATTCTATTTATCATTTGTCTGAACCTGTATAGTGAGTACTGATTTTGTAAAATGTTTTTCAAAAAGCGTATTTCCTAGATTCAGTTCTTTTCAGACTGCACCGGCCTGGTTGGGCAGACGAGGCCTCTCTTTTTGCTCGGCTTTATTCTTCTTGAATTGACTTTATCACTGTCCCTCCAGTTGTCTCCAGAGTTCATCACAGATTATCTCTGCTTGTTGGCAGAAAGCAAGCAGCGTCCAGACTGCAGGGCACAATTGCTGAAAGGTTCCTCATTCAATTCAGCCCTCATTCTAATTTTAACTTATTTGGTGCTGCTGTGAAAAAGCTGTTTGCCTGAAATATGGTGAATAAATAAATAATATCCTACATATGGAGTTCATAAAATAGGAGGCAGAAATCGAGGAGCTAAAATTTAGATCTGAGGCACTAATTCTCTTTGCTGCCTTTTTCTCCTTCCCTCACAGCCTCCCTTTTCTCCTTCATGGTCAGGTGTTTGGGGTTGGCAGGGGTGAGAGAATGGGGTCCCAGTTTTACAAAATTGTTTACTCCTCTCTGTTTGAGACATGTAATGTTGCAGAATTGAGCATAATTCTAGTCATCTCCCAAAAGGCTGAGATGGCAGCTGTGAGGTATAAGCTTCCTGACCTTTGCTGTGTCCAGAGGCTTCACGGACGAGCACTGAGGGCAGAAGACAAGGGGCCAGCCATTTGTCCGGGCAACCCGCAGCAGGCTCTCGCAATTTAAGTCAAATTGGTTTGAACCAATTTGAATGCGATTCTTTACTATTTTTCTTTACAGAAGTAGACATCTTTACATTTCTATAGAAGAGCCTCAGTTTTCTTTCTCAACATATAAAGGCGTGGTCTGCGTTTCCATCAGATAGAGAATATTTAGCCTATGTCCTGCCTCCCTGGAAAACAAAATACATCACTGTCTTAATTTTCATTCTTAATTGTAGCTCTCCGTGTGAGGCCCTCCCAGTACTGTAGAGTTTGCTTCCTCTTTGAGACTCACCTACCTCAAGCACAAAGATGGAGTGAATATCCTGGCTGCCTACTTCTGGGAGTCTTGCATTCAGTCTCAGCATGCTCATTGTTCCTTTTGACTGGAACCTTGTAAACAAATCACAAATATATAAATATGGTAGTGCAGAAGCTCATCTCCACTATTTGTTCAAACAAATCATGGGCCCAAAGGAGAAGAGAAAAATTAAATTACTTATCACTTATTTTAGCACTTCACATTGAGAGCAAATATTTAATTATGTATTATCTTAAATTCCACATTAAAATAATGGCAATAATGTTTGAGTTAATAAAATTACTCATATTTATGACAATTAGAGCTTTCCAGATATATAGAGGCACTGTAGCCTAGTGGTTAAGAACTCCCTGTATCTGGAAACCTTAGTTTTAAACCTGGCCTTTTGATCTAACCAGCAGTCAGTGCTTAGGAAATTATTGAGCTCTTGGTTTCAATTTTCTCATTTGTAAAATAGACACAGTAATAGTGACTAACTCATATGATTATTCTAAGGATTGAACGAGATGATATGTGCAACACTTAGCACAATACCTGAAACTTGGTAAGCACTGTCAATATTAATTGGTAGTAGCATTTCAATCTTTTTCCTGTTCTTTATGACATTTAATCTTCCTGGTAGCCTTTTATCGTAATATATACCAGGGTAGACAAACTTTTCTATAAAGGGCCAGATAGTAAATATGCTCAGCTTTGCTGGCTATGCAGTTTCTGTTGTAACGACTCTACTCTGTCATTGTAGTGTAAAAGTAGCCACAGGCAATACAAATGAATGGGTGTGTTTATGTTCCAATAAAACTTTGTTTACAAAACTAGGTGTCCAGAGGGGTTTGGCCTGGGGACTGTAGTTTGCTGATTATTGGCAACCCTCTATTTGCTATTATAAAGGAGAACATGGAAGCAGATTGGTTAGGAGATTGCCTGTGGGCCCATTGCTAATTAGTGGTATATGTCACAGTAGTATCCATTGTTTTCTAACTTTATTTCAGACTTTTCTGCAGAATCATTTTTGATGGACATTTCTTATCTAGTGATCATCTGCAATCCCTAAGATATAGACTTATATGCATTATTGATTAGAGCGTGGGTTGATGTGAGCAGTCTTCTTTTACTTTGTTTTATAGCCAAGACTTTAATTTTAAATATCTCACTAGCATGAATGTCGGTCATAAGAAGACATGGGCAAAAGCAGATGCCTGTGTCGATCCTAACTTAGGTGTAGAAGTGTAGCACCTTAATAACACTAAAAGTATATATATTTTTTCGGTCAAAAATATATTCCTGGGTTCTGCTGTATAAGTACTATGCAGTAACCAATTGCTCCATTGGAGCATGCTTCTGGATTCTGAATCTTTGAGAGAAAGGGCTAATTTGGGAGACATGAATCAAAATCCTAAAATTTTGGTTGTAAAAGAAATCTAGAGAAGAACATGAAGTCTGTGGCTTGAGCAAAGTCTTTTGTACATGCTTCCAGGATACACACACTCATATACACACACATACACACACTCACACACACACACGCACACATGCCTGGATAAAGTAAAGAGGGCATTTGATTGTCCAAAAGTGGACATCATGCACTAAACTCTCAGACTCTTTAGAGGTTGACTCAGACCTCTATATCCAACATGTATCTTGATCCAACATATATGTTTTTAGATTCAAATTAGAAGCAGTAAATATAGAAAGGGGTATTGCTTGTAAAGGGTAACTGGCTGCAGCACGAGATGACAGCTGGCCTTTAGATACCAAAGTAGCCAAAAAACTAAAAAAATCATACCATGATACCTTGTTGAATCAGTTATTAAGAGAGATTTAATTTATATAAATTATACTCTGATTATTTAAACATAAACAAATATAATATCTTTTAGGATTGTGTTGCTTTAAATTCATTCTAACAATTATAAGTTTTGACCTTTAATTTGTAAGATTGAGTTTTCTGGAAAATTCACTTAACACCCCTTTTCCCTCTTTTCTGATGTTGGATAAATGTGGAGTTTCCACATGTTTATTAGTATGTTATAGTCTAAAATTCATCTTTTAAACTGGGCACAGTGGCTCACGCCTGTAATCCTAGCACTCTGGGAGGCCAAGGCAAAAGGATCCCTTGGGCTCAGAAGTTCAAGACCAGCCTGAGCAAAAGTGAAATCCCATCTCTAAAAAAAGAAAATAAAATAAAAATTAGCCAGTGCAGTGGCACATGCCTATAGCCCCAGCTACTTGGGAGGCTGAGGCAGGAGGGTTGCTTGAACCCAGAAGTTTGAGACTACAGTGAGCTATCATGACACTACTGTATTCTAGCCCAGGTGACAGAATGAGAACCTGTCTCAAAATAAAATAAATAAAATTTATCTTTTAAATAGGAATATGAATTTCATTTTTTCAAGCATGTATTTCCCAATTGATTAGCTATTCTATTTTTATTTATATCTCTCTTCATGCAAAACAAATAGCCCTTTGCTCAGCTGAGTGATAGTGGATCAATATAAAAGAAACTTAATATAGGACAAATCTAGGGACAGCAACAATCAGAAGATAGTTCACAACTTGATGAGGCCAAACTATCTTGAATACCTCTGAGAATGAGAAAGACCTTGAGTGGCCAAACCAGAGGCTCCAGTTATATTTACTTGATGAAAATGGACTCCACAATCAATAGGAAATCACAGCATGTGCTTAGGGCAGGTGATAAAGTCCTACCCGTGTGAACTCGTATTTTATCTGCTCAGTCTTGGGCTGGTGACAGACAACAAATAGGCAATAAGACCCTTTAACTGAATTTTCAAAAAGTGAAGTTTAATGCTTTAAGTAGTATTTTAACAAAATCAAATTCATAGTAAGAGTGCAGTAAATATTTGGTTTACAATTTTATCTTGTGTTATAGGGAAAAAAGATAAGCATAGCGCTTGCTATCACATAGATAGAATTCCTAAAATAGCTGTTGCTTCAGTAAATACTCATAGAGTAGCTCAAGTTTCAGATTTTTACATGTTATTGACTGAGCCTCCCTTTGAGGAAAATGTAAAAGTTAAGGTATCTTTTAACATGATTCAGAAATGCAAGGTTTACTTGGCACAATGGGTTTGGCCCTTGTTTCTACCTGTTTTGTACAGTCCCTCATTGCCATTTTGTGTTCTGTTGTTTTTGCTCATATCATGTAACATATTATAGTTTTATATTATTTATTTTCATGTTTACTTCCTTTACCTACTCACTCAGTAATTCTTATTGCCAGCATTCTTAAATGTCTCTGAACAAATGCAGTTGAGCTGGGTCAATGTTTTTCCTAATTGATAACCCACTTTCCACCTCCACCCCTAGGTATCCCATTGTTTTTAAAAGTGCAGCCCCATAGGTTCTTCTCCTAGGGAATCATGTCGTTTCTGCTGATCAGCTTCTGCCCTCTGTCTGAAGGGATTCCATACCAGCATCTCCCAAATGGAGACAGTTTCCTGCCAAGTATATTGGAGTTAAAATTGAGAGAGAACATGCAATCGCTTTTATCTTTTTCTAAATTTTATGCAAGTCTGACACCAGGCTGTAAATTCAAGCTTAGACTTGTTTGTACTCTAAACCATGAGAGTTTGCTCAGATTTCTCTGGAGTGGGTCATGGGTTTTCTTCTTGATTTTTTGTTCAGAATAGACAGCCATTTTTGATTTATTGGAATCTCTTGCTGAAGCATAATTACAACTCCCAGAGAATCCTTTTGAAGTCAATTTCAGCTTTTTTATTTTGAAGGAAAAGAGGAATAAATCATGTCTCTGTGTTTGTTCTGTAGTTTTTCAGGAATCATTTTCAGTGTTGTTGAAGAAGTTAGAAACCCAAGTTAATCATTATATTATATAGGTTTTCCAAAAGCAGGGTGTATAAATTATAAACCTAGTCATGTTTAAGAAACTCATTTTTCTTGAAGCATTGAAATATTATTAATCCTAAAGACTAGGTGATAGTTTATATAATTGTCAAGGACTTTAAAAATATAATTAGCCCTCCTGTTACAAATGGGGTCCACGTTCATCATGAGGTTTCTTTGTTTCCTTTTCAAAATTGACCTTGTGTTTGTCGACAAGATCAGTGAACTAAATGGAAATCAAACCTTCAGCTTCACCCTCTGGCAGCTCTTTTTCCCATTTCTCATAACTTTTCCAACTGCCCCCCCACCCCAAGTATTTTCAATTGACTCACAGAAACAGTTGCATTGTTCTTTTGCCCAAATCCCAAACATTCCCCAGAGGGCTGTTTTCACTTTCTGTAGAGCACTTACAGTTTATCTCTGTAAGAGAATAGTTTTGAGTTTGGCACTTAGTCTATTTATTTTTCATTCTAATAGGAATCACTTCGGAGCTAGCTAAGCCTCTGTTAGTCGACTTCTTAAGTGTTGACCAGACCTCTTCCATCTGTATGGAACATTCACTTTGTCATGTCAGAGGTTTAATGAAACTGGAGAAGGGAACTCTTTAAAATAACAATAATAATGAAAAACTAATAGATTCAGGCAAACTTCACATATATCTTTTCAAGGTTGGGTCAATTTTGCTAAAATCTTGAGAGCTTTATTTTTTTTAATACGTCTCCAGGTTAAAGTCACATAAATTAGTAAAAAATATATTGCTTTGAGTTGGAAATACATATTCATTTCATTCCTATACTCCTATAAAGGGGAATTATTTTTAATTAAAGAAACCTATAGCTGAATGCCAGTGATATATAAAAATGTGTATGCATTATGAAAAATAAAGGAATATAACGGCCAAAGTGGACTTTGTTGCAGGGTCTTGCTAAGCAGCCACACAGAAGCTTATTTTCATGTGACAAAATAATGCACATCTGAAAAGTGAGTATTAGATATTGAGAATTGAAACAGGCTGGCATTCTTCTCATTCTGTTTCTACAGCTCCTGATACAGGTTGCATGCCCTGCATACCTACAGTTCTTAAGGGTATAGTCATTGTTGGGACATTTAAAGAAGTTAATATCAAATGAGGCCAATCTTGTTTTGCCTGTTTTACCACACCTGAAGTATACAAAGCTTACAAATAAACATTATGTGATGTGTTCAGACTTTGCACTGATTCAAATAGATTTTAATGAGAAAGGCCGACCTTTCTTGCTTCTCAGGCATTCAGAGACTTTTTGTGAGCTTCAATTGTCAGTATCTCCTAATCTCTCAACTATTTTTTTCTCTTGATTTCTAATCTCACTCAGTTAGACTGTTGGGAAGAGAATACAAAAGGGGGATTAATGGCTCAGTGCAGAAATGTTTGCTTATTGGACAATAGGAAGGGAATTTGGTAGAAGTTCTTACCCTTCCTGTTTACATTCAATAATGTAACTGGTATATTGAAAGGGTTGTCAATAGTGGCTGGATTTTTTCATCTGTGATTTCCAGCATTTTATTGTTAGGTATTCACCAAAATAAGAAAGAAAGAAGAAAAGAAGGACAAAAAGAAAAAGATGATAGATTTGAGAAGTCAATTCTATCACAAAATGGGACTAAAGGAGTAACTAAAAGAAGTGTGTGTCTGTGTGTATGTGTGTCTGTATGTGTGTGTGTGTGTGTCTGGGCATGCATGTGAAAATGTGTGCATGTGTGCGCATTAGGGTAGGGGTGATGAGAAGTATTGGGGAGGAAACATTTTGAATACCAATAACCAGACAGCTTGCTAGTTGCTTTCTCAGACTTGCATCCTATCTTTGTATACAGTCTTCTGGGTAGGTACAACTATCCCTGTTTTTCAGATGAGGACACAGAATCTTAGAGTCATGAAGAACTGGATTAAGATCTCTTTGAACATAAGTAGCTGAGCCAGGATTTGAGTACAGGTTTTTGTTTTGTTTTGTTTTGTTTGTTACTCTAAAACCTTTTGTTTCATTGGAGATTCAGGTTCAAAATCACTCTGGGAATTTTGCCACCTGATCTATGTTGCTCCATGAATTTTGCAAGCCTGCCTAAATAGATTGTGTGGAGTTCTCCACAACCCTTCCCTACTGACTTGGGTAAAAGTAAAGCATATCTCAGTGCGAAATTTAAGCAATGCTTATTCATTAAAGACCTACTATGTACAAAGCATTGTACAGGTGCAAAGGCACAAAGAAATACATGAGATGGTCCCTGCCACCAGTGTCTTATGAACTAGGCGAAGAGGTAAAACATACACATGTGAAAAGCTGAAAATGATCTATTATCAATTAATAATTTGACATGGCAAAACAAGGCATGATTAATTGCCAAATAACAAAATGCATGTGGAAGAAGTACTGGACGGCAGTGGTCTGGGAATTCTTAATAAAAGACAGGAAGAGCTTTAAGCTGGATGAGAAGGACGGGCAGGATTAGAAAGTGAGGACAGAGGTGGGAGGCGAATTCAGGCTTGAACAAAAGTTCAAAGAGAAGGACAGCAGGAGGCAAAGGGTATCCTGAGTAGGTTGAAGGGCACAAACAACAACAGGGGGGTAAGTGAACCACCGTGGACAGAGTGGAGCTCTGCATAGATAGAAATAGAGACACGACCTAAAAAGTAGGTTGGAATCAGGTGTCAGTCCTGAGTGCTAGGGTATATTGAGCCTGTTGCTGTGGGGACACACAAATGGACATAAACAGCTAAAGGATGTAGTCAGAGTTATACTTTAAGAAGATTATACAGGCAGCGGGGTGTGGGATAGAGGATGGATGTCTACAAGTAAAGAGTAAGGCAACAAGTATGTCCATATGTCTGTTCTGCAGTGGGGCAGACAAGAGCCCACCATGCACCTCTCACCACCCACTGCCGCCCAGCCTACTGCACACAGCGGCCCCCTAACTCACCCACCCAGATCCACTTTGACCTCATCTACTTAATTCTCCACAGCGAGTCCAGAGTGATTTTTACAAATCATAAATTACTTGTCACCTCTGCAAAAGGTCTCAACATAGCCTATAAAGACATTCTTATTTTTGCCTCTATCTCCTATGCCTTAACATGTCCTATAAGATCTGGCCTCCGCCTGCTCTCTGGTCTCATCTTCCTCCTTGCTCACACTTGCTCTCTACGCATATTGGCCTTTGTAAAAATCATGTCCCATTCCTTGTGCTCACCATGCTTCCACCACAGTAGGGCCTTTGCACATGCTGTGTCTTCTTCCCAGAATTCTCTTATTTCACCTCTTGTCTTATCAACTCCTACTTATTCTTTAGGTCAACTCAATCTTATTTCAAGACGTTCTTGACTAGATCAAATCCCCCTGTAGAAGAGTCTCATAACCCCATGTAGCTTTCTCTCCTTTGCAGCTTTTATTACATGTGCATTTTCTATATTTAATCTAATTAAATGACATTTAATTAATGTCACTTTTCCCCTAGTGTCCACAGTCTGTTTTTGTGCTCCATTTAGTTCCAGAATCTAGCATATATCTAGCCAATAGTGGACTGATGATAAATATAATATAATGAAAACAAAACAATCTGTGGTTAAAATTTAAGATGACATGAATATGTCTATATTTGAAGGCTTCGGGTATTAGAAATGTCACTTATTTTTAAAAAAACCTTTGGCATTGATTAAAAGAAAAATGCTGTCACATGTTACATAGTCAGTGATGGAATTATATTCCAAAATCACAGACTAAGGCTGAAGAATCCTTCAAGCCTAGGTAAGTGAGTCTGACTCATATGCTCCCAACACAAATGCAGGCAAACATTCTGTTGGTATGTAAAGCTACCACTGAAATGCAGAGAACCTCTGGGGATAGATGTAGCCCTCATTCAAATTGTCCCATCTGCTCAGACATGGTTAAGCTTTCTGAGCCCTGGGAGAGCCAAAACAGGCCAAGGTTACTAGTTTTTCCAGATTTTACAGTAAGGCTTAGGGTCTGTGAGCCAAAGGGAACTACTTCTGTTGTAGTTTTTAAGTTAAACATAAACAAGGGGTGAAAAAACACAAAAATTACACAACATGGGAGTTATATGAAGACAGTCCAGCTGCAACTGCATTATTCAGGACCATTTTGCTGCTGAAACAGAAAAATGGTAATTAACCAATCAGAATGAAATGTCAATTTGAGAAGAAGGTAATGTGAAACTTTCCTAAATCATGCAAACACTAAGAAATCTGTTACGTCTGATTTCCAACCTGCTTTGTTGCTATGAAAACTCACTCTCATAGCTCAGCTCTCTAAACACTACATATTCATGCAATTATTATTCTTTCTCAAAGATGGACTCCATAATGATATGAGGGAATTTTCATTCAGTTTTTCTAGAGTTTTTCCAAAAGAACAAAGCCAATTAATAAGAGCCATGCTCTTTTGGAACTATTGCTTTATCTACTTTTCTCTTCATGATCCAAATAGAAGACCATTTTTTATGTGAGTGGCAGTTGTCTTGGGACGTGTCTCTGTGGTGTTTGCTAAATTAAAGCTCATCTTTTCAAGCCCAGTCTTTATTTTGCTTTTCAATAGTTTGCTGGCAAAATCAAAGACCTTGCTTCCTTACTCTTGCACTGCAAAGCAGACTGGTAGGATGATCACAGGGGAGTGAGCAGGCTTCAGCAGTTCTTAAAAAGACCATTTCCATTTCCTTGGCAGAGGGGCCCCATACTGTGCTCCAGCCAATTCTTAATTCTTTATGCTATTGGTTCTGAGAAGCAGGCTTTTATGGGGAGGGATTATTTGTTTCTTTAAAATCTACCGTCCTTCTTTTCCCTCCCACCTTTTCCCCTTTCTTTTGTGGCCTGGAACAATACGATGTTAGTGATTCTGTTTCTGACTTGCAGAGAATCCATCTATGCTTGGAAAAATGTAGTTCAATTTAATACTGCAGCTCGAGGTGAGATGGAAGTGAAGATGGCTTAACACGTGAAGTGGATAAAAAAATGCGTAATTGAAACAGTATGATGTTGATGAGGCAGTGTGTGAGGCTGTCAGGAGGCATTATAATATGCTGATGAACGAGACTAGCTTCCTAGTTCTCCTGTATGCAAATGCTCCATTATTTTTGGTGGAGGAAAGGAGCCTGGCATATTAATTGGCTTTGTTTTTAGAGATGCAGGTGAAGCCTTTTCATTTTGCTTTCTGAAAAGAAATTTGCAATATGTTCTTAAATTATGTTTAATTTTGCATGTCAACTGACAAATTCAAGAAATGAAAACTCTTCATATTTTTTTTAAATTGAAAACAAATTATTTGGGGTATTGAATATTACAAGAACTGACTCTTAAAATTCTGGTTTTGTGTAAATTAAACTGCATATGAAGTCTTCTAGTTTTTAACACTGAATCAAAGTAGTTAATTTTTAAAAGTACTGCAGAATTCCAAATATAGAAAATAAGTTATGCTGTACTATATTTATTTTATTATTTATTATTCATATATTATTATATTTATTTTCTATTTTTGGAATTTTACAGTTGTTTGCATAATTGACAAGTTTGTTTCCTGGTGCAATAATTAGCAATTTATAAAGGATTTATTTATCTGTCTCTTTCTTCTGAGGACTGTGTGAGTGTGTGTGTGTGTGTATTGTGTGTGTGAACCAACACATCATCAATACTGTGATGTGTTGGTTCATCACAGTATTAGATGAACCAACTGGGTGTGGGTGGTAGGAGAAAATACTAATAAACTTTTAAATATCTCTTTCCTTAAAAAAAACTGAAATATTAGATCCTAGAGTAAAATAAATCATTTAAAGTATAAAATGCTATAGCTTACTTTTTAATCATCAAGTTATTAGCAGACAGTTATTTTGAATACCTTTCATGTGTTTTTATTTTTTTGGTTAATATCTCCAAACAAACTTAGGATATAGTGACTCATTAACTGAGCATTGCCTAACCTTTTTTAGGGAGAAGATTAACTTCATTTCCCTAGAGTTTTAAGATGACCAATAGGGGGATAAGGAAGCGAGGATTTGGGGAGATGGGGAAGGATTGGATAGAGGTAGTAGAACTGACCCTTGAGTCACTGGTGTGTTAGGAAGTGGTTTTCAGTTACTTGCCTTGGTTCCTGGAAAGTCAGGTGCATGGAAGGTGTCATCAGGTCCTTTGACCTTGTGGAAATGACTATGGACTTAGCAGAAGCTAGCTGGAGCCAGGGGAGAAAGGAGAGTGATGGACAAGGTAGGAAAGAGCAATTGTCGCTGAGCACATTATCTAAGATGCTACCTTTCAAAAAATATATATATATGCACACCCTACACACATACATACACATATGTGTCTGTGCATATATACACAAACATATATTAATATGCTGACATGACATGAGAACACAGTATTAGATGAAGCAATGTGGTGCATGTAATTCAAATATTAGTGTTCAGGCTGTGAGGGAGAGAAAAAAGCTACTCAATGAGTAGGTGTCTTTTATCCCCCTCCCTCCCTCCAGGGTTGCAGAACTCACAATACTCATACACAATTTGTTCCCAGAAATCCAACCTGGCTTTCCCTTTGGAGCTGATGGAAGGAGCCAAATATGCAGCCTCAGATCCTGTGATTCATGGGGCTGAGTTCTTGCTTAACACAGATCACGGTTGCCTGGATTGGAAACCTTGCTGACAAATTTAAATTAAATATCGGTTGGAAATTGTATTTAATATTACTTCTAATTTGAGGCCTATATTTGGTGATTAAAAAAATAAAACACTACTGTTGGCTCGGGCCTGGTGCCTCATACCTGTAATCCTAGCACTTTGGGAGGCCAAGACAGGACTATCACTTGAGGCCACGAGTTCAAGGCATGCCCAAGGCAACATAGCAAGATGCAAAATAAAATAATTGACTACCTTACCTGCTCAGGAGTCTGATTGCTTGAGCCCAGGAGTTCAAGGCTACAGTGAGCAATGACTGCACCACTCCACTCCTGCACACAGCACACAGATGGAGTAAGACCCTGTCTCTAAAAAGAACAAAAACCAAAAAACTATTGTCTAAAGACAGTGACTCTGCTCCCTATGCGTGCACAATCTGATGCCAAGTCCCACTAGAGCCTTGGACCTTCAGTGAGGGGAAAAAGAATGATAGATAAAGAAATTCTGTGAATGGAAGAAGGCAGGGATACAAGAGTAGGTAGGCAGTTCTGACCTTCTCATGTCTGTAATTGGACCCTACATCTTTCTGGAGAAAGACTCCTTATGTGGTCTGCTTTGCAGACAACTTTCTTGGAAGGCAGTTGCATATGATATAAAGCGGAGGGTGTTGTGCTTTGAAAAAGAAGGACAAGAACAACAAAAAATCCTCCTTTTGTTGTTACTCTTCTCAAATATAGTGATCAGTATACAATGGTAATAATGGTTTGATATTTGTAAACCTTGGATCTCAGGAAAAACCACAAAGTTTAAATGCTGTCTGTACCTAAATGACCTTTAGAATAAGTTGCAGTTTTCTAATCAATTAAATTAATATTTCATACATGATTATTCTTTGAATAAATAAGTACTTTTTGTTAAAAGAAGTAAACTAATATATATATATGTATATATATATATATACACATATATATATATTTCCTCTTCATAAGCCCTTGGCATAGTTGGCTTGGAAAAGGTCTCCAACTAACCAGGGTTCTGAACATTCATCATGAGTAATGTGCTGTTTTGGTTGATACAGTTGTCATATAATAGTCATTTCCTCCTTTATTTAGATTTTAGCCTAAAGCCAGTAGACGTATGTTTTTTAGCCTGATTCATCTCCCAGCTGCCATGCAACTACTTTTAACCTCATTTACAAATTACTGGATGCATCTGCATACACACATAATGAATTATAAATATTAGCTGAAAAATATATTGACGTAAATTGAAAGTTAAAACTCAAGGAGTTAATTTACATTTAGACCAATCTAGATGTGTTTAAAAGTAAACATTACAGTTCTGTAAGAAGTATCTATTAGGGAAAGTACAATTAGTCCTGGATTAAACATGAGAAATAATTTTCTGTTGTCTATTATTTTACTTCTTAGATTACTACAAAAGCCTGTGGGTGATCCCTCTAAATGTTTGGACTAAATGGGGCTTTCTGAATTGCCTTCCTTCAATAGGTTTCTTCTGTATTCAAAAAGTTTTTATGGCTTTATATGTCCTTAGATTGAAGTTGAAATTCTTAAGCCTGACATTCAAGACTCCCCTAAATTTGACCAAAGTTACCTTCCCAATCTCATGAATCGTTATGCCCCCTCAGAAAATTTCAACCTTGGCAAAATGCTAATTCTCACCTTCTTTTATGGATGAGTGTGATAGAAAGACTATAGACTTAGGTCCATGACAGACCAGAATTCTAAACTGGGCTTGTCCCCTTACTAGCTATGTCAATTTACACAGACCGCTTCTTTCTTCTGGAACTTAGTTCCTCAGTCTATAAAGGTGTATCAATAAGCTACTGGCACAGTATCTCCAAGTGACAAACAACCACAAAAAAATTAATGGCATAAAATAACCATTTAGTTCTCATACATTTGTGGGTGGCTTGGCTCAGTTTAGGACTTCTCTATGAGACTTTCACACTTTAGGGATCAGTGAGATACAAGGATTGTTTTTCTCATGGGGTTGGCAGAAAGTCCAAACGTGCAAGTACTATTAAGACTTTGCTTGCACTGTATTCACTTTGGCCTCAAAAAGTCACATCACTGAAGTGGGGAAATATAGTCCACTGATAGTGGGAGAAATTGTAATGTCATAGGAGAAAAGCCATAGATATAAGGATGGGGTAAAGAATTGGGAATAATAATGTAATCTCCCACAGTAGCATTATTGAGAGATTAATTCAGATGATCTAAATTTGGTTTCTAACACAGCATGTGGCACAAAGACATTGAACACATTTGACTTTATCTCTATGCTTTCCTCATACCTGCTTGTTTGAATTCTTCTTATTTCTTTAGTCTCAACAGAGATACCATCTCCTTCCTGAAGTCTCGTTCGCTTTCCACGAAAACTGCTTCTTTCTTAGTTCTGCCTCTAATAATTGACTTAAAGCCTTTATCTCTTCTCCTATACTTATGTGTTTAATCATCATAAACAGATTGCAAAACTCTTGCAGCTAGTATTCTATCACTGGAATTTCCTGTGCTTTTCACATAGGATGCATTCAGTAAATGTTTAGGTTAAATAAAAATTTGAAATCAATTTTTATTTGTTCTTTTACTGGAATACATATGGAACAACCCATATGCAGCCCTTATTTCTTCTCATCAATTCTAAATTTTGTTATAAGATCAAGTAGAACTTAGTTGCCATTTTATAGAGCCATTTTGGTTCCCAAACCTTGTTAAAGAAAGCCCATAAAATTCTTTAAAAAAATACCAAAAACCATACAATAACAAGCTTGCAAGTTAACTGGAAATGAATTTGTATATTATATGAATATGAGTATAATCTTTTACCTAAACTCTCATATTTCCTTAGAGCAAAGCTGATAGAAATAGTTTCACTGTACAAATGATAAATAATTTCTTGACAGGCATGTGAGATGACCATGCAGAAATTACACATAGGAAACATTATGCCTCCTCAGCTCCTTTGTCATTCTTCCTGGTGTTCCTGTCAATCAGACCTCAGAGCTCATGATCCTCTTGCATCTGAGTCAAGTTAGTTTGCTGATGCCAGGTCTTTTCTCTACTTTTGAGTAGATCTTTCTGCATAGCCATCTCTTTGAGTGATAACATCTGACTTTATTTACTGCAGAGCAAAGATAGATAATATTTATATCAGATCCATTACATTAATAAGAACCTGAGATCATAAGAAATGACTTATCAGCTTATATTAATCTGGCTTTGGTCTTTGACAATGGCCACCAGAGATATTTGGTGGGAGCATTGCTTTGTATGACCACCTTATAGGTTAGAGCTATAACCCAAACACCTCCATTTTGATTCTCTAGTTTTTATACTTTTCAAAGTGGCTTAAAATCAAACTTTACAACAGTCTATTATGACTGCTAACCAAGCACACACAAAAAATATGTTTTTTTTTTTTTGTTTGTTTGTTTTGCTATATTCTTTGTGTGGTGACTGTATGGTAAAATGGACAGACTATTGAACTTGGAATCAGAGGTCCTGGGTTCAAATCCCTGCCTTGCAATTCACTAGCTGGGCCTCAGTTTCTTCAGCAAGAGCATGATATAGGTATATTAAGTTTGTTCTTATATATTCTTTTTGATTATGACCTTTTGCAGCTCTATTCATTGGAATAGAGGAAAGAATAGATAACATTGACTAAATAATGTGTCTGTGCCAATTTCAGTCACTTCTTGGGAATCTGGCAGGAGAGCTAATGTTCCTTTATTAGTAATATTAGGATCTAAAAAATATGTTTACCACCTCTTGATGCAGAGTCAGTATTTCTTTATTTCTTGGATTTATTCTTTGAAGTGAATGAATATATTGTTTTTTAGAAAGCTTGGCTGCATCTTGTCATCCATCCAGTGTGCCTCAGTCTTAATGTAAAACATATCAAAATCATTTTAGAAAACTTCGCTTTAAACGTCTTTTGTCTCCTGGGTAATTTTGGCTGAGTTTCCTCATATACATTTGGTGGTACATTTTTATGATTATTTCTATTTGGTGCTATTCAGCTTTTCACAAAAAATATATATCTATTCATATCCCTTGGTCTGTGGGCCATTGTGACTCAGATCTCAAATTACATACATATGTGTTAAATGCAGTTTCATTCTCATAAAAGAAACATTACTGAACATGACTACTCTTCCAGTGGTTTCCATGTGAAATGAATTATGTTCTATTATAATCTGAAGTCTCTTTGTTTTCCTATGAAAAATAATCTAAAAATTATATCCTGTTGTTTAAACTGTTGGATATCTCTTACCAGGCTTGTATAGAGGATGAGAACTAAGATAGCTTTGGTTTCCTTTCTTCTTGTATACACAACATAAAAATTAAGATTTATTTCTTAAGGACTATGAATGTTTTGTAGGTTTCAGAATAATTCAAATAGGCTGAGTCTTTTTTCAAAAGGTACTTAGTAAAAGTGAATGTACTAAGTTCTCGGACTAAGGTTATTTTTTTTTTCCAAATTCATATTTCATTACCACCCAGATGTAGAGGAAGTTTGGTATAGTAGTTCAAATTATGAGCTCTGGGGTCAGACTGATTCAATTTGGGTATCAATCTCTGCCTCTCTTTGCCTGAGCAAATTGCATAACTACATTAAGGCTCAGTTTCATCACCTTCAAAATGGGGATAATAGTTTCCATCATTTATTTTATTCAACAAAACTTATTAAAGGCCCAATATGTGTAAGTTTATGTTCTAGATGCTAGAAATGCCCCATAAGACAAAATTTCTATTCTTTATTTTTACTGATAGGGAGGTAAACAAGATAAATAAATAAGCATGAATAAGCAGTGGCAAGCACTGTGATAAAATAGCACTAGGCACTATATTAGGCTGAATAGTTTTTAAAAATCCTTACTAAAGAGGATATATTTAAGCTGAGGTTTGCATAAGATGGAGATAACCATACAAAGATCTCAGAGAAGAACATTCAAGCAAAAGACACAGGTATGATAACAGCTCTGGGGCAAGAATGAGTTTACTGTATTTAAGAAACAGGAAAAAAGGCCAATGTGACTTGAGCCTCATGATCTAAGAAGAAAGTCACATGGATACTACAGAAGGACAGCGCCAGAAACCTGGAGTCCTGTCAGCCAGGAAAAGGAGTTGGGATTTTATTCTGAGTGTGATTGGGAGCCACTGGAAAGTTTAAAAGAGAAAGCACCATGGGTTGCTTAATGTTTTAAAAAATATTACTCGAGATATTCTGTGGAGAATGGAATGAACAAGGAAGACCTTGTAGGAGGCTACTGCAATAGCCCAAATGAGAAATGGAGGTGACATAGATGAGGGTGGTAGCGCTGGAGGTGGAGACAAATGGGTAGTTTCAGAGCATGTTTTTGGAGGTAAAGTCAACAAGAGTTGCTAATGGATTGGATATGGGAGTGAAATTGAAAGGAATCAAGAACTCCTCTGTTTTTGGCTTACACAACTAGGGGATGGCGACACCATTTCCTGGGATAGGCAAGATGGAGGGGAAGCAGGTTTTGGAAGCGACATTAAGAGTTCTTTCTTGGCCTTGTTAACATCTAGGTGAGAATGTTGAAAATATGAATCTGGAGTTAGAGGACCAGTCATCAGGGATGAAAATAGAAGTTTTAGAGTCATTGGTACATAAACACTGGGAATAGAGGAGATCACCTAAGCAGAGAATGGAGATGAAAAAGAGAAGGTGTTCCAGGATGAACCCTAGGTGCACCAATGTTTAGAAATCAGGCAGACGAGAGATCGGAAAGGAGATTAAGAAGGCATGGGTACTGAGGTAGGAGAAAAACCAGAATATAAAGCCCTTAACATGCTCGTACATAGTAGCTTATCAATAAATGTTAATATCTTATGTAGGTTTCCTTAGAACATTGGGATAAATAGATTGAGAGGTGAACCCAGAAAGTGCTAGTATGGAAGTGGAAAGTGAGACAATGGAAGGGGAGGAAGTGAATGAAGGGTACATTATCAATCTGGTTACCCTCCTGGAAAACTGAAGCTCAGTTCTGCTGGTGACCGCCGGGAAGCAGTACAGAACACACCTTAGGGTTGCCCCACCTAAGAGGTGAAGACACAGGTGTAATTGTTCTCCAGCCCCCATTTGTCATTAGCTGAGGGCTGTTCCATGGGATATAGACTCATTGGTACTTTGTGTCTGCTCTTTGTGGGCCAAGAGAAAGACTTCAGGGGGTTGGGTTGCAGATGGCATGGTAGGACATGATAGACAGGTGTACTAGAACGAGTACTGAGCAGATCTGACAGTTAGCTGTTACTAGTATTATGTTCCTTTCTTGATTGGCCCTAATCCTTTTGCCTTTCTTCATTGAAACAGAGAAACAAAAGGTATTCCAGTTGATAAAATTGAATTTTTAGAACAAGAGAGAATTCATCATTCTTTATTAATGGTCATACCAAAAGATGTGACCAACTAGTTGAAGTATATTAACCAATGGCTGAATAATTCTCGTTATATTGTTGATCTGAAGTTGCAGTATGTTTTAAGGCATGTTTATCAAGTGCCAAAGATGCCATTAAATGTGGCATCATTAAATATGAAAATAAACACACCTTGGTGTTTGATATTCTAGAATAACAAATCATATGATACAATACTTTGAAATTCAGTGCCTTTCTCCCTCAGATATCAAAGGTTACACTTGATGTTTTTCAAAGCACCTTGTAAACAGGAAATCACTGATCCTAACTCCTGGAAAGGTAGTGAGTGAAGTGATTAGTGTCACAGGTGAAACTGAATTGCTTTTAAGCTTCTTATCTGAGCAAGTAGAACTACTAAGACCAAGACAGGTTTATCACATCTGATCTGGTTTTCTATTCTCTCTGCCATAACGGAAATGATAAAAATGCTTACTTTAGTGCTTACTATGTGCCAGGCACTGCCCCAAGCACTTTACAAAATTAGCTAATTTAATCCTCAAAGCAACACTATGATTGAAGTGGTAGTATTGTCTCTATTTTACCCCCTGAGGCATTGAAGTTAGGAAACTGGTCCGGTTAGTTCATATCTCCTAAGTGTAAAAGAAGGGATTCAAACTCAGTATCTACCTCCAGACCCATTCTCTTAAAATGACTCTGCTACACAGCTTACGGGGCAGTTATAGGTTGTGATCTTATCACTGGCTATATGAATTCCTTGGACAAATCACACACATGATTTGTTTGGTACTTTTTCCATAAATTCACCTTAAAAAACATTTTACTTGAGGTTTTTTTTTCGTTAAATCTCTTTTGTATTGTTTGAAATGACTAGCTTTTCAGACATTTGAATATGTATACAATTCATTAACAGTGTGATTTTGCCCTTTTGTAAATTCGTATGCCTTATCATTAGGTTTAAAAATATGCAGGATACCAGGAAATACTCCTACCAGTAAACTTCCATTAAAAATCTGGTTAAGAAAGAAAAGTCAGTCAGCTGGGTACTTTGTACTCTGGAGAAGAAACTATGTGGATCCAAATATTCCCCAAGAAATATTCTACAATGTGTGATTTTTATAGGTGCCTTAGAAGGCAGTTGTTACTGTATCACTCCCCAAATCTAATTTATCCACTTTCTCTTCAGTCTCTTTTGCCTGCCCACCTTACCAAATGGCTAATCCTAATTTTTGGAGAAATTTAAAATATGTTACATTATTTGTCCTCAATAACATTTTTGATACTAGGTAGATCTACAAGATCACTTTCATAACACGGGAGAATCTGATATCCCACTTTATGCGGAAGGGACTACTCCTAGCAGCTCTTTCCAACTCCTTCCACATATGGAAGAACTCCCCAGTCTCAGTTAACTCTAAGTTATTAGGATTACTTTTCCCAAGCTACTTCATATCGGTGACTATTTTAAATCCAACTGGAGAGGATTTAAAGGCTCTTGTGCAATCCTTTCATAGCCCATGAATTTCAAAAATAGAAAGTGCTTAACTTATTGGCCCCAAAATTCTGTTTCCACTTATATCTGTGTTAAACTAGAGCCACAGAAGAAATTATGACCCAGTATTTCTTCTCTTATTTAAAATGTCAAGTTGCTATGTCCCAAAAGTTACTGCCAGATTTTTTATGTCTGTGTTTTGGTTTTAGTTTTTGTTTTTATTTCAGACGGGTAGAAAATGAAGTATTTGGATAATTTAAAATTAGTTATGGCACATCCTTGTAATACTAATCACTTAAAGATGTAGCAACTTTTATTTTTTAGAGTGTTAATTTATAAGTGGATAGAACTGTGAACAAATGAATTAAACCATTTAAACATTCTGTTTTGGAAAGTACTTTAAAAATAAACTAGCTTAAGTACTTCCTATTTGGATTATTATTTTCTTTATTCTTCTGATATTGGTCCTGAGATATGCAATTTTGCATAGCATATGCAATAGCTAAAGGTTAAAGACTGAATACTCAAGCCCCTCTTTTAAGTCTGTTTTGTCTTCTGGCTGCAGCCAGATCCCATTAAAAAACTTCACAGAATACAAGAAAGAAAAACTATTTTACTCTGAAGGTCCATGTCAATCACAGCTAGAGGTGCACTCCAGATATCTCTGGAATAATTTAAAAGTTGATACTAAATTTTGTCATGATTCTGGCCAATCCAATAATTTCAGTTTTGTAAAGTTATATTTATTTTTCCTGGAAAAACAACCTCCTGAGATTGAATGAGGAAGAAATAGAACTCCTGAACAGATCTAAAATGAGCAGGGAACTTGAATTAGTAATAAAAAAAACTCCCAACAACAACAAAAAATAAAAATAAATAAATAAAAACAGTTGTGTTTTAGTCAGGATTTTCTAATGCCATTTGGAAGAACAGGAAAATATAAGGATGAACATGAGAAACAAATTAGTTGGTATGTTATTATTATAAGCTTTCGTCACCTCTGATTACTCTCCACATAAGTTATACATGAGCATAAGTAAAGTTAATTGTAATATTAATCTCTACCATTGTGTTTGTATCCAAGAGGCAATAAAAGAAACATTATGGTTAATAGACTTCTGAAAAGCTGTAAAAACATTTAGGTTAGATTTTAACTCATAGTCATATAACTGTATTTACAGCTGCCATTTAGATGAATTTCTGATGATTTTTGTCATCTTAGGATTTTCTAATGAAAATAGAAAACAACATTTTAATTAGGTTTAGTACCATATGATTATCCTAGCCTTCATATAGTTTAAAATATATGGCACAAAAGTGCTTGTAAGTTATAAAACTATATGAATTTGAACAGTTATTCTGTTTTTACCAAATTATATGAATACTGTAAATCATATAAGTTAAAATAAAGATATGTTTTAGTGTCAGAATTTACATATAAGCATACTACAGTATATACTTTAAATCAAGAACTTCTTTTTCTGATGTCTGACTAGATATCCTGATGATATTTTTATCTCTCATTAAAAGCACTTAAAATATTTTATCTAGTATCTTCAATAACCACATAAGATATATGATTAAGTTGGCTTGAAAATAAAGAAATTCTCTAAAGTCAAAGGACTAAGTGAGAGCAGAAATCTAGATATGCAAGGGAACATTGATCTCCTTTAACCTAGACATTTCTTAGCCTCTAGGTGGGGAATAAGGATTAAAGCTCAGGCTCCATGCAAGTTGAGGACTTTGAAACTATAAACTAACCATCGAATGGACTGGGAGCACACATTTATACTAATTATTTGCTTGAAAATTCCCAAACTAAATATTTAGTTTAAAGTACCCTTTGGTGATTTCTAGAAGCAAATTAAAGTCCTTATTAGAGGTATGCAATCTTGATACAAATCATAAATAATTTTCTGGAAAAAGTTAAAATGGCAACAAGCTTAGTATATTAAAAAATATCACTAAACATACAAGGAAGTCACCATTATCTAGGGTCAACAAAAGCTGCAAAGATAGAATCATAGTATTAGAATCATCAAGTAACAAAGTAAATAAGCATTTGTATTACATTTACTAAAATAAAATAATTAAAATGTTATTAAGGGATGAGAGACTGCCAAAAGTGATTAAACAGCTTTTTAAGAGAATCAAATAGAAGATTAGTAATTAAAAATAATAAATTTTAAAAAATCACTGCATGGTTTGAACAATTAAGAGCTAGCAAAATGGATAATCTAAAGAATTATAGCGTAAAGAGGCAAACAGATGGAAAATATAGGAGCCAGATTAAGAGATGTGGAGGCTATGGAGAGCAGGCCTAACATATATCTAACTAGAATTCCAGAAGGAGAGAATAGACAAAATGGAGGAAACTGATACTTGAAAATATAATGTGTGAGAATTTTTTTTCAGAATTGATGAAAGGCATAAATTCTTAGTTTCAGAAACACTAACAAATCCCAAGCAGGATAAATAAAAAGAAATCCTCACCTGAACATATTAAAGCCCAACCACACAACTCCAACGACAAGAATAAAATCCTAAAGCAGCCACAGAGAAAGGACGACTTTCTTACATGAACAACAGCCATTCGATTGATAGATCTCTCTCATAGTTTTAATGAAAGATGGAAAACATTAGGGGAAAAAAAGCTTTAGAGTCCTGTGAACAATAGATGTCAAAATAGATTTATAAACTCAGTGAAACTGTCTATAAAGAAGGAGAGTAAAATAAAGATACCTTTAAAGATATTAAATACAAAGGATCTACCACCAGTAGACCCTTACTGAAGGGATTGCTACATAATGTACTTCAAGAAGAAAACCAATCCTAGAAGGAAGGTCCAGGTATAAGAAGAAATGATGAGAAAAGAAATTAGTAAATATACAGGTAAATCTAATAAAATATTGATTGTGTAAATCAATAATAGCATCTGTTCGTAAGCTTCAAAAACAGATACAATAAACAAATACTGGACAAAAGTTACATGTAAAATGAGGAGAGGGAGATCAGAAACAATGTGTTTTTTAAGAGGTTTTTCTATTATTCAGGAAGATAATTCAAATTACCTTTAAACGTTGTTAAATTAATTATATATTTTATATTTTTAGGGTAAACACTAAAAGAATGGAAATTCACTGTATTAACAGGTTATACTTACACATACACACACGTATTAATTTTGCACCAAAAATATTGTCTTCTGTGATTTTTGGAGCTATTTTCTATTTCTCACCTTGTAGGCCTTACTTGAATCCAATAAGAGAAATGCAAAAATGGTCAGTGATCAGCCCTTGTCACGAGACAAGTCATAAGTTGAACAATATAAAGATGCCATGGAAAGCAACGCTTTAAAGAGAAGAGGACTTGGCTGGTCTACATAGGGAGAAATATGGCTGTTCTGAGTTCGTGCTGGCCCTGGTAATGTGGGATTATAGAACAAATTCAGATTTGCCCTCGTTACAGAGATGATTCTAATTGAAAATGATTTATGTCCCCAAATCTACTTTTTCAGACATGATCCACTATCTCTTAGAAGACCTGGCAACCTTTCCAATGTTCTACATGGTACTGACAATAAATCTCTGCCTAAATGAACTCAGAAGTAGAAAGAACTATAACCGATAAGACATTTATTTAGAAAAAATAAGTATGGAAACCATAGCATGATACTGCCATTGTTATTTGCTAGGAGTCTGCTAATAATTATCTCCTTTATGTGGCTCCAATTTCTATATGATTTTCTGATATTAGGTCCTCAAGCCCCTTTCAGCGGGTTCATGAGGTCAACATTATTTTCGTTAAAATACCTAGGAGCTATTCACCCTTTCCACTCTCATTCTCCCTTAAGAATATGGTGTTTTTCAGAAGCTGTATGCAGATGATATCTTAACATATAGGATGCAGAAGCAGATATGAGAATCCAGTTGTCTTCTTTTTAAACCAGACATTAAAGATATTTGCAAAAATTTAAACAATGCCATCCTTCTCAATAGATTTTTTGGTTTTAAAAATATGATTATTTTTCATAAAGCATATGCTATTTCTATTAATCTGTAATGGATTGTTATCTTTAAATGAATTAACTATTTAAAAAATTCTCAGCTAATTTCTAATATGGTAAATATCTATAGATATAGCACACAGAAACAAAAATTGTAGAGTTTTTTTTTTTTTAAAGAATGTGAAGGGACTTCTAAGAACAAAAAGTTTGAGAATCACTGGTCTAACATGACAGAAAGGGAATATTTATAGTCAAGTAAGACTTTGACTAGGTAAGAGTTCTAGGCGTTTCGGAGGGGACTGTGGCATGAGCCATTTTGTAATTTTCCTATGTAGCAACATCCATTGGGAAAAATAAAGGGCATGTGTATTTGGGGGCAGGCGTTTGCAGTATTTCGTGGGCAAACTTTGAGTGCTATGTATTATCTGTAATCTTTGGTGGACTTTCTTTGTGGTAAATTAGAGCCCCAAATGTTTTCATAACTCCAACCTTGAACTGTTGTTTTAGGATAGACACCAATAAATATAAAGGGTCTACTGGGAAGGCAGAGAGCATTTTTAGATTTATGAGGGGGAAAAAAATCAATAGTGTCCCTAAGGCTGTGTAAGTCATGGGTAGCACAAGTAGTCTTATGTAAAGTTGACAATATCATGAAATATAAACCTTTGCTTTGGAATTATACCAGAAATTAAAGTGGCATTATAAAGGAATGTTGATGTTTTAGCGTGTATCTCAGGAGAAATTTGTACTTCTGATTGCTTTGCTCTGTTGCTTCACTTGGGCTGAGCTCTGGAAAGGTTTTTTTGTTGTTTTTTTTTCCTTTTCCCCTGGAAAGTTGGGTGACCTTCTCACATTCTTCTATTCTTCTGCCTTCTGGCTCATTCACTTTTTCTTCCCCTTCAATCCTTGATTAAATTTTCTTGGCCCCTAGGAGTTCTTATTCCTTATACAGCAAGTCATGCACTTTGTCCTCTTGTTAAGGAAGGAATTCATAAGCTTAACTCCCTCTTTGAAGAAGAGTTTGGAATGCTTTTTTTTGGAGAAAATTAATATTCAATTACCAAGCCTGTCATTTCACCAAATAGAAGAATAAAAGATATAGCATAGCCACACTTGAGGATAATTGAAATTGAATTTCAGTTTGTATTATACTATCATGACTCAAGCTTTGGGGGGAAATTTTTATGTCTACTTTCTTATGAAAGTGAGTACATTTTTTTCCTACTGCATATTTATAACAGGACTGTTTAACACACTGATTTGAAAGAATTTGGACTGAGTGGTCCTTCTCACACTAGACTTTGGTATTTTAGACACATCTTATTTAACTAGGAAATGCATAATGTTTATCCTTTTTTAGCGTTAAATAAGTCCTCTAAAGGGCACTAAATATAATACTTCTCCAAATTGTATCCTTTATATTTCATAATATTCCTGTGATACTTTGATTGGGGACAGTGAATAGCTACATAAGAGATGGTTCAGGCCATTTCCTTCCAGGTAACCCTTTTCCTGTATTGGTTTTTTCATCACATAATATACAGAACAATTTGTGTTGTTTAATTGAATAATGAAAATATTGTATAGTTAATAATAATTTAAATGTCAGGGAAAAACTGGGGGGGCAAGGTGAATTAAAAATTGATAATGTATTAGTACATGGAGAAGAATTACAGCACAGCATAGAATATAAAGAGAATCACTTCAAAGATGTTAAATCTGCACACAAATGACTCTGAGAAGAGGTAAAATTTTGTTTGGCATCTGCATTTAATATTTGTTTCTCTGAGAACTTGAAATAAACAATGAACTTATAGAAGAAATTATAAAAGCTCTTATACATTATAAAATAGATGGGTTTTTTTTTCCCAAACTGAGATAAAATTATATGTGAAGCCAAGTTTATTCAAGACTGATATTGAAGCTGAAATAGGACTGACGTGAGGATCTAGGACAAGGTATTTTGTTTGGGCTCTAGCATTCATTTGCTGTGCAACCTTGGGCTCATTGCATAACCTCTCAGTGCCTTTCCCCCATCTGTAATATTGAGGATAATCATGCGTGCTCTGACTACTTCACAGAACTTTTGTGAGAAAATATCAGATACTGTATGTACAAGTGCTTTAAAAATGATCTGATATTACTGATTTCAAAAAGCTGTTGTTATTATTATTAAACTTCCTTGCTCTTCGATTTCTCTCATTGTGACACATCTTAAAATCTGCTACAGATTCTAAAAAAAAATCTTCCCCCCTTTTTTTCAGACAATACCTCACTCTTACAATGTCTGGAAAATATTTTATATTAAAATTCACACTGAGGCACTAATAACTACTAGGGCCTTGTTATGTCTTCATCCAAAAAACAACTCTGTTTTCTGTTAATAATAAGTTTTTCAAACATGAAATGTTTTGTCCCCAAATAGCCAAAATGACCTTGGAAAAGAAAACAAAGTTGGAGATCTCCCATTTCTCAATTTTAAAACTTAATGCAAAGCTATAGTAGTCAAAACAGTGTAGCACTAGCCTGAGTATAGGCATATACAGGGGCTCTCTGGAAAGTATCCAGCCGTTGTTAATATAACAAGAATGATTACATGGCTGGATACTTTCTGGACAGACCTCGTGAATCAATAGACTAGAATTTAGCATCCAGAAATAAACCCATACATCTGTGGTCAACTGATTTTCAACAAGGGTACCAAGACCAGTGCATAGACAAAGAATAGTCTCTTCAACAAATGGTGCTGGGACTACTGAAAATCCACAGGCCAAAGAATTAAGTTGGACCCTTACCTCACACCATGCATGGAAATTAACTCAAAATGTATCAAATATATAAATAATAAGAGCTAAAACTGTAAAATCCTTAGGAAAAAATAGAGATAAATCTTTACAGCTTGGATTTTGCAATGGATTCTTATCTATGACACCAAAAGTACAAGCAACAAAAGAAAAAATAGATAAACTAGACATCATTAAAATTAAAAAAATAACTTCCTGCCTCAAAGGACACTATCAAGAAAGTGAAAGGGCAACCCACTGAATGAGAGAGATTATTTGCAAGTCAAATATCTAATAAGTGTCCACAACCTAGAATATATAAAGAACACTTATAATTAAGCAAAAAAAAGAGAGAAACAGCCCATTCAAAAATTGGACAAAGGCACACTCGAATGTTTATAGCAGCACAATTCACAATTGCAAAGATGTGGAAACAACCCAATGACCATCAATACATGAGTGGATTAACAAAATGTGGTATATGTCTATCATGGAGTACTACTCAGCCATAAAAAATGATGGACTACCTAGTGTATTATCCTGGATGGAGCTGGAGCCCATTCTTCTAAGTGAAGTATCCCAAGAATGGAAAGCAAATACCACATGTACTCACCATTAAATTGGTGCTAATTGATCAACAGTAATGTGCACATATGGGAAGTAACATTCATAGGGTGTTGGACAGGTGGGAGGGGGGAGGAGAGGATGGGTGAATCCACACCTAATGGATGGGCACACTTGTAGGATGGTGCAAAGGCAATTTATATAACCAAAGCCTTTATACACCTGTAATACTCTGAGGTAAAAAACAAAAATCAGTTGGACAAGGAACTTGAATAGACATTTCTCTAAAGAATATATACAAACAGCCAACAAGCACATGAAGCACATAAAGAGGTGTCTACACCATTAGTCATTAGGAAAATGCAAATGAAAACCATGATGAGATACCTCTCCACACCCATGAGGATGATTAATACTACTGCTACTACTACTAATAAAAAAGCAAACAACAAATGTTAAGAATGTGAAGAAATTGGGTGGACCCCTCATACATTGCTGGTGGGAATATAAAGTGGTGTGGCCACTGTGGAAAACATTTAGTGATTCCTCAGTAAGTTAAATATAGAATTACTCTATGATCTAGCAAATCCACTTCTATGTATATAACGAAAGGAACTGAAAATAGATGTTCAAACAAAAACTTGTAGATAAATGTCTATAGCAGCAATATTCATAATCACCCAAATGTGGAAACAACCCACATATCCATCATTTGATAAATGGAAAAAGAAAATTCCATGTGTCTATATAATGGAATATTATTCAGCCATAAGAAAGAATGCAGTACTGACATATACAGCAATCTGGCAGAACCTCAAAAACATTAAGCTAAGTGAAAGAAGCCAGACACAGAGGACACATATTGTATTACTCCATTTATATAAAATATTCAGAATAGGAAAATCCATAGAGACAAAAAACAAATTAGTGGTCGCCAGGTCCTGCGATGAGATGGGAATGGGAAGTGATTGCTTGATGGGTATGAGATTTCCTTTTGGGGTGATGAAAATGTTGTGGAACTAGATACCGGTGATGGTTGTACAACGTTGTAAATATACTAAATGCCACTGAATTGTATACTTTAAATTGATTAAAAAGTTTAAAAATTTAAAAAAATAAAAATAAATGAAGTGTTTTTCAAATGCATCAGAGAACAACCAAACCATTCATACTTTATGTTTTCTACATGCAGTCTCTCTACAACAACAGTGATATAGTTAATGCTAGTGATAAACATAGATAATAATAAAGCACTCACTGTGTGCAAGGTACTGTTCTAAGTGTTTTGCATGAATTTACTCATTTAATCATTATGACAACTCGATGAAGTAAATATTCTTCCTCTCTTTCTTTAAATATGAAAACAGAAAGTTTATAACTTACATAACATCACATAAATGGTTAATAAGAGATTTTATTCCAGTTGGTCCACTTCCAAAACCAAAGCTCTTAGCCAGTACATTGTACTGTCTCTGTGGCAGAAAATGGGAACAAATAGGTACATTTTGGGCTTGATTTTTGATTAGAAAATGTTAATAAAATTATGCATCAGAATTTATATTACTGTTGTGTTTTTATAGCTTTCTATAGCTGGGGGAAAAAAGTTTCTTTGGAAAAACTGAAATCTCCTGGCCTACGCTTGATGTTAACAAAATAGCAATACATGCTAGGAGTTAGTTGTTTATTTTGTTGTCCCTCTATGCCTCCCTGGTCAGTTTTATGTCCACTTCTGAAAATAGTTGGTATATACATTTTTCAGCTGTTGCGAACTACTTTGATTTTCTCAATATAACTTTATATTTCTTTTTGTCCCTATCAAGTGTTTTTTCATCTCTTGAATTGAGATTGAAATTTGGGGATAAATGTGGTTACTTTTTTGAATTTTAGGAGAGTATTTTAAAAGTCAGTTTTCTGATAGGTGTTTAAGCAAACATTTTTAAAAGGCAGAATAGAATTAAGAGAGAATAATTTCAGAAAAATTTACCAAGATGAAATATGTCTAAAGCTTGAAGAAAGAGTACTTAAAACACTTTCTGATCATAAAGATAACTTTGGTAATAGAAAAAAGCTCTTTCTATTTGGCAACTGCCTTAAGCTTCAAGGTGGTCTAATTAATCCTTTTTTAAAACAGGCACTTTTAATTCTACTACCCTATCTAAAACCAAAAGTAAAATACAACTCATCCCACCCATTAGTCTCTACCCTCTTCCCCTCCTTTATTTTTTCCCTTATTGAAATATAAGTGCAGCGAGGACTAGAACTGATCCTCATCTGTGTCCTCAGTGCTTAGGGAAATACTTGGCACACATATAGATGTTTGATACATTTTGATTGAATGAATGCATACATGCATGAATAAATGAATTTGCCTGTTTCTTTGAGTTTATTTCTGAAAATTATATATTTATATATAATATATAAATTATATATAGTTTAAATAAAATATCTACTCAAGCCATTTTCAAATAATTTTAGATACCACAAATAAAATTAAAAGAGAAATAATTAACTAAAATAATTCATAAATAACCTTAATATAGAGTATACTGTTGGGAAACAAAGGGAAAAATACTAATACTTTAATAGAATTGTGAGAAAAAATATAATTTGCTAAATAAGAAATATAAATAACTAATAACTATCTTAAAAGATCCACATTACTAATTATTAAAATACACAAATGGAATCAATAGGAGAGATACCATTTTCTCACCTATAAAATTTATAAAACTTTTAAATCATAATCTTCAATTCTATAGAGAAATGATGAAATAGGTACATCTAGTGATATATGCACCATTGTACATTCATAGCTGTTGTGACTCTAAATTGGTATGGCATTTTGGAAAAATAATTCAGCAATATGAATCAATAGTCCCCCAAGTTTTCTTACCTTTGACCTCATAATTTTACTTCTAGAACTGTAGGTTTGAGAAATTATGGTAAAAACATACAATGGAATACTATGCAACTATAAATAAAAGAATAAGAAATCTCTTTAAGAACGGATACAGAACTAACTATATTATATTAAATAGAAAGAGCAAAACATAGCATGGTGTATATTGTACTCTACCATTTTTGGAAAGAAGGGCTAAAATAATTGTTTATATTTATAATTACTTATGTATTCATAAAGTCTAAAATAACTATGTACATTAATAACAGTGTTACCTGCAGGGTGGATGAGGTAGAAGTAGATAAATAAGATACAGGGAGGAAGCAAGACTATTTACTGTCTACTCTTTGTTTATATGAAAACAACTTGTTAGACAAATCATTACTCAAAAATTAAATATAAAAAACTGGAAAACAGTGGATGTCTAGAAATGCATGTTTTCAGAATGAAGTAATATATATATATATATGCTTTTGTTTGTGGGATATTTGTCATAATGATATTTAGGTTAAAAGATAATTAAGTATGTATACAAATATTTATTGGCAGCTACATGTATTGCACTGTTGTTTACATTGACTAAATATTGGAAGCATTCCACATACTGTAATACATCCACACAATGAAATACCATCAGCAGTTAAAATGATGTTGTAAAATAATATGTAAAATGATGTTAAATAAATGGAAATGTATTCATGGTATATTAATGGAGGGCAAGAGTAGGGGAAACAAGTGAGATAATGGTATGCAAAGTAGGATTCCATATCTGTAAAGCAAAAATTTGGAAAGCATACATATAAGCTTATACATACGTACAGAGAAAACACTAGAAGGATATTCACCAGCTGGTGACAGTGCTTCTCTCAGGGTAGTGGGATGACGAGTAAGTTTTTTATTATCTTTATTCTTTAAAGTTCTTCTAATAAATAGTTACAGAAACAGATACAAAAAACCTTTAACATTACTGAAGGATTTGAATGGACCATGCACTATATTAAGCATTTTGAGCAAAATAATAATCACAGAAACAAAAATCTTTCAACATTTACCGAAGGTTTTGAATGGGCCATGCACTATGTTAAGTATTCTGAGCACAGTCTATTTAAACTTCTCAAAACCACACAAGGTACGTCTTATGAACCATTTTACAGGCAGAAAACCTGAGGTTCACAGAGATTGAGTAATTTATCCAATACTGCACAGCTAGTGTAAGATGCAAAACTCAAACACGGGTCTGTCTGCATCCAATACTTATTTCTTGATCACCCTACTAAATAATTCAGTGAAAACACTGCTTACAATTGGAAAACATCCTTCCTACTAGTTTTCTTTTTAAGTGGCAAATCTTTGCCTTGGTTATCAGAACTTATGTTTTTGTGGGGTGTGCTAATAGTGCTCAAGCATTCCCCATAGCAATTTAAATTAAACTATCTTGCATATGTGAATTATTTCATGTTTTTTTACAGTAGATAAAATATGTTAATTTGTGTAAATGGTCTTCTGGGTGCAGATGCTCACACTGAAAGCAGGCTTATCTTAAAAGCTGCTTGTCTTTCATTTGAAGCTTCTTTTATATGCATAGTTTATTTTTCTAATGCTGTCTCAATATAGGAATAATTTTAAGGAGGCATTTGTGGCTAAATGAAAGAGAAAAAAAGCTCTCTTTGGCTTTGGTAAATATTAATGAGCTCATAGAAAATCTTGTTACTGAAGTGCAGCACTCTTTTGAGAATTTTCTGCCATCTTGGCCCTTTGTGGGCCCTGCTCCTTTGTTGTGGATTAGCATACTGGGTTGCGTGTGCTATTGTGAGTTCTACTTCAGCTGCTTTGTGTGCGCTGACAGAAGGCTCACCTTGGTCTATTATCAAGAGAGTCTAGGCATCTTAATAATATATTGTATTTCAGAAAGAAAAAAGCAAATCATTCAGAAATAATTAATCTGACTATTCATTTCAAAGCTTCACCACAAAATGGACAGTGTTCATTTCTGGTCATGTCTATATTGTCATCATTAACAAAGTGAAATGCAACTTTTATTAATTTTCAAGTGAGGAGCAGTTCAGAATTTGAAATATTTATGTCAGTATTCACACTTATTGTATGTGTAAAATTATTGCGGCATGTGTACAATTTGATTTAGGCACTCTGTTTTACTTTAGACTATGTATTGTGTCTACTCATCCAAATATTTTTTTAAAAATCACTTTTATTTTATAAGCAGTAATATTTTTATTTGTGTTAAGAACTCAGAGAAGATAATATTGTGGATATTACTTATTGGTCATCCTCTGAAAACTGTGTTGGGAGGGTGATATTACTATAGAAAACATGAATAATGATTCATGATTAGGTATTTTGCTAATCTCATTCTACTACACACAATTCTGAAATTTAAGAGAGGTATATTTCATATGTTAGGTATATTTGCTGATTTCATTCTATGATACACAAGATTATGTAAGAATAAAAATGGCAACTCTCTTAAAGACAGAATTATGAATGATCAAAATTACCTAAAATAAATTTTGAAAAATTTAATTTCCCATGTCTATTTTTATAATAATTCTCTATTAGTCTAGTAGGTTTTGTGATGCTTATAAGGGAATCATTTGACAAAGCAATAGTTTATTTTCAAGAATGTAATATATGAGTCTATTTGAAAGGGGTCATAAATTCACATCCAGTTTTTAAAACTGGGCCCATTGAATTAAAATGAAAATCAGAAAAAATAAAGCAGTTGTTTGGAAACATTTTTTAGGCAAGAAAAAAATTGCATTAAAATCTTTCAAGAGTTATTACTAAAAACAAAAAAAAACCAAGAGTTATTATTAATCTGTCACTGCACACTTCTTCATCTATTTCATGGAAGTTAAATGTACTGAATATTTTTGCCATCATGAAGAGAAAAAATGATATTTCAAGAATATAACAAGAATATTTGGAAACATGCATAGAAATGTCATTAATGCACTGTTAAGTTTCTACTCCAATACTTTGCTTAAATTGTGCACAAAGATTTAAATAAAAGATTTGGGTCATTTTACAAAAACAATTTTTGGAAGAATTTTTATAAGAATTTTTATCAGAGCCAATTTTGAACTGAGGTTGTTGCTGGGTGATTTCCAGTTGCTTATAAACAGAGTGTGAATCCCAAGAGAAACCACTTCAATAGCTTGAGAAAGGAGACAATTCTTGAAAATGATTTCCTAATCTGAGAAACAGAGCTGACTGCTGAGAAAAGTGTTAATAACTTTAAAACTGCAGAAATATGGAATCATGGTCACATAGAGCCATTCCACAGTTGTATTTGTGGTGAGTTAGAAAATAAATATCTAATGAAAATCTGGAAATGCAAACAGGGTCAGATTTAGCTTTGATTCTTATTAACAGGTTTTTTGTTGTTGTTCCTTTTTTTAAATTTTTATTTATTTATTTATTTTTATATATAGGGTCTTTCTCTGCCACCCAGGCTGAAGTGTAGTGGCCCAGATCATAGCTCACTGCAAGCTTGAGCTCCTGGGCTCAAGTGATCCTCCTACCTCCCAAGTAGCTAGGACGACAGATGTACACCACCACACCTGGCTATTTTTTTTTTTTTTTTACATTTTTTGTAGAGGTAGAGTCTTGCTATGTTGCTCAGGCTGGTCTTGAACTCCTGGGCTCAAGTGATCCTCCTGCCTTAGCCCCTCAAATTGCTGGCTGGGATTACAGATATGAGCCACTGTACCTGGCCAATTATTAACAGTTGAGAGAGAGAGACAGAGACAGAGAGAGAGAATAGTACCTAATATAAACTATCATTAATTCACCATCTCAAAATATATTCTATTCAATTCAGTGTACTTTTAAAATTTTACTTTTATTCTTTTCAAAATGTTAAAATCATGGTTGAAATCTGAAGCACAGACTAGATATATTTCTCTCCTATGCTAAGTAATGTTCCTTACCCTGGACATTATTCTAGGCAAATTATTGAAAAGAGAAAAAGAGTTCTAAAATGTTAAATCTGTACCTTAAAGTTCTAAAGTAATATAAACTTTATTTAAAAACCTTGATATCTATAAAGAAAGCCCATCATAAAACTCAAACTTGGCTATACGAGGTTTTATCTGGTTCCAAACAAAGTGAAGAATTATTCTTTCTAGATCTGTAAAGAATGCTAGTGGTACTTTGATGGGGATTGCATTAATTCTGTAGATCACTTTAAGTAATATTGACATTTTAACGATATTGATTCTACCAATCCATGAACAAGGTAGATTTTTCCATCTGTTTACATCATCTGCGATTTCTTTTTTTAGTGCTTCGTAGTTCTCCTTTTATAAATCTTTCATATCTTTCATTAAATATACTCCTAGATACTTTATTTTCTTTGGGGCTATAGTGAAGGGTATTGCATTTTTGATTTGAGTTTCTACTTGATGGTTCTTGGCATATATGAATGCTTCTGATTTGTGTATATTGATTTTGTAACCTGAAATTTTACCAATAATAGTTAAATTAGCCTGGTACTGGCATAAGAACAGAAGCATCGATGTTTGGAATAGAATTGAGATACCAGAGATGAAACCATCAGCACATGGTAACCTAATCTTTGATAAAGCAGACAAAAATATACAATGGGGAAAAGAATTTCTCTTCAATAAATGGTGCTGCGAAAACTGGATAGCTACATGCAGAAGATTGAATCAGGATCCCAACCTCACACCTCTCACAAAAATTCACTCAAGATGGATAACAGATTTAAACCTAAGGCATGAAACCTTAAGAATCTTGGAAGAAGATGTTGGGAAAACCCTATCAGACATTAGTCTAGGCAAAGAATTTTTGAGGAAGACCCCCAAGGCAATCACCACAGCATCAAAAATAAACAAATGGGACTTGATCAAATTAAAAAGTTTCTGCACAGCCAAGGAAACTATCAATAGAGCAAATAGACAACCCACAGAATGGGAGAAAATATTTGCACTCTACACCTCTGATAAAGGGCTAATAACAAGACTCTATCTAGAACTCAAAAGAATTAACAAGAAAAAAGCAAACAACCTCATCAAGAAGTGGGCAATGGAAATGAACAGAAACTTCTCCAAAGAAGACAGAATAATGGCCTGCAAACATATAAAAAAATGCTCAACATCTCTAATCATCAGAGAAATGCAAATCAAAACCACAATGAGAAACCACCTAACCCCAGTGAGAATGGCCTGTATCAGGAAATTCCAAAACAACAAATGCTGGCGAGGATGTGGAGAGACAGGAACACTTTTACACTGCTGGTGGGACTGCAAATTCGTGCAACCTTTGTAGAAAAGAATTTGGAGATACCTCAAACAGCTAGAAATAGAAATACCATTCGACCCAGCAATAGCATTGTTAGGCATCTACTCAAAAGAGCATAAGACATTCTACCATAAAGACATCTGCACCCGAATGTTTATGGCGGCACAATTCACTATAGCAAGGACATGGAAACAACCCAAGTGCCCACCAATTAATGAGTGGATAATCAAAATTTGGTATTTGCTCGCAATGGAATATTACTCAATTCTAAGAAGTGACAGGGAACTAGCACCGTTTATGCTATCCTGAATTAAGCTTAAGCCCGTTATCTAAAGTGAGGCGACACAAGATCAGGAAAATGGGCTCCACATGTACTCGCCATCAA
>VBSM01001118.1:19134293-19154298 GCA_008086735.1 Cheirogaleus medius | reverse complement strand
ATATGTAACCTTAACAATATTTGTACCCCCATAATATGATGAAATAAAAAAATACATAAAAAAAGGAAAATATGGAAAATCACTCTGGTAATAATGCTCAGGAGTAAAGGTGGCAAAATAACAAATTAGCTGTGTTTTTCCAGATATACAAAGCCAATATATTACCTTTACAAGGCATTTTTGTAGCACATTTTGCAAGACAATAAAGGGTTGAAAAGTTGCCTTAAAAAAAAAACTCAAACTTTTCTTTTTGATATAACTAATTTCTCCAATGCAGTTCAATATGATTTGGTATTTAGAATTTTTCTTTAGATACAGCTTTCCAATAACATATTGTAGTAGCAAGAATAATCATATTTCTAAGATGTCTATACCATAATGTCTGGAACCTGTGAATATTACATTATAAGGCCAAAAAGATTATACAGATGTGATTACATTTAAGGACCTTGAGATGGGGAGATTATTCTGGATTATTTGGGTAGGCCCAATCTAGTCATATCAATATTTAAAAGCTGAAAACCTTTCTGTGCTATAATCAGGAGATGTGACTATGGAAGAAAGGGACAGAGATGCAATGTTGCTGGCTTTGAAGATGAAGGAAGGAGGCCACAAGTCAAAGATTATAGGTAGACTCTAGAAACTAAAAATGGCAAAGAAATGGATTCTTCCCTAATATCCCAGCCAACACTTTGCTTTTAGTCCAGTGAGACACCTGTTGAACTTCTTACATACAAAATGTTGAAATAATAAATCTGTGTTGTTTAAGCTACTAAATTTGTGTTAACTTGATAAACAGCAATAGAAAATTAATATATTATAGTAGGATGAATAATTCCCCTCCCCATAACATGTCCATATCCTAATCCCCAGAACCTGTGAATGTTACCTAATATGACAAAAGGGACTTCACAGATGTGATTAAATTAAGGACATTGAGATACAGGGATTATGCTGGGTTATCTAGTGGGCCTGGATGTAGTCATAATAGTCCTTATAAGAGAGGCACAGGAGTTGTCAGAGTTAGAGGAGAGGATGATGTGATGATGGGAGCAGAGATTGGAGTGATGCACTTTGAAGATGGAAGAAGGGGCCACAAGTCAAGGGATATAGGCAGCCACTAGAAGCTGAAACAGATTCTCTCTTCAGGATCTCCAAAAGGAACCAACCTGCCAACACCTTAAGTTTAGACCAGTGAAACAGATTTTGGACTTCTGACCTCTAGAAATCTAAGAGAATAAATTTGTGTTGTTTTAAGTGACTAAGTTCATGGAAATTTGTTACGGCAGCCGTAGTAAACTAATAGAGACATATATAAGATATAAAGTAAAGCACATATATGTAAGAAGCTACATAGGCACAGGATGGATTTCTGATTTTTGAATAAAAACTATGTTAGTATAAAATCATAGAAACTATATTTTCCAGGTAAAAGTCCATTTATTTCTTTTTAAAATTTTTTTAACTGACAGATAAAACAGTATGTATTTACAATGTACAACATATTGTTTTGAAGTGTATATACATTGTGGAATGACTAACTCAAGTTAATTAACATATATTACCTCACATAGTTAACAATTTGTGGTGAGAATACATTCACTCTTAGCATTTTTCAAGTATTTACTTCCTTATTAATAGTGAATTTAACTTGAAAAACTTAAAGTGTAGTAGATTGTTACAAAATGACCATCATAATTCACTTTTTTTCCACAATTTGAATAGGCCCCTCCCATACCAGCTTCGAATTTAACCATGTAACTTACTTTGGCCAATGAAACAATATCTAATATGACTTAACCAAAGGCTTAAAAAGTACTTTTGTGTCAAACTTGATCTTTCTTATGGCTGGGACCCTTTTGTCACAGTCTGAAGAAGCCTGGGTTTGCTTCTTTGTGAGTGATGACATCCTAGACTACCAAGCCCCAACCAAACTGGCCTAGAATAAAAGAACTACTTACCTAACTCACAAAATCATAAAATGAAATAAATGTTTGTTTTTTGAAGCCATTAAGTTTTGGGATGATTTGTTTCTCAGCAATAGATAACCAGTATAGTATACTTATTTTCTTTGGCTGTAGGATATGTTTTGGACATGACAGTTCCTCCAGCAATCATTAGGAGGTAACATTAGATATCCTACACTAGATTTCTTTTGAATCATTTGTAGCCTTTGATTTTCATGAGGCTGAGCTAGAAATTGGATCAAGGACTTCCTTGGCATCCTGAAACTACTGAAAGTGAGGTACCTCGACTTGTACTTTTGAGCCCCAGTGATTTTTAGCCTTATCCTACAAAATACGTCCAACCAAAATAATTAGGTTAGCAATATTTTTGTAAAAGATTTTTACCCTTTGAATAGAGTCCAAATGAAAAACAGAATGTCCCTATTGCTTAATATCTTCTGTATTTTTATAGGCTTGTATAAGTATGGCAGAGGTGGGATTATCTAAGCAAGCACTTAACATTTTAGTGATGTGGAGTATTGTGGCTAATGGTTGTTCTGCAGAGGCAGTGTTACAGCACCAAGAACATGCCTCAGAACATTCCCATAGGTATTCAAATATGTTTGGGGGGGCGGGGGTAGATCATAGTGGTTTAGGCTATGGCTATGGAAATAGACTTTCAGCTACCACATTCTGGGTCCACTTTTTACTACGCTGTTTACCTTATCAAATAGTGCCCCAGTTTCCTCATCCATAAAAAGGAGGATAATAATTATACGTGTTCATAGTGGCGTTATGAGACTTTAATGAGTTAATGTACAACATTTAGAGGAGTTGCTGGTCTGTTGTAAGTGCTCAATAAATGTCTCTCATTGTATGTACCAGAGTAACCAGACTGTTTTACTACAGCCCACGGTCTGCCTTGCCATAGCTGTGCTACTTTGTTGTGTTGAAGAAAATGTGTCACCTCATTGGAACCCTTGAGTCAGGTGGTTGAAATCAGAAGTTTGCAAAAAGGAAACTAAGACCCATTTTCTTCTGATGAAAACTTACTACCAGGAAATTTCCTAAAAAAAAAAAAAAAATGAGAACGATGGAAGTAGTCCCTCCTGGTCTCTGGGGGAGTTGTATATTAATTTCTAGGGCTCTGAAGGATCATGGTATGAAGATACCTTGACCAGTTGACCTCTGAAATTACTTCCATTTCTCAAATTACAGCATCATGACTATTCCTTTCGTATTAGGAAGATGATATTTATTTCCATGGAATATAGCAAAGCTAACTGATGCCCTTGGGGATAGAAACAATGACTCTGTCCCCTTCACCATGAACTCAGTCAACTGAAATAACCATTCAGGCTTCCCAGCTGCTTCCAGCTTTTCACTGCCAGGAGTTTGCCTTTACATCTTGAGAGAAAAGCTCCTACAGTTGCCTTCTGCTGTGATCACTCATGTTTGCAGATTATTTTTTTCTTTCAGAGGAGCTGACATATAAGAATCTAAAATGAAAATGAGATTTAATAGCACTTGTTATTAAAATAAATTTCTAGCACCTTTTTAATGGGTTTATTTTCTTGCCAAATAGTTTGGCCTAAAACGGAGAAAATATGTGAATCTTACAAAATCTAAGGTTGAAGAATTTATACTTTGTGACCACAGTGTTTGTATTGGGAGAGGGATGTGTGTGTATGTATGTGTGTGTATGTGTGTGTGTGTACAGTCTTGTAACATGTAAAGATATGATAGAAACTATATCACCCTAATATTTCTCATTCTGCTACATTTACTCTTACTTATTTGATAAATACCTGTATCTCTTTTAGCCTTATGTAAAATAATGAATCAAATTTTCCCAATGATGAAACAAGTTTGAGGCCTTTTTAAACCATTAAGGCATCAATGTACTGCCACCTTGGTGTCCTGAAAGGGTTAATATAGGTTTCACAAGGGGTCTAATTTCTAGCTAATGGTATCTTTTGATAGGACTTACTTGGCTTTGTGGAATAGCTTTTCATCTTTCTGCTTTTTGGTTAATTCAATTGAATTTCCACCAAACTACATTGTTTCATTCTAATTGCAGTCAGTCCCTCATCTTACAAATGATTCTGTTCCAAAAACTCATTTGTGAGTCGATTATTTGGAACTTAGAAGGTACTTTTCAATAGAAAAATAAAAGCTACAAATGTTGGGTGTTTTCCCAGAATAGCCCTCAGAAGCCAATTTAACCCATCATACGCCCAGTATTCATGCTGCTGTCCGGTCAAAGCAACGTGAATGGCAGTGCATGCTTTGCCTGCTACGGGTTGGAAGGCCTAGAGCTCATTCCATAGCAGGTCTGTCAGTAGCAGTGAGGACTTTCCTGTCTTCATTCTTCCAACCTAAAAGGAAGTGAGATGAGATGTGGACCAGTATCATCCAGCAGCAATGACTCTCATTGTTTGGGTTGGGGGTTAAGGATAGAAGTGCTCAGGGACAGGAGAGTTGTGTAATAGGGTTTAAGCATCAAGAGAGAGGCTGAGGAGAATGAAGAATCAGAATGGTTTGTGAGTCGTAAGAGTGTGGTGAGAAATTAGGATGAGCAGTACAGATGCAGAGTGAGAGCTAGGTATGTGGGTGGGTGAAGACCTGAAGCTAGATTAGGTTTAAAGACGTCTGCAACGCTCACTTCTTAGATTTCAAAGTCAGCTACAGATTCAAGCTCAGCTAGGTAGGATTGCTCAGTAAAGCTAGGCTTTGATTCACTAGAAGCCTTTACAAGAAATAACTCAATTTTTATGCCATTCTTTTTGGCTCCAAGACTCTTGCTGAGAAGGAATGAGGAAGACCGATGGAGAATCTGAGAAGAGTCAGGGAAGGGATTGGGAACATACAACAGAGGTCTTCAGGCAGTGACAAAAAAGGATTTCAACCTTGGTTTGCCTCTGCTCCTATCTCAGCTGGTACAATGGTGTAGATTTTGAGGAACATGAGAAAAAGGAAGAGTTTTTGAGGGTCAAATGGAAGAGAAAGTGAACTCCTAGTAGGAGGGATCTTAACAGAGGGATCTCTCCTGTGTTTCTACCAGGACAGTATCCACATATTAACCACAGTTAAGACCAACCTGGACCTCCTGGATCTGGCTTCACTGACAGAGTTTCCAATTTTCCAGAGAATTGTCTTTGGAGGAAAGGAAGCAATTCTCAAAAATGTCTTTGGAAGAATGTAGATGAGTTTCTAATGTAACCATTGTAATCATGAAATGAGATTTTGTACCAAGTATACCACATATACGAGATTCACGTGGTAGGCCCTGGATGAAGCTATCCTCCCCTGTCTTGAGTGCTCTTCTCTGCCCATTTCACCCAGTTAGGTCCTACACATCCCTTAGCATGTACATGCTATGTGCTCAAATAAACCTTTCCTGAACATGTCCCCCCATTCAGACTGGGCCAGGCTCTGAGATAGAAGCACACTCATAGCATATTTCATTGCTACTTTTTATTATTTTTACTATCTGTCCCAATTTTAAGTACATAACTCATTGAGAAACTCCTTGTTAAATGGTTGTCTTCTCCACTAAGAAATCATCTCCATAAAGACAGGGACTGTGAGTTAGCCACCATATCTGGTGCCTAGTACAGTGCTTAACACTTAGTAGGTGTTCTGTAAATATTTGTGATGAGCTATCAAGAAGCAGAAATTGTGCATCTTAATATGTCTCTATGTAAGGAGGTCACCTTTAATGCATACATTTGACTATTACAAAACTTAAGTATGACACAGAGAAGATTTAGAAAACTGTTACATAAAATAAATTGATTTAAATATTTTGTTGTTTAGTATAAGGATGAACTCTAGAAAGCCTTTATATTAATATTATCTCAATAAGTTTGTCTATTTTTATGTCAAAATGGTATCAAATGTTTGTTTATGCAACCTCCAAACTAGTTAATGATATTTTGAGTTGAATTAGCTTTAGAAATTCTAAGGTAAGAGAGCTACCCTTGGCCTGCTGCATCAAACAGGTCCTAGTTCATAGGTAGAAGGCATGAATATCCATCAGAAACAGCCAGCATCTCTGCCCTCTATGCCTCATGACTGTATATAACTGAGAAAAACTAGGTACATACATAGAAATGAGCAATGTAGACATTAATAATGGAACAATGCAGATCTTGGTATTGATCTCAGCCACCCAAGACATTAATTTATAGGAATTCATGCTGTTCACAATGGAACTGTTTTTGCTAACAAATTTCTTATAATTTCATTCATGTATCTTTTCCTCTTTGTTTTTTGTCTCATATGAACAACACTTAACATAGTGACACAAACACCACTAAAACGTGTTAGTATCTTCTTGGGACTTTTTCATTTTACCTGGGGAGAAATTGCACTACAGCCTGTGCCACTTGAAAGTTAAACATGCTACCATTTCTGTAACTCATGTATCATGTAGTGTAAAATTAAAATGTACCTAACCTCCCACCACTGTATTTGCCATCAGAACTTGAGCAAGTGCTGTCTGGGCAATGCACTCATGCTTTCTTAGTACAAGGGAGGTGGCTTGATATGAATTATATAGCTTATATTTTCTAATACTAAAAAGAAAGAGAAAGGAAGAAAGGAAGGAAGGATGGGAGAGAGGCAGGGAGGGAGGGAGAATCCGGGGCTTCATCATAAGCTTAGAGACAATATTATATTTTAACTATAGAAAACCTCAAAGATTTATCTACTATATGGTGCTTCTTTGAACTTCAAAGAACACCCCACAAATACAACATGTGAACAATTGAGTAGTATTGCAGAGTTTCATTCAAAATTAAAAATAAGAATCTGTAACTAAATATGTAATTCAGAAAATGTCAGTAAAAAGATTAATTCTAAATGTTTTTTTGTTCCTTTCTCAAATAATGATTTCATTTCAGTAATATGAGAACATTTTGTTTAATCTTATATAGGCATGCACAAATAAATTTTAAGCATTATTTAAGATGAAGTGTAAACATTAATTTTCCAATAGAAAGTGCTATCTTGGGGTAAATTTTATTATTGAAACATAAGAGAATTTGAAAAATAAGAAATCTTTAATGTGCAAATCCATGTTCATAGCAGCATTATTCACAATAGCCAGGGGGTGGAAGCAACCCAGATATCTATCAATGTATAAATGGATAAACAAAATGTGTTATATACATATAATGGAATGTGGAATACCTCTCAGCTTTACAAAGGAAGAAAATCCTGTAATATGCTACAACATGGATGAATCATAAAGACATTATGTTAAGTGAAATAAGCCAATCACTAAAAGACAAATACTGTAAGATTCCCCTTATATGAGGTTTCAGAGTGGTCAGATTCATAGAAACAGAAAGCGGGATGGCAGTTACCAGGGGACGAGGGAGGGAAAAAAGAAGAGTTGTTACATGTTTCAGATTAGCAAAATGAAAAATTTCTCTAGATCTGTTCACAAAAATGTGAGTATACTTAACACTACTGAACTACACACTTACAAATGGTTAAAATGGTAAATTTTATGTTGTGCTTTTCATCATAATTAAAAAAAAAGGAAAAAGAAATCTTTATAAGATTGGAGTATTCTGTTAATTTTGGAAATTATCCTTATTCTTTACTTCTTAATTGTATATTCTGCAAGAGTCTAGATTTAGAATTTAAAAAATGAATATGTATATTTTATTATAGTATTATATTATACAAGCCTGCTTGGGATATTTAAAAAATATTTGATTTAAAAACAGTATAAACTCTTTGACAGTTTACATTGACTTTTTCAGTTAGTTAAAATAAACTGTGTTGATGTTCATATGAATATTGTCATGCTTCTTAAAAACATTAATCTTTAATAGTTTGCTTTTACTAAAATAATAGGGTAAAACATTTTAACTACTATTATCAGAAGTTGGAGTGTTCTAACCAATTTTATAATGGAAATAATCAGAGTATAACAAATTACAGTTAACATTAAAACTGGTAATGTCATCTTTTAAAAAAAGTTTTGTAAATAACTAATAAAAAAACTAATCTGGTTGATGATAGGTAGATACATCTACTTTTACTTATTCCTCTTCATTTTAATATTGGAATTTTTTTTTTTTTTAGCATTCTACACTAGACTCCATGTACAAAGTGCAATTGAAGTTTTGTTTTTTTCCCTAGTCAGGACTTTTGGTAAAGGATAGTAAGATATTATATCACTTACAAGTATATTCTACCAAACTTTAACTGAACTTTACCTGTTTCATATTTGTGGAAACAAGCACAACTTGAATAGCAACTGACACCATTGTCTGGGGGAAGTGCTCATGAGCCCCCCACTCCTCTGGTTCCTTACAAGCTTCCAGCCTCACCCTTGACCTATGTCATCATTAATATAAACTCCCATAATACCTTACCTAATCTCTCAAATAGCATCATCATATCTTCTCTTTTTATCTTGAATATTCAGTTTCTCTCATTTATTTTTTATCTTTCCCACTGACTTTTTTTTATCACAAGAGTCCGAATTGCAATTAATTTTGAAATTTTTGATAGTATTTTAATTTTTGTAGGTCTTGCTATGTTGCCCAGGCTGATCTTGAACTGCTGGCCTCAAGCAATCCTCCCAGCTAGGCCTCCCAAAGTTCCAGGATTACAGGTGTCAGCCACCACACCCAGCCCTCCTACTGACCTTTCTTCATAGGCATTTAAGACACCCAGCACATGCACACGCATAACTTCCCTTAAATCCATATGCTTCTCCCACTATCCTGACTCTTTCCTTCTTCCCAGAGCAAAACTGATCTACACCAATTAGTCACCTACATCCTTAATCTAGGGGATAGGTTTTTAGTCCGTGTGTTAGTTTTCTATTGTCAAGATGATGTTGCATAATTAACAATGGTAAAACTTCAGGGGCAAACAACCCTGAAGTTAAATAGAACATCTATTTAGCTCTTGTGACTGTGAATCTGCTCCACTGTCTCTCCTGGGTCTCACTGGCCAGACCAGGCCTGTCCTTCTCATGGGGAAGCACATGCAGAAGCACAAGAAGCAGATATGCTCACAGCATACATGCTGTCAGTTTTACCTTTTTCTTTTAGCTAAAGAAAGTCACTTGACCAACAGAAAATTGGTTTCACCCACCCATTTTAGTGGGTGAATCTACAAAGTTACATAGTGAAGAATGTGGCTACATGGGGAGGTGAAGAATTGTGGCCAATAACACAATCTATGATAGTAATCTTACCTGCCTCTGCAGTAGCAATGAGTATTACAGACCTTTGCCTTCTTTCTGAAATAGCCTCTTCCTCTGGCTTCCATGAAGAAACAGTCCCACGATTTTCCTCCCAATCCCTCTGGCCCACTTTGTTTAGTCTCCTTTGCTAATCCAGCTTCCTCGAGACTCAGTAGGAATTTTTCAAGACCTCGTACCACCTTTTCCCCATCATTTAAAAAATATGGCCTCTTTACTTAGTGTCATCCATGATTATGAAGCTCAACACCACTGAAATGAAGATGAATCAGAACTGCTTAAATTTCTCCCTTAGTTCCAGAATCATATCTAACTGCCTACTTTATATTACTTCCAAGATATTTCAAAGACACCTCAGATACAATAGAAACCTCAATTTAAATTTAAAGCATTCTTAATATTTCCCCATTCTACCCCCAAACTTCTTAAGCGCTTCCTAGTCCAGTGAATTATACCACATCCATTGTGTTATAGAAGCCAAAGAAATAGGAGTCATCTTTGACACTAGTTTTTCATCACTAAGCCTATTGACTTTATTGCCTAAATATTAATAGCTCTGGAATCCATCAGCATCTTTCTATCTCTATGATTTCTCCCTAGTCTAATCCACCATCCTCTCTCATCTGGACCATTGTAATATCTTCTGAACCCCATCCCCTCTTTCCCCCATCTGATCTGTCCTCTTCACTGGAGTCAGAAAGATCTTATTGGAAAAAAAGTCTAGTCATGTCCCCTTCTTTTTAAGATACTACAGTGACTTCAGTGACTTCCCACTGAATGGATAGAGATAAAATGCGTGACAGACATATATACATTTTTGTCCCTATTTAATTCTCTGCCATGCTCAACTGTGTTAGTTTGCAGTTCCCCAAAAAGCATGTCATGAGGCAAGGATTTTGTAGGTCATTTATTTGGAATGTGAAGCCATGAAGTAGGAGTGAGGGAGTAAGGAGAGTGAGTAAGAAAAGAAGGAAAAGCCAATACAAGAGTGCTTATTGAGTTTGCCTATAGGTAATGGTGGTTTGATTTTATGGGATCTCTGGGAAGTTTGTAGAATAAGACTCATATGTGTAAAGAACAAACAGCTAGTTGCATGCATCCACTGGCTTCCCGTTGTTTGAGGGTTGCACCCACGTATATTTAGCTCCCCTGTACTTCAGAGCCACAATTGTGCACATTCTCTCTGTCTTTGCCTAGTTAACTCTTACTTAATTTCAAATCTCACCTCATTCCTGTGGCAGAGAACTCTTGCCCCTAAATGAAGCAGGTCCTTCTAGTCTTCCCAACAAGACCACATACTTACTACACACCATGTACATCTCCACTGTAATGATGATTCCAGTGATTAGTTTGCATTTTGCTGTGTGATTATTTCATTAAGATCTCTCTGCTCCCTGGACTGCAAGCTCCAGAAGACCAGGGTTCATGTCTGCTTTTCATCTTCCTTGCCTTACCAGCACCTGGCCTAGGACCTGGTACATAAAATACATTCAATATATTTTCAATGAATGTATAAATGTAGGTGTTTATGCATGTATATGAATGCAAGTATAAAGAGAACTTTGAATTGTCAGGGCTTAAATAGATTACTATCAATATAAAACAGGTTATTTTTAATTCAAATTTCTTGTTCTGTTTTTAGGTATTACTTTATTCTGTACATATATACATCTATATATATAGAGAGAGTCAGATTATACCAGAAGCATTCTGTTTAAAGGAAGTTATATTGAAAAAAGGGAAAACATAATTCTACTTTATATCATCTTGATTTATCTGACAGCTTATACTATTGGTTGTGATGTTCTAAAGAAAATTAGCACTATGCAGTTTCTTGAATAATACAGAGATTTTGCATTAAAAGAGGAAATAACCAGACCCTAGAAGACAGACCTGTGCAATCCTGCCTTTATTAGCAGAGATCGCATTTGATAGTGCTTGGCAACTTGAGGACTTGGGTATTTACAAATATATATGTGTATCCTTTAGCAAATTATGTACAAATCTATATTTTTACTTCTCAAACTGGGAACTATGATTTTACAACAGGAATTATGTTGCAAAAATGAATCAGTTTTTAGTCTCTGATTTCATGCTGATACAAGATAATAACAACAAAAAAGGGAACAGAGAGGCAGGTAGAAATCAACATAAATTATTTTTAATGAAATATATTTCCATAAAGGTGAGCTATCAATAGGAAGTTGTCAATATTCAATAATGCCTTCTATATTTTTAGTTATAATGTTATATTTCATATGATTTAGCATTAATTCAACAACTATGGAGATAATATGGTAGACTCAGCAAATAGGATGGACATTGTAGAGATGAATACCCTTCCATCTTCACAGAGATTATGATATAGTTGGCTTATATTATGAAAAATGCCATTATTTCTCTGACAATATCTACACAGATCTATCATATTCTGAATTTTTTTTTTAATTCTACGGAAGAGAAGCCAGAGCAATATGTTTCTAATTCAGTCTCAGACCTCAGCCTCTAAGAGATTATTAATTGTGGTGAAAGGATTATTCTAATAGTAAATGGATTATGAGGTAGTTGTATCTGTGTCAATTAGTGGTTGTTGTCACTTAGTGGCTGTTTATATTCAGTTTCTCTCATTTGGGGAGCGTGGAGAGTAGGATATTCAATGTCTAGTGGGCATAGAGTATTATTTTCATCTGGTAGTCATAGTTACACACAGGGATATAAATTAAAAATGGCACATAACCCATGAATTGAAGATTTGGGGGTCCTAAAATACTTTCCCCAAGAACACTCTGGCTCACAGAACAAGCATTGTGAAAAATATCTTCTTTGGCTTATTGTATATTTGAAACAGGGAATAGCTGTCATTTCTGGATCTATAAACTCCTTCATGTGAGACATTTTTATGTAAATAGGGTTTTCTGAGGATTGCCAAGGAGATGGTGGATTACCATGAATTTAAGGATCACAGTTTGTGTTAAGCTGAATACCCAACTTGAAGAAACTGGGGAGTTTTATTTTTTTGATTGTTTTTATTTTTATAGACAGATGTGCCATGAAAATGTTATAAGGCCCCATGGCCCGGACATGGCTCAGAATAAGCAAAAGCAATGTCAGCTTTGTTCTGAGGGGATATCGACTTGACTTCTTGTCAGCTGACAATTGCTTAGCAGTCAAAGTACAGGTTCTGCCTTGGTGGGATGACAACTCTCAGGATTCATCTTCTAGTCTCTATCACAGACCATCCTTCAGAATTAGAGCAGGCAGAGAAACCAGATTGCTGTGTGCTGCAGCCAAGACTCCATGAGAGTGGGAAAGTCCACTCTCTCCTGTTGCTCTCCCCACTGGGCCTTGGGCTATTTCAGATGAGATCACTTCAGCCATGTTCTCACCACCTCCACTTTGGGCCATTTCTGATGAGGTAACCTCAGCCATGTTCTCACTATTCCATCTCTGGGGAATTTTGGATGAGGTAACTACATTGGGCACATTTCTTGCCTCGTGTACTTGAAAATGCCACATGTGCTATTTCAATCAGACACAAGTGCTACCTAACAGCCTCTCATATATATGTTTTTAGGTTATAAGTAAAATGACTTGAGCATTGCAGCCCTTGTGAGCATTGGCTACATTGAATTGTAATTAATAAAGTCTAGTAAATTTAGTGACTTTATAGTTTTATGTACCAGGAAAAGAGAACTTAATTTTTGAGAGGAGTACTTAGCTTACTTTTGAGAGGGCCAAAATTTAGTACAAGGTGTGTTATATGAACATTATTGCTCAAGTGAATAAATCTGAAAAATTCAAAACTGTTAATGGTGAGAACAGAAGTATTTATTATATTATCCTTTGTACCTTTCTGTGTCAATTTTCTTTTGGGGAGAAATACAGTTCTATCAAATTAAGAGGAAATAAGTATTTTATCAACAGGAAGAGCCTCAAAAACTCCAATATTGTTTGTATTCTAAACATAACACGTGTTATCCATTATACCCAATTTCATTGCTTTTGTTTAACTGAGATTTCTGTATCTTTCAAAAATGATCTCTTAAGACTTACCAGCATAAGTCGTTAAGGAAGACTTCATTTCATTAATTCACTGTTTCCTAAATGCATTGCCCTTATCCTTGTCACTCTCCTTCAGTCCTTCAGAGTTTTTTTTCATTTCTTTAGAATAAAATCAAGAATCTTACCAAGACTTTCATGGCCCTGCATGACTTGGATTCTCCAGTGACCAGAGTAATCTCCTGCCTCTTCATTACTCACTAAGCTCCAGTCACTGTGGCTTACATCAGCTCATAAAATACATCAAGCTTTTTATTACTTCTGAGTCTTGCTTTCTGTTCTCTCTTCCTAGGTTACTCTTTGCATATTTGACTCCTTCTTCTGGTGTGAGCTTAAGCATATCCCCTCTTCAGAATGCCCTTGTCTGACCACCTGTCTAAATTCAACATCCCATATTACTCTCCTCACAGCACCTGTTCATTGTTTTCCTTGCACTTGACACAGTTTATGGTTTTAAAAACTATGTTGGGCTCTCCCATTAGGTTATGAGCTTCATGACAGTAGGAGCTTTATCTGTCCTGGGTATTATTATATTCCTCATACTCATAATTTGTTTGACACGTAGTAGGTGATCACAAAAATTACATGGATGAATTCCAAGTATAAATTGGAAGCCTGTGAAGCCCTTTCATGGTTAGTGACTGACCTATATCCCCAATCTTGATCTGATAAGGCTTTAGACCACATACTCCCAGCTTTATGAAAACAATTCTAGCAAATGAAATGAGAACAAAATGACCATTGTTTAAATTTTGAATCTTGACAATATTTTACTGCTATAAATTTGTTGTAAAAGATGACATATTTTAATTAAATATCTGAAGGAAAATAAAATTATCTTTTATACTTTCATTTTCTTCATTTATTATCCTTATCATAATAGAAATAAAGAAGTAATACAGAGTTTTAGAAAAACTTAACAAATGAATAATACAATTAGGATTTTAAAAGGAAATCACTTTCTTTCAGTGAGAGTACATTCAAATCTTAATTTATTGTATTTCACTTTTCTGAGGCAAATAGAAAAATAAAACAAAACAAAAAGCACTGTTAGATACACTTGAATTTCAAAGCTGTGATATTCTGAAATGCACCTAGGAATTTGGAATAGTAAATTTAATTTAGTTCCAAGAAATTAGAAAGTATAAATTTGGACAATAATGTTATTTTTCTCCAGTAGACAGCTTATTAAAGAAAAGAGATCCAATATTGCTCTTTTTAAAAGACTACATAAACCTCACTGATTTTAGATTTATTAAAAAAAAAAATAAGCACAAGTAATTTCAATTTTCTAGTGTCTCCTTGTCTTTATATATGTTTGTTCTGTTTAGCCAGCAGATCACCTGTGCCACTGGATTTATATAGCGTTAAGTATTCCTCACTTCAGTAATATCATTATCCGTTTTTGGATAATTTCAACACTTGTTTATTGTGGAAAGCAGAGGTAATCTGCATTCAGATCCAATGGCAATTTCATACCCAGAATGTTTCCCTAAGCTTTGCTGTTTATTAAAGCATGCAGTCTTATGTTTTCCCTGCTGCACTAAGTAGCTGGATCCAGGCCTGTGACTTTGATGATGCTCAGTACATTTCAAAACATAGACTAGAACTGAATATTCATGTAAGATTGACTTAAAGATCCAAAGATTGACTTAAAGTCCATATATTTATGTCATTAAATATGAAATGTCTGATTTCAAAATCAAAAATGTACTTTATTATATCTGAAACAAAAAGCACTACAATTGATCAAAGCATGTGCCTAAACTAGTGACGATTTTGCCATCTTAACGGTAGCTTGTTTATGCCAGCAGCAAAGAAGTTTGGAGAGTGAGTGGTGATGAAATTGAGAAAGGTATTTTCCATAGTTTGTTGAGAATTGAATATTTTTCCTTATACGAAGTGGTCCAAAGCCTGGAGGAAGTGGTAGTCAGTTGGTGCAAGGTCTGGTAAATATGGTGGATGACAGAGAGTTTCCAAGTCCAGCAGCTGTAGTTCGAGCAGCATTGTGCAACATGTGGTCGAGTGTTCTCTTGCAAGAGGATCGGCCTGTCTCTATTGACCAATCTGGCTGCTTAATTGCAAGCATCCTCATCATTTCATCCAGTCGGTAGCAGTAGACATCTGCTGTAATCGATTTATCAGGTTTCATGAAGCTGTAGTGGATAATACCAGCACTGGACAACCAAACAGACACCATTAGCTTTTTTTGATGAATATTCGGTTTTGGACTGTGTTTCGGCGCTTCATCTTTATCCAGCCATTGTGTTGAATGCTTACAATTGTCAAAAATAATCCATTTTTCATCACATGTTTAAATATGGTGTAGAAATGGTTCACCTTTATGTTGTGGTGGCAAAGAAAGGCAAACTTCGAGATGACTTCTCTTCTGATGCTCGCTTAATTCATGTGGAACCCATCTATCCAGCGTCTTTACCTTGCTGATTTGTTTCAAATGGTCCAATATTGTTAGAGTAGTAACATCCAACTTTGCTGCTAATTCATATGTAGGTTGAGATGGATTCACTTCCACTACAGCTCATCATTATCCATGTTGGTCTCAGGTCATCCTCATGGCTCATTTTCAAGATTAAAACCACCAGAATGGAACTTCTCAAACCACAAACATACTGTACGTTCATTAGCCACATTCTTCCCAAACACTTTGTCGATATTTTGAGCTGTCTGTGCTGCATTGGTTCCACAACGGAACTCATATTCGAAAATAACATGAATTTTTGACTTATCCATGGTTTCACAAAAATTGCTCTAAAAAAAATTTTTGAAAGATAATCAAAATTTGAAAGATAATCACAAGCCAAAACATGCATTGGCAAGAGTGAGGATGTACCTCCACAACAAAAGTAAACAAGAAATGTCAAAGTGAAATGTCAGAGATATTTGTCAACTGTTAATACTTAAGGAAATCAGACATTTCCTACTTAATAACCTATATTATACTAGGTGCTCTGTATCAGTTCATGACAGAGCATGTCCATTTTGGGGGACTGAGTCCCTATCGAAACAGCATTTCGATAGCCTCACATGGAACTGGTTTTTATTCAACAAGGCTTTAGGGTGCTGCCGTCTAGTTGGGTGGAGAGGATTTGAGCCCCAGCACTGTATATCCCATCACTGGGACTATTCTGAGAATAGTGTTGTTGTCATACTTAGATAAGTACCATTAGGATAGCTTTTACTTTGTAAACAATGTGAATATTATAATTGATCATTTTTTTTCTCTTTGATTGGCTTCCATAACTCTAAAAACCAAATCTGAGGCCCACTTACAGTTCCAATATTTCATGTCATGTATCTGTGTATGAATTTACCTACTCTCTCCATCTTACTTTTCTTCTCTTTATCTCCTTTTTCTTGTTCAAATTTAATTCATTATATTTTGCTTAATTATATGCTTTCTATTAAGCTGACTTGAGTCCCTTTTTGAAAAAAGGTAGATTATTAATTCATTAATTACTGTATAGATTGCTTGTCTGGCTCATTGTAATTTTCAAGTCATTAGCACAACAGGAGAATTTAGAAAGAATTTTTGATATGCTATTAGGCATATCAAAACTAGACTTTGGGAAGATCTTGCACTCTTAAAATGTTTTTATTTGAGTTAATTTTCTTAAACAATTTCAACTGCATAGGAACCTGCTGAGAGATTTTAAAGATAATATAAGAGTATTTGATAGCATTACTAATCTAGTATAAAAATTAATTAATAATCTTGGAAAAGGCATCCTTAATGTTTAGATATTCTGTGTCATGATTTGCATAACAATATCATAATATCCTCTATCTTTATATTCAGATGGTTTCCAACATACAAAGACATTGTATTACAAAGGTGTATTTTTAAATTAGAGTGCATAATTCACTTTCATGAACAATCAAGTTTCTAAATGGTGGTTAGGATCTTAGGTTAACCCATAATATCTGTTTTGCACGTAGTGTAGAAAAAAATAATTAATTTACAGTGAGAAATTACAGAAAATATCATTTTATATCTTAAAATAGAAAAAAATAAGAATTACTTTATTTTAATTTTGAAGCCTAAGACCAAAATTAAAACATCAGGATGTAGATACACAGTTTCATGTAGACACTAGAGAGAAATCCTGGGTATCTTTAAAGGGTATAGGATTTATTCTACTATGTAATTTCACTCCACAATATATGAGTTTTCCCTTCCTTTTGTAAATATATCACTAATGGTAGATACTCTTCTCTCTATCAACCAGGATTAAGTTCCCTTTTGACTTAAAAATAGAATGAGTAACAGAGGAGAGGAAGAGCGAAAGATAGAGTAAGTAGATTGATATTCCTGAGGTGAATGGATATGAACTGAGGCAGGGGAAATTTGGTTAAGGGAAGTGTTGTGCATATAAGAGAGATTTTCTGAGGAGCTTTAAATGAGCCATAAAGTACTGAAATCATGTGGGGCGTGGAGGTTTCATATATTGCACAGAACTCCTAAGGGGAAAATAAGAACTGCAGATGAAGGGATATAAGATCACAGAGGTCCCCATATTGCCAGGAGAGCTGGGGGCAGGATGGCATCAGGGCAGGGAGGGATCATGAGCAGATTGCAAGTTCCTTATTTCAAGGTGTTGGCAAGCTGGGTGTTTGCAATCTTGAAAGTACTTATATTTTTAAAACTTTAACTCTGGGGTTATCTGCTACTATAAGTGTACAAAAATGATTCAAAATTTTATTTCCAGTATAAAGTTCTGAGTCTGGGGCCAGGTGCATAGCAAAGAATTATTGTTAATTCTTATTATTTTCTGGCATTTAATACAATTGTTAGTGGAAACTTCCACTAACTTAATACTCTTTGCATAATATTACTGAACATAGTCCTCTAAATCATGAGTTAAATAAATCTTAAAACAAGATACAGTGTGGCTGTCCTGCATCCCTCTGCCCCAGTTCCATTTAGGGCCTCATTCCCTAACATGTGCCATCCACCACCCCTCTTAATTCTCTTTGTCCTTGGGTCTTCCTTCTGCTCATTATTCTGAGTTCTCTTATATCCCTCCCCCAAAATGAACATATACCCTTTAATTGTCTCTGCCTCCTCTCAACATTTTGTATATTTCCTCTCCTTTCTTTTACCAGCCAACAACTAGAAACTTGGGTCTCCATTTATTATGGTCACTTTTCTACTAGCAATTTACAATCCCAACTGTTCAAAATTGAGCTCTGTTTCCTCAGCTTTGCTGAAACTGCCATTATGAAAGTGACCAAAGATCTCCTTTGTGCAGAATTTCATAGTCTTTTCTCTGTTCTTATTCTCTTTGATTCCTTTGCAGTATCAAGGTTTTTAGCTACCCTCTTCTGGAACTCTTCCTCCTTGTTTCCCTGACACCTCCTCATCTCACAACTCAGTCTATTGAAATCTTACACTTTCAAGTTCCATCTCAGATGCTTTCTTCTTGTTGGAACCTTTCCTGATTGTCCTCTCTGCCCTCAATACCATTTTGTCTTTGCCTCTATTGGAAAGGCTGTTTTCTTCTTTGATTTATAGATATTTGGATATCGTTAAGATCTCTGCCTTGGATCCTGAGAATGAGGTGCTTAGAAATAGGAAATTGTCTTGCATATATGCGAAAACCATTCAGTGAGTAAATTCCCAGTAGACAGCTGCTGAGGCTGGCTTTCTTTTTGGGTGCAGTCTATTGAAACATTCCCATTGCTGTGTATTATTAACATTTGATGATATATAAATCTGAGGTAAAAAGCCTGTCAAATTTCTCTTATGATTTCCAGCATCATACTCATGCTACTTACTGTGCTCCATTTTTGGTGAACACTTTAGAATTTATACATTTATTTCAGTGATTTCACTGCTCCTTCATCTGAAGTAGTGCTTACCTAAACTTGTTTTTCATTCCCGAGATCCTTATTATGAGATAGCTGTTTTAGCTCATTGATATGCTAGGGCAAGTCTAAGAGTGCTGAGTCCTGACACTTGTTCTATATTCCTGCTCTTGCTGGGTTCCTCTCCCGGGGTGCTTTTTCTCTGAATTTTTAAGGCCACCAATCTAAAATGCAGTTTCCACTTGACAGAGCTGTAGATGAGCTTATTTTGAAAATGTACTAGTTGCCCTTGGGTCTAAGGTGCCCATTTGTAGTCCCCATGCACAAACGTAGAAGCTCCTTACTTTGCAGTTTGCAAGCACTCAGATTAGGAAGTATTGGAAAGAAATTTTGTCAACAATGAAGACAAATCAGCAAATACTTAGGCATTTTCTTGCTGCAACCTTAGTCATCACCATGTTCCTCCAAATCTTTTCCCATTCCATGCTAGGCAGATCTATGTGACATCCTTGAATACGGCTTCTGCTGTTGAATATGACCCGAGGCCTGTACTCTCCCCTTTCGGGGCCTCAGCTTGTTCAAATTGCCTCCTGCTGATGAGGCTGGTTGCTTCCCTGGGACTTTTATTTGCTCTGCAAGTTCTCCACAGCCTTCCCTAAGAGAGACTCACAGTCACTCCACACCTGCCATGGCCTCTCTCATACTTTTAGCTCAACCCTCCACTTAGTCCATCAGGTAGCACATTAGAGATTTCCTCCCCTTGAACTTATCTCCTCTCAAGTGTCTATATAAGTTTAGAAGACTCACCCAGGAGTGGGGTCATGGTGCCTCTTCACAGGGTGACGGATACTTTCCTCTTCCTTTGCTCCTTTGGAATAGATAAGAGCTAGTGGTACTGACTTGATTTATAAGATGGCAAAAAAAAAAAAAAAAATCACAG
>VBSM01001118.1:18944983-19134193 GCA_008086735.1 Cheirogaleus medius | reverse complement strand
TTCTTTCTTTCTTTCTTTCTTTCTTTCTTTCTTTCTTTCTTTCTCTTTTTCTTTTTTTTTCAGACAGGGCCTCACTATATAGCCCTGGATAGAGTGCAGTGGTGTCATCAGAGCTCACTGCAGCCTCAAACTCCTGAACTCAGGTGATCCTCTTGCCTCAGCCTACCGAGTAGCTGGTACTATAGGTGCGTGCCACAATGCCGGGCTAATTTTTCTATTTATAGTAGAGATGGGATCTCACTCTTGCTCAGTCTGGTCTCGAACTCCTGAGCTCAAGTAATCCTCTTGCCTCGGCCTCCCAGAGTGCTAAGATTACAGGCATGAGCCACTATGCCTGGCCATCAAAATCATTTCTAAATAAAAAGTTAACAAAAACTTACCAGGCCAGTGGAGTTGGAGGTGGGAGAAAGGCATCCAAAATACACAGTCTGAAAAAAAGCAAAAAACAAAAATGAAACCTGCCACTCATTTGGTGTCGCCAGAGCTTCATGGTCAAGGGGAAGCAGTGGAGACAAAGCTAGTGTGCATGCAGTTGAATCTGGAGGGATTTGGATTTCTACAAGGGAGAGACTGAAGAGTTTTAGGTAAGGAAGTGGCATGATGGGATTTTCTTTTTATAAAAGCGGCTCTCTATGACTTTGTGGAAAATACACTGATGGGGGAGAGGTAAGAGGCCGGGAACGCACGTGAAGGGACAGTGGTCCAGGGTGGAGACGGTGGCAGTCTGTATCAAGGTGCTGGCACTATGACTGACAGTAAAAGAACAAGTGCCTGAGACACTTAGAGAGGGAATTAACAGGCCTTAGTCACTGATAAGATTTAAAGAGAGAAGGAAAAAGGAGTAAAAGATTTACACTTATCTGGCCAGTCCGATTCAAGGTCATAGAAAAAGGAACTGAAGAGGAAGATAACTGCTTCTGTTTTGAGCAGCCTGAATCTGAGATACCTACAGGATATCTGCCAAAAGATGTCTAGTGAGTAGTTGTACATCTAAAACCCAGACTTTGGGGAAAGACAAAGATATAGCCTATAGATATAGATTTGCAAGTCATTAATATATTTAGAATTTCTTAACCTTGTATCCATGAATAGCCTTGAAGGGGCTCACAAGCCTTACGTATGCATACATACATGTTTCCTTGGGCTAAGGATCTGTGCTGAGGATTTCAAGTTCCCTGACCCCACATGCATACATGTGCATTAAATCTAGTAGATCCCTTCTCTGCCCTAATCTATGTCCCTAAGACCCCAAGAGGCTGATGTGTTGGCACTGCATTATCTAACTCCCTTGCCATCTGACTCCTGGCAAGAGATGAGAGGTAAGAAGAATGGAAATGTTGGGGCATTTCTTCCCTCCTCCTCCCTGCTTTGGATCCCATTTCTGGTACATGTTATTTTACTCCAGGACCATAGTCCTGTCCGGAGTCCCCTCCTTCCTGGAACCAGCACTTACAAGCCTCCGGTTCCAGGTGGGAACTACTTCTCGCTCTTACTGTCCTCTCAGTGACTCAACTTATCTTCCTAACTGCCTGAAACCTATCCATACATCCTAAGGAATCCCTTCATTACTGTCTCTGTGCCATCTGAAGTGGATTATTTCTTGCCAGATTCCCAACTAATACAGTCTGTGTGTCTTTTTTTGATGCTCTAGTGTGCATTTGTGGGAGGAAAAACTCTGATAAGTCATCTTAATGGTTGAACTCACCCACAGAGTGTGGCCTGGGACTGCCCTGTGAGGACTGGCAGGTACCTTAAGGGGTTCCATTTTACCCTCATTTACCCTAAAACAGTTTTCAGAATTTTGGTGACAAGACGTTATCTTTACCATAAATCCCAGGTGAAACTCGACCCAGCAAGTATTGTCCCAAATTCCTAAGATGACCTTAAATATTGCTAAGCTTAGAAGGGGAAGAGAATATGAATGTTCAAAATCTGTGCCACTTTATATATGAACATGTCCAGTGACATGAGGAAGGCCAAATGTTATGCTGATAGCTTCAATCTAACCTAAACATTCTTCTTGTGTTTTAGATATTTACTTTTTCCTTTAATTTTTGTGGGGAGGAGGATCAGGGTGGAATATTAGACAGTCAAGGAACCCGGGAATGTCTCAGCCTTGCCCAGCTAATACTATCCTTCTTGGCAGAGCTCTCAAGAGCGAGCTCTGTGCAAACAGTAACAGTGAACTGGATATCAAAGTGCTGCTTTAAGAGCTGAGCCAGTACCCAATGTTCCAGAGAAAACTTCAGTTCAAGACGTAAGCAGTGCCTCTTGCTCTCTTCAAATTTGAGAATTCAGATCAAGTGAGTGGAGTGTGAGTTTGTACGTTTTATGAAACAGTGACCCCATCCATTAAAATATGTGATTCAATTAGTAGCTTAGACTCCAACCAATTGGATTAACAACTCCATTTTCTATTTCTACTTTTCTCTTTCTCCCCCACTGCACATCCTTTCTTTCTCTCTGAAGACACACAGGAGTCAGAAGAAACAGGTCTGTTATGAGGAGAGGACTAAGAGATCCCTCTCCATGTACTCTTGTACTCTCTTCTGCCAGATTTTTCTGAGTAATGCTCCTCATCAGCATACTTTTTTCTTCCTGACTTTTTGTTGAATAGCGAAGATAACTTGGGGGCCACCAACCTTGTGTGACTATGTTTACAACCTATTGCCAACCTTACTGGTAGCCAAATCAGTAATTTATCAGAAGTTGGCAGAGAGGATTGCTTGTGATTGTGAGAATAGAGCTTCTCACCATTTTCTCTTCCAGGAGAAACAAGGAGTAAAATATTAGGGTTGGAAGAGACTCTAGAGATCATTATGTTTAATTTTTTTAATATATTTTTAAAAAGAATTAGAAACTTGTATTTAAATAAAATCTTAGAAATAAATCCATACATGAAACAGGTCTTGTTTTGGATGAAGTTAGTTGGAAGTCTGAATCCTCATGAGAACACCCAGGGCTCCTTCCCATGGGCATATTGTGTGAGGGCTTCTGGGAACACCGAATGCTTCATAAAGTCCACTTTGAAAGCCTTCAATCCACTGTGCCACAGATGTTAAATGACTTGCTCACAGAAGTTAAATGACCTAGATAGTTGGAGAGCCTCCTCGACCTAGGAAGCTGCCCCTTAATCCCCACATTACTTTGCCCTCCTCCATACTGCCTCTTCAGATCTACAACATTGGATTCAAGATCACACACCTGATACCTCATTCAGCACTGCCCCTACACTTCTGATTTACTATAACAATGTTTATCTCAGAAAATGGTTTTATATTTAAAATGGTGTGTGTGTACGCCAAAGAGTATAGTCATTATAGGTTTTTTCTCATGAGTGATCGGGCAATTCTGTACAAGGAGTGCTGGCTTACACTCTTAGCCAACAAGTATCTGACTGTCACCCATGCTGTACTTCCTCATTTAGAATGGCACCCTAGAGTTATTTATTTACTCTCCCATGCTCCTTCTGTCTGTTACTTTCCTGCTCTAGCATATGGTTTGACCATTATTGGCTGAAAAACAGAACTCAAGTACTGATAAAGTGAACACTGGTTGGTTAAAGGCAAGTTTTATGACAGCTCTAGAAAAAAAAAGAGGGTGAAGTTCAGAAAGCAATTAGAGATTGGTGGAAGTCCTTTGACATATGAGGGACATACACCTCACTGCAGCCTGGAAGGATTAACCAATAATTGTGTGGACAATATCTGGAAATAAACAAAAAACTAAAAACTATTGCTGAGGCATATCTCAAGTTCTGCAGATATGGATAGAAAAAGAAAACTGAATGCTTATATTTGATGTTGAGAACAACACATTCAAAAAGACTATGCTTCAAGGAACCCACGTAGGATGAATTAAATGATAATAGTTCTACCATTTGAAGAAACTTGTTCTTCAAGCTAAATAGTGTGTTCATTTATCAGTTCAGATAAGGACTCAATGCAAAGGGAAGCAAGATCTCCTTTTCCTTTTATGTTGTCATATACTAAAAGCAATTTTCAGCTCTATTGCAAGCATGGGCTTAAATAATGCTGATCATATTAACTTAACTGGACTCTAGTGATACTTAAATGTTTCCTGCTAAGCCACTAACTCTGTAACAAATACAGTTGCCATGGTCAAAAATTATCCAGAATCAGACTTAATATAAAAGTATTGATTTTTGTTGTTGTTGTTGTTTAAGCAAAAATACTAGCTTGAACCAGTGGACAGTGATGAAAGATTGAGAGGAACTTTGGAAATGCAAATGAGGAAGTGATTTACTAACAGGCAGATAAATGATACTGAGTGTCAATTTGACTGAAGACAATATATGTATAGAAAGAATGGGTTTGACTCTGATTCCACCATTTATTGCTATGCCCCTTGGAACCCACTCAATCTTACTAAGCCTCAGTTTCCTCTTTGGTTAAATTGGAGTAATCATACCATCTGACTTACCTCCTGGGGTGCTGTAAGTACTCAGTGGGATAGTATATGTGAATGTTTCCTGTGAACTTAGGAATTGATATTATAATAATTTCATTCTCCTGTTTTCAGATGTACCATATGGAATCCTAAAAACCTAGCCAGATGTGAACCTTTCCTCTTTTAAGACAGTGTTTGATTGCACATCTTACTGTGTGAACAACCAAGAAGATCAGAGAATTCCAGTAACAGTAACTTTTTAACCAAAATCCCCTGAAGAGCACCTTGAACTTATTTCTCAATAAAGAGGAAGTGAGGGAGCCATTCCCCCTTAGGTTTTGAAATTCAAGAAAAGAATAAAGGAATGTTTGAGTTTGACTGGGACCAAAAGGCAGAGTTTAAGCTAGTTCTTAATCTATTATTAATAGTGAGGCCTTAGACCTCATTTTTAAAATGACCTCCTTCTAGCATATGAAGTGGTACCCTTAAGACCTAACCATTGATGAGCTTACAAAAAGAGATATGTTTTCCCCCATTGGAAAGCTTCCCTCTTGGTGCAGTTAGAAAAATGGAGAACTGACCCTGGGGTAGTCATCCTTCATGTAACATAAATATTAAATGGAATTGGTTGGTTGCAGAGCCAGGGATATTTTTCTTTCTTTCTTTCTTTCTTTCTTTGAGTTCCTTAGTGCAAAGAAGTGGTTCTTGTGGAATATTTTCTTGTAGTGAATCTTATTTCCTTACCCAGCTATGATATAGAATCTCTTGTGTCTTGGCAGGAAGAGAAATTTACACTCCACTTATTTACTTTTGGCAAAACAGTTCCTGTTTTAACACCTATTTGAAAGTGTAAAGACATTTTTGTTGTTGTTGTTGTTGAGGGGTGGGGATGAATTATTTATACAATTTTCTTGCTTTAAAACAGAATAATGAAACATCGTTATTTAAATGTTGGACAGACTTTCTTTTTTTTTTTTTCCTTTTATTTCATCATATAATAGGGGTACAAATATTGTTAGGGTTACATACATTGCCCCTACCACCCCTCCCTCCCCCACGTGCCAGAGCTTCAAGTGAGTCCAATCCCCAGGTGGCGCGCATGGCACACATTATGTAAGACTTTCAATTTTAACTCTTTTAGTTCCTCTTCCTGTCCTGTACCTGATCGAGTCATTCATTGGGTTTTTGCATCAGAGTCAAAATGCTCAAAAGTGGTCCTGGGTTCTATTTGACTTCTTACCTGTAAAATAAGTTTGTCTTTTTTCTTATGATTTTGGAGCAACTTTACATGCATATTTGGTTTGAAGTCACATGCTTGAAGCCTTAGACACCTATTAGAAGCACCCAAGAAACAGCACAAGGTATAGTATTTTTGGACTTCATAGCTGTGCTATGCATTAAAATCTAAATTCATTTATTTCTATCAGTTGATCTCAACTATATGCAAAACTATTATCTAAGGAAACAATCAGCATTGTTTATAACACAGAAAAACCAAAAACTAAGTAAATGTCCAATATAAGGGTTACTTGAGGAAATTTTGAAAAATTCATAACTAGCCATTTAAAATGACACTGTAAAAATGATATTCATTGACATGAAAATGATTTCATAGAATTCTAAATAAAAGAAATAGATTATAAACAATATGATATGTGATCTGATTTGGTATTAAAATATATACTATTTATTTAAATTGTTAAAAATGTGTAGAAAATTGTCTGAAAGGACATACACCAAAACATCAGTGTTTATTTCTGGGTAGTGAAAATATAGATAGTATTTACTTTTTCCTATTCATTTGTTATTTTGTATTGGTCTATAGTGAATATATATTATTTATGTCATAAGAAGTAGACAAAACTTTTTAGAATTTTACACATATCTTCAAATAGGGTACTACAGGGGAGGGAGGTGGTGGAAATTGACTGAAGGTGATTCATCCTGATTTTAGGAATTTTCTTTTTAGCTTCGTAAAATAAATAAATAAATATGCCTTAAAATATAGGTATAAAAATTGTGTTTATTCTGAGGTTCAAATAGCTCTGTCAATTCACACTTTTTGACTGACTATTCGCTACATTTTCACTCTAATTTTTCCATTTGCTTGTCCAACCAAGATAGATGATGTTCAATTCTAGAACATTTTATTATTAAGTCTGTATTCACAAAATCATAGTTAAATGCATTGAGTGCTGACCACATTCCAGACCTATTCTAAATATTTTACATGTATTTGCCTACCTAATTTTCACAATACCTTATGCACTAGGTACTACTATTTTCTCTATTTTACAGATGTAGTAACTGAAGCTCAGGGAAGGTCAGTCTTTGTTGGAAGTCATAAGACCTTGTGGTAGATCTGGGATTCAAATCAAGCAGGTTGGCTCCGGTGCCAAACAAATGTGTGTCACATAAGCTATACTATATTTTAATACTTACCAGAGATGTTATGATGGTTAACCTTTATGTGTCAACTTTACTAGATCACAGGATGTCCAGATAAATGGCTAAAAAGTGTGTCTGTGGGAGTGTTTATGGATGAGATTAGCATTTGAATTGGGCCGGCATTATCTATTGACTGAGGGCCTGAATAGAACAAAACTGTGGAGGGAGGGAGAATTTGCACTTTCTGCTTGACTGCTTGAGCTGGAACATCAGTCATCTCCCACCCTGGATTGGTATCAGACCTACCTCCTCAGCCTTCCAGTTCTTAGAACTACGCCACCAGCTTCCCTGGGCCTACAGTTGGTAGACGGCAGAGAATGTGACTTTTTCAACTTCCATAATCATGTGAGGCAATTTCTATTGACTCTGTTTCTCTGGAGAACCCTAACTAATATAGATTTTATTAATAAAAATGTCCATTTAAAATGGAAAAAGACTTCAAACACCATACCAGCCTATTACCCATGTACGTATAAAGTAGGCAATATATTTTTAATAGAGGAACAAAAATCTCCCAAGAATTTCATTTTCACAAATGACTCATAAAGAGATTTAAGAATTTTAATTTGTAATTTCTTCTCTTTCTGTTAATATCTGTGACATATTTTTTATGAATGTCATAATATACCATACCCTCAAATAAATGATTTCTGTGCCACCAATTAATTTAATATTTTTTTGGAATATTTATATATCTAGGAATACATATACACACACACACACTCTATTTGTGTAGGATAAGTAATTCCTTTTTCTTTTTTTATATGTAATTCACAAAATAATTAGAATGTGCAAACTTGCTCTGTGTTTTCAAAGGTTCGATTCATTATCACCTCACACCTTCTTTCCAGGAAAGACATTTATCAAAAGCATCTCAAGTTTAGGCTTTCACTGTTTAATGTCAAAGTTCAAACACCAGGAAAAGAAATTTATGCTTACAAACATCTCATTGTGCATGATATTTGAAAAAGTGCCTAACATCCTAGAAAGAGACAACAAATGTTTTTTACACTTTAATGTTTAGACTCATTAAACAATTTTCACACCAATTTCATTGCTCAAGCTTAAAAATGTACTTTTCCCCCTTTACCATTTTCTTTTCAATATATACATCTTTTTATCTTGGCCTCTTTCCTTTGCTTTCTTCTTCTTCCTTCTTTTCTTTTATCCCTTTCATTTTTCTCCTTCTAATAATGAATTTTTTTATCTATACCAATGATATGGATGAAGGTAGCATATGCAAAAAAATCTGGTTCTAAAGATTTTTAAAAACATATTAATAATACTTTTCATGACAATGAGTGAATGCTAATTTTTGAGAATAAAATAAAATAGAGAAGTAGCTTTTTCCAGTAAAGATCATATTCCAGTTGCTGGTAACAGAAAAACTGACTAAAAAATAGCTTAAACATTTTTTTTCTTTCTTCATATAACAAGTACGAAAGCAGGCAATTTCTGGCATTACTTTAGCAACTCAATGATATTAGAGCCAAAGTCAATATGATTCCCTTGACCTTTCCCACCTACTGGTAAGATAGTTGTTGCAACTTCAGTCATCCCATTCATATTCAAGGTAGGATGAAAGAAAACACATTTATGAGAACAGCAAAATGGTCCTAGAAAACCTCTGCAAATTTCTGTATATCATTTATTATATACAGGGCCATGCTAGTTGTTGCATAGGAGACCAAGAACTATATTTTAGCCAATAGATTGCCAACTGGATAATAAATCAGGTTTCTCTCAGTAGAAAAGAGGAAATGAATATCAGATAGATGTAATAGATATTTCCATGCAGTGAATTACCCCAAAATCCAGTGGTTTGAAACAACATTTACTATCTCACAATTTCTTTTTTCTTTTTGTACCCTTTGACCAATCACTATCTCCCAATTTTCCCCACTTACCAGCCCCTAGTAACTACTATTCTACTCTCTGCTTCCATGAGTTTGAATTTTTAGAATCCACATATAAGTGAGATCACACATTTGTCTTTCTTCATCTGGCTTATTCCACTTAGGGTAACCTCCTCCAGGTTCATCCATGTTGTCACAAATTGCAGAATTTTCTTCTTTGTTATGCCTGAATAATATTCTATTACATGTATTTGTATGTATATATATTTTTTTATTTTTCTTATCTATTTATCTATTGATGGACGTAAGTTGTTTCCATATCTTGGCTATTGTGACTAACACTGCAAAGAACAAGGGAATGAAGATATTTCTTCAAGGTACTGATTTCATTTTCTTTGTATATATACACAGAAGATATTGCTGGATCTTATGGTAGTTCTACTTTTAATTTTTTGAGGAACTTCCATACTGTTTTCCATAATGGCTGTCTCAGTTTACATTCCCAGTAATAGTGTGCCATTTTCTCCATACCGTTGCCAACACTTATCTTTTATTTTTTGGTAATGGTCATCCTAATAGGGGTGAGATGATAGCTCATTGTGGTTTTGATGTGCATTTTTCTGATGATTAGCAATGTTTAGCATCTTTTCCTGTATCTGTTGGCCATTTGTATGTCTTCTTTGGAAAAATATTTATTTGGACCCTTTGTCCATTTTTTAATTGGGTAATTTGTTTTTTAGCTATTGAGTTGTGTGAATTCCTTAGATATTTGAGGTATTAACCCCTTATCAGATATATGGTTTCCAAATATTTTCTCCTGGTCTCTAGGTTGTCTTTTCATTTTATTGACTGAGTTCTTTGTTGTGCAGGAGCCTTTTAGTTTGATGTAATCCTACTTATTTAATTTGGCTTTTGTTGCCTGTACTTTTGGCATCATATGCAAAAAATCATTGACAAGACCAATGTCAAGGAGATTTTCCTTATGTTTTCTTCTAGGAGTTTTATGGTTTCAGATCTTACATTTAAGTCTTTAATCCATTTCTAGTTAAAATATTTGTATATGACATAAGAGAAGGATCTAGTTTCATTCTTTTGAATGTGGATATCCACTTTTCCCAGTACCATTTATTGAAGAAAACTTTTCTTTCCCATTGCATACTTTTGGGACCCCTGTCAAGGATCAGTTGACCATTATATGCATAAGTTGGTCTCTGGGCTCTCCATTCTGTTCCACTGATCTGTCGATTGTTATGCCAGTACTATATTTTTTGATTAGTAATATAGTTTGAAATCAGGGTGTCTGATACTTCCAGCTTTGTTCTTCTTTCTCAAATTTGCTTTCGCTATTTAGGGTCTTTTGTGATTCAATACAAGTTTTAGGATTGTTTTTGTATTTCTGTGAAAAATATCATTGAAATTTTTGTAAGGATTGCATTATATCTGCAGATTGTTTTGGGTATGGCCATTTTAACACTATTAATTCTTTCAATCCATGAACATAGGGTATCTTTCTATTTATTTGTATCTCCTACAATTTCTTTCATCAATGTCTTATAGTTTTCATTGTACAGATCTTTCACCTCCTGGTTAAATTTATTCTCAAGTATTTTATTTATCTCACAGTTTCTGTAGATTAGGAATTCAAGAGTGACTGGGCTGGGTGGCTCTGGCTTAAGTTCTCTCATGAGTTATCAGGATGTCATCAGGGACTGTGAGTATCTAAAAACTGAATGACCACTAAGAGAGTCACTTCTATGGTGGCTCACTGACTCTTGGCAGGAGACACCAGTTTCTTACCACATGGACCTCTCCATAGGCTGCATAGATAGTTAGTAGTAGACAGTAAACAGTCTTACAGTAAAGTTTGAATTCAAACAAAAGTAATTCTTTCATAACAATATGCCTCATGTGAATGTGGTTTTGTAGACTGACTCACCAAAGTGCTTGACTCAAATTTTAACACCTCTAATATATAGTTGACTTCATTGAGCAATAAGTCTGAGATTAGGTATGGTTCCTACGTTAATTTTCTGGGACTGCCATAATATAGTACCACAAACTGAGTGGCTTAAAGAACAGAAAATTATTCTCACCTATAGTAAGGTACTCACAGATTGAAGTGTGTTTATATGATATAGCTATACTTAACTTCTTCTGTGCCAAACATCGTAATGTCTTTTCTTAATATGCATTAGTGAGAACCACTAACTGATAGAGAAGTATATTTAGTTATTTTTTAGATAAATCTCATTGTGTCTAATAGTAGCATTTTTGTAGACTATATGCATTATCTTTACAACATAAATTTACTTGATTACTGGTGTTTTTAATCCCAACATTATACTTTTGTTTATTTTAAGTTAATATTATCATAGAAGATAGTTTTTAAACACCTTTGAAATAGAGTATTTGTGCAAGGTTTGAAAGAAAAATGGCAGCATTATAAAGTGTCAGCTCTTACATGTATATGCTTTTCAGGAGCATAAATGGACAATATTTAAACTCTTGGGTCATACTTGCCAATAAATGATTTTTTTTCTCAGCAGTGCTCTATAACCTTTTACAAATTTGCCAACAGGGTGACAATACTCCTTAACAGTCTGCTAGTCTGGTGGAAGTGTCAGAGCTCAGGATATCTACTTTTTAATTGCCATATTCAAGGTCTAATTATTTTCTCTATATTGGAGCAAGAGAACTGTAATGAGGAAGTAAAATCATTAAACACTAGTGAGTTAGGGAACAGACTTCTTGAATTCTGCTGTGAATTAGCTTCCCAGCAGAGCTGTGGCTGTGGCTAATTTCTATCTAAATGTCTCCTTCTCAGTTCTCTGAGAGGTCATATGAAATATAAAGGAAGACTGTGCAACTCTTATAGTCCTTAAAGAGAAGGGAAGACAATGGATTAAAAGGCTATTATTACATTTAGACTTATAGACTGTTAATAGTTAAGAGTTTATTCACCTCAAAGTATCAAAGTGTTCCATAAATGAATAAGATAGTATGCTAGTCAAGCTACATATATGATGAAAGTTGTCATTTGAATAATTGGCCTAGAAATGTATAATATTAGACAGATTTCATACTTTTTGAATCTTCAGAATTTAGACACTCAGATTTCTTTAAAACTGATTTTGCTGCTTTACATATTATTTATTGTGCTGCCTTTCACAGTTATTTGTTTCCATAATTCTCAGCTGTTTTAGAAGACTACCACTATTACCAAACTGTCTCAAAAGCAAGATTTGACACCATAGCTCTTAGAAGGTTGAGAAATTATAAATGTTTGGTTTTGTAAGAGTATGTGTGTGTGTATCTGTGTGTATATGACGCATGTTGTTACTATATAGTATGCTAAATAAATCATATATGTATCTGTGTGTGTGCATTTACCACTTATGAAAGAACATAATACATGGCAGAGATTGAACTAAGTGATTTCCACATCATCTCATTTATCTTTATAATAATTCTCTGATGGAGGTATTTCCCACATTGATTAAATAAAGAAATAGGCTTAGTAAGTGACTTAGCTGGGCTTTGAACCTAGGTCTGCTTATTTCTAAAAACGATTCATGTTAAGTACCTAGTGGCCATATTCTTCCTTGGCACTACAAAAAACCTCTACCAATTTGCCAATGTTGATTACAAATAATTTTATGTGGGTCCATAAAGAAAAAAAAAAAAACAAATTTTGGGCTTCCCTGGGAACTCTGAAAAAAAAATCTGTCCTCATATCAACCTTTGAAAAGCAGGAGATTGGGTTACTTCTGTGTTCACATTGATAATTCTAATAGGCAAATTATAGTCACAATGAGTCCCTGGAGTCCAGCCAGTCTGGAAGCCCTAATTTTGGGCTCAGTGGAACTGAACCACATGTGTGTGTGGGAGAGAGGACAGCCGGATATTGCTATGGCTGCCCAACAGTCTGTATTTCAGAAACTGACTAAAGAGCATAGGCGGAATGAAACTGAACCCGCAGAGGAAAAGTGAATATTAGGGGAATAAACCATTGTCATTTCAAACAGCATGGGGAGGGGATTTCCTAGAACCAAAAAGTGAGATCACATAGCCCATAGTCTGGACTCAAGGGGACCTCAGGTCACCAGCGTAAGTGATCATTCTCATAAAGGGTCTTCTAACAACTTGAGATGAATAGTTTAGTATGTTCAAGCCATCTTCACACCTACAAAATGAAAGTGTTCTCTCATAGGGTTGTTGGTGAGGATGAAGGAGATATCGATGAAAGGAACCTCAATACAATGTGTGGCCTAAAATAGAGATAATGATGGTAATGATGATGAAGATGGTGTCCTTCCTACCCATATATGACAAAGACATTGGCCTAGTGGTCCTAAAACATACTGTTTCGGATTTATTAGAGTCTCTACTTGAACTTGTGATCACAGTGACATGATGAACCTGATATCCTATCACTTGGATATTTTTCTTTGCTTTTTCCAAGATTTTTTTTTGAGAGATGAGCATATAGTTTTATAATCTTTTACTATTGTAGAAGCTTTTTATTAAATATAATATGCATATGGGAATGTGCATCTATCAGGCAGAGAGCTTGATGAAATTTTACCCACTGAACATTTTTGTAGTCAGCACCCAGGTGAGAAACAGAACATTTCCTCCAGTCACTACACTCCCCCAAGGAAGTATAACCCTGGGCTAATAAATTAATGTTTCCTGTTTTTGAAATTCAAATCAATAGAGCCATATAGTTTATGCATACTGTCTTTTGTTTTATTTTTTTGAGACAAAGTCTTGCTCTGTCACTGGGCTATGTCACAGTGGTGTCATCATAGCTCACTGCAACCTTAAATTCCTGGGCTCGAGTGATTCTTGTGCCTCAGCCTCCTGAGTAGCTGGGACTACAGGCATGCACCACAACTCTTGGCTAATTTTTCTATTTTTTGTAGAAACGGAGTCTCACTCTTGCTCAGGCTGGTCTTGAACTCTCGGCCTCAAGCAGTCCTTCCACCTTGGCCTCCCAGAGTGCTAGCATTATAGGCATGAGCCACTGCACCCAGCTTGTTGTACATGTTTTTATCTCAGTGCTTTCAGTCAACATCATATCTATGAGAGTCACCCATGTTTGCATGTAGCAGTGCTTTGTTCTTTTTATCATTGCTACTTAATATTTTGTTGTATGAATATACCACAATATCCATTTTTCTATTGACAAGCCATTTGGGTAGTTTCCAGTTTGGGGATATTACAAATAAATAGTCTCATGCATGCCTTTTAGTGTACAAATGGATATGTTCTTGCCAAATATATACCTAGATTTGAGATTGCCCGGTTGTAGTGGGCACTGTGAGGGCTCCTTGTGGGCACTAGATTTCATAAAGACGGCTGAGAGTAGACTTGCCTTGTGGTATGGGTGAGAGGTTGGAGAGCTGTCGGAACCATGCATTTCTGCTTCTGTTTTATGGCTTGATATATTTTGATGGCAGTCCTTAACAGCTGTGGATTTATTTTTCTAATGTTTTCTTGGAAACTGAAACGAGTTTGAAAGCAGCCTGATTCATATAGACCACACAAGTAAGAAGAAGCATATTAGATAACACAAATATGGGCTAGAGTGGCGCCAGAGAACAAAAACAGAAAAAAAAAAACAACTAACTTATTAGGTAACTAGTGGACCCAGGCATGAAATTTAGTAATATACTGTTTAAACATAAAAGGCTAAGAAAAACTTGTTTGAAATTGTAGAAGTGTCTGACAGCTAGTGTAAGGAATGTGTGAGTTTTCATGCTGACATCCTCCCATACTGATAGCAATTTCAACTTATCAGGCGGCCTCCACTTTTAGCAATGAGGAGAAAAATGGGTTATAAATATGGGATCTTGTGTTAATTCAAACCATTCACAAACCTCTGTATTTTAGGGAAAGTCATACTAAAACCATGAACTAGCAGAAACAAGTAAAAATTTCAATAATGGATTGAGCAGCTACTGAGCTTGAGGTCTAACATACGCCTTTCCCTCTTTATCCTCAAACCCTGCCAGTTGAGTATTTTCACCAACATGTTTCCCACAGATTGGTCCCAGAGATGTTAAGTCACTTGTCCAAGTTCCCCAAGTTTGCAAACAACAGAGCCATTTTCAAATGGAGGTTTGTCTGATTCTTTACCGCCTCATGTTGCCAGAGAGGCATATAAGGGAAGTAGTATGTTTTGGCAGTAAATGGCAGGCAAACTATAAAAAATTCTCTGATAGACAACACAAATGCTCTTTACATCTCTCATTCCACTCGGTGTGGTGGGAGTAGCTGAATACCAGTTGGCTCTTTTACCTTCTGCTATCTCAGAAAGGCAAGCCAAGGCTAGACAAATCACTGTCTTTGTTGTCCTCCCACCTCCCTGTCCGTATCCATCTCTGTTCCCTTATGTTGTAGTTTGCTAACCCCTTCCGCTCCCATCGAGTGGCCTTATCTGTAAAATGGGTCCTCGATTTGTCCATAACTCTTCGCTAAGATGACTTACCCAATCCAGATCCAAAATGAATGCAGGAGGCTCTCAGACAGTTGGGGGCAGCATATAGAATTTATGGTAGTTTGGGGAGCAATCTTAGCACAGACAGGTTTTCCTGTGCCCTATTAGAATCACATCAAAGCCATCAAATTATGTTACTTCTCAAGATACAGCTAAAGTGACTTGTGTGTTCATGTGGCTCTCTCACTTAGAGAGCTACATTAGGAAGATTGAGATTAAGGTAGATGTGAACTGGTAGCCCAGATGAGGAAAGTGTTTCAATTCCTTGTAACATCTGGGATCAGTACTTGAATGATGGAGTTGGACAGTACTTTGACGATCAGGCATTAAATAAACATGCCTTATTTAATGATTGAAGCTCAAAAAGTCAAATCCAAGAATGCCAAGTTAGAAAGGAATTAGAGGTAGAATGAAAATTTCCCAATTCATAGTACTGTCTTTGATTTTTTAAAATCGTTATAATAATCTCACAGATGAGTAAAATTAAGCAAAATGAAGCTAGCTGGTTAAACAAACTCCATTTCTAGCATCAACCAAAAATGCATGAGTCAGCAATGGGTTAGGCAAGAATATGGTTGGGAGAAAAAAATTATCAGATTTGTTCTACCAAAAACCATCGTTAGATGTCTTCATTCCAAGCTCAGAGTGTACGTGAAGCAATCTGCTGCTCACAGCATGTCCATGGCAAATTATTTCTCTTCCTAAATCAGAGCTGTAGTTATCTAATTTCCTGTTCTCAATAATAGTCATGCTTTCCCTATGTGTAAAAATGCAGATTTTTTTCCCCTTATATACACATTGCATCTTTTACCTTTCAAAAGGTAATCGCAATGATTGTATTAGCCTCTAGGTGATTATATACTCATGTTCCAAGATCACATTTACATTTCTTCTGATTGCTACTGAGAAGCTATAAAAGAGTTCCTGGGTTTTTTTGTCATCATCTGTAGGTCGTCCTCCAGCCCAGCATTCACAGGAGGCTGGCAATACAAGGCATTTAGTCAGCAGGTCACAATGGCCCTAACACTCTATTCTATTCAGAATAGAATTTAACTGGGAACTTCACATTGTATCATATACCATAATCTAGTTTTCTTATTTATTGTTTATATTGTATATGTTGTTTTATTGTTAAGAAGTATGGTAAAAATAAAATTCTATTTACCAAATTCTTCTTAACAGAAAGAATGTTTAATAGGCTGACAGATAATAGGTTTTAAGATAACTTGCTAATCTTTGTCTTCTGTATTCTTCAAATCTTTGTTATTTTTATCTACTCTAGACCTTTTATTTTAAAACTTTATGTCTTGAGTAATTGTCAGTCAATATTTATTACATCATTATATTCTACATTTAGTTTTTCATTGCTCATATTTTAACAAATATAATAAAGAGAGCAAATAAAGATAATGGCATATGCAGTTTGCAGTTTGATTGCTTGCTATGGACCAGGCCCTTTGTGAAGCAGTTCAATTATCTCATTTAGTCCTCACCTTAATCCTATGAGATAGGTATCACTGTCCCCTTTATACAAACAAGAAACTGAAGCTCAGCGAGGTTGAGTCGGAGTCCCAGTGTCACACATAAAAAAAGGGTCAAGCTGGGTGTGGTGGTGAGTGCCTGTTGTCCCAGCTACTCAGGAGGCTGAGGCAGGATGATCACTTGAGCCCAGGAGTTTTGGCCCAGCCTGGGCAACATAGTAAGATCCTGTTAAAAAAAAAAAAGTGGTCAAGTTAGAGTTCCTGATCAGAACTATCGGACATTAAAGTGCTCTTAAGAGGAAGAACACATTATTCTGTCTTTGAAATGGGTGACCTTTCTTCTTTATTCCATATTCACATGGACCATTTTATTTATAAGGGAAAAAAAGGAAATTAAAAATACCATGACTCACAGTGTAATTACCAGTGAATTGACAGATAGCAATAAAACAGAAGTATGAGTACACAGAGCAGCATGGGGGTGGTATTAGTCAGTCAAAATCTATTTCAATGCTAGCAATTGGCTATTTTCACATCTTTATAAAGACATTTTCTCAAGATAACTGAATTTTATTGATTCAAGTACCAGACTTTTGAAAAAGTAACTTTTAATGAAAATCTTTCTAAAACATTCTATAGGCATTTCTGTATAGTGTTTATAGACAGATGACTCAAGGATATCACTTGAAAAGTCCAGAATTTTACAATGAGTGGACTAGCTCTGGCCTGCTTTCATTTGTTTTCAGCTCTCCTCTCTTGATGCTGTTTTCTCTCATGTTTGAATCCACTTGATTCTTCCCTCAGTTGCTTCTCTTCCTTCTAGTGAGCTATGGACTGAGAAACCATATAACACAGCGCTATAAACAAATCTGTGTCTGGAGTGATTGGAATTCTTAGACAAAGCCTTAGAGGGAAAAACATTGTTTTAGTTATAGCATTTTGGAGCACCAAAAAAGTTTTGCAATTTGGAAATACTGATAATTTATACTCTGCATTGTTCACTACACATGTAATAAAATGATGATAGATTTACATAGTAAAAAAATCAGGAGTAGAAATGCATAAATAGGAACCAGTATGAAGGGGCTTCTTGGCAGCCAAACCCAAAAAGGCAGATTTAGTTACGATTTTTATTATCACAGAAGATAATGTATAACAGTCCTGAAAGATGATCTCATAGAAAACTTAATATATATATATATATATGTTTTGTTTTGTTTTCAAATTTTCCTAAGTCAGGGCTGTGGAGTAGTGGGCTAAAATTTTGCAATTCTTGGTGTTGCTTTTCAATAAAATTATAATCATTATCAGTAACAATTGAACAATTATGTCAAAAATACTGTGTGAGTCAAAGAATGAAATATGGAGAGGTTTGCTCCTCAGGGACTTAAACCTCTAGTCAGAAAATAAGACCAAACTTATATGTCTAGCCAATTTAAGTTAGTATTAATATATATTATCATTACTGAATTTATGTTAATTACAGATATAACATTCTAAACTCAGCCCTTCAATTCCATAACTAAGATATGTTATTGAGGGATCCCCAAATGCTTACAAAGACATTAATATCACCAAAATCAGCCAAAAATATATCATCTACAAGTGTAGTGGATACCCACATCCAATGAGTGGATAATGCAAAGGTCTAAAAAGGCTAATTTCTTCACCTCAATTTATGACAACTCCAAAGGGTGTCCCGGTTTCAGAGCTCTCCATGGGGTTAAGTGAGGCCTTGTGGTGAATGCCTCACAGCCCATCTTCTTTCTCTGCCCAGTCCTGCTTCCTTCACCTCTACCCTAGTAATCTCAAGATCACTCCCTAATAAATTTCTGATACCCCAATCTCCATCCCAGAGGCTACTTCCCTGTAGCACCCACAGACTTCCCTGGAAAACCCACAGCATAAGTCACTTTGTGCAAGCCACTAAGAATTATGTGCAAGGAGAATTTACATAGTAGATATTACAGTCTAATTTAAAAGACAAGGCACAGCAGTATATACTAGGTAGGAAGGCTAAGGGGTGAATGAACCATTCAGGTTCTGAAAGCTCTTATACCTCAGAAGCCATGGAGATGGCTGAGAGCTGGAGGAGCCCAGGAAATATAAATGTTCCTTCTTCCACCCAATGCACCCATCTCAGAATGTTCAATAATTCAACTTTTCCATATGTGTTTGTAAAAATATATAACAATTTGCAGGATCGCATTCTTATACTGCTATCTTTCTCAATCCTCTTTCTAAAATTTAATAATCTGTAGACATACCATAGAAGTAGCAATCAATAGCCCACAAAGTCCTGCAAGAAGGCAGTCATATTTCCTGCAGTAGAACCCTGTCCAATTGCTGCCTTTCTCTCAGGATTATTGTGTAGCTTTTCACTTTAAGAAACTAATGTGCAGTCATCTGACTAAATAATGCTTTTGCCTTAAATACTGCTCACAAACATCTCTTATTCTGTTGTCTCTAATATTTTACTTTTTCCACTCAGCATAATTTATTCTCCTCATAATTCTGATTTTTCTCTCACTGATTTGTGGTTTTAAAGGAAACCTTGGTGATTCATGGTGATAATACTACATTCTTTAATGAGGTTCTGCCATTCATTGTGCTGTTAAATACATGTATTATAACACTGGATTGTCGTCACCTATACTGGTTGTCTTCAGTTTGGTTTCCCCAGAAGCAGAGCCTGAGATTTTAAGGATTTGAGAGCAGGTAGTTTATTAGGGAGACGATCCCAATTAGGGGAGAAGGAATGTGAGATAGGGAAGAAAAGGCAGTCCAGAAAGGTGTATTATCAAGCACCTTACCACTGTGAGCAACTGGAGCTTAATCCAACTAGGGAACTCTGGTAGCCCATGTAGAATGTGTACCTCACCTTACCCACAAAAAGGCAAGGAAACTGGGCTATTTATACACCAACTCCTATCAGTCATCTCTTAAGAACTGCTCCCTTTTGGACATTAAATCCTCAGCATTTCCGGTCTCCCATGTGCTTAAGCAAAGCAGACTCTGGAAGTCAGAGAAAGCCCTTAGACAAAATAAATAAATATAATGCAGGTACTGGCAATCAGGACTATGGGCACTGAAATGGTAAAGGCAAGAGGGTGAGATCCTGAAACATCAGCTACACTTGCTAATGAAGGGAAAACACTGTATCGCGATCACATTGCATAGACCGGGTGTTTTCTTTCTCACTCTTACTTCCAGTCAATCACCAATATCTGCTGATGTTGCCTCCCAGCTAGCTCTGGGATCTCCCCTTTCTTTGCTGTTTTTGCTATCTTCTAGTCACAAATGCCTGCGTTCTTGCGTCTTACCACACCGCAAGAGTTCTTGCCTCCAAGCTTTGTTTTAGGGTGGAGGTTGGGTCCCTTTGCTGGAATGTGCTTCCACCTCTATACATGCCTAGTGCAGTCCTTCTCCAAAGCCCACCCCTCCAAGATACTTCACACATCCTTCTCCTGTGGTTTGTGGCACTTCATTTTAGCCTCATTTTGGCCCTTCCCATACTCTGTCTTTTATTAAGTTAGATTAATAGGCATCTCTCTCTTTCTCACTAGATTGTGAACTCCCGAAGGGCAGGTGCTGGTGTTCAATTACTATGGCACCCACTCCAATGCTTCACACATAGTAGATATGTGCTAGATGCTTGTTGAATAATTTAAATCCAAAATGGGTTGGAAAAGGATGCTGTTTTGAGAGGCCACCAGATTTGATTACCTGGATAGGGAAAACATACACTCGATTTTTCTAACAGTTTGCACTCAAGCTGTCATTAAAATTAAAGTCTTTTATTATATGCTTTCATTGTTGCTGAATTAATACTCCCTGTGCCTTGGAGCAGTAGATATAACAGCCTCTGTTAGTTATAATTTTGTGACATCAGGCAACAAGCAGTTGGGAAATTGCAAGTGCTAGTAATATAACTTTACATATAGTATATCATTACAAATGAGAAAACAGGGCCCAGGGGCAGGGATGCTCTGTAACTTACTTTTCTAAGAAGAAAGAAAACTCAATGGAATGACAGTAAATTCTGTAAAAAGCATTTTCTCCTTAGGAAAAAAGACAGTGCCCATTTAGTTACCCTGTAATTTCAATTAACTTCCTCATGGCAACATGCTAAAAGAAATAAATTCTCTATCTCTCTCTCCCTGTGTCCTCTGTCTCTCATGTGCACACATACACACGAACATGCATATGAGTCTGAGAAGGATCATTTTAGGAATCTGGGTTGGTGCTGACCACTGCTCCAAGAATTAAGGACCTAGACTGTGTAAATCACTTTGTTTTATGTGAAACGTCCATCATTTCCTCTTCCCTTCCACACCCACTTCTACATTTGCACACTTCTGTAAGCTACATACCTTAAACGAGCAGGGAAACAGCTTTTGATGATATGATAACAAGAAGAAATGCTCCCGCTGTGTTTAAATGAATTCCAATGAATTCATATTTTGAGGGAAGAGGAGAGGGACAGTCCCCTCTTGGGACCAGGAGTCAAGACTAAGGACAATGGATGAGCTTCACTGGCAGTCCTCTCTGATCCATTTCACCTCTCACATGCCCACTCCCTCCAATGCCCCACCTCAAATGCTGATACACACCTAATCAGGAGGCTGTAATAGTGGAAACCCTGAATTACTATGGCTTCAACTAAATGTAGGGCTATTTGGGGTTCTTATTGTTGTATGTTTTTTGTTTTTTGATTTTTTTTTTTAAATCTTACCCGAGAAGGAGGTAGACCAGGAGTGATATGGGAGAGCCATGATTATTAGGGACTTAGACTCCTTTTGTCATCTTTCTCTGTTTATATCTGTTTTCCATCTTCAGCATTGACTCATGGTCATAGATGACTTGCTAGAGCTCCATCTATCACCTCTGTGTTCCAAGGAGGAAAAAGGAGGATCAAGGAAAAAGGAGTAAAGGCCAAAAACAGTGCTCTCTCAGTTGATCAGCATCCTTTGGGGAATTTTCCTGGAAATGGCACCCAATTACTTTCTCTTATATCTTATTGGCCACCTCTATCAGAAAAGGAGAACACAAAATGCATTTTAATACCTGTGCTCCTTGCTTAGGTTTTCTTTCTTGAGAAAGAAGGGAATAGTGGATATCAGGAAGATAAAACACACAGACATACACAGTATTGCTTCTGTTAGATGCTTATATAGATTGGGTTACAAAAGAGTAGTGACACCATGCTTTAAGCGCCTAAAAAGTCTCTGTGAATTTCCAGTTCTCCTGTTGATACTGTTTGGTTCACTGAGAGAGAAAGAGAGAGCCAGAGCATGTGCACATACACTAAAAGGCCTGACATTTTCTCAAGTACTGAAATCTCTTTTTGAAATAGCTTGCATTTTTTAGCATTTGGAATTCTAAGCACTGGAAATTTGTACCAGACTCTAGGGTAGGACAGTACAAATCCTTTATTAACATGACTTAGGTCTTCACCTCTTAACAGCCCTATTTCTTTGCTGAGGGAGAGTTGGGCCTGGAGGGAAGCAAGTATCATTATTTTCTTTCTACTGGCCAAAGCTGTCTCTTTGTTCATTTTCAGCTTTCAAAAGAAGTTTAGTTGAATTCACTTTTAAACTCTTAGGGATTCATTATCAGAAGAATAAAAAAAAAGAAGTTTGAGTGGGGTCTGATGGAAATGGAGACCAGGAGGCCCAAGGATGTGCTCTTCAAGACAAAGGCTAGAGTAAATCCTAGGATTGCAGTGGGCACAGTGTACAAGAATTCATACCCTTTGTTAGAGAGGAATGCCCTGGTTTTTTGTTGAGATGATATCCTAACCCTACAGAATTTCAAATGAGGAATTTTCCATTTCACTTTTTAGTAAGAATATAAAATTGGATGCTGGGGCCTCAGATTCCAGATTCTACTCTCTCCATCCTCTCAAACCTCCAAATATGTATGTAAAAAAAAGAGGCAATTTGGGAAATGCAACAACTGAATAGGAGAGATGATATACTTGTTGGTCCCTCAGGACAATTATCACTGGGGCATTCAAATGATTATGGACAATTTCTAAAGAGGTAAAGGTGCAGGTTTAAGTCTTACATGGATTGATTAGCTCTAATACCTTTACCAGCTACATACATAATGATAATCATAGCTAGCAAGTATTTATTCCTTTTTTGATCTGTCATATCTAATATGATCTAAATGGAATAGATCATTTGATCCAAGATTAAATGCCTATTAAATAGATGGTCAGTCCTTGAGTTTTAATAATTAATTTGAAGAATCTTGATCAATCTTCTCTCATTTACCTTTTATATTTCAAATGATCATTTTTGAAAGCCTTATTGAATAAACTGTAAAGAGTGAAAAAAATAAAAGTGTTTATGCTAAATGCAACTTATTCTCAAAGGTCCATAGAAAAGAACATCTGTCATCATTAAAGAGCATGTAGCCTTTTTTTCTCTGCCTGGGGAAAGTTCAAAGTTGACAGTGAGTTCACTTGAAGAGATGTAATATGAAGTCAAAGCAAAGGTAAGTTGACAGGACAAGCAAGATAAAGTTTACCAAGGAGTCTTGGCCCCTATCATGTGTTCCATGATCTCACCTGAAACAAAATCCTTGTTCTGCTTTATCTTATCCAGGAGATTTAAGTAGTAACTGATGCTGTCTGTAGAGTGAGTACTATAGACATAACACCACTCCCGGTTTTCCTGTTCATGCCAGGGAGGTTATTCCAGAATATGGTTTATGGGGGGAGATGGAGCAGAATTAATACTCTTTACAGTGCATAGAGAGGATTTAAGGGCTGGTATTTTTCAGATAGTACTTTTCTTAAATAATATTTTCCTAAAGAAATGCTGCAGAGTCTATTCCGTGGTATTCTTGGACCATATGAATGGAGGCACTTGGTTGGGAGTAAGACAGCAAGTTTCCAAGATCTCTTTACTATATCTTTGCTTTTCCACTCTATGGAATACTTACCTAGAAGGGTTTTATATTAAATTTAGCCCATTCTCTGACAATCAAACCAGGGTCAAAAAGTATATATTTTCTAAATATTGAAATACCATGTAGCCTGTAAAAAATAAGGCAAATTTGTACTGATGTGGAAAGATGCTCCAGTGTATATTAAGCACCAAGAAATGGATTAGGTTGCATAACATTCATAGTATCATTCCTCTTTTTAAAGGATGAGTAGGTAGATAGATGGATGGATGAGCAGACACATTAGGGTAACTTACTGCAACACCTGGAGATAAGTGGTATTCGCAAGAACTTTTAATAGTGGATTTCTTTAATAAGAAAGACTGTTAAGAAAGAGAGCATTCTGATTATCTACTTTTAAGTAGTTTGATTTTAAAAAATATATATTAACAGGGTTTATCTCAGTGGCAAGATATTGGACCATTTTTAATTTCTTCTTTATACTTGTCTGTATTTAAAAAAGCAAACCTCAAATCAGTGTTATTTTTAAAAGGTATCCCTGCTATGTTTTCTTTTTCTAATTAAGTTTTCTATTTAAAATTTTCACATAAACTATTTTAATTCATCTATTAGAAATTAAGGCCTATATCAAAAACTATATGGCATTAAGGTCTCATATAATTATGCAGCTAGAAAAAGAAATTTAAAAAACAAGTACAATTAAAAATTTGCCATATTTATACGATGTGCTTGAACTAAATTGTAATTAAAGCATCCATGTTTTTCTTTAATTAGATACAGGTGTTCTGGGGGATAAAAGAGAAATAACATCATTTTGCAGCCTTTCTTTTAATCCAGGACAACCACCAAAAGGACCAAAAACCTGACCTCTGGAAAAATGTCTCTTTATCCTGTGGATTAATCAGGCACTGCAAATTCTAATGCAAACGTATAAACCATCCAGATTCATTTACATTAGGAATATAACTGTATTGCCTTCTTGACATTGCATAAATATGATTATGAGAAATCAAACTTAAAGTGCTTAAAGTTGAAAAAAAAACTGTGATTTGAAATAGAAAAGAAAACCATATAAAATGAAATTTAGATTGCATTTTTATTAGAAAAAAATAGAAATATTAAAATGATTACTTAGGATGCTAAAACGTGCTTTCATCCACTTATACATACATTCAAACAAACCTAAACAGTGTATCTAACATAAATAATAAAACCAACATTTTTCCCTTTATTCCAATTGGCAACACTTTTCTCTTTATGTGCATCTTTTACATATACACTTGTTATTTGTTTAGGAATAAAAATGCAGGTAAAATTATATTTGTTCAGTTTTATAGACTGCAAGTACGCCAGAGCCTTCAGTGTGCTCGATAAATATCAGGTGATAATTTGGTTCATAATACACATTTTCCAGCCCTCATGCAATTTTACTACTTTGGGCCAAAGGCCATTCCAAGGCCCAGCACAAAGTATAGGTAGTGAGTTTTCTGAGTAGGAATAAGTTGGAAGGAGTTGCTGAGAAGGATTATATGTCATATTTCAGGGGTAATTCCCTAAAGGGGATTATAGCCAAGCTGACCTTATGAGCCACAATTGACTTTGCTCTGTTTTAAAAAGAACACATCATTTCACACAGTAGGCATAGTCAAATAACCTTCACCAAAGCAGAGACCCGTGGTGTTGCAGCACTTCAAGGATTAATTAAATTTCTGTGAATGGTATAGGCTAGTCATAATCGTACTGGTCAGTGTTTTGTGTGCTTATGTAGTTACCAGTCATGCATCACGTTACTTTGCTCACGTAATTAAAAGTAGACCCTGAAGACCAAAATTTAAAGCAGCCACTATTAACTAATTGCCCCACTGTCTTTTGCAGAGAGAGTTCAATTTTCAGAGTGAATTTGTAAGTGGAGTTTAGATCACAAACATTCAGAATAATGTTTTCATCCGCCCCACTGGTTGAAGTTGCACCCAGGGGTGTTAAGTCGCCTTTGTGCGTGCGTCTCCTCAGTTGACTTGCAGGTTGCACCTCTGTGCAAGCTCTGGGGGTGCCAGAGGAAGGCAGAGAAAAAGAGAGCTCTAAGTGCCCGAGGCAGGACATTAACCAGGAAGTGTTCTCAGCCTCAGCGGCAGGTTTACTCAGCTGGTCCAGAAGGCTAAAGCAGGACAGCAACAGTGCCTGCTCTAGACTGGGTTTTCCCTTTTAGAAAAAGCTCTGTAAAATCCCAGATATGGCTATATGCAAGAGATATGTTTTTGGCCCAGGGTATTATAAAAACGAATTAGTCCTACATTGTACAAATATGTCAATTTAATAAATGAGAGAAGCCACTTCTGTTTAAACACAGTACATTGATTTATGCATCTAGATATTTGGGCATAAATTTTGAGCCTCAGTGTGTACTGCAAGCAAGATTGAAGATGTGTATCATCACGTCTGTACTCCCACAATCCCTATGTCTGTAGAGCGCTTCATGGTTTAGGAAGTGCTTTCACAAGGACAACATTTTTGGATCCTTACAAAAGATGTGAGCTTTACACAGGAGTTATTATGATTTTCCAGTTGAGAAAACTAAGACCCAGGATGGAAAGGAGGGATAAAAACGCAGCAGTTGGTATCAAGAGACATGTTACTGCTCCTAATTTTACCTGTGGTCTTGTCGACATATATTTTTTCTCTGGATCTCAATTTCTTCATGTGTAAAGTGAGGGAAATTGACAAAATGACTGTAGATTTTTGAGTATTCTGAAAGGATGAGCTGGGACATGAATCACAGACTCTTTGGAGCTCCTCATTATTTCCATCATTCCTCAGGGTGTATTTATGGGTCTCTAGCACCCATAAATTCAATATATACTATACTGAATATATTCATATATATGACTGTGGACTTAATTTGGTATAATATAATAATCAAAGTCTTTTCAAAGAGTATATAAACAATGTATAAATATGAAGACATTCATATATTGTTTATATATGCATTCATATTGTATATAGTTACATTTTTACTAAATATTTCAAGTTAGTATATTCTGTAATTCAAAAATTTTAATGATAATTTACAGTACTCTGTTGATATGAAAAATTTTGTAAAATCTTTTGGTATTTCCAATAAAAAATCCTATCTTCTCCAACATTAAAAATATTTCTTTACCTTATAGTTATATAATGTCTAGAATTATTATTATTATTATTTTTTTTTTTTTTGAGACAGCATCTCACTCTGTTGCCTGGGTTAGAGTGCTGTGGCGTCACAGCCTAGCTCACAGCAACCTCAAACTCCTGGGCTCAAGCAATCCTTCTGCTTCAGCCTCTGGAGTAGCTGGTACTACAGGCATGCGCCAACATGCCCGGCTAATTTTTTCTATATATTTTTAGTTGTCCAGCTAATTTCTTTCTATTTTTAGTAGAGACGGGGTGTTGCTCTTGCTCAGGCTGATCTTGAACTCCTGAGCTCAAACGATCCACCCACTTCAGCCTCCCAGAGTGCTAGGATTACAGGCATGAGCCACCACGCCCGGCCTAGAATTAATATTTTTATCTCAAAACACTTGAAGGGTTTTTTTCATGGAAGCTGCATCATATAACTTGTATCATAGCACATATCACATGCTTTGGGATTTAATTTATGAAATTGTTTATTATTATGGAATGGCAGTGTTTCTCTTTGCATGCAACCAGTAGAATATTGGATTAGCAGTGAATTGTTATGCATCAATTGTGAATATAAGACCATTGGATTAGCTCTGAATTGTTCAGTACTATTTGTGAACACACACATATTTTAATACAGAATATATTATTTTTCTCCTACATCCATTTCTCTCTCCTATTCAACCATAATAAATAAACATACCTCCACATTCCAGTGTCAGTGCCAGGTTATTTCTGTTCTTTAAGATTCTAATTGCATTCATTATTTCAGGCTGAATACTAGTTAGGAACAGTCTTCAAGATTAAAGCTTTTTATCTGGGTATGAAAAATCATTTGGTGATGTGCCAAAACTCTCTTGTTCACAAAAGGAAGCTTTTCTGTCAAAAGAAAGAATCAGATCACATAAAACAGATTTTCTCAACTGATATCACAGCTCTATAGAGTCATTAGGGCAAAGCACCTGCACCTCAAAACACTTTGATTACACAGTGTGCAATGAGGGCCTGGCTGTCACCTTGAACACTGATAGTCCCTTCCTCTGAGTTAGTGTAACATCCTAGATTTATCACCGTATTGGAAATTCCATTTACCAAGTTGATTCAGTTTGTTCCCCCCATCCCCAGTGTTGTCCTAGTCAGCAGATGGGCCCTTTATTTATTAGAATGGTGCTATCACTGAATTGTAGCCACAAAACCGTGTTACCTTTGCAACAGAAATGTTTGCAGTTTTATTTACCAATGCCGACATCATATAGCTACCAAATAAAAGTCATCTTAGATTTTAGAAAAGTTTCTATTTGTTTATTCAGTCATCTACTCAACAAGCATTTACCGAGCACCTATTTATACATGATTCTATCTTATTTGTGGAAAGGAATACAAAGGCATTTAATATAAATAAGAGAGAACAATTATAAAATACAATTACAAATAAGACAGGGCAGCCTGGTCCAATGGAAAAGGAGGACACTGGAGGTCCTAAAGACATGGGTTGAAATTTTAGTTATTTATTAGCTGTGTAACCTTGGGTTTTATCATCTACTCTACTCTTTACATGTGTGTGTATGGAACGTGGGAATAATACCTATTGTATTAGGTTATTGTGTGAATTAGAATTTAAACATTTTACATACCTCACACAGCACTCAATGAAAGCGTTGTGACAGAATAAATAATGGTTCTCAGCATCATGGTAGTATCAAGAAGAATCAGCCCATGTCCTCAAAAGAGTTTACATTTGTTGGTATAATTTATGAGATGCCCAACATAAAAAAAAAAAGCCTTCCAACTTATTCATAAAATATACTAATACTTCCTATTTTCTGGCTCATTTCTCTTTTCAGTCTCTTTCCAGTTCACCGTAGGTTACATGCCCTCTCTTGTTCTGTTATCCAGGGTCCAGTCAGGAAATGGGAATCTTTAGTCATTATTTCAACAGGAAAGGGGAATTGATTATACAACTGTTAGACAGCTACAAAGGCAAAAAGAGAATAAAAAGAGAATCGTGCATTAACAGCAATCCTAAGGATGGGGGAAAAATTTAAAAGGTTAGGTTTATCAGATCCCAGAAGCTCAAAGAAAGGACTCCACAAAATTTAGGCTTAGACCTCTACCCAGCTGGTGCAGATAGCTCAACAGGCTGCGGGAGGGTCCCTGTAGAGCTGGCCTCTTGAGCCAGTACAACGAGACTTGTACTGGGCATGCCAAAATATAGACTGTAGAAGCTGAGGCCAGCTGCTGCTGCTGCAGGCCAGGGCTGTGGCCGGGGCTACTCTGATAGTAATGATGAGTGAAAAAGGAAGGAGCAGGTCCTTTCTTCTCTCTTCCTGCCTGCCAATTTCCTTCCAGTGCCCTGATGGCTGGACCTAACAGGGAGCCACTGTCAAGAGGAGATAGATGTAGCTTCACAGTCTCTGCTGCAACATCGCAGAGCTAGGACTTAGAAGGATGGGGCCAGGCTGAGAAACAGCAGCTGACTTAGTAACTGGCACAGTCTGTGTTAGCAGAGTGACTTCATGCCTTGATTTGCAGGATGAAAATCTGCACCCAAAGGACTTGAGAGCTCCCTGCCTCCTTTGGTTTAGTCTACTATCATACCCTCACTTTTGAAGAGATGTAAATCCATGTGAATGTTGAAAGTAAATATTTGTGGTTCAATTTTCAGGTTTAAACTTCTTTTGAAAAGAATAGATAGGCCTTTTCCTACTTACTGCATCACCTGAAGACTACCTTCTCAATAGAGGACTTTTGCTATTTTTTTAAAATTCATAAAAGGCAAATGTTCAAAAATGTGGGAAATATTTCTTCTTTACTGAAATGATAATTAATATGGATTTGCTATCCTTCTGCAGTTAAATTGGGTTAGAAATATGACCATTATCATTAGGAAATTTTATATGAGGTTAAACATTTATTAACTGCGAAAATCATCCAAGAAACTTAAAATAAGAGATATTTCCTGAAATGGTCAGAAGACAACATAATCTCTTTAAGGAGATTGTATTAGCAGAGGATGAATTTTTGTAAAGTATTTACAAGTTTATATTTTGTTGAATAACAGTTAATGCTAGGTTTTATAGTTACTTCTAGTATTTAAAAAAATCTGTGGAGCATTCCAATTTATTTAGGTCTTATATTTAGGTCTTATAAGTGCCAGGCACGGAGGAATCAGAGTAAACAGGACCAGCAAGGTCCCGGCATGTGGGGAGCACATCTTCTAGTGGAGACAACTAGAAAAATAGTGAGTAAGTAAACACAGAAACAATGCGAAAATGCTAGAAAGGGGGGGAAACTGGGTTATTTTTGAGAATATATTTGTGTGTGTAGTCATAAAAGTCTTTTGGAAGACGTGATATTTGAGATGAGACCTGAAGGATGAAAAAGAAGGAGGTAGCCATAGGAAAGGTAGAGGAAATGGCAAGGGCAACACCCCTTAAGTGGAAAACAACTTGACATTTTCTAGGTACCACTACAGAAGCTATTGCAGCTAATGCACAGTGAGAAGAGAAGAGAATGAGTTTGAAAGGGTAGGATGGGGCCGGACTGTGAAGGACCTAGAAGGGCTCAGTAAGCAATTGGGATATTATTCCTACAAAAATAAGAAACCATAAAATGTTTCAAATATGACAGTCATGAAAGCTGATTTATAGTTTTAAAGGTCACTCTGGTGACTACAGAGAATGGATTCTAGAGTTTAGAGTAGAAATAGGCAGAGGATGAGGAGAAGAGAGTCAGGATCCAGGCAAGAGATGAAAATGATGGTTTGAGATACACTTTGGAAGTAAACCCTGATGGACTAGCTGATAACCTGGATATGAGGGTGGGTGGGAGGGATGGGAGTGGGAGAAGGAATTAAGAATTCTTCCTATAGATTAGATTAAGTAACAAGTGGATGTTGATGCCATTATGGATCTGGTGGAAACAAAGGGGGGTATGGACACTTGGAAGGATGGAAGAAAAGTGAATCCTGTTGTAGACCCATAGGATGTTTGAAACACCTGTGAGATATTCAAGAATAGATATCAGATAGGCAGCAGAAGTCAAGGCCAGTAATAGAAATCAATAATTTTATTTTTGTTTATGTTTTTTTAAAATCATCGTGTGGAATATAAAGCCACATGCCCAGATGTAATCACTTAGGGAGATCATGTGCATAGGTAAAAAGAACATCTAGCATTTCAAAGACAGGGATAATAGGAGGAACACATAAATGCAGCTCAGAGGTAGGAGGGACAGCAGGAGCAAATCCTTATGAAAACAGAGAGAAGAGTATTGCATGAATAAAGGAGCTGAGTATATCTTGTAGGAGCCAAGTGAGCTTGCAGAAAAGTCCAGGCAGATCAAGAGATAGCAGTGTCCATTGGATTTGGCCACTTGGAGGTTTACATTGACCTTGACATGAATAGTTTCATATCATATGAAGTTTTATGAGCCTATATATATTCAGGTTTTTATGAGCCTCAGGTGGTTGATAGGAAGGAATAATAATCACCACAATTTTTGTCAAGTCTGAGGAAGAACTGTCTGCTGACTTATTACATTTTCAATTAGGGGATAATATTTGATGTAAGTGGCTCTGAAAGGTTTTCTATCTCCTCTTGATTGGAATCCATAACTGGAAATTGATCCAGCATGGTAACAAGAATGCTATCCTCCTGTTTAATCTCTTCGGCTTTTTCTCTGTAGGACACTCACTGAAAATGATGACCAAAAATTATTTTAGTGCAACCAGGCTGGGAAAACTAGTAGTAAACAATGTAGGAAAAATAAGAACCATTTCTTCTGAATAACCAGATTCTTTTTAGAATGTTAGAGTAATTTTTTTATAAAACCAGTTTCATTTTTATTCAATGTCAATATAAATTACTTGAACTAAAAAGTGAAATAAAATTTACTTATTCAAGGATACTCTATAGCAAAAAACATAATGTCTGTGGATGTTATTGAATTATTTCCTTATAGGAGGGCAAGCTGAATTTGTCTGCTGTTATTTTAGTTTATAAGAGCATAGCATTTGTTTTTTTCTTAACTGTGCTCTACTTTTTTGTTTTTGATGGCAAAAGACATTGCTATCCGACTATATACTTGGAATACTGAATTGTAAATGCAGAAATGCTCCCTTCATATTCTCACATACAGAGTTTTACTTTACCACATGAAGTGCTGATATATGCACATATCTTTAATTTATATGTTTATGTAAAAGCTTTACTGAATTTGTAAACTTTTATTTATTTTAAATCCAGTTTTAAATTTTTCAAAGGGACATCCCAGTAGTGTTACCTTGTCCCAGCAAACCCCAGGCTGTATGCCTTGCAAATGTGTCTCAAGTTCCATATAGACCATACTTTTCTCTACAGTTTCTCTTAGCTTTCTCAGATCCAAGATGCCTGAGAAAAACTCATAGTCTTTCTCCACAAACCTCTTCCACTTCCACTGTTTCTTATCGCAGTGCATGCTGTCATCAAGGAGGTTGAGCCAAAATCTTGAGCCCTCACTCTCCTTTATACTATAACCAATCCATTACCATCGTCTTCCTCAGCTAGTTAATGCTTACTTGTGGTTGTGATTCCTACTCAAATGGCACTTCCTCAAACCCCAGGTTCAGTCCCATCCCTTTGCAGCACTGGCTACCTTTCCTTCACACATTTATAGCTGTAGCTTTTTATCCACACACTGTGATAAATGCTATGAAGGATATTTGATTAATGTTTGTTTCTAACTGTAGAGTATAAATTCCATGAGGACCTGGATCGTGCCTGTTTTTGTTCACCTTGTATTCCCAACATCTATTGCCAGTAGCATAAGAGAACTCAGTAGGCATTTGTTAATAGATGAATAAATGAGTGAATGGTCTTGAGAGGACTGCATATAAATATCAGGCTGACTCAGCACATCTTATTACCAAGACTTAGAAAAAACAACTTAAAGTTCATATCCTACTGAGTTAATAGGACCTTCCTTGTATGTAAAGGTCAGTAAATTTTAAGATTAAAGTTGATTTTCTATTAACTTACTATATATAGATTGATATATAATTAATAATGTCAGACTATGGGGCTCTGGAAAAGTAATTATTTTCAGATATGTTCTACAGCATTTATTGTTACTATTCATATTCATAATAACTACCATTATTAGCTTGCAAAACCCACTCAAAAACCTTATTTTATTTACTTTAAATGAATTTAGTATAAAATATAATTGGAAACAGTGCTTTAGATTTAGATATGAGGTATATATAACTTTACTATAAATACACTGAACAGAAGACTAATTTTTTTCACTGTGTTTTTAAGCTTTTACTTTTTCTATAATTCCTCAACTTGGATTCATTTTGATAATTTTGTAGCACAATTTCGATTCAGGAAGATCATTGTTTTTCTATTTGTAGCTGCGAAAAAAGAGAATTCATCATTTGTATCACACAGATGATTGGCAGTCAATTGATCAGAGAGAGGCTTTTTTTATCTCATTACCGGATTTTATACGTTGATCGAACATTAATAGTTGTGTTAGTTTAATAGTAGCTGCTACTCATATTTTATCAGTACATACTGCATTATGGGAACACAATAAATATTAATTAATTATGCTAATCCAAGTGTAATTTATAATTTAGGAAGTAAACTGATTTCAGTGTCTTTCTGATAAATCTTATCATTTGTTTAAAGCATTGTTTATTTTAGTTTGATGTATAGCTTCAGCCCCATATAACTGAGAAAATGTGTCTCTGTAACCTTATGTTTTAATAATTTGGAAATAATGGGACATAAGTATACTGAGTTGTTACTCCAAGTTAATTTTTAATTGTAATTTGAATTAAATATTTCTGCTGAAAACTCTCATTTTCAGATTACTCAAAAATGTGATAACACGTACACTGGGACAGATTTTTCTGGGGTAGGATTTAACAGTATACATTGAAATATATAACAGGTATAGATATCAAATATATATTAAAATGTAACAGTTAATTTAACAGTATATATTGATATCTTTAAACATGTTCCCTAACATAATATTTCCTGTTTTAGAAATTTACCTAAAGAAATTGTTAGAAAAGGGGCCCTTTTACAATTAGAAAAAGTTATGAAATATAATAATTTAATCCTATTTTATCCTGTAAAGATTTCTCATTTGTATAAATATACTTCTGATGAGATTTTGATTTTGAAGAAATTAAGTCATTTTCTCCCTTGTCTCCCAAATCAACTGATGAAGCCCTTACTTATTAACATTTTAATTTGGGAAATCCCAGCACAATCTTAATATTCAAATAATAAGAAGTGATAGTAATTTTGATTGTCATTGTGACCCTTTTAAACAGTAGCTAAAGCATACCAATTAAATAGTTTATGCAAATTTCAATGTGTTTTCTTTTAGGAAATTGCTTAAAATTAGGTTTCAAAGTTTTTGTCACTCATTTAATCTCAGAATAGATGTTGAATTCTTCATTGACAAGGAAAGTATCACCTTCATCATGCAATATAGTAACATCTTTTAATAAAGGCCAAAATAGGCATGGCGGCACCTCTAGTGTGTTTAACTTTAAGTTGATAATTTAGATGTCTTTGTGTGTTTCCTTAGAAGTTGCTCTGAGGTGATAGTAGCTGTGCTTCCTGACCAGCTTGTGGAGCAGACTGGCCCTTACATTAAGTATATTGGTAACGGTATGGCACACCGGGACGCTTTTCCATATTAACTACAGAGACCTTACTCCCTGGGTTAGAATCTTACTTGGGGCCCTGTTTGTTGATATATTTGCAAAAAAACCCAAAAAACCATTAACTTATAGGGTCAAGGGTTAATGGAAGAAATATCCTCGTCTTCCTATTATCTTGCAACGTTTTGCTGGGAGCTGAAAAAAGATAACAGTTTTCTTTTCCAATTTCTCTTGGAAGTTTTAAAAATGGTAACTTCACCTTTCCGTGACTAAATGAAAGATTAAATGCCAATATGGAAAGCTTTAGAATTGTACTTAGTCAAGCTGACAGTTCAGACAAGCATTCCATCATGACCACCTTTGCTGAGGTCACTAAATGGCACCCAGTAACAAAAACTAGGAGGATGTTGCTGTAATGATTTCTTGATTTCTATGTCTTAAGATTTTTTTTTTCTGGTTCCACTTTAGGCAAATTAGTTATCCTTTATAAACAGGTAAAGAAATTTCATAAAACTATAAAGGAGATAACCAAAACTAATTCTGCCATCTCCAAAAGGAATTCTATGTCTAAAAGGGAGAAATTTAACTACTCAAATTGGTGCCCCTCAAATTCCAACGATTTTAGAGAGTGTATAAAGTATAAAAAAATACTTGTCCTAAAGAAATTCTTATTCATTATAACTATGTTGATGAATTTAAATGGAAGTATAGATGAAATTAGTTTGCCTAGATTTTATAGGTGGAAATCATTGGTTATTTCAAGGTTATTTCTGTTGTTTTTTAAAAAACAATGTATTACATAGCCTAACTGTTCCAATATGATGTATCTGATGAGATTAGATTGCCCAATGCAATTTAAGAGTCAATGGAAGGTCTTTTCTTATACATAAATGTTCCACTGGGAAATTTTCTCCAGAAATTCAACCAATTAAGGGATTCTCCAGGTTAATTAAAATAAGTCCTTTCAGGATACAATAAGACTATTGTTGAGTACTTTCAGAAACTTGTTGACTCCTTTCTTTCCGAAGGCCAGAATACTTTATAATTTCATTTGGAGGTTAGTCGTAGCTGTGGGTATACTTACCACTCCAGAATCATCTTGAATTTAAAATAATCTCAGCCTATTTAATTGTAATGCTCTGCCAACAAACACAGGTTGTACTGGTTTGATTTGACACAGCTTGGATGGTGGGTTTGACTAATTTTACTAATTAAATCTGCCACAACAGTCAATGCATGTGGACACATATGGTTACAGTCCTCCATTTCACCCATAATTTAGCTTGACAACACATATGTGAGTTTTCTTTTTACTCAATGTTTATATAAAGGGGATTTTTAACACATACTTTTCTAATTCTCTTGAAATTCTAACTTCAAAATAATAGAAAGGAGAAAATGTAGTCATATCCCTGTTTAAAATAATTTTAAAATGAAGAAGCTGGTGGAAAACTTTTTCATAATTGGGATAATTTTTTTTTCAGAATTAGTTGAGATAATGCTTTACAATAGGTTGCCCAGCATTGTTAAAAGGCTCTGATAAGTCACTTTTCCTGTGTCCTCCACCACTGACAGCATGCCACTATACAAAAACTGGTGCTTTTCTCTAGAGAAGCTACTTTGTGTCTATGCAACATGACCCAGGCCCCAATTCCATTAGTCCCATGGACCTTGATCATTAGACCAATTTGTCCATTTTAACATCTCTTGTAGTCAAAGGGCATACTTTGTATATTCATTTGTGCAGACTTTGTATTAACATATTCATGTATCTGTTAAAAATTTCCAAGTTAATTTTTTTCCCCAGAGACTTTTTTTTTCTTTAGAGACAGAGTCTCACTCTTTCACCCAGGCTGGAGTGCCATGGCGCATGATCATACATAGCTCACTGCAACCTCGAAATCCTGGGCTCAAACAATCCTCTGGCCTCAGCCTCTGGAGTAGCTGGGACTACAGGTGCATGCCAATGTAACCAACTAATTTTTTTTTTAATTTTTTGTAGAAACAGAATTTAGCTATTGCCCTGGCTGGTTCTCAGAGATTTTTGAAGACCTCTTTCTGTAATCTGTTTATTTTACATATTCTCACACCAGGAGTTTTTCATACAGTAATAGCTACAATGCCAAAATATATTGACCATCTGTGAAGGCATATTTCTAAAATATCTCCCATCAGAAAAAACAAGCATATTTAGTGTTCCCAGAGGGAGTTTCACGTATGCTCACCAATAACCTAGTTAATTGTGCAGACTGCTACTATATGGTGGCTACTGTTTCCGCCTCACCTGTGATAGTAAGTAATTGAACTTAGTGATCTCTAACAGCCATTCCAACTGGACATCTCTACTGTTCTATGAAAAAAGAACATAAAAGGCAGACGCAGAAATGCAGGCAGTTGATTAACACAGAGCATCACAGTACTTTCCTTTTATAGCTCCCAGTTCTATTTTTCTGATAGTTTTCTTTTTGACTTTCCAAAAGATGCAATCTTAGAAACTTCTCTCTTAAGTTTCACCCACCAAGGGTACAGCAGGTCAATAACAGTGACTTCAAGGACTTCAAAATAATTAAGTTCTAGGGCTGGGCACAGTGGCTCACATCTGTGATCCTAGCACCCTGGGATGCCGAGGTGGGAGGATGGTTTGAGGTCTGGAGTTCCAGACCAGCCTTATCAAGAGCAAGACCCCCATCTCTACTAAAAATAGAAAAAATAATGGGGCATGGTGGGCACACACCTGTAGTCTCAGCTACTCAGGAGGCTGAGGCAGGAGGATTGCTTGAGCCCAGGAGTTTAAGGTTGTCTTGAGCTAGGCTGACGCCACTGCATTCTAGCCAGTGCAACAGAACAAGACTCTATCTCAAAAAAAAAAAAAATTAAGTTCTGGAAACATCAGGAATGGAACAGAATTAATTATATATGTCTTTATGAAATTACAGAGCTTGTGAGTGGTTGACAAGGGCATCTCAGCCCATCATCAACCATGATGTCACATACTCTGAACTGAGTGATGTACCTACAGATGAAGGCTGAGACAGCATGTCCCTGAGTTTCCTTTTAGTACATGATCATATTAGTATTTGCCTTTACTGGGCAAAATGCTTTGAACCATAGAAGACAGGAATCCAGGTCACTAGTAGGAGAATTCTGAGGTAAAAATTGGAGTGAAAAAGATTTGGATGTGGTTGTCACATGCTTCTGGACATCGTTACAGTAATTGAGTTTCCCATTTATAGTTAAATACTTTTATTAAGGGAAGATTTAATGATCCGTGGCACTGTGTAGTCATTGTTAAATATTCTCTTCTGCTATATAACTTCAGAAGAAAGTTTAGAAGAATTAAAACCATTGCTTTCCTTAACACACACCAGTAACATATGTGCTTGCACATTCAGCCACATGTACTACGTCTTTTAATTTGGACTCATACATATAACACATTCTGAGTGTTAATATATATAAATTATAATAATTTTTATATTAAAAAGATATGGAATATTCATATTTTATAAAGTAAATAATGATAAGACACAATAATTATTGTTCCATCTGATATCTTTGTAAATTTGTATTACAAATGAGTATCTCTGTCTCTATCTCTGTATCTCTGTTTCTTTATTTGTCTCTTACTGTACACACTTCCCTGGTGATTTCAAAAGAAATAAATAATTTTACAGTTTGTTAGAATCTGTACAAAGATTTTTTTGGTTAGAATTTCTCACTTTTAATGATAATGTTAGAATTGTGCCTACCACTGTTATTCTACTATAATTGAATTTTTTTATTAGTCATCTTTCACCATCTGCTTAATGTCAATGGATTTTTCATTCTTAGACCCTGAGTTGAAATGAATTTTTACATATACTCAATATAGTTTGGGGCCCACTAGTTCTCATTACAGTGGTGCTCCCCATCACCAATACAAAATTTCATTTAAGACAAAATAGCAGCTCCAGCAGAAAATAAGTGCAGTCTTCTCCTTTGTAAGTTGTAATTGAGGTTATGGCATAGCATATTGCCTGTGGCAGAATCTATTACCAAGAAATGGAGACCATGATTTGATGCCGGCTGCAGTGTAAGCAAAATGAATTAATTATTAGTAGCACAGAATTGAAGGAAAATACAGGGTTTCCTAAAGTGAAATATATGGCATTTTAAAAAAGAAGCCACAGCAAGGAACTTATTGATTAATCACTCAGTGTTTCCCACCCTTCTGGCCTTTTGGAATTTATATACGCTTAATTTTAAGATGACTATTCATAAATTAAGCCACACTTTGCTCAGAATTCATAAAAATATTTTACAGTGTATTTTGTTCTTCCCTAATTTGAAGTTCACGTATTTTAACATATGACTTACTGTCACTTTGACAGGTAAATGGTTAAATAATTATTGGACTATATTAGCTTCAATATTATTCTTTAATAGAAAAGCAACTTTTTCTTGATCAAGTATTGCTCAAAGAAGGCAAAATGAAACTTTTTTGAGAGTTTATGAACATTGTGAAAATGTCAAAAATTGTGAACTTTAGTGTGCATAACTTTGGTAATTATTTAGCAAAATTAAAAATCTTCATAGCAGCAAACTATATACCTTATTTGTATTTCTTTGCTTTATATGTGGCTTTCCATTTTATTTAAATTTAATTCAATTGACTAACACTGATTTTTCATTGTTAAATCTCACCCTTCAAAAACAAAACACAATTATATTTTGGCAAATTTATTTTTATTTTTTCTAAGAATAGGTAGTTATTTGTTTTTATTTTTTAGATACTGTTTTTAATAGTTATAATGAAATTGTTTACTTTTAAGCTTCGTTTAGATTCTTTTGTGAAAGGATGCTCTATTTCTACTGAGAATTTGCCAAGGAGTTGTGCACACTGGCTTTTCTTTAAGTTGTAGAGGATCTGAGCAGATGACTTTCCCAGCATGTAGACAAATAGAATTCAGGGTTCAAGGGCACTCCATGCAACCTGCCTATGTTAAACTGGGAATCTAGAATTTTTCTCATTTACAAATAAATGTTCAGTAACATAGGTCCACGGAAAACACTAAAGTGCCAAAGTAAAGGATCAGCGTCCTGGGAAAGAGGAGACCTCTGGCAAAGCCCCCTAGTTTCAGAGGCTTTCGTCTGAGAATGCCCTGCTGAACTGAGGTGAGATCTTAAATCCCTCCTCATTCCCACCTACCATTCGGATACTCCGAACCTATAACCTCAATGAAAGCTTTAAGCAACAGTACGAACCAGCAGGAGAGCTGCCTCTGTCACAGTTAGCAGTGATTCTGTACATGTTAGTTAATCCTTCCAAAGCTACTTTTTCAGTTGTTTTCTAGGGGTTGCTATTTTTGACAGGATGTAACAAATGAGATGAGGAGGTGTCCAGAGGTGTGTGTGTGTGTAAGTGCTGATGATGGGGAGTGAGGAGTAAATTCTGATGCCTCAACAATGATTCTCTACACAGGAAACATCAGTTCTTAAGTTGATGTCTAGGGAGCTCTACAGGGTCTTTTGATGACCTTCAGTGAGTCCCCTTGAAATTTTGTGTATGTGCACATATGCCTTTTCAGGAGAGAGAGTTCATCACTTCTACCAGGTTCTCAAGGGGAAATTCTGCCTCGTACAGTACTGTGATTGCCCAAAATTTTGGTTGCTGTATAGTTTCTATTCTTTCAGGAAAAGTTACAGTTTTTCTGCCTACTTTCAGGCAGTCCTGGCATGTATGGGTCATGGGTTGTACTTTAAAATCCAGTTCAATTGAATTCATAATTGGAGAAAATTCCTCCTAGGTTTTAGGAATAGCTTGGCTTTCTGTTATCATTTTAGTTTTATTGATTTTCATTTTATCCCTATTTTTTTCTGAGTTTTGTATTTAGGGCTAGGGAAAAAACAGTTCTATGGGCTGCCAACCAGGTACCATATTCAAAGTGGTCTCTTTCTATTCATATTAAATATTGGTCACTTGAATGGTTATACTAGTCATACTTGCTAAAAACTTTATGTATATTAACCAAACTCTTGTAAAAATTTAGAGAGGCTCTGAAAGGTTAAATAACTTGCCAGAGGTTACACAGCTAGGAAGTAATGGAGCCAGGATTCAAACCCAGGTCTCCGGTTTTAAATTTCATGCTTTTAACCACTATGCTGTGATGCCAGCCATAGTGGAAGAACAAAGCCCATCAGCCCACTTTTAAGTATCCTACATCTAACAAGAGTCATCTTCTGAACATTTTCTTTTTTTCTCTCCTGGAGTTTAAAAGCAATGGCTTAACCAGAAAAAGGTGTACACTAGCAAGTTATCACAACCCAGTTCACAAAGGTAAGAATTTCAGGGTGACTCCTTGCTTAGGTTTTTGTGGATACTCAGATCCTGGGCTACCACTTTCTGTGTGACCTCAGACACATAATCTGACATCTCTATGCTTCAGTTCCTTTGTGTCTAAATTCCCTAGGATCATTGTTAGGATTTGATGAGTTTATTCAAATAAAGAATTAAAAACAGTGCTTGGTACATAGTAAGCACTCAGTAAAAGATAGCTGTTCTTATAGTTATAACTCAAATAGAAAGACTTATTTCCTAAGGGCATTAGTATGCCTTTGGATAAATGTGGCCTTGAAAATGACAATGATTCATTCAGAATGATATTCTATGTCTGAAATTTACTTTTCTCCTCTTTTATTTTTCTACACCCTATAGAGATAGGAAAAGAACAAAGTGTTTTTTTCTACTCTTACACACCACTCAAAACAATACTTCTGACACCAGATGCATGGGGGTTTCTCTCCACACATCAAGCAATCAGTTCTCTAGTGGACACCAACTGGTTGATCTATAATTTAATTCAATTCTGACACTATCTACCTGGAGTTAGAGTCAGATGCCACAGGTTAAGAGCTCAGTACCACAAGACTGCCTCCCACTTCACATGCCAATTGCAAGCCCCAGGTTGTGACCTGTACTTCTCTGATCTACTGGCTATAAACCAGGGCTTACCACAACCTCCTTCTCAGGTTTGATTAATTTGCTATAGTAGCTCACAAAACTCAGGGAAACACTTTACTGACATTTATTCCTTTATTACAAAGGATATTTTAAAGGATATAAGTGAACATCCAGACGGAAGAGATGCACAGGACAAAGTATGTGGGAAGGAGGTTCTATGCCACCCTCTGGGCACCTCCATGTGTTCAGCAAGTTGGAAGCTCATCTGAACCCTTTCTGGTTTTTATGGAGGCTTCATTACATAGGCATAATTGATTACATCATTAGCCATTGCTGACCAAATCAACCTTCAGTCCTCTCTTGCCTGGAAGTTGGGGAGTGGGGCTGAAAGTAGCAACCCTCTAATCATGCTTTGATCTTTCTAGTGACAAGCCCCTGTTATGAAGCTGTCTAGGGGTCCCCAGCTACCAGCCATCTCATTACCATACAAAAGACACTCATCACTCTGGAGATTCCAAGGGTTTTCGGAGTGTGTGCCAGGAAATCAGATGAAGACCAAATATATATTTCTTATTATAAATCACAATCACATTCCTCCCAACCCTAGCAACTTTGGTTGAGAACCTTTAAACATCAGAGTGGAGAGGTTGGAAGATGACCCTGGGAGGAACATGTGGGCCCAGAGTGCATTCTAGATCAGTGCTGTTTCATGTCTCTCTTCAGACTGTGTAATCTAAAGTTTTGTCTCAAGATCTTATCATCTCACTACTACCGATTTCTAAATAGAAATTCTCAGCCCTGGTGGTATCCAAAAGCTACATATGAGAAGGAATAAGAGATAGCAGCCTTCTAGCTTTTCATTGCTTGGCAACAGTAAATGCTTACATATTTTTTTGCAAAATAAAATTGATATTATGACTTTATGGAAATCAGTTATAAAGGTGAGTTAGCAGATATTTTATCTTTGTAATAAAACATTTTACTGGTTGGTGGATGCATGTATAATATATCATTTTTTGGCAGACACTAGAAAAATTAAAGTTTTATAATGAGGTATGTAAATAAAAGTCATCAATAGAGAGAAATGGGTGTCCTGAGAGAATGCAATCTTTGGAGCTATAGTATCTTCTAAAGGAGAATATATTATTGTGACTATCATTCATTTGGCCAAAAGCTGTGGAGACTCACCATGTTCAAGGTACATGATCATTTTCTGGAGCAACAAAGACGATGAAGTCATTGTCATCCTTGCCCTTGCTCTAGAAGTGCTGGTTAAAGGAATCAGATGATGAAAGAAGTAATTGCAGAACATGAACACTAAGCATGATGATAAAGGCAAAAAAAAAGAATGCTGAGAGAGCACAGAATAGGAAATTATCAGCTTCAGGACACTTGGGAAAATCACGAAAGAAGGGACATGCATTGAACATTTATTGAATGAGTGAATGAATGAATGAATGAATGACTAGTATCATGGAAGGTTATATAATCACAGCATCAAATGCTATGTCCTGAGAAGATGACCTGGAATTTGGCAAGCAAAGGGAAGGTTCGATGGGTTAGTCGGGGCAGAATCCACATTTTGTAGAACACTATAGACTGAAGGTGAGAGGGGAAGCTTTATGAATCCAACATCCCCCTAAAAAATGAGAAACATGTTTTAAATAATTTAAGCTGCATCTTTTTATTTCCTAAAAAGGTATAGTTTGCTGGGGATAAGTTGTGTCTAGGTCAAGCTTCTGCATGTTATGCTTATTTCAAATTATATAACAGGCTATACATTTTAAAGAGAGCCAATGTTGAGTCTTTTGGAAATAAATATCTCTTAAAATCATAAGTAGATGATTTTGATTTAGGATTCTGCATGTCTGCTTTCATAAATAGGTTATAATGTCTGGTTTCATAAGTTTCCAAATGACATTGAACTTTTTATAGATATTATATTTGTCATAACAGAATATATCACTACATCTGTTCCCTGAAATTATTTGTGTATGTATGTGTGTGCATGCGAATTTATCTCCCAACATCTGAATTCCCTCTATAGTAATAAAAATGTAAAATTGTCATGTCATTCTTAGAGGTGCTGTTCAGTTTTTAAATCTATAGCTAAATACCAGTCGAATTATTCTTTGAATGAGACACCTTCTCTGGTGCAATATAGCATTCAATCACAAGTTAGTAATAATGAGAACATTAAAAATATCTAACATAATAGCATTTATTGAGAGTTTTCTATGTGCCAAAGCTATCAACTCTTTTCACATATGATTTCTTTTAACCCTTATGATTAACAATTCAAAACTATATTTTAAAGTACCAAATATAAAATTGGTGATTTTTTTCTTAAAAGTTGCATTTCTGCATTCTACCTGAATCTTCATATCTAATTGTCATATTTAAAGTAGGTCGATTTAGCTGCTGATTTTGTTCCCAAATAACTCTGGTCTTCTTAGCACCTTCAAATGTTCTGTTCCATCACACTTTTTTGCTTCTAGTTGTAGAACCCAGAACTAAAAGGAGTTGAGTGGAAAATGGAAGGAGCAATGAACAGTTGTAGTTTACTATTCCTTCCAGAAATTTGACAGTGAAGGTGCAGACAGATAAGATGGTAGATTTGTGGGGCGGGGGGAAGGATAGAAGGAGGGTTTATTAAAAGGAAAAAAATAAGTAGATGAGGGATTTATGATGGAAAAGAGAGAGGATGTCTGATGGATTAAGTTCTAAGAGATGGGACACAGAGAAACCCATAGTTTCTGTCTCCCTTTATTTTCTCTGTTTTCCAAGCATCTGCATTTTTTCTTTTTGAATGTATCATAGCAAAAAATGTTTAAGAAGTCAATAGTTTATAACATTTTAGGGATGAATTAGCAAAAGATGCCCAATATAAGGCAAGGACCCAGATCCATGAGGGCACTGGCATTAGAGAAGTTAAATTACAGAAGACCTTCAAAAGCTTTTAGAAGCTTATATATTCTTTAGTAGTATAAAAATTGCTCTATATCTCTATTTTTATCTGTATAAATAGATCATTTTTCCCCAATTTTAACATGGAGCAAAACCACTTTCATATTTTTTATTTATGTGTGTATTATGCATATATAAATTATATTTTTAAGGATACATTTAAATGTTCCCTTTTTTCACCAAACACTAATGTTAGGAATGGAAAATTATGATACAATTCAACAAGAGAGGGATTGAAGTGCTTTTCATTACTATGTTCAGGCAAAATAGTTGGACAAATTGGGTAATGGAACTAAATTATATTACATGAGGTGCTGGCCTTAAAACTGTCATTCTGTTTCATTCTATTATGTCTTCTGGTGAAACACAATTGCATTTGAGTTGTGTAAACTGATAATAAATAAATAACTGCAATATGTAAAGTGAAAGGTATAGCACTAGTTATATGAAATAGAAAGAAAACTCACCTTAATAAAATATTTCTTAAGCTTTTAAAGCATATATACTAACATTTTATAAGAACATGCCTAACTGAATGCTTACCACTGAGCAATATGATTTCCAGAGTATTATTCAAATACAACCTAGCTGTTCATAAATCTTTTAATTTTAAACTGCCGATTTACAGTTTTTCCTTTCATCCTCTTGTTTTGAAGGTTTGATGTGGGAGTGCTAATTAATGTTAGGATTCTTAACTGATATACTTGTTGCTAAGCAAATAGAACTATCAGAGCATTTTATTTTGAAACTGCACTCTTTTTTTGACTGATATCACATTTGAAATCATGCTTGAAGAAACAGTTTGTGGCAGGGAGCCAGTGCTCTCATTAAGAACATATTGCCCATGACTGATTCACTGGTTTATTCATTTCCACAATGCTTACTGCTCTTGTGGCTCATATATGTCTAATGTTGAAAAATGCATGTAAAAGATGTGTACACTATGTTGTCTTATCCATATGAGTATATACAATTTAGAAAAATTATAAAACATGGAAGTTAATGAAAATTTTATTTAGAAGTGTACATTTTAGCTGTCAGGCAGATCTTACTTACTGACTTCCTGGGGTTATATTAGCTAGACTGTATGTTAACTTTGCATTCTTCATGTATGCTTTTTTGTCTTAATTTGGATTTCCTCAGAAGCAGTCACTTTGTCAAAGGTTCCTGTGTAAGTAGTTTATTTGAGAAATTCAAAAAATACTGAAAGGGGAGTGAGAAATCAGAAACGTAAAAGGGGACTCAATTGGGAGAATCCTTGGAAATGGTTTAAAACGATGTCTCAGAGTTATCACATGCAAGGGATGAGGGAGGTAAGACATTTATATACCAACTTCTCTCTGTTACTGGCTGAGTGCCACAGGGTTTGAAGAAGATGTGATTTCCCTGACACAGCCTGCCATGCCAAAGAACAGAGTCATCTTTGAAACTTCAGAGAAAGCCCCTGAGGCAAAGGGAGGCAGATACCTGTACTAGCAGTTGGACGTCAATTGGACTACACAGAAGCAGTAACAGCTGGGAGCTCTAGGTGGGCCACCGAAAGCATCTGCCATGACTTCTGTGTGCTTATGTCCACCAGTGTGTTGTTATTATTTTATCCCCTCTATGGAAAGAGGGAAGGATCATTTCTCAATTGTGTATTCATTTTTTCATTAGTTTACACACACTGATTGATATCCCCTGCTAGGGGCCACTGTTCTAGGCATAGAGGCAGAGACACCAGGGAAGAATATGAGACATCCCCATCACTGAGGCCCTCACAGTCAGGGTAATGTGAAGAGGAGGTGAGGAGCCATGGAAAGTCCTTGCAGTACACAGGAGGCTGAATCATTTGCTCCAACTATGGGAAAGTACAGAATCCAACTACCTTCCAGAGTGGCTTTGGACCTCTGTCTAGCATTGAGTATTTCTGTTTCAGCTCACTTATCTCTGAGCACCCCACTGGAAGATGCATGTATTTAGAAAATGAAGAGCTAGTCATATATTGCTCTTCCACTGGGGCATTTTGGTAACTGTATCCTCTGGCTGAACTATTCAGAAGATTGTTCAAGATTTTAACATGGGAAGCTTCCTGGTCCACCTAGAAGAGAAGGTAGGGACTCTATCTGCCAAAATTCTAGTTTTATCTAAAGAATGCCTACTAGAATATAGCATGCACATAAAAGATGGCCAGTGCACATTTTTTGAAGGAGCCCATACTGAAATAGTAAAAAATAAAAGTATAATATTTAAGGATATGTACTTATTAATCTAGAATGAGAGGCACAACTATAGTAATGTGAATGAAAGTCTAACATTATCTAAAATAGTATAGCTATTTAGAGAGTGTTTTCATTACTCTTCCTTAGACTCTTTTAGAGTGATCGTGGAGGTGGCTGTGGAGATGGCAATGATAGCGGTGGTTGCTGTTTTATTGAATGCCTGTTATATGTCACCAAACATATCTTATCTCTAAAAGCCTGACAACTGTTCTGCAAGCCAGATTATCATCTTCATTTTATATTAACAAAACTAAAGTTCATAGAAGTTAACTAACCTGTCTCAAATCACAAAACTAGTCAGCCAGGATTTTAACCTGGGTTTCTTGAATTCAGAGGTGTGGCTGCAAAACTTATTGATAAGAAAAACAAGGTACAACATAAGGGGAATCCAAGTTTCACTCAATCGTTCAACAAATATTATCTAGCAAGTTCACTATAGGCCAGCCACTTAGCTAGGCACTGTGCATACCACCGTGAACAAGACAGACCCTGCCCTCATACAGCTTACAGTCTAGTAGAGAGGGTAGCTAAGCTATTAAATCAGTACACACTGGGTGATGAGCATTAGGATAGGAAATTCAGGTGCTAAGGAAGGCCAAAAAGCCAGAGTACATAACTGATTTTAGGGAATAGGAAAGGCTTTCTTGAGAAAGTAAATTTGAAGCTGAAAGTAAAAAGATGACGAGGCTGAAGGTGGAAGTGAGGAGAAGGTAGAAGAGGCACAGGGAAGAGCATATCAAAGGGCGCAGAGGCCTCACAATAGCATTGAAAACATAATATGGCCTGGGCATTGAGTTCACAAAGGAGACGGGAGACATAAGAAACCGGAGAGGCAGAGGCCCTGTGAGCCACACTGTGGAAATCGCCAGGCCATTTCATACTAAAGACCAAGGGAGCCCAGGAAGGAGATGACATCATGACTTGCATTTTAGAAAATACCTCTGGCTTCGGTGCGGTAGATAGACTGAAGAGGAATAAACCCAGATGCAAGTAAACATCACCTATAATTCTGATGGTCACTGCAGAGTGCTGCTGGTAAGCATGAAAAGAAGTAGATTTCTTTGAGGAATATAGGAGGACTTAGGAAGAGAAGACTTGGGTGAGTTTGCAGTGAAGGAGGGAGAGAGCAATATAACATTGCCTGTGCTTTTGGTTTGAGCAGAAGGGTAAATATTAGTGAAATCGTTTCTGAAAACTTTAAGAAGGCTGCCTGCAGGAAAGTTGACTTCTATCTGCGGGACATAGATCTAGAGGAAACTTGCTTTCTAATTCTAAAAGGAGACACTGATGCAGGTGTAACTGTTTTGGTATCTTACTGTGGTGGGATTAGAAATAACTTTTCTTCCTTCTTTTTTTATTTCTTCCTTTAATTTTATAATTAAAAAGGAGCTCTTTCTGTAAAGATACAGCTACCGTGGAATCTTCAGATGAACATGTGGCCCAACTTACAAGGTCAAGAAAGTTGGGCCCAAGTCATAACTGCTTAAACTAAAGACAAGACAATTTCATCACCAGTGTAAGGAAGTGAGCTTTCCTAGAATATCTCACTTCAATTTCTCATCTAAGTAATACAAATCCAGACACAGCAGGTTTTGGTGTTTATTTTAATCTTGTATTGCCATTAACCAGTTTGTTATATCAGTTACCCTTGGGTATACTGTGGAAACGGATTTCTGTTGCATTCTTTTTTTTTTTTTTTTCTTCTTTTTTAAGGATTTAGGGTATTATCCCTGAGTGAATTGATTCATAGGGATTTTACTTATTCATTGTGTGCTGCTGTGTTTTTGTTCTCTATCTGGTTAAGCTGCCATGCCTCTCTGTGTAGCATTTGCACAGTGTTCACATGATGGTTGTGGACTTAGGTGTTAGATTTTCATTATGCCCAGACAATGTGAAGTACGTGGAAAGCCTCTGGAACCATAAACTCTAATTTCCCAATCATGAATAGTTAGGAAACAGACTTCTGCATTTTCATTAACACAGGGCCCTACATGCCAGGTCAGCTTACTACCTGCTAAGCTTCCTAGGTCTGTTGGAAAATGTGCATTGGCAATTTTCCAGTCTTGCTAAGACTCATAAATAGATGCCTTTCATATGAAATGTATTTGATTTGGCATATTGACACTGGAGTACATTATTCTTTTAGCAGTTGAACAAATTAAAATAAAACGAGGGCTCCTTTTTTTCCCCAATGTAATAAAATGAGCATAATTGGGTTAATATCTTAATCTGGCAGTCAGGAATTAGATTGTGTACCCAAAATCACACAATTTCTCCAGAGGAAATTTACATGTTTCTTTTTTCTTGTACTCTTGGTGACCTTCCTTCATGTTCATAACTAGGGGAGAGTTTGGTCAAACAAGGGGATTGGAATAACCTAGAGAGATTACCAAATAACCCTGACGTCTGAGTCCCATCTCCCCCAAATCCTGATTTAATTGGTCTTGGGTACAGCCTGGGTACCTGGAATTTTTAAAGCTCCCAGGTGATTCCACTGTGCAGCCAAGGTTGACAGCGAGTGTTCTCCTCATGTGTGACAGAAAGAATACTTCCCTAAGATAACACCATTGTCTCCCCATTCTTCCTTTCTCTTTTGTTTTCCTTAAGTCTGGCTCACATCTCAGGGGGTGGTCCTGGGCTAGGAGAATAAGGAAGTTATTGAATAGTCTAAGAAGATTCAAATGGCTCCATTTTATACTCAAATTGACCATATAGAAGTGTAGGGTGAACACTCAAAATCACTGTAAGCTATTGTGTAGATAAGAGCCCCTCTAGCACTTCCCAGCTTGCCCTGGCATGCTTGTGAGTAAAGCATACAGGTTACATTGCCAGGGACTTCTGTCTAGTAAGGACCGTCTCATCTCATAGGTGCCTTAGTCTTGTCCTTTTACTGAAAGTAAGTTTATTTTATACTTTTAAATGGATGTTTAATATTCGTTTAGGATTCAAACATTTTTTCATAAACCCCTAAAGCAGGTATTTGACATCTTATTATCTTTGAACAAGATGGAAGGACATATATATCAAAATATATCCTGAAGGCACAAGTGCTATAGTACTTTTAGAAGCCTATTTTCTACCATCTTGCACATAACAAAATTTTTTATTTCTTTAAAATTTGATGGACTTTAGCTGGTAATGCGATATCACTTATCTTTGGATTTTTTTTTTAAAGAATTTTACATACCTTTAAAGCTTTGGCCAAAAATGGTATCATTCTAGCTTTTGAAAACCCATAAGATATCTTTCTACTTAAGATGGATAACTGTTTCAAAAAGATTATTAGCTCAGAAGGTTGCCCCAATTTTTAAGAAAATATCTGTAATAAAAACATGTAATGGAAGTAGAGGGAAAATTCACTCATCCAAAAATAAAGTGATTTCATTTATGAGTAATATTTATATCTTATATTCACTTAAAATAAATCTTAGGGTATTTGGGACTTTTTAATATTATAGATATAATTTACATAACATTCTTCCTAATGGTAAATTCTGTCATTCACGACATTCCCTTTTTCATTCTTCTAGCTAGTTACTGGCAACCCACTTGCTGCGACATCAGGAGCTATAACTTGGCATTACAAGGTCTAGAAAAGTCAAAGTCTCTTCTGAGTTTGTATTCTCAGAAATTATTAGAAAGACAATTGTACTTTCACTATTTCCTGGGTGGTCTAACTTTCATTTAATTGGGGCATCTGAATATTTTGTTGAATATATGGTCTTTCACCATGAAACTCTGTCTGTCATTGAATTTGAGATTTCAGTATAAAACTGGCTGTTTTTAATCACTGAAAGAAAGTTAAGAACCTCACTGAAATTTTCCTCTGAAAAATAAAAATGTGCTATTACTGAGCTTTTGATGATTATCTACATACATCTGTGAGTGCACACACATGGTTGTGTTCGTCTCCCATCCGTGTCATTAGTGGAGCTATGAATTAATTCCAAGTTGAATTTCACTGTGTAGAATCTGGGTATCAACAATCTCAAAATAAATTGTTCTGTCATTTTATTACACTTAAGCAAATTTCCTCACTTATTTTATAATCTGAAATGTGTACTTTAGTCTTTTTTAGTTAGACCCTCTCAAAGTTTACTTTGCACAGGCAAACAATTGAACTACAACAGTGATAAATGGTTTCTATCAGCCATTCCATGTTCAGCAGTTATAGCAGCATAATTCTATGGTTATTATTACATAGTTAATCTTTGAATATGCAAAACAAATTATAATAAAAAGGTGTGGACTCTTGGTGGATTCTAGATTCTGTGTATTGATTTTTCATCAGCAAACTTCGCCCTGTTTATAACTTGTTGATTTTCTTTAGAAATATTTTGTTTTCCATTTTAATTGTTTAAACTTGAGACTAAAATCAAGCCCTACTCTCTTTTTTTTCATGTACAGTAATATTTAAGTTACTTGTATTTGTTAGGATTAAGTTTGTCTCCAAATAACATAAATCCTAAAATAATAGTGGCTTAAATGAGGTAGAACTTCATTTTTTATCCTCATGTAAAATAAGTGCAGACATGGGAAATACAGAGTTAGTAGAATGCCTCAACTTTCATCAAGGACCTTGGTTTCTGTATCCTTAGCAACATGACTTTCATCCTCAAGGTTGGCTCGTAGTCCAAGATTGCTGCTGGATTGCCAGCTATCCCAGCAAGAAGGAAGCTAGTAAAGAGACGTGGGGGACCAAAAGGGTTATCCTCTTCTTTAAAAAAAAATCTTTCTATAAATTCCATATATCACTTCTGCATAGGCCTCATTGGTCAGAACTAACTTACATGACCACACCTTGCTGAAAGGAAGGCTTACAATTCTAGAATTGTAGTTGGGTATAACACCATCCCAAATATATTTGTCCCACCTCTGTTCCTCCCTCCCTCCCTCCCTTCCTTCCTTCCTTCCTGTTTTTGTTGCTAAGGAGGAAGAAGAGAAGAGACACTGGGATAGGCAATAGCAGTCTTTGCCACATCACTGTTTTCAGATTGTGATATTATAAAACATACTCAAAAGTACTCAAAGTATGATAATATCCTGTTGACAGAGAGTGAAATAAGTGATATAAGTAAAGCTGGTTAGGAACTTGCTGTATTGTTAATTGTTAGCATTTGTCTAAAAAGTGGTGGACCACAGGAGGGGAAATACCAGGACCAAATATTTATATTGAGTTAAAAATTTCCAACAACTCTTTGAAAAATTCCAAAATTCATTTATAGGTAATCATTTGTCTGGCAACTTCATTTATTCAGAATATCTATAAGTGAGAGGGTTGTATATTTAGCCTAGCATCATTCAGCCAATCTCCAAAAACAATTTAGAGTTCATGAACAATTATAAAATTCTGACGGTCTTAGAAAATACTTGGCTAGTTACTGTATGGCACATTGTGGCTTCTTTAAACACTATATGGAAGTTGGGAGTCGGGAGTCGGTAAACAATAGCAGATGATGAAAAGATGATTAAGTCTTCTGGTTATCTATTGCTAACCAATCACCACAAAACTTAGTAGCTTGAAACAGCAACAATTTCTTATTTGCTCACAATTCTACAGTTTGAACAATACTCACTGGGGACAGCTTATCTCTGCTCCATATGTCCTCACATGGGGTAGCTCACCTGGCAGGGCTGGAGGATCCACTTCCATGATGGCCTCATGTACATGACTGGTAAGTCAGTGCTGGCTGTCAATTGGAGCTCTTAGTTCTTTTCATGTGGCCTCTCCACATGGCTAAGTTGAGCTTCTTATGGAATGGCAGCTGATTTCAAAGAAGGATCATCTTTAAGAATGAGCATTCCAAGAGGGCAAGTCCCAATGTGCAAGCACTTATCAAGCTTCTGTTAATGTCTCATTGGCCAAAGCTAGTCCCATGGCAAAGGCCAGAGTCCAAGTGGGAGGGGCTCGCCCATGGGTATATAAATACCAGGAGGTAAGGTTCTTGGGGGGAGGGCATCAAAGTAACTGCCTGCCACAGTAAGTTCTCAGAAGGAAAAAAAATATAGACACCGTTTACTGAGTTACTGCCATGTGCCAGTCACTGTCTTTAATTGCACAATTGCCCTGCAAAAAAAGATAACATTTGCCCCATTTTCTGGATAAGAAAAATGGGTTTCAAAATGTTTTAAATGACCTGCAGGAGGCCACAAAGTTCCTCATTGATGAGACCTCTTCTGTAGCCCAGCTCTGAATGCCTCCAAAGTCTTCCACTTTGCACAGCCTCCAGCTGCCTGCTTAACCAGTTGGGCCATTGTGATTGCTGAAGGCATGTCTGCACTGTGTGCTTTTACTCTAAGCACAATAAAAGTCTTGCCACCTGATATGTTGTTTTTTGAATTGAGTACAAGAGAAAGAGATTCCTGGACATTCTAATTAACCAAGTACAGCTCCTGTGCCACAGACATCCCTAGTAGTGAGAGCCATAAAAGGAAAGTGCTTGGCAGTGAGGCAAAACAAGAAACGTGCTCCTTTGTGCTCTGCCCCATTGCAAGCTCTTTCTTAGCAAATAGCATCTCAAGTCTTTTCTAGAAAGCTCTATATATTGGTACCTTTTTCCTGGAATAAAGGCTTATAACAAGGGCATTACAAATATGCTAATTTCTAAAGCTTTCTAATTGGTGTATTCCAGATATCACAGCTTTTACTGCAATACCCTTGTCAAAATAAGCATGGGTCATGCACATGGCTGTGAAATTCCATTCTTTATTTTTTAAGCAGCATCAAGATTGTTCTTTTCCTTCACTGTCTGGCAGATTAGAGTTCCTCTTTAAAATGGGAGAAGTTAGTTACTTATCAAAGCATTTGATTAATTAGCTAGACCTGTCAGGCCAAACAGAACTAGCCAAGTCTTTTAAATCTCTTAATATGAGCCAATTTTCACAATAACCTGCTTCATTCATGGCCTTCACGTTTTAAATTCTTGCTTATTAGTGACCTGGTATTTGGGCTTGTCTGAAAGGAGAGCATCCGTTGTGTTAAACAGGGCTCATTATGGATTATAGGTTTTCCAATGGGGATGCCTATACACAAAAGACTGCCCTCCCATTTTCCTCTAAATCACTAATTGGACCTTTGCCTTGTTTTTACAAGTGAAGGCTAAGCTTCTGTAAGGAGACAGGCTTTTATAATGTCACAGTTTGGGTTGTACTGAAGAGCTGGTGACCTATCATTATCAATACAGATGTGGAACCAAAGTAAAGCATGTGTTTGGTTTTGCCGGAGACAATAAAAGTAATGGCTGCTTTTAAAACTAGTAAAACACTGAAATTGATGGAAGGAGAAATTCATTGACTATATCACCCTGCAATAGCTCAATTCCCGGAATGATAAAATACAACCCCCAAACACTCAGAAATAAACACCAGATAGTTAAAAAAAGAAATGAAACACAAGCCTGAACCCACAATACCTCTATGTTGACTTCTATTTAAATAGATTTCTTGTGTTTCCAAAGAAATACATGTATTGCTATATCCCCAAGGTTTTAGCATCATCACTCTGTATCAGGCTAATGTCCCTAACAGGAATTCTTTTTGGATTTGCCTTGGTTAAAATAATCTATTTTTGTGTGTATTTTCAATTTATTTTAAAATGTTGTTTGTATTACTTGCAGTAATTCTTTTCCTCTTTCTATTTTATTTTCTTTTCTTACAGAATTTAATGTTTATTTCCAAATTACTCTAGACCCTAATAGTCTATTTTGCTTTTGGCAGAATTCGTATATCTATTGAATTGCATTCTGTTTTATTGAATTTCATTCAGTGAGTGTCTTCTCTCCGTGGCAAAACATTAAACTACTTCTTTAGGGCCTTTGGCTTGCATTTGTAACATGTACCCCAAATCAACCCTTATAATAAGCCAAGCATCCTAATTAATTCACTGTACCCTCCAGTTTAAGTATTTATGGGTGACTAGTTGAAATGCTAATATACAAGTTCCTACTGGTGTTAAAAGAAATGATTTTTCTGGTAGTATTATCAATTTTAAGAATTCAGATTTCATGCATTTGAGGTTAGCAAATTCAGCAGACAACTAAATGTGGCATCATGTTAATGGAGTCCTGGAAGCTACTGGTGTTAAAATGAGTAAATTAAGGAGTCAACACTGCTTATTTAGGCACATTAGGATAAAATAGTATGAGAGCTCGGACTTAACAAAAATCAATTCGGCACGCAGAGTGCACATCCATCAGGGCTTTGTTATGATGTCAAGGGGAGCAGCAACCCTGTTGTATTTTATGAAGGATGCTACATTAGCATCCTCACGTCCTTGGACGGCTGTGACATTTGCTGTTATGGAACTACTTTGAGGCAGCCACAAGGCCCCTGGGGACTACTCCAACTACATTAAAAAATTAAGTTGGCATCAAATGACTTATTGAACTCTTTATTGATATCCTTGGGATTTTGTTGTCAATCTACACAGTAGTTAGTCTCCTTCCACAGCAACTGCATTAAGTAGGAAGTTGTAACAGTTATTGATGATTTTGAGCAAATTGTTTTTCTCTATCCAGCCACAACATATGACAACAATAATAGTAATAAGCACGGCTTGAGTGAAAAGTATCTTCCAGGTATGACATGGATGCTTTCTTTACGTGGTATCTGGATTTATTTCACAGTAACCCCTAAGTAGGTATTATCTCCTCTCTGAGATTTAAGCATTATTTTATTCACTATCCAACATCACAAACCAAAGCTCATGCCATTGATCACAATTATATAAAAGAAGTTTTAAATTTTCTTTCAGTCTAGGTTTTTTACTCAGATAGACTTCAGAGATTGCATTTTACAGATAATGTAGTTAATTGTTAAGTTTATTTTTATGTATACATATTCTGCTTGCTAGGAGAAAAAGCTGATGAAACATACTGCTTGCTGTGTTTCCTCTTCAAAACTATTAGCCCTCATTATTTAAAGTTCTGGAGGTTAGATATTTAATTCAACAAGCCTAATAGCTGATAGTAATTCAAAATATATAATGATTTAATTTCTTTATATACTACCTAATATTTTATAGTATCACATGAAGTAGAAAAATATGATGCACAAGAAACATTATACTCTGTCCATGTTATTGTCATAATCCATCTTCTTGGTTTCCTTATTGTAATTTTAATTTTTTATTATGAAATTAATGTGCATTCATTGCTCAAGTTTAAGAAAACTGGAAGGCATAATGAATAAAATAAAGATGACATATAGTGTCACCACCTAAGGGCAAACCCTGCTAATGGTCGTCCTTTTAGAATTTTTCATATATATTTTCCTCTGCACATGTATAAAATTTTTCTATATATATTGTATAATAATTTTTATATTATAATAAAATTTATAAAAATTATACAATTTTTATATTGTATAATAATATTTTTTCTATATATATTGTATAATATATATTATATATATTGCTTTATATATTGTTTTATAACTAGTCTATACAAATAATTTTGTGCTAGTGCATTCTAAAGATATGGCATTATTTATTTATTTAATTATCTACTGTTGGAAGTTGAATCTGAGCTATTGTGGCTATAAACAATGTTTCTTTGGCCACTCCTATATATATGTAGCTTCTATGAAAGGAGGTGAAAGGCTATACATGTTAAATATTCAGACATGTTACCAAAATACCCTCCAGAACTGCCTGTGTACAAAGTTGCCTGATCCTCACTTTACTTTTAGGATTAACTGGGGCAACGTGGTCATTCATTTCTTCATTCAGTCACTCAAAATCATTCGAGTGTTTACCATGCGTTAGGTCCTGTTCAAGGCCCAAGACACAGCCATGATAGGAGACAGATGGTCCTGTTGCTTACCTGGAACTTATCATACAATGGGTAGAGACAACTTTGAAATAGTTGTACATATGCCTACCTAATGGAATTTGTGTTGTGAAGGAAACCTGTGTCATTGAACTTGATCTAGCACGGGGAGTCAGGAAAGGCCTCCCTGAAGAAGTGATATTTGACACTTAAAAGGGGTGAGTGTGGATGGGTTTACTATGTACCGTGTTACATCATGCTAACAAGCATGCAACATTACATTCCTACTGGGGAATGTTATGAATGTTTTAGCACATTCTAAGGTCATTTTCTTGTATTTTATTGTTGGACAAAAAATGGACTACAAGGTCTCTTTTCCACTCCTCTTCCTCTCTTTTTGCCAGCAATTGCAATAATTAACATGTGATGATCACAACTATTTTTATAAAGGAAAAAAATGGTCTCCATATTCAAAAGAATTATATAGCTCCAAGATAGGGTTTCATCTTACAGGCAGTACATTCAGGTAGCTCAATGCTATTCATTTTTTTCACGTGGAGCCAGGTAAAGTTCTAATCACAGTAGTCTAATGATTCTCTTTAAGAGACTTAGACAAAAATGAGGGGGTATTGGGGAAACATCATATTTAGAATGTGAATAGTAATCCTTCTATGGTATGATCTTCTCTCTGGACAAATTTTATCCATCACTCTGTCCCCAACTGCCAAAATCACTAGTAAGGAAATGGAAATATGTGTGTGGCCTTTGAATGAGATTTGGGACCAATATTATTTTCTGAAATAACTGAATATCTCTATTTCTGTTGAATCAATTATTTTCCTTAGTCTCAGCATTAATTTTCTATATACAAAAAAAACTTTGGTTCTTTGTTAAACATTTCAAAATGTACTCTTTATTGTATAAAACACTACAACTATTATTTTCCTAAAATAAGTCCAATTGATGAATTGATAATTTGTTATTGATAAATTGATGCAAGATATTGCATGATGTAATATGATCTTCATGTTGAATTAAGCAAACACTCCTATATGTGTGTCCCAAAGAGCTATGGCTATTTGGTTTCTTTATCCAAAGATAAAGTGACTTATAAACATTGTCGATGCAAATATCACTATTTAAGATCAGTGGGTTTCTTGTTTTCGCTTTTCTGTGTGAAATGTATGCTTGGTTGACCAGGATTCAGTGAAACCTCTCATTAGGGCACTATGGTTCATTAGGGCTTAAAGAGGCATCACTGAAATTTGAATTGGCCATGCTGTGATTGCTAAGTCTCTCTGAGTAGTAAACGGCTACATTATGTTGTGTGCTTTGATTCTGCAATGGTTTTTAGAGTATTAAAAAAAAAGTTAATGGTTAAGCTTTATGTTATGTAAAACACTTGGCAAGCTACTTAGAGATGGCATCTTTTTGCTGATGAATCAAGATTTTAAAAATCAGATTCTTATAAAAAACATTCAAACCAAATTTGAATATGATGCCAAGTTTGTTTTTCACATATTGGAAAGAATATGTTAGTGTAATCTTTATTTCTATTCATTTTCTCAAACAGAATGAAATATCTGCATGTGCACATAGCAGTAGAAAATCAATAAGTAATCTAGATATTAATTTGCTGAATGTCCAACATGCAGATTGAAAGAAACCACATTCGAAATGCAATAATTCAGTCAAGAGTGAACTGAAACAATAGTGAAGTTACTAAAGGCAGGAAATTATTAGGCAGATGCATATCATAACCAGATCTACAAGGGAAGGGCTTGTTAAACCTTTATGATAAAAAAACATGTACCCAAGCACTTGAAAAACAATAATTTACTGTAATTGGACCAGCCAAAATATTTCTTTTATCAAAACAGGCCCAAAAGATCAGCCTTCCTGTGCTTTTCTGGCTAAAAAATAAATAAATAAATAAAAGGCCTTATAAGTAATAAATTTATCCTTTAAAAATAATTTCAGGCTGGGTATGGTGGTGAATACCTGTAGTCCCAGCTACTCAGGAGGCTGAGGCAGAAGGATTGCTTGAGCCCAGGAGTCCGAGGCTGCAGTGACCTCTCTTCCCTGGGAGACAGAGGGAGACTCCATCTCTTAAAAAAAAAAAAAAAAAATTCAACTGCTCTTATCTGTACCTAGTTCAAATATTTTTTTTCTTTATATATACTGTTAAATCTCAGTGTTATTTTACCTGCACATTTTGCTGTGGGCGGTGGTTTGTGAGCCGGCCTCCCCATGGTAGCTGGCATTGTGTTATGTTGGAAGCCTCACTTTGCACACCTGCGTTTCCCCCACTGTTATGTTTCATCTTTGAGAGAAACTGGTCACTGCTGTTACCTCACCACCCACCAGAAGGCCTAATATATAGTATATGTCCAGTAAATATTTGTCGAATAAGTTAATTATTCTGGATTCCTACCCTCTGATGCAACGACTGACACAAGCACACCTGTATTGCATTTTGTGAGTGAGTGAATTAATGTGTATGTATGAATGGATGAGTTTACCATTCGTTTGAGAAGATTTCCAATTTTATTGACATTACTGTTTAGAAGCATAATAACAGACTTATAGGAAAAAATGTTTAAGAAAGAGGTCTTTTCAGATATCCTTTGGGACTATGAATATAATGCTTGCTTTTTGGCAGTCACTTCCCAATCTTCCTATCTACCTCAGCCCTCCTATTAAAAAAAGAGCAACAAAATGAGATGCTTTGCTCATGTTGCACTGTTAAGTGTCAAGTTGTTTTGAGTTTGTCATAATTTCATTTGTTGATGTTCTTGTGTTAAATAATGCATGGTGCTATGGTACATACGTAAGGTTCACATTTGATGATTGTTTTATTCTTGGGGATGCATCCTGGCTATGTCAAGTCCCCTTGAAAGCATTGTTGCAACCGAAAGAAGCAGAGAAGTAGAGAAGACCCCCTGCCACACACCCCAGACTTCATGCCTTTGCTAGTTCTTTAACTACTTGGTCTTCACTGAATTGATCAGGCTGAGGAGGGAATAGAACAGTGTCAGAAGCCAACTTGACAGGCCAAAATACTGTATTTTGGAAGTAAGGATGGTTGAAGAATGAGAAGGGTGGGGAGGAGGGAGGTACAGAGGAGGGGAGAAGAGCAGGTGCCCTAAGGTGTGGAACTTTGGAGAGAGAGTTATTTAAATGGGAGTTGGAGGAAGCCTGAATCTCCATCTTCTCTTCTGATACCCCTCACTGCTGCCTCCCAGAGAGACCTTCAGAAAAGACCTACATTTGTTTTCAAGGCTTTTTAGAGTTAGATTTCTACTTCTTTTGGTTTCAACAATGGTCTTGAGGGGACCTGAAACAGTCAGGATGCATCTCCAAGAGATTGTAGATCTATATAATTTAATTATTACAATCATCTTCTTCCTGTTTGCAGCTCAGTTAGTCATGGCATTCTTCTAACTAAAGCAGTGTCAAAAATGTTGACATGCTATTATGCTTTTCTTAGTTTGGGTTTCCCCACAGAGCAGAACTTGAAACAAGGACTTAGATGCAAGCAGTTTATTTGGCGTGTGATGCCAGGAAGTAGCAGGGAATCAGGGAGTGACCTAGGAAACAAGGAAAAACCCAATAAAGGATGTGTTATTGAGTGAGTCACTACTGTGGGCAACTGAAGCTCAATCTTGCTGGGGACTTTCTGAAGAACCATGTAGAAGATGTAACCTCAGATATGTCCCTCTCAATAGTGCTGTCCAATAGAACTTTCTATCATGATGGAAATATTATATATCCACACTGCCAGCTAGGACAGCCACATGTAGCTATTCAGCACGTGAAATATGGCTAGTGTGACTGAGGAAATGAATTTTTAACATTAGTTTTAATTAATTAAATTGTAAATAGCCATATACAGCTAATGCCTGCTGGATTGGACAGCACATATCTAAAGGATCAGAGACTCAGGTGTTTATTGCTGACTACCATCCCTCATTTGTGAGGGCATACAGGCATATGAGGGTATTAACTCCCTCACACTTCCAACCTTTCCTACAAGGGACTAAGATCGCTACCATGGCTTGGACGAAATTCCCGAGGATGAAAAGTTGAGAGAATCAAAGTCCTTGAGATGGGATGCTGCTTTGGCTCAAGGAAACTGTTTCTGATGGCTACAGAGGAAATCACAGGCAGGCTGAAGGGCTACTTGGGAGGCACAAAATGCCTCTGTTATGCTGCCTTACGAGGAGGTACTGAAAAAACCACAATTTGGTACATTCAAGTATGTTTTGATTCTGATATTTGAATCAAATGTGATTCTGAAATGTCAAAGTTCACATCATAAGAAATTTATTTCTGGTAATAATCCTGAAGTTCTAAGTTAATTTAATGCTTGGAAACTTTTAATGTTTTCTAAATAGCTTTTTTCTTTTTTAAAACTTTAATCATTTTGATTTTACTTTAATTTAGGCACTAAGACAAAATGATCACCCCATTAATAAGTAGTATTTTACTGTGTTTTCAATTATTGCATTTTGAAATGCAAGTAGAAAATGCTATCTGCTTTACATTTTTATTTTCGTACAAGTGTATTTGAATTGGTTTCGACAATCATAAAGACTATTTAAACATATTTGTCACTAATGAATGCTATAGCTTTGTGAATTGCATAAGCTAAATAAAAGTAGCATAACAAAAAATGTGGCAACTCTAGTGATTCAAACTGTGAAAAATGATGAGGTTCTATTTTCTTAAAGTTGGATTTAAACCATTTATGAATATTTACATTCTTGAAAATTTAATTTCTTAGAAAAATTATGCCTATCCCTAAAGATATCCATCCGACTCTAAAAATGTAGGGTTTATACAGCATAAAAATGAAGCTAAATAACATATTAGAGTGTTACTTGTAGATATTAAAACACAAAATTTACTCTTACTTTTTGCATTTCTATGAAATAACTATTTAAAGGTTAGGGATAAAGGCCAAAATTTGCACTTAAATGGAGATATTTTAAGAAGAAATGCCGATTTTTGACCTTTACCCTTGCTGCTAGTGTGGGTTTTTTAGGCTTAAGATTCAAACTTCAGAGAAAATACTAGAAATGGAAATAGATAGAAAACATTTAGCTTAAACAACTGTCCAGAACAATGTTTTCATACCCAATGAGGAGGGCTAATTGTGCCTTGTCATGAATCAATCCAACTTTGTAAAATGGTGCTTGATGACTACGATAGTGGGAGAATAATTCTAAGTCGTATAAACCAGAGGTCCCAATCACTGCATACTCCATGGAAATGAAGAGTTAAAATTGGAGGGTCCAGTTATATGTATGTTGGTGATCACAGGATTAAGTTTCTTTGTCCTATATATTGACTGTATGCATTTAAAAAATTTAAGAAGAGGTTGGACGCCAAAATGGTGGACTAGAAGCCTCCAGCAGGATGCTGCTCTCTGGAGAGGATTGGAAGTGGCAAATAGATACTCACCTTTGGATGGATCGTCTGAGCAAGAGCCCTGGGGATCCATGGAGAGGAGGCAGGAGTGAAGTGATGAAGATGCAGGTGGGACAGGACCCTAGGTAATTCGAGAAGGTGCTCACACACTGGGAAGGGACAGAGAAAAACATCCCTGGCCCCACTTCCCCTGAGGATACTGCAGCCAGAGCGGTGGGAGGGCCCCTTGACTGCAGCAAGCCTCCAACTGATACAGAGATTTGACTGCAGCTGTGCAGCTGCCTTACTCTGGAGAGAGGGATAGCTGGTGTCGGAGCCCGGGGGTCTGTGGCTGGCGCCATTGTAACATCCTAATCCCAAAACACTACTTTCGCCTGGGAGTCATATCTGTGTTTGCAGCCTCCCCCTTTCTCCCACCAGGTAGGGAGTGAGTGGGGAATCCAGGTGTTCGGGTGTAACCCGTGGACAGGTGACTTGCACCCCTGCCGCCACTTGCCCTGGGGGCCCTGGGCAGAGCAGGACACCAAGGGCCCAGCATCTGCTGCTGTGGCATGGGCAATCCTGCTCAACCACAATTCCTGCAGGACCTGGGAAGAGCACATGCCCACGGCCCTTGGCACCCACTGCCCACTGCCAGGGCCACTGGACTACTGCCATGGCAGCTGCTGCCTAAAAGGCCCCAAGCAAGATGAAAGCCAGTGCAGCCACGGCCTTTGGTTCTGGTCAATCTGCACATCAGGGTCTGTAACCATCCTAAACAGGCACCCTGGGTGCTATGCCCTGCCCCGCCCCCTGCTCTGTGGCTTCAGGGCCATACATGTGAGAGCATCGTGCCCCAAGGACCTACTCCATCTCAAGTTGGGGGTCCCTCTCCACCTGGCACATGAACTGTGACCTGCAGGCCCACTCCACACCGGGGTCACTCTGACCCATGCCTGTAGTCCTGTCGGCTGCTATGCCCTAAGTGCTTGCTATGCCCTGCATCCCATTGCAGACTTCATCCAGCACATGTGCCTGGCACCTTGGCTGCCAAGGACTATACATGTGCGCTCTGTGCCAAGTGGACCTCCTCCATCCCTGTGCATGCCCTGTCTTGCCGGCCAGCTCTACCTCATGTGCGCACCTGGCACCAGGGGTCAACCATAGCAGCCCAGTGACAACCACAGGGGAACAGTAGAGACACAGCAAAGCAGCAGTATTAAAAGCTCATAGTGCATTTGCCCCTTCTTTTGCTGCAATTTGGATGGAACTGAAGACCATTATCATAAGTGGAATATCTCAGGAATGGAAAACTAAACACTACATGTACTCTCTAATAATTAGGAGCTAAATTATGGGCACAAAGAAATTTAAAAGACATTGGAAACCAAGAATAGGGGAGGGTGAGAAGGGGTGAGGGGTAAAAACTTACCTATAGGGTACAATGAACACTGTTCTGGTGATGGGCACACTAAAAGCCCTGACTTAAGCATTATACAGGGTATCCCTGTAATAAATACATTACTACCCCTCTAATATTTTGAAATTAAAAAAAATAAGAAAGTACATCAAAATATTTTAGGGAATTTTTATATCTGTAAAATCTACAATGGGCACTATTAATACAATGCATTTACCCATGAACCACCATAATTACTGGTTGAAATAACTTTATTTTATTAATACTATCTCCCAAGTTGTGTTAGCTCTGTTAGAGCTCAATAGAATTAGGGTAACTTACACTAGGTACTGATTCAAAATATGTTTTAAATTATTCTTCTGTGTGCATTGACTAGTTGCACATCTATGAGAATATGTATATATGTATGTTTGAGTGAGTGAATGATAGAGAAAGAGAGATTGATTCATCAAAGCTGACTCTTCCCCTTGCTATTGTATAGTATAGCTAAATATAACATTTGTTTAATTTAGTTGTGCTGTAGTATGCACAACTAAATAACAACCGTTTTATTTAAACTGTGTCAGTTCCTTGGTACTCCTGGTTCTCTCACTGTTACTTTTTATTTATTATTATACTTGAGACTTGGACACATGGGGGAAAAGGCAACTTTTGAACTCCAGGCTATTCTATCTGAAGAGGTTTAGGAATCAGAGTATGAATTAAGGTGGTTACCTGCAGACGTGTGTGAAGCAGGAATTCTACTCACAAATGAAAAATCATGTGAAATGTGAGTTAACATCCAGTTCATATTGAGTCCAGGATTCCATATTGGGCAGTCAGTAGAGTTTAAGACAGACCAGTTGATTGGAGTGTCCTTTGTAGAGGAAGGTTGGCATCATGGAAGTTTAGTAGATATCACCTGGACTCAGCCAATGGGAAATTGATATAAAAGTCAGAACATTCAATCCTTATCTACTAGAGAGCATGATCCAGAAATCCAGGATGGAAATTTTAAGTAAATTAAAAAATAAGCTTGCTGCAGCAGTGGAAAAAAAATCAGATGTGCATAAGGGCCCCCATTGAGGATAATAATATCTGAGTGTATTCTTGAAAACAAACACAACTCAACATTTTAGTATTCTTATTAGGCAAAAACATAGACAATTATAGACAAAAACAATCAAACAAACAAAAAGCAAAAACCTAAAACTAATAAACACACACACAAAATGAGGGGTCTCTGCTCAAAAAAATTGGAAGATAGTGGGTTAAACAGAGTTAAACAGGTTATTTTACTTCTACTGTAGTGCACAACAGTCTTTCAGTCTGCTAATACACAGTGTAATATCCAGGAGGGGCTAATGTATGCAGAGTTTCCCCAAATCATTTGACCTGTGAATAGTTTATATTAAAGCATTTTGAGTTGACTAGTGTCCTATAAAATTCCAATCCCCAATTTTATCCATCACTAGCAGAAGCTAACCTCAGGAAAACTCAGGGAAGGATACTAGGTATGGTTCTGCTGGTTGTACTTCAAAAAAGGCAAAGGTAAAAGGAATCCTCGCAGAGACTCCAAAGAGAATTGAGGGTAATACAAGGTTCCGCGTAAGATGACTATCTGTGAAGCAGGCATTCTCTGATCCAAAATGGCAGACTCTGGAGGGATATAATTGAAATGTATAAAATTATAAATGCTATCCATGGATTGCCCATAGCCATACTACTCCATCAAATTCTAGAAAACAGAACTAACTGTATAAACTCTTCCCTTTGCCCCCATCTTTGGGATTAATTACTGGTAAGAGGTCTGCAGAGGCTTGCTGATGGGAAATCAAACTTTTAGAACTATATCCTAACTTGTGGCAATGATGGACAGTGAAAAAGAACACCCCGCTGAATGAATCAGTTTGGCAGAAACAAGCACAGGATCTGAAAATTATGTGATTCCAAACGCATATCTACATGTGGGACAATTGATAATAAACATTAGATGGTCAGGAAATATTTGGTGAAAGAATGAATAAAGAAAGCACCTGTGCATTAGAGAGTTCATGAAAGTTTTTACAAAGATAAGAGAAAGTAGAAGTCTCATGATTAATTAGAAAGTTGTGATAGGTTGGTCCATAAATTAAAAGTAGAATGAATGTTTTCTCTCCTTCTTGCTCATGAGCCTATTTCTCTCCTCCAAGAGAATTTTGATTCCTAAAGACTAAAGTAGAAAGTGTTTATTATATTTGCACAATATCTAGAAAAATACAAATAGATTTCTGAAATGAACTTTGTCTTTCCAAAGACCATCAAATAGGTCATGAATGAATTTCTATATAAATACAAAGATTTAGCATTAGAACATTTTTGATTATTTAATAGACAGGATATGATTGTTAAATAAACAAATAAATAAGCTTGCTACAGCAATGGAAAAAATCAGATGTGCATAGTAGCCCCCAGTGAGGATAATAATATCTGAGTTGAAAACAAACACAACTCAACATCATAGTGTTCTTATTTAACCAATTGGAATATGCATGGATGTAAAAAAAAGCCTTGACAATGTGTTTCCTCCCAGTAATTGTGTTTCTTTGTAAATTTCTGGCCTTGAAACTACTATATCTTGAAAGCTCCCACCTTCATAATTTCCAAGATCAGGTGCCTGAGATGATACTACAAAAGGCTACTTGACGCAAGAGTGACCACATTCAATGATATTGATCATCTAACTCAATACAATAATTATTTTCGTCAGTCTTTTCCCAGTAACTAGAAGAACCATATTTTGGAAAGACAAGTTCTCATGTTTTACATAGGAAACAAGATATCAATGGCTTTACCTATATCATGCCCAACCAGGAAATTTAATTTGGTTAGTGTTTTGCATATACTAAAATATTATTTATATCTGGACACATGCAGGGCTTCATAGAGTGGGGTTAGGGTTTTTGGGGGTCTTTTTCCATGAAAAAGTCTACAGTGATCACACAGAATGGAAGATTCCCTGAGAGAAAAATAAAAAAAATTATACAATATAGCCAAAAATCAAAACGATACACAAGAAAACAAATGAAAAGAACAAAATTAAAAAGTGCTAACTCTATACTGTTGGGACAAAAATAGTTAAGGAAGGTAAAATAAGGAAAATTGCTCAAAGCATTTTTTTTCTTCTTGTTTTGAACTTGTAAAGCAAATAGCTTATTTGAGTTACTTGGTTATGTGTGTGTAAATGTGTGTGAGTGTATGTATGTGTCTAATCTTTTGCCCATCTCTTTTGTCAGGAACCATTAAATCCAATGCCCAGAGAAATATAGCAAATCAGCTACTATAAAATTAGGATATGCTAGAAACTCATAATTAATTGTATAAAATTCTTTTACAAGACAAGACAATGGTTCTACATTTTATGTTATATTAAAAACTGAGAAAACATCATTTGTGAAATCTAATAAAGCAGAACATTATTGTATTCATGTTGAAAGTCTGACTAATCTGAGTGGATTAAAGATACCTAGTGGAATATCTTGTGTTAGTTGACTAATTCTTCTCCTCATTATTAATATTCTGAGGCAACTGTAATACCTACAAGTAAATATCTATTCAAAATAACTTCGTAAACATTTCTTAATCATTACAGATAGAATATTGTTTGCTGTGTTAATGCAGATTAAATAGCATAAATTTACTTTCATCTCCCTTTAACAAAAACAAAATTTGAAGAACAGATTAGTGAATGACAGAGTTGTCACCCTTGATAAAGCTGTTTCACATCTTTGGAGAGCTTAAACATGATACACTGAAGTGTGTTCACTGTCCCTTATGAGCATTAAGTGGTTTGTAAGATAAAAGAGAGAAATCAGAAGTGAGAAGGTTTCTGTTACAAACCTAGTCATATCATATAGAGGGATGGTGTGGATTAAATCCCTACTTCCACCCTTTCCCCCTCCTTCTCACTCCCCAGAACTTCAACTGTTCTCTGTGACATACAACTGTGCAGGAGACATAGAATCACATTTTTCACAGGGATTTGAAATGTCTCTGTGGTCATGGTCTGGCAGTAATAGAAGCCATATGCTGTGGGTCAGGAGGAAAGCTATCTTGAAACAGAAGAACCCATCTCTTGGCCTAATGACCTTGGGAAAGTTTAGTCATTTCAATGCATTTATCCTTGAAGCAGTGTAGGGGTTGTTTGGGCTATATTTTCCTCCATGTGACTCTAAGTTGTGAGCGGGTAGGACCAGTATTATCCATAAAGAAGATAGCATCACTGATAAGCAAATGGCTAATGTCAGTAGCAATAAAATTCTCTTCCAGGGCACCTGTTAGGTGATTTGTTATAGATTGATTTGCATTTCCCTTTGTGATTTTGAACTCCTTTTGGCTTCCTAATACTTTAAAACACGAGTCTGATGGAATGAGAGATTGCATGAAAGAATTTGATTTAAGCTGAGTACTTTGTGGACATTGGAAAACCAGCTTTTGTCTTAAATTACATTGCCTCTGGAATGCCAGCATGCAAGACAAAGCAACATGATCTTTGTAATGGCTGTTGGCCCATCTCCAGTTGACATACACATGCAAGTTATATGGATTGGGTCACTTGAGGTTTCCCATTTCCCATAAAATAATGTTTATCATGGCCTGGTGGGGCTCAGAATTGCTCCCTAAGTAATTTTTCCTCCAGTCTCTTGCAGTGATCTGTGAACATGTTTCCCAAATTGACAGTGATTTATGAGGCATTGGCCATTTAAAATGCTGCTGGTAGACACTCATCTGATGACCAATATTTTGGTATAACCTATATTTGGAGGAGGAAATTTTTTTTTATATTAGGAAAGACAGAGGGTTTCTTTTTACCATAACTTAATTCTGATTATAGCTATAAGCAAGCATTTTCTAAAATTTAGGTTAGGTTTTATCAGAAAGTCTCAATATCCTACTGATGAATCTCCAAACTACTACACATCTTTGTTCTTTGTTTTCTCAGATTGAAAGGGGTGGTGAAAATGTTTCTTCCCTTCTCCTTTCTTCTCAGAGAGGTCTGTTACTCATCCCTCCACCTGCCTCTAGGGTATAAAATGTCTCTTGGAATCTCCATTTCAAACTGGCTTCCTGAAAAGGTAAAGTGAACAAGCCTTAAATTATCACCTGTTGTTCTTTTAGGGTTTTCCTCTAAGGGGTCTTGTTGTGTCCAGAGAGACTTCAGAGGACTGTAATCAGTTATCTTATCAGCCAGGACTACATACTTTAAAACTAAAAGAAAAAGAGGAAGGCTGAGTTAAACTGGCCCTAAAAATATTGATGTTCTATCATTAGAACGGTTGACAGGTTCTTTCAAAGAAAGGTCATTTTGGGAGCTTAAACAACCTTTTTCACTTAACTCTATTCTTTGCTCTTATCTGAAAGCTCATCACACCATTCTCCTGTAATATTTTATCATGATCCTGATAGGTTTCAGGATGAAGAATGGGATGTGGCTTAAAGAGTGCAGGGCAAATATGAGGACACTGTACTTTGAAATAAGCCAAAGTGATCTGTCTTCATCAGATGTTCTATAATGGTGTTTCACATCTTTTACTGCATGAAATAAAATCTGTGCTATTATTTTTTTTAAAAAAAATTTGTAATTTTAGGCCGAAACCAAGAATGACTCTAAAAGTGTTTAAAAATATTTAACAAATATCATCTTAGTGTCCAATTTGCTCTATTGCTTGTACTGTACATATTTTCTTTTGACTAATGTTAAAAATATTTCCATTGATATATCTGTGGATTGAAACAATTGTGAAAATAGAGAATTTGGTTATAGTTAAATGACTGATATTCCATAGCACAACTTTATCACAAAGATAAAACAATGAACAAAAGAAATTAAATAGGCATTCCTTTGAGACTTCCTCTGACAATCAAATCAGAGGTTTTGATTGAGAAATTTCCTTCTTAATGTAGATTGAATGAATGGACTAATTACTTTGCAATTTGTTCTAATAGGGATTTTCCACTTATGTGAGGGGCAAAAGGAAACCCTAACATCTTCACTGTTGTGAGGAAGAAAAAGAAATAATGTATCTTTGAAATACTTCTCCTAGCTTTCAACAAACACCTTAGCTTAAAGTATTGTAGACCACTTGAAAGTAGAAGATTTTAGAAAAAAAGAACACAGAAAGGCGGCTCTTGCCACATACAATATATTTGAATGACACTGTAATGTGGCTTTCTTAGGTGATCAGATAGAAATGTCTTGATGTGCAATTGAATTTCAGCTTTAACATCATTCATCAAGGCAGTTACTGTAATACAATGGTTGTAAATGAAAGTTAAAATGACATGATTATAAGTAAACTTGAGTTTTGTTTTATTACCTGCCATTTATAAGGTAGTAAAGCACCATGAAAGAAATTGCATCTTTCAGGTAATAAAGAAATATTCTATTATCTTAGTATTACTTATACCAAGGTTTATTTTAAGACTTTTCTTTTGGGTGGAGTTTTATACAATGGATCATGTCACCTCCCCTGCACCGCACACCTAGACGTTAAAGCATTCTATTGATTTTTTTTTTTTTGTAAGTGCCTGTCTTAGTCCATTTTCTGCTACTATAATAGAATATCAACAACTGGGTAATTTATAAAGAAAAGAGATTTATTTGGCACATGGTTCTGGAGCCAGGGAAGTCCAATATTGAGGAGCTACATCTGTTTAGGGCTTTCTTGCTTCATCATAACATGGTGTAAGGCATCACAAGGCAAGATAATGCTCCAGAGGGAGGAAAGGGGGCCTAACTTCCCCCTTTTATAACTAACCCATTCCCTTAATAACTAACCCATTTTCACAATAACTGCCTTAAAGCATTCATAATGGTGGTGCCCCCATGACCTAATCGCTCTTGAAGGTCCCACCTCTTAATATGGTTACAATGGCAATCAAATTTCAACATGAGTTTTAGATGGTACATTCAAACCATACCAGTACCTTTTCTATAATCTCCCAGAACAATAATCTTTAGACCTTCACATTTCATGGAAGCACATTTAGAGATATTTTCTTAAAATCGAGACCTATCTTTATTAGAAATTATTTATAATGTCATTCTTTTCAGTTCTGTTTATAGTACTGCTGGGGAAATATAAAATGTGTGTGATTATGTTTTTTAATGTTTTATTACTAAGGTAGATATAATAGCTTTAAGGAGGACACTGATAGACAGACTTTTAGAATCAAAGCAGAAATTTGTGTGCAATTAAAGTGGAAAATGATACTCTACTATTGTTGAGACATTTTTGATGTTCTTTGGCTCTTCACGTTGATTTTTTTTCTGTCTCCAGAATTATTTTGTTTTGGGATTAATTTTTTCACTCAGATATAGGAAATTATTATCACTCAAAATGCCATCCATTCTATGCTGACATCTCTTTAGTGAAGCAATGAATTCCAAGATTCAATCAAAACAGGAGATGAACTCTAGGAGTCATGCCCAGGAGACATTTTTCCAGTCAAATTTGGGCTCCATTTCCTGTCTTTACAAGAATGCATTTTTACGATTGTTTTCTGTACGGTTCAAATGCCAGAGTGTTTGTACCCCTCTCTCTCCATTTGTACCAGCAACATAAATTCAGGCTTTTATCTTTCATACCATTGCTGTCAATGTAGCTCTTTCTCCAGCTTCTGATCTACCCATCTAGCTCCCCTTCTACCATCCCCAACTCTGATCCTTGGCTTAATTTTTCAAAAATAACCATCTGATCATGTCATTTGATGTTCATACATTTTTTTTGTCTTTTTATTTCCTATAGAATCTGAAATCTAAGCCCTTTGTGTTATGATTGGGCCTAGGAGAGAAAGCAATTATCTAACTTAATGGCCTCTCAAGGAAATATTAGAACTTCTCTATAAATTTATTTTTCTCATCTTTCTAAATTTTTATATGTTTGTATACATTTGTATACATTTTATGATATATATATACTTTACCAATATAATATACATGAATATAATTGATAAATACACATATATTGAGTTATGTTCAAAATATATTTTACTAAGAGAATACACACACACAGAAATGATAGATTATTGATGCAACTTTCTTCTTTCCTTCTTACTTTCCACTAGGTGGGTAAGACAGGTAAATTAAATCTGTCCTCTTGGTGGACACAGAACTAACCTAGACACATTCTCTAACTATGCTACAGGAGTTTAGATTTTCTCACATTCCGTTCCTTCCCACAAAGACAACTGGCAAACACCAGCAAGCCATTGTTCACCTCTTTCCTTTCCGACTTTTCTTTTCTTTCTGAGAATTTTTGTTCTCTTGGGCATATTTCAAAGAGATTGCCAACTCCATTTCTTACATTTGGCCATATTGGTTCTTGTTTGCCCACCCTTGTTAACTCCTTTGCCATTAGACTGTACTTTTTATGTACATTCTTGTCTGTACTTGCTCTTTTCCATTCCGTAGTTTTTTCTCTTGCAGTCTTAACTTGTGGCACTATGTTTTGGTGCTTTCAACCTACCAAGTAGTTTTCAAACCCCAGACATTCCATGATCATTTGGTGCTACTGGTACTGCCATCAGCACCATTGCCTCCATCACCAAACTGTCCCCTCATCAATTTACTTTACTTGTCTTATACTTCTTCACACATAGACACCTCAGTGCTAATTCTGAGACTGTCCTGGCTTTATACTTCATACTTCGCTCACATTGATTATGAGTTGTTCTTGAAATACTAGGAGCTAACGATGGCATTCCTGCCATGGTCTGAGAGCCTCAACATTTCATATTCTCTTCATAATAGGATAACTTATTTTTCTCAAAACCCCCAGTAGTCTGGGAGACAAAGGACTGGCTCAGAAAAGTTGATAGGAGGATGTATCTTGGGAAACTAACTGTCCCCTGACTGCCAACTGCCTAGATACTATTTCCTATTTTCTTTTTCCAAATTTAATCTAAATGGAAATACTTTAAGACAAAAGGGATCCCCCTTTCTCTCAAGGAGAAAGATATAAATATACTGTCCTAGCAAAAATGGTCCTTATGATTACTGTAATAAGGTCATTCCAAGAAAAATAACTTCAAAAGGAATAGAATATTTCTTCTGGAATTTCAACAGAAGCAGAAGAGCTTTCCTTATGCTTTCTCCATTCATAGAGACTGACATGGAGAATGGCATCCATATTCAAGTTCTCCATGTTCTGGCTTTGTCTCCCTTCCTAAACGTATCACCCTTCTCTTCTTTCTAATACTCCAGTGACACTGAAGTATTCTCTATTCCCTAGACAGAGGCTACTACTCTGCCTTTGTCCATGGGCTAAAATGTCTTCCCAGCCACAACCCACCTGTTGAAATCTTATCCATCCTTGAATATCTATCTCATGTAACAATAACATTGAACAGCCTCTGCTAACCACCCCCCAAAAAATTAACCTCTTTCTCTCTCATATGATGCCTTGTGGCATTTATTTTATGGCATTCTTCTTATAACTATGTCACATCCTGACTTTATGATTATCTTTTGTATAATTTTTAAAAATTATTTTTATAACACCTAACCTGCTAGTTTGTAACACGTTCTATGTCAAATTCATCTTTGTATATTCCTGACAGCCTAGTTATAATTATATTAATGTATTGGAGACACAATTGTATTTCTAAATGGGATTATATATGACTGAACAAAATTTCACAATGATATATTCTTCTGATGGAATTTTTTAACCTAACATTTCTGAGAATTCCTCAGTCAGCAAAGAGACAGTAGTGCATCATTCCGACACTCTTTTGAAGCACATGTTTATTCAATGTCCACCTTCTCACAAGCAGATATTTAATAAAAAAAAAAAAGGAAGAAAAAGAAAATCTATAGCTTTATTATATGCTTAGCCAAGAAATTCTTTTGCAGTTCTAAAGAAAATCTCCGGCAAACCCAATTACTCTCCCAGCAATGCACTTCAAAGGAGAGAAGAATGCATTTCTTGTACAGAATTCCTGGATATGTTTGATCATTAGTCAGGGCAAGTAGTTTGACTTGAGGCTATTTACTCAGCAGGAATAAAAAGTACAGCATTGCTTTAACCAAGAGGAGTGCCCCATACCTTCCCCAAGCAGAATTTAATTTGATCTGTCAGAGAAGGTACAGAGGTTTGCTGTAGAAATGAGTCACCATCAGTAAGATTTGGCTGACTTTTGGGCTATTAAAAATGCTCCTTTCTCCCAAACGGTATTTTTCAGAAATAACAATAACAGAGACACTTGGCATCAAGTAATTGAACAAGAACATGAGAATTTCACAGCCATACCTATCACTGAAACAGTTTTTTTTTTTTTGAGTTTAAGCCAAATACACTTGATTTTTTTTTTTAGTACATGTAAGCATTCTATGGCTGATATTTATTTTGTCTAGGAAATGCCACAAAATATTTTTGATGTAGTAAAAGAAAATACATTATTGGACTTATAATTACAAATATTTGGTAGAAAAAATTGATTTAAGAAAAAATGGCCTTAAACATGTGAACATATTTTTTAACTAAATGCATATTTCATTATATGAGGTAGACTTTGTACTTTCTTTGGAAAAATGCATATCACCTTTCAATATGTAATTTTCTAGCCCTTTAAATTTTAGTTAAATTTAATTTCAGTTACAAAATGCTCTTTACCATTTTAACACATTCCTCGGCTAAAATAATGAACAATAATAATTAAAAATTCCCATGCTTGATTTTCTTATTTTAATTTTTAGGAAAATAATGTTTTTAACTTAGAAAAAATAAAGAAACTGCTGTGTAGCCAGACATGCCTTAGACAATATCAATTTATAATTTTTCACCATGAATATTGCTGAAAGAAATAACTATATTTTCATCTTTAGACAAAGGAAAAAATAAAAAGAAAACACTGGTGAATTTTCGATTGTTATTGGTTACTTTAAAAAAAGAGTATAATTACTTCTGTAACATTAATTTTAAAAAGTTAATACTCATATTCTAATGGGAGTATTATGGGTTTTTCTCACAGTGAACTCTAATGAGTTTATGAACGTGCTGCCATATTTATGGTAGAGGCTATGCAAATTGGACTGATGTTTATTTATGCATACATTTCATTTGGGAATATACTTAGGGTCTATAAGCTTGCTGGAGAATTTGTTACCGGAATGAAAACGTATGAAGAAGTCTTCTTGTCCCAGGAGTGGAATTAAGGTAAAATTAACAAGGAATTGAAGTTATCTTTGATCATGATTTTTGATTCCATTTTTATTCACTTTGAGGAAGTGTTGCCTGTTTTTTTGATGTTCAGCAGAGCAGTACAATGCAATACACAGAAGCATAATGTTGAATTTTCATAATAATGTTTGTGATGCAAATGAGGCACACTTCAAAAAGTAGGTTGATTAGCATTTCTTGGTAAGATGACAGTCCCCTTTTTAAAAAAAAAATTGTTCATTAGTTTTATCGGTAGATTACATATCCAGATTTCAAATTTGAAGTGCATAGTTTTTGCTTATAATTATAATGTGAATTTAAATAGTTTTAGATTGTGCATTTAAAACAATTCTTCTGTCACTGAATTACACTCTGAATTAATGAGCTGTTTGCTACCTCAGAGCCCTTTGCTTTGAAATTCAGTCTGGTTTAAAGTGAACTTCAACAATTTTAGGCCAGCAGCTCACAGAAGGTTGCAGGATTAATGAGCTCCAGGGGCTGTGTGGCTCCCTTAGAAGCATATATCACTAAGTTCTATTCTTAGGGAACATCATTCTTATGCAAGAAGAAAATGGGGAGCTGAATGTGGAAAAATGGTATTTAAAAAAATGATCTGATAATTGCTGATGAGGAGTGTTCTTTTATCTCACTAGAGATGAAATACAAGAGATGCCTATAAGACTAGAGCTTTTACCGTCTTTAACTGGAGTGAAATTAAAATTGATGGATATTTTAATAAGGATACTAATGTAGGTGAAACAATGATCGTTTATGGCTTATTATACAACTCTTTGTATTCATTCCACTTAATGGACTTTCCAGGGCTTGGATGAAGAACTTGCGCACACACACTCCCAAATATACTTTTACCAGTATATATTCTGGGATATGGTAGCCCATTTGTAAAACTTTATCTCCCTAGTTTCCCTGTGACTAGCATTTTTATCCTTTTAGGTCTTCTCAAAGCATCTTCTGGGTCTATACAATAGAGAGAGGAATATGGGAGAGAAAGTTGTCCCTTGACCTTTAGAGTAGCATTTCTTGGGAAGCTGATAATCCTCTCTTTTTAAAATTATGTTTATCAATTCTATGAGTAGATTATATAATCAAATTTTCATCTCGAAGACAAACCAAACTCTTTCCCTCTGGGGAGAATTTATCTACCTGAGGTTTTTACCAACTAATTAGGACAGCCTGGACCAAGGATGGCAAATTCATGGCAATCATGTAGATACTCCTTATCCTCAGGCAGATGTCACTCATCAGTCATGGCGTTTTTCTCACAGAAACAGCTCTCTGTCTCACAAAGACAAAGCCTCAGAATTCTTTTAAATTCTGCACTATGATCTGGGCAGCCCCCACCTATTGACTGGAGTTGGAAAGTGAGATAAACGTATTTGCTGTCTCTGGCTTGGTCAGCCCTCTTTGGCACAGTTAGGTGCTCTGACCATTTGGACAGACCTTTGAAATCCCAGCCCAACTTAAGCTTCCAATTAGGTGTTAAGATGTGAAAATATAGCTATCTTCGAATCAATGGAATATTCAGTCTCCTCCTACCTGTTTCTTCTTAGCCAATCATGCTTGTCATCTACATTTTATTCCACTAACTTTATTCAGGTCTTACTCCTGAGCTCACCATTGTTTTACCACTATATTGTGAAAATATTTTCTAATGAATAAATTGATATCCTTGAATTATAGGTGTGTTGATGTTGCAACTCTAACTTTAGCATGCTGGAGCTGCCTTGCAGCAGTGGGAAACAAAGTGTGGGCCTACTGAGCATTATGTGATGTCCTTCCTCTCAACGAATAGTAACTCTCACATCTAAAATGCAAGGGCAGATTGGAGTAGCAAACAGTCCCACAGCCAGTAAAAAATAGGTTCCCAATCCTTACTCTGGCATTTGTGTTTCATCATAGCAAATTTGGATGCAAGGAAGCCATAAAGACTCAGTCGTCTCCTGTTCCTGAAGGATTTACTACTTCAATCGCTCCACCCAAAAATCTAACAGATTGTATATTTCAGTATTGGATTCCCAACTATTAGGTTTCTTACAGATCACAATGACTTAATGAAATATCACTAACTTGTAACTAAAAGAATGTAGGAGGGAGAGCCATAGTTTAAAAGTTGGGAGCATTTCAGGTCATCTAGGACATTTTAATTCTGCTTGCAAATTTGTTAAGCTGGAAGACAAAGAGCTTGAAGATAAACCTGGAAGATGAACATCTCATGCCTTCGGTACATGGGTGATTTGAAGCTCTATAACAATTCTAAAGCCTAGCCTAATAAAGTATGAAACATTCTGAAGAATGTTCATAAAGATATGCAAATGGATTTTGAAATAGAAAAATGCAAATCAGCTAAGGTGGCACGGGCCAATTTACCCATTTACTCTCAGGGAGTATCTGAGCTTCACAAGTTTAACTCAAGGAAAAATGTACACATGTTGACTTCCTTCAGGTGAAAAAAGAGTTAGCATGCAGCTACTATTAAATATTTGAGTTTTGTTTGCCACCATTGTATCAGGGGTACTTCACCTAGAGTGTTTAATTGGCACCCTTATGCCATTTTAGGAGGTGTTTAGTCCTTTTCCTGATGAAAGAGAGATGAGACAATCCAGGATACCACTGATGGGTGTCTTTTAGAATATTCTGGTCTTAGATGCAGCTGGACCTTCTAAATAATTCAAAATATTGAAGAGCGTATTATACACAGTAGAATGTGTCATCTTAGTTGGAATTAGATCTACAAACAGGTAGAGATGTCTTATTAGTCAGAATAGTAGACGATGAAGTGGTAAATTTGAAAATTTGAAAATGTTGAACAGGTAAGGGACCACAGGTGATAAGGAAGTTAAAGGCAATTATGATTCATGAAAAAAAATAATAGTGTTTTTTAGAGAGGGACAAGTAGCTGGGGAAAGGAGGCGTTTAAGCCAGATTTTGATATTTCTAATATTTTTCACGATAGCAATGACATTAGAGCCCTGAGTGAAAGGCTATGTTATGACAGGCAGTGCCTCTTGCTATTGAATTTTTTTTTTTGAAGCCTCCTGGCTAGGAAATGAAGGGGCTGCATCTTTGGAAGTAATGGAATTATGCAAAGAAGTAAGGTGTCATTGAGGGAAAGAGAGTTAAAAAGAATGGCTTGCTTTATTTATGACTTTTTCTAAGACTATGCAGATGACTTTATTGATTTTGGAACTTCTTGAACATTTTGATTTCATTATCCCTGGAAAGCCATCTATACTAGAGGGCAGACACCAAAATAACAGATTAACTCCCCCTCCTTGAATCTGTAGCCCCCAGGGAGATGAGATTAGTATCATGGCTAATGAATTTTGGTCCCCAGCACAGAACAATTACAATGGAATGAATATAAGGACAGCTTCAAGAGCACCAGGGGAATTTTACCAAATTCTGCTCAATCTACCTTGCCCCATTTGCAGGTCAGCTTATTAAAGTTGAAAGTTCTTGGTAGATGGTTTCCATGGAGGGGCAAAATTATATCTTTAGATAAACTATTCTAGGGTTAATTTAATTCAACCAACATTTATTCAGAGTTTCACACATGAAACATAACACTGTCTTAGGAGTCATAAGAATACCAAATCAATGTGAAAGAAATGATTGCCCTTAATTAAGTTGACATGAGGGTCGTGTACACAAAAATGAATTGTTAAAAGGTAAAATATGGTAAATGTTATCATGTAATAGCCAATATAGTATATTACATAACATGTAGTAACATGTTATTATGTAATAAAGTAAGAAATTGTACTCTTTGTACAAGGTCTTGTTTGCCCCTCACAACAACCCTGTTTTAAGATACTATAATTATTCCCATTTTACAAATGGAAGACAAAACAGTTCCACAAGGCAGTAAGTACAGTAGGTTAGTAAATCCAGGATTTGAACCCAGGCTATATAATACCAACCATATTACAATGCTTTCTTGGGTGCTAGGGAGGTGCCAGTAAGAAAACATCTCATAGAAGAGGTGGCATGGTAATGGGCTTTGAGAGACAGGTGTCATCTCAAAAGGTGGGCAGGCAGAGAGGAGGTGTCAGAGTCATAAGCAGAAAGTTTGAGGATGTATGAGACCTGAAGGGGGAGAGCAGAGCTTGGGAAGAATGTCTGAAAGTGAGCCTCGTGGAACAACTCCATGAAGGAAGGGGGTAGGGGTGAGGATGAGGAGGGGGAGCCAGCCAGGGAGACAGGGCAGGAGCAGTCCAGCTTCATGTGGGGGCCTGTAGGACAGTGAGGCGGCCAAGAAACCAAGGTAAAACAGTTCAGTTCAGAAAACCAAGGTCAGGGGGAGTGCACCACAGTATCAGCTGCAGGGAGGAAGATTCACAAGAACAGACCCCAATAGCATTCTTGATTTGGGGATCACCAGTGATGGCAGAAAGGACAGCTTTCCTGGAGTGAGGGTACTCTGTGTGAAGACCTGCGATGGCTCAGAGTCTGCCACATGTTTAAAAGAGGTTCCTGTCCTCAACACACATAACCTCTTTGGGGAAGCAAGGAAGAAACAAACAGAGCATTTCATTACAATCTGATGAATGTTGCAGTGGTGGGATGGGTGACTGGCATCTAGTCCGATCGAAGGATCTCAGGGGCTTCTGGAGAAGATGACAGTAGGACCAAGTCTTGAAAGATGGGTCAGAATTATCCGGGCAGATGAGAGAAACACTAAGAAAAGACTTAGAGATCAACGCAGCATGTTTGTTAAGTTAACCACAGGCAGTGAAGGTGAGCTGTGGCTGGAGAGTGGGGTAGGGCCTGATGTGACAGCACTCACGTGTCACAGTGGCTCTCAGCTCTCATCCCTTAGATAATGGGGAGCTGCTATAGTATTTTAATAGGAAGCAGCTTGACTGTTTTGGTCATCTACAGAGATTATTCTGATTGAGTGTATTTGAGTGTGTGTGTGGAGATGGGTTGGACAGAGAGGTAAGTTTGGGATATAAAGCAAAAGTTCAGGCAAGAAACCATGACCATGAATGAGGCCAGAGAAAGTGGCTTTGGAGAGGGCGGGTAAAACTGCCTTTCATTAGTGACTGAATTCAGGGACAAGGAAAGAGTGGGTGCCACAGGGCCTCCCGGGTTCTGGCCTAGTTGTGTATAGAAACGCTTTTATGACCCATCTTCCTATCTAGATTGTGGCATTCATAGATGTTTTTAAAATAGGGTGGAGTCTGGAGGCAGAGGACAGAGCTATACAGAGTTAAAGCAAGGAGGAAAAAAACAAAAAGAAGGAAAGCAATAAAGAGAAGTGGAGGGGCCAGCAATTACTTGCTGTCGCGACCCATGTCTTAGGTCACCTTTTGGTTTCAGTTTTCCAGCAATACTTTTCTTTTTTTCCGCTTTTTTTCATTACTTAAGAAATGATTATACTGCACTGATAGAGTTACCATGGCTTGCATGAGAAGAGCTTCTGAGAAGTGAGTTCTTAGAAACACTGTGGTGGTGGCCAAGTATTTGCTTGTAAGAATTTATTAGACATCTAGAAGGAGCAATATAGACAAACACATCTTTTTTGTTGTTGCTGAAAGTAGAAGTGACAAGGATTTAGTGAGTAATGAGGAAATTTAAAAGGAACCATTAACATAACTCTAATTAAATGAGCCCCACTTAATCAGAGTGTATTTCAGTTGGATTTGGGTGTATTCTGTGTCTCTTTAGGCAGGTGAGAAGTTTGTTCATTTGGCTGGAATCCTGGGGTAATGAGGTCAGAATTAAGGGCTTAATATTTCTGCAGGCTATTTGGTTTTAACCTACTCCATGACCCCAGGACACTTTCAACCTCGTCATCACCCTGACTTTTGTCTTTGAGTTCAGGCAGGCGCCAATCAGAGAATGTAGATGGCTTTTCCAGCACATCTGTCTTCACCAGAAGAAAGCTGTGGTCAGATAAGTAGGATTACCCTTTACATAAAAAGAACAGCCTGTTCCATCATTAGAAAAATTAGAAACTGCTGTGAGAAAGGCAATAATTAGTGGCTACTGAATGCTCGTTCTTGAATTTGGTTTATAAAAAATGGGGACCTGGAAGCCTTGTTAATTACTTAGCTTTGCAATAATAGTTTTTCTATAACTGTATTGGTGCACTTTATCAATGATGGATAGAATACTGGTAGTTGATAGGCCTGGACTTAACACATGGAATATCTTACTGAGGATGGTTGGGTGGGCTGCCTATTTTGATTCTAGGATATTTTATGTTTAATTATTGTGCCGCACTTGGGCTTATCCTATCTTTTGATACAATAGAAAAGAAATAGATATTTTACACTATAAAGGTTATTTTATAAAAGAAAAACTTTAAGCTTTTCACTCAACAGTAAACATCTATATCTAATGCAGGGAAGAATCCAGGTTTTGTGGGGACTGAAACTTATACAATATTTGGAGTGAACCCTCTTTAAGAAAAAGACAAACATATAATATAAAACTAGGTATAAAGTGGTTATTTAAATTCAGTCTTTAGTCTGAGGTAATGGGATTTTCAAAAATTATTAATAGTTGAGAAAATTTTCTCTGCATTTTATAACTATTGATAATAATTGTTAGAATTGTAGTTAAATTTGGAGAAACGTTTTTTAGGCTTCTTTCCAGATGAATGCAAGGTTTTAGAGCATTTCAAATTTTCTGGTGCAGGAACTAATCTTAAATACCTTTAGAATTGATTATCCTCACTAACTAGGTTGTTACCATAACTTTCTCATTTTTGCTAATTAAAAAAATACATGAACATGTAGGCACATTGCTAGGACCCTGTCCAAGGCCTTAAAAGGGGTCCAGGCATGAAAAAGTTCTTGAAGCTTAAGCTCCATTGTTTCATGGTAAATTCATCTCTGATCTGACAGCATCATAATTTTCCACTGAATCTTTCCAAACGGCATTATATTCAATACTCCAATGAACCAACATAACCTTTTATAGTTAGATGCAATAAGTCAGTTGAGGAAGAAGTCAGAGTTTTAGTGATCCTACCAAGATTTTTTAATAAGGCACAGCTCAGTTCTTATCTCTTGGTTTGACTGACATACAATAGCTTATTGTAAGACTGCTATGTTAATATCTTTGTATCTATTACAAGCTTTAAGTTATCCTTGATAGCATGAAAAGAGACTAAATTCTCACATAAGAACATGAAAATATTTTTAAAGATGTTATCTTTTATGGTATGTCTTTTATAGTTCATTGACTAGATTGGTTGTGGTCATCTAAAATATTAAGTAATCCTGACAAATATATACTTAAATAAAAATGTAATATGTCTAAACAATTATCTTGTATAGGAGAGTCTTTAACATTTTAAAATGTTGTTATTTCTAAGCCTAAAATGAAGCTATGTTATTTAAGATTTCAGAAGGGATATAAAGATCTCATTGTACTTCATATGGCTTTCTGTTAAATTTATCAAGATATATTTTATTGCATTAGACATACTTGGTTTCATTAAAGATGTTTGGGCTTCCCCCCCTTTTTTAAGCCTCCTGCCCCTTCTACGTACACAAGTTCAGCAACCTAATCATGTCGCCTGTGATCAAATTTAATTTGGATTTTTCTTCAGTAATGCTGTCTGGTAGCAGTTAAATAGAATTTAATTAAAATAAATATTCACACAATTTAATAGTGCTTAATTATCTGATTTGACTTAGTAAAATTTGGCAGACAGTCTAGACGTTGTAAGATATACCTATAGTACTTGACTTGGATAAAGGTTTAGTAAAACAGAGGCCAGCATTCAAAAAAAAGGAGAAGGAGGGAAATCCAGCTGTAAAAGCTATCTGTGTATTTAGTTAGAATTCTCAATACACAAAACATGTCCTGTTGAATTTGTATCCACAATAAAAATTGGGTTGTTTCATGTTTTTCCATTTTATTACAACCATAAAATGAAAGTGTGAATAACTAGGCAATCCACTTGTTAAATAGCAATTTAGATTGACAAGCTATTTTCCCAAATTTGGTTTCTGGACTAGTGCTTCTCAGCCTTTATTGTGGATATGAATAATCCAGGGATCTTGTGAAAATACAGATTCTGATTCAGCAGGCCTGGGGCAAAGCCTAAGATTCAGTATTTCCAACAAGTTCCCAGGCAGTGCCATGCTGTTGGTCTGAGAACTGCTCCAAGGAGTGAGGCCACAGACAGTGAAGGGGAACACAGTTAGTTTGGGGCTTTGGGACAGTTGCCACCACCATCATCACCATAACCGTTCTGATAATAATATTTAAATAATACCACCTCTCAACTGTAGGATGCTTTCACATATTTCCATCATCTCAATTTGGTCTTTACATTATGTAATGTCATATACTTTATCTCTGCTTGATTGCCACTGTTTATAAAGCCAGTTACATAAGAATATTTATTTCAGAATCTTAGCTCATACAGTCAAGCATGAACAAAACATAGCCAGATTTATCTTTCCAGAAGGTATTCTCCAAGACCTCACCAAACCTATAAACCATTGTCCCTATTTTATGTTTGTTCCGCAAGGATCATCTTATTGTCTTCCATATAGGCTGCTTTTACTACTGAATCCAAATTCTTCACATAAGGCTCCCACTTATATCTCCTGCCCTTCATGAAATCTTCTTGTAAACTCTTTCCTGCATTCACAGGCTCTGAGTGGCCTGGTCACTCATCACCTGACAGATCTGAGCAGGATGAAGACACTCAAGAGTTTCTTGGAGTTGTATTGACTGTTGTATTTACTGTTGTATTTACCACAGTAAATTTACTGTGGTAAATACAACCGGGAGCTATTCTTAAACTTCCTTATGCGCTGCATTTTAAAGCTGCTTAATATTGGTGCCCTTTAATTCTCAACGCACATTTCTTTTAGACAGTGTATCAAGCAAATCTCTACAGTTGAACTTCTGAGATGTGACAATGGAACACTGCCTTAGTGCGCATGTGTGCACGCACATACACACACACATATACATGTCCAGATGTAATGCCACAGTTATAAATAGCCTTCATTTACAAAACTCTGAATTAAAATCCACAATGTTAATAGGTAATTAATGTATAAAGTGAAAGTTTTGATTTAGAGGAAAAGAGCAGTCAGACAATTAAATACTAATTTAAAGGAATTTTCACATTAAGCTCAAAAAAATTAACTAACAATTAGTAACTCTGTGCAGTTCGTTAGTCAATAGGGAAATGTTTTATGTAATAGTCACACTTGCAGGATATTTTTTAGAGAGTCACATGATGCATTTTTATTACTCCTACCTGTTAGAGATTTGACACATGCAGCAAAGTGATAAATATGCCACAAGGGTGCAGCTAGAAATGTGGTTACCAAAGCAGGGGTCTGAATGGAATTCTGAACAAGGGTGAGACAGGGTGGCAGTGACCTGCAAGGACCCTTGGCCAGAAGAATTTCCTGGGTTGTTGTTTTCCCTTAACAGCCACCCTGGAGGGGGTTCTTGAGGTGACACACAAGTCTCAGTACTTCCTGTAGGAGAATGGGTAATCTTTATGATTTTATTAATAGAACGATACAGTTAGGAGGTTGTGGGACATCCAATAAATTGACATCCAAATTACAGGATTTTATTTTCAAGCTACCCAGAGCACTTGGTGTCAGCAATATGTTCTACTACACTGATGTATCTACTGGTCTATGTGAAGTCAGGAAGGACAGGAGGCATGCCATACTCCCCTAAGCAGAACGACTGCAGCAGAACACTCCGAAGACTATTCCACTTAATAGCAATGTGACTTTAGACATGTTTCCACACCTATCTGAGCCTCAGTTTTTCCATCTGTAAAATGGTGATAATAAAAGTACCTACCTCAAAGGGCTGTTGTGAGGATTAAATGAGTGAAGTAAAAGTTTTGATTTAGAGGGAAAGAGGCAGTTAAAAAATTAAGTACTAATTTAAAGGATTATCTAGATAAGGTCAATGAGATTAAATAATCACCAATAATTAATACTTCCATGTAGTACTATCTAAAAGGGCTTCACTGGCTAGCAAATAGGAAGCATTCTATAAATGTCAATTATTATAATAATTGTGATTGCTGCTGTGCATTTAAGAAAAAAACAGGACTGAATCTTTAGAAGTGTTTTAATTCATGTAAAGTGCTTTGAAGCAGTGCCTGTGTATATGTGTGCTCAATAAATGCTAGTTGTTATTGTTGGAGTTACTGTTACCATCCAGTGCTCACCCTCAGCTGACCTCTAGAGTAACCATCACAACGAATATTCTAAAGGATAAATGCTGTAAATATTTGTTGGCTATTTATCTTTTGTCTTTTAGGGTAACTGTTAACCCATTGGAGTAGAAATTTTTTGAGAAATTTTTCTTTTCCGAACCATCGATAACTTTATTTCTGCTGTTGAGATAATTTTTTCGTGATCAACATTTTTTCCATTTATAATTCCATTTGGAACATGCCAGTGTCTTCTATTTTTCCAGTGCACAGTCACAACTGCCCATTACTTATTAGGTAAGTCTCTAAAATCATTTCTGAGACTGGCCCATGTTAGCTCTTTGACAATGGTCTGAGCTATACAATAATAGCCATTCTCAGTTCTCTGAAGTATTAAATAGGAGAAAAGTCTGTTGGAATGTTAAATCAGGAAAAGTGTCTTTGCAGGTTACTCTCTCCAGCTTCCTGATTTTGTGGATAAGGAGACATGACTTGTCCAGTGTCACCTAGCAGGTCAGAGGCAAATTCAAGACAACAGTCCTAAAGGCTGTATACTAACATGTATGTTGAATAAATGCACACATAAGCATATCCATTAATTTCAGATTGTTTTAAGAATAAAAATTAAAGCTATGGAAGGTTTGTAAATAAATATCATAGCAGGAGGAGGAACATGTCATAGAACCCTCCAAAAAATTTAATATATTATCTGGTTGTTTCCTAAATCATATAGATTACTATTCCATTTCTGAATATAGTCTCAAATAAATTGAAAAGGACATTTCTTTAATCCTTGTCAGATGTAGGATCTATGCCATAAGTGCTTTCGATTTTGAGGAGGGACAAGACAAAACTTTAAGCAAAAGAATTTATGCAAGACCCTGAATCAATTTTTTTTTTTTTGATAAGGAACGCAGGCAGTGTGATAATTCTACTCTCTCTGCATTCCCTCTTTGTGGAGGGGGATGGGAGCATTAACAAGAAGGGAGGGGCCTAATTTATAGTGAGAGTGAGAACTTTCCAAGCCTGTGGGCAGAACTGTGCTGTGTCTCCCGCCTCCCTCCCTGCTGGAACCTGCTCTCTGTGATCCGGGACTCCTTGGTGTCTCTGTTTGCCTAATTGCAGCTTGTGCTTTTGCCCTCCAGTTCTCACTGGCCCCTTTGATGCTTTTCAGCAAGTCATCTCAAAGCAGCAGGACAAAATGGGAAGGTAAGCAATCCTTTCACATGAAAGAGGGCAGCAAAACCCAGGTGGGGGTTCCTGCTGAGATGCTCCCTTCCAAGGCTAAGACCACAGGGCCTAAGCAAACACTGCGACTAGTGCCAGAAAATGAAATTTACAGCCTTCTTAACCTGCAAGCCACGGCCAGCATCCTATTGCACTCTCCAAAATAAATTCAATGTGGCTATTTTTTTTTAAATCTTTTCCCGAAGTTTCTCTTTTGAGTATCTAAAGGTTGAATTAGATTGTCTCCATATCTAACTAGATCCTCATTTTAGAGATTTTAAAAAAATTTTGATGTATTTATTTATCTCATATTTATCAGTTTACCAGTTCACTGTTTGTAGTCTCTTATGCAACAAAGGAGTTTAACAAAGGGTCATGGTAGGAATATAATTTACCCCAGATGGCTTAAATAAAGAGAATTTAATTAAAGGAGTAGTTACCGTGGGCAGCATTGAGGAAACTGACACAAGATGTTGAGTCACTCAAAGACAAACAACTGGTGGAAGCTGTTACTACCCTTTTAGGCCTAAAGAGGCAATGGGAAGATAGTGTTACTGGAACCCGGTGAAAGCTAGAGCCACAGACGACGAGGCGTGCAGCAGAGTGTTATTCTCAATCTTGTCTAATCATTGGAATTACCTGGAGTAATTGAAACATACTAACACCTGGGTTCCACCCCTGCCAGATTCTGGTTCAATTGATCTTTTTTGTGGCCATCAAGAATTTAAAAAAAAAAACTGCTCAAGTAATTGTAATGTGCAGTAAATAAAAGAACCACAGTCATAGAAGGACACAGTTCACTGATAAAATGCAGTGCCAGAGCTAGGAGCCAACAGTGAAGAAAATGCCCCGACCTCTCCTGCTGACATCCCACTGTTGTCTCCAATCAGAAGGTAGACCATGAGGCAGCTGGGGTAACACACTCCACATGGCTCAGCCTCCTGTAGTCCACGTAGTAGGGAAAATGGGTGAATAACCAGCTCAGAGCTTACAGTGAAACGCTGCAAACAGCCTCTACCCCTCACAACCCCAGAAATTAGAAATAAGGACAGACTCACACTTTCTCATTAAAGTGGCTCTCATTAAACTAATTTCATGCTGTTTTGGTATTGAGCAGAGCATCCTTTAGGTAAAATTACTTCTTAAAGTGCTAACACCATCTGGCACATTTTTTACATTTCTCCTGAACATTTATCAGTGGTTCTCTTGCTCCTGGCCAAGCAGGACCCCAAGGCTATTGGGATGTATGTACTTATGGTATCGTGATCTGAAATGTTGGTGGGAGCCATGGGTGCAGACTTCCCAAGCAAAGTGGGACATCAGAGTTCATTTTTTTTTTTATAGAGAGGATTGAGACTGGAACAGTGAGTCCCACCTAAACTGGCCCTTGCCTTTTGTCTGACAGGTGACACAGTCCTTCCTAATAGACACTGAATTGTAGGAGAAGAGTGCAGCAGTGGACACTGGAGCTGGCACACTTACTTGAGTGAGGGATTTTGAGCAGTGAGAAGCACATTGCCACCCTGGTTTAAATGGCCAAACCTCAATTTAAATAACAATGCAAAAATGCTGATGTGTATGCCATTTTTTTCCCTCCTTTTACACAGAAGATGAGCAGTGACTACAAATTTAGTTGCACATTAGATGAAGCCACACTGTAGTTCCTAATAAGGTATTATCAGTATTCACTAGCCACTCTGTCCAACTCCAAAGGTTAGTTTCAAATGAGATTAGTAATGCAGAAGCAAACTGCACATGGATTCTTTACCAGTTTGTTCCATCATAAGCCTCTCATTTCACCAGACATCTGTAGGAAGAAAAATGGGATTCCTGAAGGGCAGCAACGTTTCATAAGTAGCACTTGCAGTGGTACCAGTGCACGTATCTGTGGGCTCATTGCACAAGCGGTGCTTATATTTATGTTTGCATTTCACATTGGATGGATTGTGGATTCCTTGTCTCTTCTTATCTCCTTTTAAATCACACAGATACAGGCCACTTATAATGTCTCTATAAAGCTTCAGGGATTGCAGAAAGGTATGGGAAGGGAACAAAAAACCAATATTTACAGGTGTTTTTAACATGACTATTTTATGTCAAATGTTTCTGGCTGAATGATTTAATTTTAAAATGTGTATTGAAAATACAATTTGACCAACTTTAGCAATATGAAAGTATATTGGACAGGAGGTGAGAGGCTAAGGGTAGGGGAGTAGAGATTCCTAAGAAAATACAATTAGAAACATACGTTTCCAGATTGGGAAGAAAAAAAAGGCTTAATATATCTGGCTTAATATATATTGCATTAATAACATGTATAAAGCATATAGCATTTGTCAGCCATGACATGCATTTTATCCTCACATCAATCCTAAATAGGAACTATTATTATCCCCATATAATAGATGAAAAAACAAAGGCTCCAAGAGTTAAGAAACTTGCCCAAAATTATGTAGCTAGAAAGTAGCAAATCCAAGATTCAGAGCCTAGTTAATCTACCTTCAAACCGCAAGCTCACTTCCCCATTGTTAAGCTCACCTGGAGTGTTGGCTTACAAAGAAGTTTGCCATATTCTTCCCAAGGATGTGTATTTTAGAAACATTCCTAGGTGATTTTTATGGCCAGGAAAATTGGAGCTATTCTACAGTATGCTGTGTTATTTCCTGAATGAATATGATTCCTTTCTTTTTCTTTAAGCTTCCATTTTCTGAAATATGGATGACAAACACTCTCTTTCTATGTATTCTGCCAAAATAAAAAGGTTTCATTGTTAAATATTTTTCTGAATACTAAATACCATGTTCTTTCTTATAAAGACATGGTTATTCGCATATTACATATTATGAGAAGTCTTGTAACGAAGACACTTTTTTCCAGAAAACCTTTTTCCCCAAATAGCACCCACATGTGTACGCTTTGGGGACGGCAGTCTTGGAGCCATGCAGTCAGAAGTCTTATGATAGCTTTATATGGATTTATAAATCAGTATTTCTTTTCCTATTGTAAGACTTTGATTTTAATATTTTTAATTCATTTTGAACATATAAGGCAATTCTATCTTCTGAGGCCAGACTAATCTATTGAATTTTGCTTTCATGTAACAAAACATTAGGAAGTTCTAGATAATTAATACTATGTGAACAGACATCTCTATAGGGAAATAATGAGTGTTGAACTCAGGGACCTTGTCTTTAGAATAAAAAGACTTAAACGCTCGTAGGCCAGCTCCATGAGAATATGTCAGCTGGAGGAATTTCATTGCTTCTAAAGATACCTGAGAAAACAATGGCTCTGAAAGTTACCCTCTTCTGCCGATGGATGTTTAGATCTAAAACCCAGCTTGCTTTTAAAAAACAATAGTTATGTTAAGAAAGTTTCTAGATCTGTGCTATAGTGTCAATTTATATCTTCTAATTTCACTATAAGAATGTTAAATCACAAAGACTTGGGGTATACAGGAATTAACTGATGCTTTCAATTGATGTTGAATTTCCTGGAGACTCCAGAATCACATAATATAAGAACTTCCCACCTTGACAATTCATTCATGTGTATTGAGGTACAAGTGGCTGATAGCTGGCATGGTGGTCCTGGGCCTGTGTGATTTGTGTCCATTCTTGTCCCACTATACTGTGTGTCACAGGGGAGTAGACCCCTACAGGCTGCATTTGCCAGTCTTCCAGGTCTTACTGCTAACTGGGTTTGGTAATGGGAGCCATTGTTGGGAGATTAGAGGAAAGAAGGAAGGAGATGCCAGGGGATTTCTTTCCCCTTCCCTCTCTGCGGTGGCAGCATCTCTGCCTCCAAATTATCTCCTGCCGTACAAGCCTACCAAAGTTACAACTTACTCCGTGTAATCCTGGTCCCTGTGCTTTCGTGACACTACTTCTCTGTGTCCTTTTTCGTTTCCTGCCTTTGGTAATCCCTAGGTTTCCTCACTGTTACCTACTTGGCTTTTTGGCTTTCCAGTCACCTGTAAAACAAAGTTTCTACATTAAATTCCCTTCACTTAGGTTGCTCCTTGGTTTATGTTCTCCTAGTAAACCCTGACAGATAAAGTTTCCATTAAATACCAAAAGTTTCCTAGAGTTAGTTATTCTAGTGGAATAACAGTCACAACCAACTCCATAAATTAATGGCTTTTCAGAATTTATTGTTTCCACAAATATTTGTCTTAAATCCTCTTTGAATCATTCTTTTAAAACTTAATTACTACTAATGATAATATATTCACCTTCAAATATATTATTAATATATGCTAAATTTGGATTTGCATCCATGTGCTCTCAGTTCAACTGTCTTTATAGTGCTCACCTGAAATAAAGCTTCTTTTGCCAACTGTATTTAATTAAAGATTATCTTGTGTTGAGAACATAAGCCCAGATTCAGCCTTGATTTATACAGCATTGCTTTTTCTTAAGACACTAAGTGATTTGTAGCAAGTTCTCGAAAAGATGTGCTTGCAATTTTATTCTGTAAGGATCTGTAAAGCAGCCATAATTTTCTCTTGTAAAGTTCAACCCTTCTTAGTTTATGTATAGAGGTCAAATTCCAAAAATAGCTCCAAAATGTCTGATTCTTCTTCGATACAGTTTGATTAATTGTGTAGAATTCCTGGCAAATAGCAGGCACAAAATGACTATATATTGAATAAGTGAATGAATGAATACAAGAACTTTCTCTTTCATAGTCATGCATATTATTAGCTATTTTTAAATGACTTCATGATTAACCAGGAAAAGCTTCAGTTATGCTTCTATAAGCTGAATTTAGCTGGATGGGTCTTGGTTTGAAATACAAGCAATCAACTGTAGGAGCCAGCAGAGTAAAATTCAGGTGTTGACAGTAAAGATTAATGAACCACCTTTGCTTAATTGATAGCGTCCAAAGTGCGCTCCCTTCAGCCTTTTGTCTGTCAGTTGGCACAAGATCTGGCAGGTAGAAACACTCCATTGCTTGCTGAAATTAAAAAACAGGTAATCTAATTTTCTCAGTGCTATAGATGATGATTTTTTAAAGTTGCAATTGAAACAACAGAACGATTTCTGGGTGAGTAGGTTTCTTGGTGTTCATAATTCAGTAAATGACATGTTCAAATTTATTAAATTGACCTAACCATAAAATTGTCCAGGAGAACAACAATTAATCTGTAATGCTGTAGATATGTTCTTTCAAGAATGATACAATCCCCACTATTATTACCTATTTTGCTTTTTTTTAAGGTAAAGAGTAAGCTTTTCAGTGTTTGTGATATTTACTTGTCTGAGTAACGATTCTAGTTTTTGAATGTGGGTGGAAAGGTGTGCCTGAATGTTTATTTAGACATAAGCAATTTTGCACATAGAATGTATGTTGGATAAATATGAATTAGCTTTAGGTTAAGGTGTTAATGCAACATTGTCAAAAGAACAAATCTGAAAATGGTTAAATCAAAGCTGTTTGATTTTGAAGAATAAAAGTACTATCTCTGAAACTATATTATCTTTGTATAAGAATAATTTTTCCCCCTGCCTGTAATTTCAGAGCTCTGTGATGTGGAAGCTGTCAATGTTATGCAATTGAGAGCAATGTGACTTTAGTTGCCGTGTGCATTCTTCAGGGGCCTTGTTTTGGTGGCCCTACTGGATGCTTTTCTAAAAAAGCCGTATTCTACTTGTAAATAAATACTGGAGAAACCATATGAATCAAGGCACAATATTCATAGCTGCCTTGTAAGTAGCAGGAATGAGTGTGTGGTATTATTTTCTTTGGGGGAAAAAAACCTTTTTATTTGATTATTATTCATATGAGGATATACTCACTGTAGATTTTGAGCTTTGATGCCAATGTGGATTGGCTTGTAAACTGATGCTTTTGTTTCTGGCTAAAGAATTGAAAATATGCCAGGTGACAGTCTCTTTGAAGTGTAAATGTTGTTTCTGTTGAAGTTTTTTTCTCCTTGTTCATTTGGGATGGGAGTTTAATGCCTATGAAAGAATCTGGATTCTAATAAATGGGATTATCAGGCACAGGAAAGTTGCTATAGGCAGTGGAATTTCTATTTCTGCGTGCGTCTCTAGTCAACAGGTTACTCTGCACCTTAACCCCTGGCCAGCCTTCTACTTAAATCTGTCATGTTCATTTCTTCTGTGTATTCATTTCTTATTTCCTCCAGTGATAGTTACATTTCTGGGAAATATTGGTATATTCTGATCGTCTCCATGTCCTCTTGGATTTCAAGGCCATCATTTCCCTTCTTAGATAAATAAAATGGCTCAAGTCTCCACCCAATACATTTTGGGAAGTTCAGGATTATACTCAACATTTCCAAGGTGTCTAAAAGCCTGATGCTGTGGTGTTACCCCACCCCCAAACCCCTGCTCAGGGGCTCACTTTTCATGACTGATGGCCATTTTCTGTTCTTTCTTTCCTCATCTACCCTTTAAGACTTCCCTAAGGCTACTCACAGTTGATTTTTCCTTAAAGATCAGTGATACTGAGGGAGATGAGGTGAAGAGTTTGTTGTTGTTATCTAAATATAAAACAGGAAACACATTAAATTTAAATGTAAAAGTATTGTTCTCGGAAACACATTAACCATTCTCTGCCATAAGAACATTTTTACTGACATTATTCTTTATTAGGCCCCAAAACCCTGCCGTGTCAGGAGGCTTCATCTCTCTCCCATTTCTCCTATTCTAGAGTTCCAGTCCCTTACCATTATCTACTACAATCACACAATCCTTGTTATTTTATTATGCAGAAGACTTGAATTCTCAAACTCCTGCCTAGTTTCAGTTTACATACCTGAAAAGAATCTTTAAGATGTTTCCCTAAATACAAGGGTCTGTGCTCTTACACATATTGAGAACCACCAGAAAATTTGACATTGCTATGTTTTCTTTTCAGCATATCACAGATTGCATTCTTATAGTTCTTCCTCAACTCAGCAGAGTAAACACCATGGTTATAGGCAGCATGTGGGTGGTGCTGGGATGTTGAGGGTAAATGCAGGATTGAACTATATGTGTTACCACATTGAACTAGAGAAGCAAAAGACTTTAAGACACCTGGATGCCTTTCTTTGCATATCTCCCCTATGGCTCTTGGTCAAACACTATCATTGATACTGAATCAGCTATGTAATTTGCAGGGTGCATTGCAAAATGAAAATATGGGTCCTTTGTTCAAAAAGTATCTAGAACTCCTAGAAGATCATAGTAAAACCATATGTTGACCCTTCTAAGTGCAGCATTAACTCAGGTCACGCACTCTTGAAGCCAGTGCTGTGTTGATGGTTGTTGTTGAAAGTGAGATTTTAATAATGTATATTTTTGTAGTCTGAGATCCATTTACTGTCAGCTTTGGAGAGGATTTGTGCTGGGACAGGGAAAATAAGTTGAATGTCCATAATCAAGGATCAGTTGCCTTGAGAAGAACATTCTATTGTATCCTTCAGAATTTCATCAGAGGATCAGAAAATTCTCTAGGTATTTTAAGATGGAAGAGATTTTATACTTCAAATGAATTTTTTATAAAACTGTTGGAAGTGTTGGAGGATCAAAGCTCAAGGAAAGCCACCGTTAGCTTTCAGAGGCTCTGGAAAGTGTGGGAACCCCATAAACTCACTAGTGATGTCTAAGCTGCCTGCAGCACTGTGTGTGTGTGGGGGGTGATGTTCACCAAGGCCATGACTTTGTTTATCACTGCAGAGAAGCAATAGGTTGTCATCCTCTCTTCCTCCTTCTGTACCTTGTGTAAGTCATCTTCTTGAGGGAATTTTAAATAGTGAAAGGGAATTTCACTGCTACAGCTGTATAGAATATACAAAGCAAATTCCCTTTCTCAAGAAGGGAGAGCATTTGAAGAAATAGAATTCTGCAATGTTGATAAGTAGTATCTGCCATTTATGTAAATATCTAAAATGTAGAGAGCAGCCATTATTAAAATAAATATTAGATGCTATCATTGATAGTTTGATATAATGAGATTCTGTGGCTTGTTTGCATCAACTGTAAATAGCAGTTGACGAGAGGGTAGTAACTATTACACAGCCATTCAGGAACCAAGACTAGAGGAGGCTCTGCCATTTTTAGCCAATGGTTTCTGAAGCTGTGAGCACTAATAGCCGAAAGGGACAGAGAGAGAGCAAATGATTTCCTGGTAGGCGTTTATGGACCATGCCTCAGAGTGGCACTTACCACTTTTTCCCACATCACACTGGCCAGATCTTGGTCACATGACCACTCCTAACTGCAGAGGAGGCTGGGGAAATTAGCTGTGTGCTGAGGAGGAAAGGAAATGAGTAAGGCAAATAGCTAGACACTTTCTTTCACATGATGCCTGATAGGGACCCAGGTGACCTTTCCAGAGTCATTAGAATCAAAGAGTCATTATTCACAAGGGGAAAATGGCCAGTGGTATATGTAGCTATGGGTATTTTATTAAATCTCTTTGCATCTAAGTTTCCACATCTGTAACATGGGCATAATAAGTGCATATTATAGGATAGTTGTGAGAGTTTCATGATATGGCACACATAAAATGGTTTAGTGTAGTACCTAGAAACTAGCAAACACTAGATGAATATTAGCTATTATTGTTATCACTAAGATTTTAAAAGGTGGCATATTTGGAAATATGTTACTATATCAAATGTGCTGAGTACATGCATGCAAGTTAATTAAAAGTTCAATAAACATTTATTGTTATTGTAACTTATTGAGTCTTCCTCAATACTTCCATTTAAGTATTAAATGTGTTATTATGACTTTCCACTCATAAGAAGCCCTCAGATCTATTCAATTTTCTCCTTTTAGTTTCCTTTATAGAATGTTATCTGTCTATAACTAGAGTCACTTGCGTACATCACTAGATTTACATGTGTTTTGCTAGATCCAGCTTGATCTTTGGGGCCCTGTGTAGGCCTTTATAAATTGCTTGTCATTGTTTATTGGGAACTGAAAATAGGATGGCATGCTCCAGATTCAGATAATGGCATTTGAAATGGAAAATGCCACAAATGCATAAATATGTAAATAAATTGGTTGTGTTTAAAAATTTATTCAGGAAAGCATATTAAATGTTGATTGATGTTGATGCTTTAATTGATAAGAACTATTTTAAATTTGTGTGCAATTAAGTCAACCCTATTGTTTAGAAACTTCTGGAATTGAGTGCAATCTGTTAAAAGTCAAGACAAAGTTATGCCAGAGAGCAATAATGCTTTGAGCTTACCTATCTCTAACACTGATTAGGAGGATACATTTGTACACATCTTTATAAACATTCCTACAAGCATAATTTTGCAAAGGCCATGCATGCATCAAAGGGAATCGCTTTGTGAGGTAAAATCGTAGAGAATAGTCTAGGCATGTCGCTTTCACCTTGCCTTACAGCCAAATGTGTGTAAGCTTTGAGAGGGTTCGTCATTTGACGTTCCTTGGTTTGAAGAAGGGAAGAAAGTGTATATCTTTAAATATTCTACAAATATTGCTTGATCTTCATGGTATTTGGCAGAATCTGAGACATTGCCTAAGACTAACTGATAGTGTTAAAGCATGATCGCTTGGGGCACATTCATGTACATATATATATATATGTATTTGTTGTTGTTGTTTTTAGGGAGTATGTGTCTTCTTTATTGTATGTTGTTTGAAGTCAGATGCCTATAAAGTAAAACTGTAAGAATTATTAGTTGTTCGGTGAGAAGCAGTAAGCGTTATGCAGAGAAACATTACAAAATAAAGACAGACTCATGATAGAAGATCACATGGCGTATGACCATGAACCAGTGTCATTTTCCTAAACTCATTAAAACAAAGAAGCAAAAACATGTGACAGGGTCAAAAAACATATTCAGTTCTACCTAATAATTTATTTGACTAATGCTTTTATGTTTTAAACAGTTGTTTGGCTGTGGTGAAAATATGTTTTGTCCTTGTTATATTAGCCAGCAGAATTTTAATTCGGTTTTCAAGGCCCACCACGGGCTAAGGTGTAAACTAAACCTAGCCTTCCACGCTCAAATTCTATTCCAAAAACCTAACTGCAATGGCTGTTTCTGTTATATAGCCCATTCTTTCTCACCTGTAGCTCTTTGCCCTAATACCTGTCCTTCTACTTGGAGTATCTATCCTTTCTGTCCACCATCCCCTACCTTCATTAAATGACCCTGCCTAATTATTTCCTACATGCTTCAACCAGATGTAATATATTCTGTTTGATTCTCACATAACACTATTTTGTACTTCTGTGGTTTTCATCTTGTTCCTGTTGCACTGACAGATGGACTGTGGGCTCCATATTTTTTATATTTATTGCCATGCATTGTATGAAGTAAAACCCTGCACACAGTAAATACCCTGCAAGTATGTATTGGATAAATTAATAAATGCAGCCTGTGCATTCACTAACAAACCATTCTGATTAATATTTAAATGTGCAAAGAGTGAGCTGACCATTAACTAAGTTTAACATATGTCATCTGTATACCTAAATCCTAATCAATATAACCTTTGGGCTAATAGAAGGAAAAATATTCTTTCAAGGAAGTATTAATTTGTCCTATCTTTTAGAATGTTCAGATTGGTTCACTCATGTTGACATTAACCAATTTTGCAATTCAGACATAACGTGTATACATATATTTGACATTTGAGACGAACTTATTTTTTCCCCAATTATAAAAGAGGAAAAAGAATGACTCGGAGGAGAATGGAGATGCTACAGGGGTGAAATACTACAATAATGTAGCTAAACCTGGATGAGAGAAGATGAGAAATAAGCCAGCTTTGTTAGTCCTTTCATGGAGAAATGACTCAGCACTATTAGAGAACAAGATGAAGTTACATTATTCTTTCATCACAAACTATTAGGTTAATTGGGGTGTATACAAAGTATAGCTGATTCAGAAGACAATTGGTCATTATGCTTTTCTATTTTTATTTTTTAAAGTGGGTTAGTACTTTAAAAGTGCACAGAAGCCTGGTTCTTGATGCTGAAAAACAAACTGTGAAAACAATTTTAATTACATCTGGGTTTGCAAATGGACAGAGGTTCCTGAAAGCCATTTTTACGTTCCTTCAAAGTGACAAAGTCTATGTGTTTCCTGAATTAGTTTTTGTAAATCTTAGTAGGAATTAAACTTGTGAAAACCCAACCCCTGGCCCTTTTTGGCCTCATGAGAGCAGAGCATACATTGTCCTTTTGCTGTAGATGATAAATATACAAGCTGTGCATTGACTGGTGAAAAGCAGGGCCATGGATTTCTGCAAATTGTAGCATGCCCAGCTCTGACTAGAGGCACAGGATCAATTTACGTTCAGTGTTGTGACAGAGTCTGAGAAAGAAGCTTTGTATCATGAGGAAGTGAGTCTCTTGTCACCATTGAAAGAAAAGATACATTAGTATATGTCTTACCCCAACCCCAGTTTGGGGGTGGAGGTACATGGAAGCTAGGCTGGTGGCTTCACTGCCAACACAGCCTCTGATTGCCTGGTATCCTATAGAATTTTATCTTCTGCAGCTTTTTATGTGACAGTTCAAAGAGCAAAGGTTTGCTTTTCTACTGTTTACATTCTCAACTTCCATGGAGGCATAAGTGCCACAGCGTTAAAGCCAAGAGGAAAGCGATCACTGAACACTGATTTGGATATAAAATCTATGGACATTTGAAAGGGAAAGCTTCAGGAGCCCATGTAATAAATCCCTGGGGACCTTAAGAGAGATGAACTGTACCTAATTGCATCTGACATGATTAAAACACAGGGACCTCTCTGAAGAGTGTGAGGGCAGATCCCCAAATCCCCTGGTCAGCACTATTCAAAGTTCAGAATAGTTCATGCATTTAGCTAATCTACAGCTGTAAGGTAAAATATCCCTCAGCCACATTCAGCCTCCCTCTCACAGCCAATGATGAGAAGCCAAAAAATAAAGTATAATCAGAGATTTTTAAGTCAAACCAAAAAGAACTGATGGAACCATCCAACTAATGCCTTGGAATACCGTACATTTTGTGTCTGAACTTGGCCTCAGGAAACAAACAGGACTCTTAACACAACAGAGGTGAGTTTGTTGGGCAAGAGTGACTTCCTGCTGCTGGGAGCTACTGCTGCCCAACGCAGTCCCTGCCTGGGTGGTCCTGGAGGGCTGGAAAGCTGTGTGACTCCTCAGGACCTTTGTCATAAGCCTGTGTAATGCCCATGTGTGAGTTCTTGCAAGAAAACCCCCCAGTTAGGGCCTAGATGGTCTACTTTGGTGCAGGGAAGGGGTACAGCACATAGTGCTTTTAACAATTCTTTATCAGTAATGAGAGGATGTTACAATGGAAAGGAACATACTAACCCCTGTTAGGCCGTTGTTAGTGGAATCTTCTCCTACTCCCTTCCTACTGGAATTGCAAATCTATAGGCTTTGGGGCCAGACAGCCTGAGTGCTTTTATAAATGCCCTTCTTCTTCTGGGCTCGACGATACTGTATATCAAGCACTATGACTCAAAGCTCTACCACCTCTGTTGACTTAAAGTTTAAGAACTCTGCTGGAACAAGCCTTGGTCTCTAGATTTAAGAGGCAAAGGTAAAAGCTGTTGAATCTTTTCACTAATTAGGCTCTTGACCTCCTTGGGCCTCAGTCTCCTCTTCTATAGGTGAGACTTACTGTTCTTATTTCAGAATTTATTGCCAGGAATTGAATGAGTTAATATGTCAATTCTCTAGCCTGGCACCCACACAGAGCCTCTTCAGGGAGAGTCAGGGGTAGCTCTCATACTATTCAATGTGAAAAACCAGTCAGTGGGAAGATGGGTCATATTTTGACTTGGTTTCTGTGCTAACAGGCTTCAGAATTGTCTCAAGCTCATCCATACTCTGGAATGGTGTTATTAATGCAGTGGCCTGCACCTTGAGTTTGAAAGCTGTGGGACATTCTTCAGGAGTTCTAGCTGAGACCTACCTGCTCCTCCTTTTCCTGAAGCTAGGGCCCTATAATTCTAAGTCAATAAAGGGACCAAAGGAAGTTCTTAGGAATTCTGATCCAATTCAGGTCCCCATTGCTTAGGTTTGCCTCTTCACTGGCCAGTCTCCCCCTATATTCTAAGGAGTAGACTACACTTGTGTAATGCTTATATGGGCCATGTTGTTAACTCATTTAATCCTCAATACAACTCCAAAAGGCAGTTACTTTTGTTATTTCTGTTTATAAAAGAGGAAATTGAAGCACAGGAATGTCACGTAGCTTGTCCAAGGTGAGGATTCAAGCTCTGGAAGTCTTGCTCCTTAGCCCACACATTTGGAGATTATGTCATATTGCCGGGGTTATGTCTTGCTTCGGGCTTGTGACTGACTTTTCAGAGATTAGCCCAGTCACTAAAACATGACAAACACTGTAAATATTTGGTGGATAAATACATGAATGAATGATGCTCTTATAATTCTCTCAGTCCCTGTGCTATCATCAAATTTTTCTTCCAACTTTTATTAACCCTGGGGTTTGACATTTTTACTTCCTTATTTTACTAGATATATCTCTGTCTTTATATGTGTCATCTCCCAACAAGAATGTAAAAGATACTTTCCTGAAGAGAAGAACCATGTTTTATACCTGTTATATAACCTCCATATGAATAGCTGAATAATCAGTTTATGACACACAAAACCCCTAAAATAACTTTCTAAATGGATTGAAAACTTGGATTGTTGAGACACATAAGATTCACTCCCTTTCCCAATTCTTTCCTTCTCTTTGCTCCCTCCTCAAAAATGTTATTTGGTTGAATGGTTTAAAGATGACCAACTACTTAAGGTTAAAACAGGTGAATAAGATCATTCTAAAGAAGCAGAAAGACATTCAGACTCTTAAGTTGAATAGATCAGAGTATTGGGGCAATGATTCTAGCTCTAAGATTTCAGGTCATGAAAGGAAATATGTTGGATTACGTTATCTCAGTCTTAAAAAGTAGCGGTTAGATCCCTCTCTAAAGATAAAATTGCTCTCGGAACTAGATTCAAGTAGGATTTGAATATGTAGACCTTATGTAATAGATATAGGAAACAATTTTGCCAACCAAGAGACACCAAAATGCCCTCTTAAATAGGTCATAAAAGTGGTGAGAAGGGTCCCATTTTTGTGATGAGGTGTTTCAAATTCATTTGCCTTCATGAAACAGAGACCACATCATATTCTGGGTATGAATAATAATGGCAGTAATGTTTCTCTTTCCTTTGAACCACTCACCTCTTCACTGACCTAACATGTTTTACATATGGGGAAGAGTAAGACTGTTATATCTTTGGGTAGAAAAATATGCAACAACCCATTTCCTAAAAAGACTGTAATTACATTTGAGAAATGCTGGTAATTAATAGCCTGAATGGGTAAGTCTAAGGTTTATGAAAAACCAAAAGACATATCTAATCTTTCTTAAGCTCCAGGACACATATATAATTTGAATATTATGTCTACAATGAGAGTGTGTTTTCTTCCTTTTCAATGAAGACAGTAATTAGGATGATAATAGAAATAATACTCAGGTTTATAAAGCCCTTGGCTAAGGTTTACCAAAGTGGTTTCTAGCTCTGCAGTAGGCATGTCAGACTGATGTCAGCTTTAGAAGTCATTGAGTTTTTCACACCTTTTTCCCTCTGGGCTTCCTCTTTCTCTAATAAAATTACTTTAATCCCATCCACATTCCAGCTCTGAATACCAGCACTTAAAATGAACTGTCTATATACAACTTGAAAAAAAAAAGTAGTTTAAATAAAAACAAAGAGTTGTTTGCTTTTCTTTCCCACCTGGCTTCATCTGTCACATACATGTACTAGCTCCTGACATGAAGCTCTGATATTGATCTGGAGCCTTATTGATCTCTAACTTAATATAAGAACGGTGTCAACCACTGACTTAGTTCCAGAGGCACTCACTCAGTCTTCTTCTGTTCACTTACAAAATGAAAAGAATGTCTTAACTAGAGTAACTATTAAAGGGTTCCAGTATGCCCTGTGCCAAGCTGAACTTTGGAATCTGATGAAATGATTTTTTAAGCAAGCTTCTGGTTTTATTATATTAATTTGAGATTGGATTTCCTCCAGTGGTTCAAACAAAATGAAAGCATGATCTTAAAGTTTTTAATATATTCTGTTTCCTCCCTTGTTAATTTGTATCAGAATTAACTCCTTCCAAGATCATCCCAAAGTACCCCATATTAAAGGGCACTCTACTTTCCTGTGATATCCACTGAGTAGGAATAAGTAAGGGACCATAATTGCTTAACCCTGTGTGGTTCCACACAGAAACGTCATGTCAATTTCTCTTCTCATTACTTCTCATTTTTCTGGATATCAATAGCTGGGGAACAAACCACCCTAAAATTTATTAGCTTAAAACAATATAAATTATTTATTTTGCTCATACAAATCCACAATTTGGGCAGGACTTAGCAGGAAAGGTTTGTCTCTGTTCCATGCAGTGTCAGCTGGGGTGGCTCAGTGGCCTGGGAATCCACTTCTAGGCTGTCTCACTAACATGGCTGGTGCTGGATGTTACCTGGGAACTCAGCTGGCTCTGTAGTCTGGGTTCATTGATTCCTTGGATCCAAGATGCCAGAACTAGGAACTGCCACTCTTTTCCAGTCTAGTATGACACCACTTATGCCATATTTGGTTTGCCAGAGAAGTCACAAATTCTGCCCAAATTTAAGGGGAGGGGACATTGATTGGGAGGAGTGTCCAAGAATTAGGCCATCTTTATACTACCACACTCTTTAATTGACATTCAATAACCCAAGCCCGAAACCTGGGGATCACCTTTGACCCTTTCTTCTCTCTTATCCTTCTCTCTATGCCTCACCCTAGAAATACATATGATATTTATTGTATATAGTTTATATACTCATATATAATTTCCATCATATATATAAATATCCTTCTAATTGGCCCTAGAATCTTTCCACTTCTTCTGAATGCTATCACCATTTCTCTGGTACACACATCATCCCTCATCTGCCTCCTAACTGGTCTCTCTGCCTCCAGCTTTGCCCCTTTTAATCCAGTCATGGTGATTTTGTTTATAATCACAAATAGTATCACTCCTCTGATTAAAATTTCTCACATATCCTCCACTGCTATAAGGGTAAAATGCAAACTTGTTTGCATGGCTCACAAGGCCCTGCGTGATCTGGGCCCTGCCTCCTTCGCCAGCTACACCTCTTTATCTCGTGCTAAACCTTTGGCACTCAGGCTTCAGCTTTATCAAAATCTTGATATACTCCGAACACTTCTGCTTCCTCTTCCCTCTGAGACCTTGTGCAGGCTGTTCTCTTTCTTTGAAATGCTCTTCCCTGTCCCCTTTCTGTCTCACCATTCTCCATTCCCTTTGCAGGGATAATTCAGTCTTGTTCTTCAGATTTCAAGTTAGCTTTTAATTACTCACTTCCTCTGGGCAGTATTTTGTGACACTCCATTCATTTATTCATTCACAAAATATTGATTGAATACCCACAGTGTGCCAGGCACTGTTCTAGGCCTTGGGAATACTACAGTAAGCAAAATAAATGAAAGAACCTTCTGCCATGGCATTTACCCTTCTCTTGGAAAAGTCAGACAATAAACAAAAAAAACAGGTAAATTAGGCCAAATGTGGTGGCTCATACCTGTAATCCTAGCACTCTGGGAGGCTGAGGTGGAAGGATCCCTTGAGCACAGGAGTTCAAAACCAGCCTGAGTAAGAGTAAGACCTCCATCTATAAAAAACAGAAAAATTAGCTGGGTGTGGTGGTGCGTGCCTATAGTCCCAGCTACTTGGGAGGCCAAAGCAGGAGGATCACTTGAGCCTAGGAGTTGGAGGTTGCAGTGAGCTATAATGATGCCACGGCACTCTAGTCAGGTGACAAAGTGAGACTCTGTCTCTAAATAAATAAATTCAGGAAAAAAAGTGGGTAAATTATATAGTATGTTAGATAGTGATGAGAGCTAAGCAGAAATAAATGAATCAGGATGGGCAACATAAAATGTTAGAGGGTGGTGATGGTGCAGTTTTGGCAAAGCCCAGGGAAGGCCTCACTGGGAAGGTGTCATTTGAGTTAATGCTTGAATGAAGTGTGGGGACTGGCTGTGAGAGACCCTGGGAGAAGCATATTCTGGACAGAGGAAAAAGCAAGTGCAAAGGCCCTGAGATAGGTGTGGGCTGCTGTGTTTATGGAATGCAAGGGCCAGAGCAGCTGGAGTGATTAAGAAAGAGAGTAGAAGGTGAGAAGATGAGGTCAGGGAGGAGATGGAGACCCAGCTCATAGAAAGTCTTGTAGGTTACTATAAGGACTTTGGCTTTTGTAGTAAGTATGGTATGAGACATTGGGAAGATTTGAGAAGAGGAGTGACATCCTTTGATTTATGGTTTAAAGGATCCCCTTCCTACCCCAAATCCTCCCACATTATCCCCTGCTCCCATCATGCAATTATTTCACCTGTATTATAACTTGTTTCTGTCTCCTGCCATTGTCTAGGCTCTGTGAGGAGAGGGACTTTGTCCAATTTGTTAATATTTCATTCATACCATTCAACTCAGTGTGCAGGAATCATAGGTTCTCAATTTAAGCATCTCTTTGATTACAGAAATAATGAGTAAATGAAAGCCAGCCCCTGAGCTATCTTTTAACTTTTTAATTTATTACTACAACTTCTTTAGATTGGTAGTAGTAATAAATTAAATTTGTGGTTCTCTAGCTACACAACTAAAGAACATTATAGTGAGTAATTTAGTCAGGAAATAAATGCCTGTACTAGGAAGTAAATAGAATGGAATACATTAGATAGAAAAATATGCTAATACCTGTACTGATGATATGGTTAGCATTTCTTGAATAACAGCAGGAACAATTGTTCACTGACAAAAATGATATTATTCGTGTTTCATTTAATGGGTAACATAAGAGAAGGGTATGCTGGCTATTATATTGAGAATCATCATTTGACTTGTCTCATGAAGTCAACAAATATTTAAATTAGAAAAAAAAATAAAAAATAAATCCTGTATTCAGTTCTTTTGTTTAAACTGTAAAGAAAAATGAGTCCTAAAAAACTGGGTCTTACCAAAAATTGCATATAGGAAGAACCAAGAGGAAAACCAGGTCTCTGAGCCTGGAACCAGTCAAATGATTATGTTTTATTATATAAATCAAAAGGTTAATGACAATCTCTGCACTACTTTGGGATTAGTGGGTAGTCTCTTTACCTGTAAGCCCCTGCCTTTATTTGTTGGTTCCTTCTCAGTCTAGACATGCTGTGCTATAGTCAGTCCTGAAGCCTGAGTACATGTGATGGCTTCATGTTGTCAGCTGTGCTTCCTCATCCTCTGCTCTGCAGACTGATAAAGGATGATCAGGATCCAGCCTTACCACCATGGGCTGAGCCTGCCACCAGCATCTTCTCTTCTCCTACTGCTCCAAGCTGCTGAGGGACAGGGAATGGAGGTGCTGAGTTTTGAGGCTTACAGGGGTTGTCTGCACTGCATCCAGCTTACCAGGCCCGGAGGAAAGCTGGCATGCTGCTTCAGCTCCAGAAAGGAAAGGAGAGTGCCAGCCAGAGATATACACTTCTCTAAATCTCCAGTTGGTTCCAGAGCTGTCATTTGTTTATGGAAATTTTACCATCTTGACATGACTGACCCAGATAGCAAGAGCTAGTGATGTCCCGCTACTATAACTATATGGCAAGAGGGACATGCAACTAAATTAAATAAAATTAATTTCAAGCACACATCCTTATTTGGAGAAGCATTTGCACAATTATATAGTGTCAGCATGAGTCACTTGTCCTAAACAGTTTTATTGTTGTGACTCTGATTTGGAAGTCACCATGTTTGCATGATAAACTTGAACTATGTTTTGCCCTCAAGTCTTAAAGAACTGTAATTTAAAATATCTATAACAAAACAATCTATGAGTAAGTGAGATCTTTCCAAATTAGATGCCTCTTTCAATAGCATAATGAGTAATTCTTTCCAATATGATAACACTGAGGGGCTCTGAGAGTCTCTTTATTAAATAATAATCCTTCCTCATATAGCATTTTTCATGAATTTTAGGAGAAAAGCTATTTATCTACTTGTGAACAAAGGACATTACTTCTTTGCTTTCTATATCATTACTGCTGCATGCACTTGCATGTGTAAACTGTGGTGGCTTTACATCATTTTGTACTATGGATATTTTCCAAATACAGCAGTATAAATAACAATTTCTATAGAATTTTATGAGTTATGAGTAAGGCTAAAATCAGAGAATACCCTTTTCCATCTCATGCTGTTATGTTCCTCGCCTTAGTTTGTTTATGCAGTAACTATTCAGTGTCAACTATAGGCCAAGGACTGTTGTAGTCATTGAGGATACATCAGTGAATAAGACAGGAAAACATCCCTGCCCTCAAGAAGCTTATATTTTGGCAAGAGGTGGGTGTGGGTGATGTATACAATAAACAATTACCAATGGTATTTAAAAAATTTAGATTATATAGCATGCTTGAAACTAAAGCTATAAATAGAGAAAAAAGTAGAGCAGATGAAGGAGGAAGTGAGTAGATTTCAGTATTCGATAAGCAATAGAAGGGTTAGAAAAGGCCTTACTGAAAAGGACAGATTTTAGCCATGACTTGAAGGAGATAAAAGAGTGAACCAGGCAGATAATCTGGGGAAAGGTCCATTTGGACATAGAGATCAGCTAAAGCAAGGACCCTAAGAAGTAATCTGAAATGGCCAAGAAAGTCCTTAGATCATAGATAAATGCAAATGGCAGAGGGAAGATGAGTTCAGCCAGAAAAGGTAGCTGTTTAGGGTCAAAGAAAGGGCTGTGGGCAGATTGTGGAGGGCCTTGTAGGCTGTTGTAAAATATCTGGGTTTAATTTGGAGTGAGTTGAGAAACCATTGCAATTATTTGAGGAAAGGAGTGGTATGATTCAATTTAAGTTTCTAAAAGATTAATCTGGCTAATCTTTTAGCCAGAACCATATGCTTGGGGAGGATGACATGGCATAGCAAGGAATGAAACAGGAGGCTACTACAATAATCCAGAAGAGAGATGTGCTTGGCTCAATCAAGGTGGCAAGTAGTAGTAGAAGTGATAAAAGGAGCTCAGAAGTTCAGACTTTGTATATATTGTAAAGATAGAGCCAATGGAGAGATGTTGAGAATGACACCAAGGGTTTTGGCCTGAGCAACTGGAAGGATGGAATTGCTTCCTGCTGATATGGAAATGGCCCTAGGAGAAGCAGGTTTGGGGGAGGAGGATCAGAAATTCAAGTCAAGTTTGAGAAGACCAGTAGACATCCAGCTGGAAGATGTATAAGTCAAGAGAGAGGTCTGGGCAAGAGATAGAACTTGAGAGTTGTTGGCCAGTAGGTGGTATTTAAAGTCATGAGGATAGATAGGAACATCAAGGCAGTGAGTGCAGGTAAAAAAGAGGGTGGAGGTCTGAACCCTTGGCCATTCCACCATTAAAAGAGGTCAGGGAGATGTGCAGGAGCCAGATTAAGAGGCTAAGAAAAAATGAACAGTGATATAGGAGGAAAACCAAAAGAAGAGGCTATCTTGATGAAGAAAGTACTTTGAGGAGGAAGAGATTATGGTGTCAAACTCTGCTGAAAGGTAAAGTAAGCTGAGGACTGAGAATGACCACCAGATTTAGCAACATGGAGGTCATGGGTGGATTGGTGGTGGCAGTTTGAATGGTGTGATGGGGATAAAATCCTGACTAGAAAGACAGGGATTTTCTCTTGTTTTTTTTCCCCTACCTCTGTCCTTTCCTTTCTTCTCTTCCTTCCCTCCTACCTTCTTTCCTTTCTCTGTCATTGAAGTGGGCTAAAACTCCATACTCAGATAATTTTAATGAATCCTTTTGGGAACTTCTTTTTAAACTCTTGGAAGATTTTCACTTATTTGATCTGACCTTAACATTCCAAAACTGTCATGAATTGTAATTATCTTCAAGTTTCACTTGTGAATAAAACAGCCGAGAGAACAGATAAGCATTTTAGAAAATCATTAACTTATTTTTGGCCATTAAATTATATTTTCTTACCCTGAATATGGAGAAAAAGCATTAGTAATTTGTTTTATTACATCTTGGTAATTTCAAGTAAGTCACATATTCTTCTCAAAGTACACCCAGGCTTTCCCTTCTCTGTTATATTTGCATGGGTTCCCTAGCAAGATGATAAACTCTTTGAAGATAACAAGCAGACCTTCTATTTTTTATAATGTCATTTGTACTCAGCTATGTTGTGCACATAGTAGGTATGCAGTAGATATTTGTAGGTTTAATTTTATACTTTCAACTCTGCCTGATCCTGCCCTTTTATATACAAGCCCCATTCAGTAATGGGAAGATAATAATAGAAAACAATTAGAAAGAACGGTGCTAATACTGTTAGAACTTGTAGCCTTCGAAGACTTCATGATCTCCTTAGGGAGAGAATACAAACATATCTGAGAAATTCAGTAGCAAAGAAAGAACAGTATAAGGCAATAATAAAAGATGGGTTCATGATCAGTGACCAAATTAAATCTGTAGATAATAGGGTTTCAACGGTCCTATGCTGGTTGTAGGAAGACATACTAAGGAAGTTATTCTTAACAATATTTTCCTGCTCTTCCTTTCCTTTCACCATTAATAAAATGAATGCATGACTATAGAAAACTCTGTTAATATTATATTATGAGAACTTTTTTCTTGCTTATATAATTATTTTAAACATCATTTCCAATAGATGCAAAGTATTCTATCACATGACTATGCCACAATCTATTTAACTACTCCCCTGCTTTGAATGTTTAGATTATTGTTCTCTCTTTTCCATTACATACCAAACTAAGATGAGCAGCTTTTATGGCCATGCCTTTGTGTGCATTCAATAGCTATTTCCTTATATTAAATTTCTAAACGTGGAGTTATAATGTAAAAGACACTGAGAACTTTTTTAAATTGTCATAAAAACATAAAATTTAGCATCTTAACCATTGTTGATTGAAGATCAGTAGTAGTAAGTACCTTCACATCGTTGGGTAACAGATCTCTAGAACTTTTTTGATATAAAACTGAAATTCTATGTACATTGAACAACAACTTCTCATTTCCTTCCCCTCAGCTCCTGGTAACTGCAATTCTACTTTCTGTTTCTATGAGTTTGATTACTTTAGGTACCTCATATGAGTGGAATTATACAATATTTATCTTTTGGTGACTGGCTTATTTCTTAGCATAATGTCCCCAAGCTTCATCCATATTAGAACATATAACAAGATTTCCTTCTTTTTAAAGGCTGAATAATATTCATTGTATGTATATACCACATATTGTGTATCTATTCATCTGTTGATGAACATTTGGGATGCTTCCACCTCTTGGCTATTGTGAATAATGCTGAAATGAATGTAGGCATGCAAATATCTCTTTAAGTTCCTGCTTTCAATTCTTTTGGTTATAAACTCACAAGTGGAATTGCTGGAACATAATGGTACTTTTGTTTAATTTTTTTGAGGAAACGTAGCTCTGTTTTGGATAGTGGCTATGCTATTTTACATTTCCACTAATAATGCACAAGGATTCTAATTTCTTCATTTTTCACCAAAACTTGTTACTTTCTTTTCTTTTTTTTTTTTGGTACTAGCCATCCTAACAAGTATGATATATATAGGGCTTTTAAAAACTCTTGTTTTTTCAGAATATTTGCATAATCTCATTGGCCTTTAATATTATATATTTTGTCTTTGCTTATTTGAGAGGTAAGAAATAATTTGTATTTATTTGACTGTTAATAAGATTTAATATTTTTTGTACATAGCTACTGGCCAATTCTATTTTTTCTTTAGTGAGTTATAAGTTCATAATCTATACATATTTTTCTATTGGGTTTTCTATACCCTTCTTATTGATTTATAAGACCTATTAACATATAAAATACATTATTGTTTTATCTCATATTTCTTACAAATATTCTCAGGGTTCATACACATTTTAATTTTGCTTATTGTAACTCACAGAGTCAAACCTATGAATATTTATTTTAATTCACGTTTACCCCTACTTTTATATGAAGAAAATCTATTCTCATGTAATAGTCAATTAAATATTCATTTGTTTTTTTCTAGTGTTAATATTTTCATCAAATTCTAGTGTATCAGGAATTTAGTAGTATTGAATTTAATATTATTTTTTCCCAAACATTTTTATTTAATAAATATTGTAATCTATTTCAAATAGCAAATAACATAGCAAAACATAAACTCCTTGCCAAGGATTAATTCATTTTAACATTTTCCCACGTTAATTTCAGATCTCACATTTGTGATATTTGCTGATTAAGTTTGTGCCCATGCCCATTTAGAAACACATCCCCCTCCCTCTCCATAGGCATCTACTATCAAAAATTGGTGTGCAATTTTTGCTTTTACTATATATAGTAGTGTAGTAATAGACATAATACAGCATTGGGGGGAACATATAAAGTCATATACATAATATTCAGTTATATCTCTCTGATCCTTGTTTATTTCCCACAATTTGTTCTTGAAATGTATCCATGCTAAGAGATAAAAATCTATATCATCCTTTCTAACCACTGAACAGTATTATGACATATGAATATACGGTAATGCGTTTATCCATTCTCCTATTGATTGGCATATGTAAATTGTTTCCAGTTTTTTTCTTTCTATTGTAAAGAACCCTTGCTAGGAGAAACCTCATACATATCTTCTTGTACACGTGTGAGGTTTCTCTAGTTGGGTCTACACGTAAATGTGGAATTCCTGGATTATATATAATTCATATTTTCATTTTTCTTGAAACTATCAAATGGCTCTCCAAAGGGACTTTGAGAAAATTAACTAATGTCTCTAGGCCTCAGTTACTTTGTCTAGATAATTAATGTGGAAATGATAACTTCTTTCCCAGGTTTTTCGGAAAACAACCTAATGGGAGGTGTTTGTTGCTACACAGCAAGGCAATAATTCAGGCCCTATAACTCAGTAAGGCTAATTGTAGGAATACAGACTAAAGAAAAACCTAAACAATAACAGAAAGAGACTTTACTAGTGATTTTCTGTAGTTGTTTCCCAGCACACAGTCCTTTAGACTTTTCCCTCTTCTAGCTTTGTGCTTCAAACAGTTCTCATGCAGAATATTCTCAAATCTGGTTCCAACTCCTACCACTTTCCTGAACTCTGGCTGGTTACTCTTCAATGCTAACTGGAGAGCCCCTTTAAATTACCATGTCTAAAACCAGACTCCTCTCTTTCCCAATCCACTTTCAACTCCAAGTCTCATTTTCTGCTAATAGACTCTTTAAACTCTTAAATTCACAAGTTTGTTAAACTTCTTGATTTTATTTAAACTCTTTCCATCCTCCACCATCATGTGGGGATGGGGAGAAAAGGAAGGCTTATTCTCTGCCTCACAAAATTTTCATCCAAATAACATTCAGTAAAAGTAAACATCCATATAGCAATGGTGGGGGAAAGGAGAATGTAAGGGGAGATTGCCTTTGTGGATCAGGGACAAAGGGGATAACAGGTATGGGACTGATGCACTCTGATTTCTGGATAGTGTTTCATTCTGGGGAAGGGGAAACGGGAGAAAGGTGGGGAGGTAGCAGCTTTACCAGAATCTTTGATGTCTTATTAATTAGTGTTTTTAAAAAAATAAATCTGAAGAAAATAAAAATTACCATCTGTTAAATGTGGGTAGTGATTACCTTACTACTTTAGGTTAGGTTCCGTTCTATTTGAAATATTTTATAATTAAAAAAAAATTAGACGAGGGTCAGAAAATATAAGTTTGGAAGATAAAGGAGGAGAGTTTTAGAATATTTTAAATATTAGCTAAATTCCAAATAAATTTAAGCTTGGAGCTCACTATTTACCTTATAGCTTTCTCCTTAGCATAAATAATTAGAAGTGAGTTAAGTCAATTAGACCAGTAACATTTGGAAATAAAATATTTGCTATTAATTTTTTAAGGGGGCATTTATTGTTTTGAATTATTTGTCTTAAGTTAGTCATAGCATTGCTTTGTAAAAAAAATAAATGTTAGAACTCCTTTTTCCCAAAATTCTTCAAGTGCTATGCTTAGAGGCATAGTTAGAGTTCTGAAAGGTAACTGGAGTTCTCCCTGTTTGTCTATGTGTTTGCACCATTTCATGAATTCAGACCTTTCTCTTCAATACTTTGCTTCTTAGCAACTTATTCTGATACTCTCATCACCTGAGGGACTGGAGGCTCAGAAGATTTGCCTTGTATGGATTCTGGTAGATGAGTTTCCACAGAAAAAGCGACATCAAGCATTGATCTGCTTGAATAAAGCAATTCTACCAGTTCTATGGCATTTGGTGCTTCCTGTAAATTGATGCAAACTTCATTTAAGAAAATGACAGATGGCATATGGCTGTAGGCAAAATGCCAGTCCACATGATAAATTCTACCATATTCTAGTCCAGGATAAACAATGTTTTTAATCACTTTGAAAAAAAGATGTTGCTTTAATTTGTCTGCAGTAATCAGGTAAATATAAACATACAGTTAGTTTCTTATTAGCTTAGAAAAATAAAAATAAAAGGTAGCAACCGCTAAACATTTGATTTAGTTTTATGTCCTGGGATGGGTGGCCTAACAAAATTTTATGGCCCTAAACTGATGTGGTGAGGTCTCCACTTGGACGTTGCAATAGATTGACTACAGATCCCCGAGTTTCTGCACTCTTCTTGAGTTGTTTAAAATATTACTTCAAGAATTCAAAGGCCTGGGGATGTAAAAACTGATTATGAGATTTTTCTTTGCTTGACAAGTAGGTGTGTGGTGAAGCAGACACTTTCTATGGACTGACTACAAACAGGTTTCAATCACAGGCTGGTGTTGTATTACATTTATTTTGAAGATGGGTGTATGGCAAAATTGAATTTTAAGGGGATAATTATGGTCTTATCAAATTCTGAGGTTCACTTCATGATTTATTTTTTAAGAAGTTAAAATATCTCCATCAATTAGTTTTTATAATGTGCTTTTCTGACAAATTTTACATGAGGAACTTGGTCCTGTAAATATATGTGTGTGTGTGTGTGTATTAATGATCCCCAAATAAAATTCAAATGTGTATGGAATAAAAAAAATAAAAATTATTTTTAAAATACTTATTTAGTAAATAGAACTAGATCTTAGTTTCAGCAATGAAATTTGTATAGTTAATTTTATTTAGTGATTCATATCAGGCTGCTTTTTTTCAAACAGAAATTGCCTCTGGCTAACTGAAATAGGATGTCCTGGAAGGTATTCTCTGATTGGGCAGAAGGGCAGGAGAGCCCAGTGGGAATTGGGTTCTATAATATTGTAGTCTGTTCAGGCTGCTATAACAGAATACCATGGACTGGAGGGCTTATGAATAACAGATTTATTTCTCATGGTTTTGGTGTCTGGGAAGTCCAAGAGCAAGGTGCCATATTTAGTGTCTGTCTGATAAGGACTCTTTTCCCCATAGACGGCTATCTTTTCATTATACCCCCACATGCTGAAAGTGGCAAACATCTCTCTTGGGCTTCTTTCTCATTCATGAGAGGTCTGCCTGCATGACCTAGTCACCTCCCAGAGACCCTACCTCCTAATGCTGTCACCTTGGGGGTTAGGATTTTAAAATATGAATTTGTGTGTGTGGGGGGGTGCACACATATTCAGTTCATAGCACATAACAAGGCAGTAAGACACAGCCAATATCTCACCATAGCCATAGACTGGTTAGGGCACTTGCTACTGGCCCCAACTCCACTGGGCACTTTTTGCTGTGTTGAGATTTTCATACTGCCAAAGGTAATGCCTCAGCTGTCCTCACATCTTTGCGTAATTCTCCAGAGCTTCAAGGTTCAAAGTGGGAACCTTTGGCTGAGTTTAGGCCAAGTGCCAGTTCTCTGGTTGCCTCATACATTGGCTTAGTAATGAGAGGTGAGGCCCTCATGGTGAAGGATTCCTCTCAATAGGAAATAGTTCCATTGTTGGACATCCAAAGAACAAACACCAGGTAAGAACCAACAGAGATGCATGACAATGAAAATTTTTTATGAAATCATGACTTTTTCCTAGTTTTTTTCCTCTTTGTTTTGGATGACCAAGAACATATAAAGTCAACAATATTGCTAATATCCCTAAATCTGAGCCGTTGGTTACAGGTCTAACCTTTTATCCCAGGGTTTTTCTACAAGAAAGGCACAATTGCTGTTCCTGAGCTGCACATCATCCTCCTTTCCTTGCATGCACTTCTGATATTTTGGAGTTTATGAGAAGATAGGCATTTGCCTTATGTCTTAACCCATATTTTGAAGTCAGCACTATTTCCCCCTGCTTATTTTGCAGTGCTTTTTCAATGAGTAAATATTTATTGAAGATTTATGCATTAGTTTTCTCGTGCTGCCATGACAAAGTACCATAGACTGAGTGGTTTAAACAGCAGGACTTTATTGTCTCACAATTCTGAAGGCTAAAAATCTGAGTTCAAACTATTGGGTTTATTTTTTCTGAGGGTTGTGAGGAAGAATGTGTTCGATACGTCTCCTTTACCTTCTGGTGGGTTTCTGGCAATCTTTGGCATTCCTTGGTTTATAGAAGCATCACCCTGATCACTGCCTTCATTTTCACATTGTGTTCTCCTTGTATGTGCATCTCTACCCAAATCTCCCTTTTTCATAAGGGCACCAGTCATATTGGATTAGGGCCTACCCTAATGACCTCCTTTAACTTGATTACTTTTGTAAAGATCTTATCTCCCAACAAAGTCACATTCAGAGGTACTAGGGATTAGAGTTTCTACATATCTTTTTAAGGGGGACACAACTCTACCCATAACTTTTTAAAAGGCTGCCCCTTCATTGTGAGTTATCTGAAATATTGAGCCCTTTTTGGAAGAAATAACTGCAACAACAAAAACAAAAAAACAGACTTTAAAACTAAGGACTATCTAACTGGGCAGACTTGGTTGACCACTGAGTATTACACACACAACTAAATTTCAGGGCTAAAATTGACAAAATGTTTTTTTTGAAAAACTTACGGAATTACTAAGCATCTCTTATCAGATTAAAGAGATTCTCTTCTATTCCTAAAAATATTCCTTGTTGAATATTTTTATCATGAAAGGCTTCTGAATTTTGTCAAATACTTTTTCTGCATCAGTTGAAATGAGCATGTGCTTTTTGTCCTTTATTAATAAGGTATATTATACTGATTACTTTTCAAAATTTGAACCAACTTTGAATTCCTGGAATAGGTCCCACTTGGTGATAATCGTAATTGTTTTTAAAGCTGCTTGATTTGGTTTGTTAGGAAATCATTGAGGATTTCTGCCCCTATACTCATATGGGATATTGATCTGTAGTTTTCTTCTTTTTGTCTAGTTTTAGTATCAGGACAATATTGGCTTCATAGAATGATCTGGGGAGTGTTCCTTCTTATTCTTTAGTGAAAGAGTTTGTGAAAGATTGGTGGTATTTCTTCAAGTGTATAGTAGAATTCTCCAGTAGAAGCCATCTAGGGCTGGGCTTTTCTTTGTGGGAAGTAATTTGATTGCTAATGCAATCTCTTTACCTGTTATAGTTCTATTCATATTTTCTGTTTCTTTTTCGGTCAGTTAAGTAATTTGTGTCTTTATAGGGATTTTTAAAATTTCACCTTGATTATCTAATTTATTGGTATACGATCATTTATAGTATTCTTGTAAGATCCTTTTTGTTTCTGTAAGGTCAGTAGGAATGTCCCCTCTTTCATTCTGATTTTAGTAATTTGATTTAGTAAATTTTAGAATGTCCCCTCTTTTTTTTCTTTGCCAGGCTATCTAAAGGTTTGTCAGTTTTGTAGATCTTTTCAAGTGAACCGCTTTTGGTTGTGTTGACTTTCTCTCTTGTTGTTCTAGTCTCTATTTCATTTATTTCTGCTTAAATTTTTATGATTTCATTTATTGTTCTTGCTTTGGATTTAATTGCACTTCTTTTTCTAGTTTCTTTCAGATTTTCCTTCTAGATGTACTCTGAAGTACTAGGAAATTTAGGCCAATTCTAATTTCCTTCAGTAAAGCATTAACTATTGTGAAATACTAATGCAATAACCATAAGACCAGTTTAATAGAGACTCTTTATTCAAATGAGTAATTTAGATCTTCTGTAAGAAATAATTTTAATGCATTTATTGACATCACCAAAAGGACATCTTTAAAAACAGTGCATTTAGATTCCAAATATATGTATCATATTTTGAATTTCCTTCCATGGGCTCTGATGGAAGATAGACATTTATATAAAAATGTTTTAATTTTGCTTTTAGTATATGTGTTAAGTGCTATTACAGATTAAAAATACTTAAAATAGTACTCAGTATTAGATAGATTGTTTGAAGCTTTTAAAAATATATCCTTTACAAATTAAAAGCCATAAATGGAACACCTGTGATCTTTTAATTCAAAGCAGTTATTTCCATTTTCCAATAAATTGGTAAATGGAAACTTTATGACACTCTTAGTCTTTCTGCTAAATATCCTAGGCTCTTTCCAAGAAAACAGAATTAAAAACAAACCTACCCAATAATATTTTAAAATCAGACACTATTCTAAATCATTGATGCTAAGGCAACAATAACTACATAAATTCAATGTAAAACCCTTGAAAAAGACTTAGAATATATTCTGTTTATGGTCTATCATTTGTAATTTCATGAAGTTTTTGTTTTCAAATATGCTATAGTACAAGTATTAGAAATGATCTAAATGGATGCATTTGTGTCACAAGGATTGACAGATTACAATATGTGGTATATTTAACCTTTGCATTTTAAAAACAATTATTAAAATACCCCAGAAATCAATATCATAATTATTTTAGAAGACTTAAATACATCAAAACCAAAATCAGAGTCCACATCTAATTGCCTGGGGTAGTTTCTATAGCCTCGTTTGCCCTGAGACATAGGAACAAGTATCTTGAAAAATTAAGGACCTTTAGGGCTACAGGATTGCATGTCTATCATTGTTGGTTTCCTTTTGCTTCATTGGACTGTGGCCAAAGGTAGAGAAGGGTCTCTTAGATAGTCTTACTTGGAAATGTAATCTTAAGGTATATATATGTCAAAACTTTCACACAAAATTGGTATAAAATTTATACAATGAAACTCATTCTAAACAGTCAGTGGTAGATGTGTTCCTGAAAAGATGATTTTTGAAACCAACTGCAATAAATGGAATAACTAACATTTACATGTTCTAAAAACTTCTAAATTAATGGAAATATACAAGGGCCTTTTATGAAAAGAATTATGCTTTTGTAAAAGCAAAACACCTCTAATTTAATCATTTCAGGAATAGAATTTTTTAAAATCAAATTTTCCCAAAGCAGCTATAACTGTACTTATTTGTTTGTTTTACTTTTTGAAATGCATGATTAAGAGTTAAGTTTCTAAGTAGATAGGAGCCCCCCTTTACCCTTCATTTATTCTAAGTTATGTCTCTAAGCCAAAGGTGGCAGGCAGGAGGCAGATAATAGGTCAGCCACTTTGTTCCTTGCCTTGCTGGTGCAAAAAGGAGAACATTTCAAAGTGAAACAAGAGTTGGCCTCAGAGAAACCGTGTTCTATGTTCTTTTTATAATAAATAGTCTTCCTGTGGCATTTTTTTCAGAAAACTAGCATTTACCCTCCTCATAGTACAAGAGTGAAAAAGTGACCTTTTTCAGAGAGCTCAAAGTCAAATTAGTTCTATAAGTCAGTCTTGGGGAAGTGAGTCAGTTTGTGGTCAGACTGGCCAAAGACCCAATGTCCAAGAAAGAGGAGAGGCAGGGTGGTCAGGACATGCTGGGAAAGTTTGAAAACCTAGGGACCTTGTCGCCCTGAGGCCACAGTAGCAACTCTAAGGGGAATATGTGCTCTAAAACCTGTCTAAAAGCAAAGTTAAATCTTGAAAGCGAAAGCTGGGAAAGACTCAAGGAATACCATGAGCTCCACAGGAGGGAAACAGATCACAGTACATAAATGGAAGTTCAAAGGCTGATGAGGAGAAAGAGATATGAAAGGTAAATGCAGCGGGTGCCGGGTGCCGTGTAGGAAATAACAAAGAAGTAATACAACAAGGAAAGATTAGAGGTCACTTTTTGCTCTTCTATCAGCAAAACCCATACAGTAAAAGAAGTGGGCTGTGAGTAAGGGAGAGGACATCTGAAGGTTTCCTACATGGTTTATTTGAAGAAGACAGAAACAGACAACAGATGAACATATCAAAGACCAGGAACAAAGCTGATGTGACAGAGTTAACGTTGGCTGCAGAATTCTTATCAACTCCTAACGAGAATAGACTGATGATAACACAGAATTATGCCTGAAATTAATTTAAGTACATACTTGAATTTGTTTATAGCCTACCAGTAATATTATAATATTTGGTTATTGTTTATAAATTTCATTTTTTAAAAAATCTTATTGAGATAATATTAGGAGTAAAAATTGCTGAACCTGGGAGCACTTAGACTATTATATATTAGGGTATTGATAGACACTGTGACAAAGAACTACCACATTTCAGCAGCTGGACACAGTAGAGGTTTATGTACAGTCCAGTGTGGGTGGGTGTCCCTGGTCAGCAGGAGTTAGGCAGTTCTGCTACACACAGTCATTTAGTAATAGAAGCTGCTAGAGACTTTCCCACCATTAGTGTGTAGCTTCTGTGATTACTCTTGACACTGATATTTATCTGATCAAAGGGGTAAAAGCATGAAGGAATATGCATGATAGATTTTATGATTTTCTCTCACATTCTTTTATTCAGAATATAACCACAGGCCAACACTAAACTGAAAGGGAAACTAGAAAGTACAGTCCCACCGAGTGCCTAGAAACAAGGGAGAATAGGATTTTGGTAAATAACAAGAAGTTTCTGTCTGGTACAGATAAGTGCTGGACCTATATGAGGGACTGTGATACCATGTCTACACCTACTAAAGACCCTTAAACATACTGGGTTCTGCATAGACTCCTGAATGGGTTACAAAGTTGGTTCTTGGATATAGTCAGTATGTATTTTGTAGACCTAACAACACAATGAGATGCTGTTGGATAATCAAATTATGTTAAGGCATACAATTCTTCTAAATTTAATGTGTATTCTAATCTCTGTGGTTTATGTGATTCATTCATATAAAAATAGGAAGCATCAGTGTGCATCTGATCTTATAATTGGCACTATTCACTGATCTTATCTGTATAAAATAATTTTTTGACAGAACTAAAGATGTGACATTGCTTTGACAAATTGTGATGCTGTGCCTAATTAGAATATTATGTTCCAAATATAATTAAAATGTATGTGTGTTCACATTTATGTATACCTATACATGTATATGCTATATATATGTAAATTAGTGTATATACATGTCTGTGTACCAGTGTATACAAGTAAAAAATTTTCTGTGGAGGAGTTGAACTACAACAGTAGAGCTAGTCATAATTCGTTTGCTATATCATAGACTTTGGAATCATCTGTTTTCGAATTTTTTTGATGCCATGTAATATGTGGAGGACCCTTATGTAAATTACTCAATCTCTTTAAGTCTCAATTATTTTGTGTATACAATATGAATGACAATAGTTATTCATCAAACTGAGTTGTTATAAATAATGAGATTTATATATGTAAAGCACTTGACACAGGTCCTGGCACATAGTAAGTGCTCAGTGATACATATTATGCATATTGTATACATAGTAGGAAGCTTGGCATGACCTCTAGGGCCCTCATAACACACAAATAATTTAGATAGATACAAAAATAGATAGAAAATAGCTGGCTGATGGGATTTAATAGCTTCATTCATTCATTTCTTGAGTAAATACTGCTAGACCCTTAATATGTACAAAGGTCTCAGTGATGGTGAGCATAAAAATTACTAAGGCAGCTTCACTGTTATAAAGAGTTTGCCACCTGATTATGAGAACACTAACAGTCATAATACAAGGTGACATTTGCACAGGAGAAAAACCACAGAGTGTTATATGGTTTTAAAATCATTTCCTGAAATGGAGAGATTTAAAGAAAATGTTTTGGACATTTAAAACTCTCTGGATCTTAAACTAGCTCTTAAAACCAGAATTTCTTAAAATGGATAGAGATTACAGAGGTTTTCAATTCAGAAAGAATAGCATGAGCATGGAAATAGGGAAAAACACAGGATATTTTTAGGCAAAATTGAGAAATAGGAATACTATGAGGTCAAATTGGAAAGTCAAAGCATTGATGTCACACTGAAGAGTTGGACTTTATTCTATAAGCAAGGAGTGAGAAAAGAAAAGTGAGAAATAAAGGTGAGGAAGGACAAGAACTTTGAGCAGTAGAATGACATCTATAACCTTGAATATGTTACCTGAACTTTGTCACCATCCATGTTTCTCCTCTAGACAGCAAATGGACGGGACTAAGATTCCTTCCTGCCTTAATAGTCTAGAAGCCTCCTCTGAATATTACATCCTATAGGTCACTATTGTTCTGCGTCTGCTGGAACATCCCAGTCTTCTTTGTTGGACTGTCTCCAATGCTGTTTATCTAGGTTCTACCCAATTTTGTTGCCCTATCCTTCTGACTCTAAGTTTTGCTACTCTACTAGTCTAACTTTCATCTTCTGTGATGAAGACATGAGAAATATCTTATTCGTTCACAGGTGTGTCATCCCTGCCCAGACCACCAGCACCTGAACCACTCTATCAGCTATGTTTAGATTTTTGCCTGTGCCTCTTCCAGTCTTCACCCCACTTCCATGGTGTGGGCATAGGCAGCATTCATTCTGGCACTTCCTCCTTATTATTGCTTCTCTCCTAGTTTTCTGTTGTGTTTTTCTTTTCACCTGGTATTTCTACTGTTCTAAAAGAATGGGAGTGAAAATATCATCAAAGAGAAACAAATAAGAATTGCTGGGGGAAATGATGCCTTTATAAGAATAAAATGCTTATCAATACATGTAAAGTATAATGAGGAAGGAAATCTTTTTTTTTTTTTTTCGTTAGAGTTTCAAGGATAGTTATATCTGCATCTTGCTCAAGTCAACACTAGCAATCACCTGGTTTTTATATAGCTTTTCTTAATAACCTTTCTTTTGGTGAATAAGGTTTAGCAGTGATATCCGCCAGTCTACTAAGAAAATTAAAGTTTTTATTGGGAGTAAATAAATACCTAATATTCCAAAATGTCATTCAATAATGCTCTTTTGAAACTAACATCAGGGATTAGGTTCATTAAAAGAATGAGGTATTTCCATGTCTCCAAATATACTATATTATTTCTTTCATAAGTATTCTCAGGATATAAAATTGCTTCTTTGACTTGAAGTATTTTTGAAAGCTTTCAATCCCTCTTCTCTTGTCATGGGCTACAGTGTTTGTAATTAATGAACATTTTGGCGGTGTTGTGGAGAAGAAATAGATTGAGGTCCAGAATCTGCCGTTGGAAAATCCACAAAAGAGAGGCTGGCATATAAATACAGAATAGTATGTGATGTAGTAAGTGCTAGAATAGAGCTCAGTTTGTGGTCCAGGAGGAGTGATAGGTCTGCTGGAGATGTTTTGTGGGGATTTACTGAGAAGGCGATTCACAAACTAGGATTTGAAAGATAAATTAGAATTTGTTGGGTAAAAAAATGGAGAAACAATATGCCAGATATAAGGACAAAGAGATATAAGACAAAGAGGGAAGATAAAAGATGGTGCAAAATTACATATGGCTTGCGGATGGATGTGAGGTGATGGGCAGTGAGAGAAGAAATGCGAGAGATTGGCAGGGACCAGATGATAAAGGGCTTTGCATGTCCAACAAAAGAGTTGGACCTCGACTGTTGATCCCAGTGGTTTATTGTTTGTCTGTTTCTGTTTTTGCTTTTTATTCTTTATTTCGGGAGTACTTTCCTCTTCAGGCATTTGTTGAAAGAAAGCTCAAGGCCATCTCCCAAGAAAAAACATACACACATAATCACTGTTGCATACAAACACATCTATAAATTTGGAACCCAAGTTCAAACCACTGCTGAAGGTCACTGGAAATCATTTACAGTTATTGAATAGGAGAGTAAACATGATCAAAAGTATATCTTCACAGTGAACCCTGGAAGGAATGTGGAGAACATATTAGAAGAGACGATACTCGTATCAGGGAAAACAGGGATTTATCACAGTATTTCAGTCGAAAGATGAAGGTCTATACCAACGTGACAGCAAATATTTATTTTAAATTTGGTCCCTGCTTTGTATGTATCCGTCTGCTTGTTGAGGAGACAAATCTATAGGAATTAAGTGTGCATATGGTGGTGTCATTTACTGAAGTAATGATTTCAGATATAAGTGCAGCTTCATGAGAAAGGATGAGGAATTCAGAGGGCATGATGAGTTTGAAGTTCCTGTGGTTTATACCACTACAGGTATGGGTTGCAGGTCAAAAGAGATATCAGAGTTGAAGATACTTTTAAAAAAATATTCTAGTTCATTTCCTAGAAGTGGTAGATTTAATATGGTGAGGGGATGGGATCTCATCAGCAGAAGAGCATAAATTAAGACAAGTTAGAGTTGTCAGGCTGGAAGCTTGGCAGAGCTTTTTACATATATCAGGGATGTAAGCCTCTACTCTCTTGGTAACTATTGAGCTCAGTTGGAACCAGGTTTGTGCATGCTCGGGCCACCGAGAGAAAAGGATTTCTTTCTAACAGTGAGAGCCTGCCCAGGGCTTTGAATCTGGTTAATTGAGAGAATAAAGAAGATAGTACATATTAAGGAGCCATTTGATGGATGTTATTAGGACACAAACTTGACATTGATAAAGCTAATAGGCCTGTCTTCTATTTCAAGCTACCTGAGGTTGGGTAATTTATTACCTGAATTAAAAGCCTGACCCTGACACTGGTTAACGTCTGTTACTTACCTTCCTGAGCCTAAATTTCTCTATCTATAAAATGGGAGTATATACACCTACTTCAAAGATACAAGCAGAGGGAATAAGATAATCTATATAAACTGCAAAATTTATATACCGCAGGAGCTGTTTAATGAGTAGTCGGGCCCCAACATTCCTTAATTTACCTCTTTAAGTTTCCTAATAAACCTTCCAGTTCTAACTGGCCAATAAATAGCCTATTCTGACTCTCAAACCCGCCATTGCTTTCCCTATCTGAAAAGACAGGAATTTGGGAATCTGTTTTAGAATTATATTTTGTGTTTAGCTAAATTTTTTTCTTCCTTAATCATCTGTGGCTATAGCATAAAACATTAAGTTATATTATGGCCACTTTGGAATGTTCACTCTCTTTGGGAATTAAAAAGTAATTATATTTTCTTGGACTAACTGCTTTATCCTACTGCCTAGCACAGTGACAACCCAAATGTAGAGTCTCAGGCATGTACTGTTTTCTTGAGAACCTCTGGAAATCTAGCCAGATCGTGCTAATAAGAATCACTTAGCTTCATCAAAGTCCCACTGATCTCTTCTCTGTATTTCAGATATTAAATGAAACTCTCTTTGGAGAATGTTTGAGCTGAAAGAGAGGACCTCAGAGGTCATTTCATCTAACTACTACATTTTATAGACCACAAACTATTCATTTTAAGTTTGGTGTGCTCAAGAACTGATGATCACATTTTCCTCTCTCTTCTTATATTAGAGTTGAAAGAATCTCAGTCATGCAATTCCCACTAACATATAACACAGAGCCCAGATTGTAGGGAGAATCGGCAACTTAAAGCGCAGAAGGAAGATTGGGGAGCAGAATTACAGTGTGTTATATGGCACAGCAGCCCCTCAAGGGAGCTGTAATTAATGTGTGCAAGGAAAACACTGCAAGGAAACTAATTTAAAGAACATACTGAAACAATTTTCTCCTGGCTTTCCAAAATAAATAAAGGAAAAAAAGAAATCACCGTCGAGCTTTGAGGAAGCATGAAAAATTCCAACAGAAAGGAAATTTGTTGAGAGACTGAGAAGGAGCTAGTAATAATAGCTGGTTAGAATGCAAAGCCTCTTTTAAAGTTAGGCTTCCTCTGCCATTTGTCAGAGCTCAGTGCTCCCCGATCCATGCATTAAGCATTTCACATGTGTGTCAGTCTAATTATGGTTCGGAATTTGGTTACAACCTCCTGACTGCTCTTTCTTTGCATCTTGGTAATTCAGTCCTTTACACCAGTTGATATCGCACTAGCCTTTCCTTTCTGCCCTCCTGCTGCTTATCTGTTTTTTATCCTATGCTTGTAAGGTAACTCCAGAATTTAGAACACCTTGTGATTGCATGTCACCTGATGTGAATTCCCTAGAGCAGAGTCGTTCCAAGTTTTTGTCTACAATCCATTATAAAAATTTCATATTATATCCAACCCAGTAGATACATGCGATTGAAAATTAAAGATTCATGAAAATATACTAGTAGTGTGTGATATGCTTTGATACTCATGCTTCTCTTCAACTTTATTTTATTGATTTGGGGGGAAAAGGCAGATCAAGACTCATTGAAGAGGACCATTGGATCCTCAGTTTTAACACAATGAATATACTACTCAAGAAGAGGTCTTTAGACCATCTGCAGCAAATCACTCAGAGGTATCTGGTACTGAACGCTACCCTAGACCTACTGAATCAGGGTCCCCATTGGCAGCTTCTGAGAATCCATATTAAGGAAACTTTGTTAGTTTTTTGTTGGGATATCCCAGCTAGTCTCCAAGGAAATTTTCTAGCATTTCCCCTCAACACATGCCAACGCAAGAGGAGACCAATAAGGGAGAATTGAATTCTGAAGAATGATCTCAGAAGATGTATCACTGGAGCTCAATTGTGACTGTTAGAAAAACAGGGAGACCGATTTCTGATGAGAGGGGTCAACATATGTGAAGACTAAAAGTCATGAAAGACCATGTTGTCTTCAAGAACAATTACTGAGTGAAGGAAGAAAAATGCAAGTTGAGACAAGAAAAGACTAACTGAATTGAGTTGAGAAGTCACAAGCTTATAAACTCAGACTTCCTTTTCTCTTACTCCTACACTGAGCTGTCTACGGATCTCATGGTGGGTGCTCCATCCATGCTCCCAGGTTAACAAACATGCCCTAGATGTACTCCAGGTTTTCAGATGGCTTAGGCCTTGCTGTTGGCTCATAAATATAAAGTATCTAGAAGTACTCAGCAGGGTAGGAACCTAAATCCTCCCTCTCTCTCTTCTATAGCCCAGTTCATTTAGGAAACAAAGATGAAAGTGAGGGTTGTGATAGCTGTGAGAGCAAAGGTTGTATGTGTGTGCGTTAGTATATGCATGCCTGTGTGCATGCACATAAATATAATTGTGTATATATGGTAGAATGGATCCATGTTTCGGCCAAGAGACTAAGAGAGAAAATTAGAAACGCTGTAATTTTATATTTTTCTTCTTTCTAGTCTTCACCTGCCATATGTGTTTGTCCCACTCCTCAAGCCAATAAGCTTTTAGTTACTATGGTTATTATAATGGCTAAACAAATACCATTTATGTGTGGACTGTACTTTATATCTCAGAAGTTTCCATTATCCATATTTATGTATTATTTTGATTTTTTGACGTATAAAAATTCTGTATACCTCAATGTACTTCTCCATTTGCCCAACCCTACCCTATATCAGACTCTAATTCATAGTATGTTTTTTCATATTTACTTAGAATATTAATAATGTATCCTTATCATATTCATCCTGATAGGATACTTTAGAGTTTTTCTGAAAACTCTAACCATCTTGGACTATCTTGGGAGAATCAGCCAGCAGCCAAGACTCGGGTACAGCTTGCTCCCAGGCCTCCTTGGGCCATAGTTCCAGGCAGCTGTAAGTGGTACTAGAATAATTTCTTTTTGTTTGGCTGCAAATACCTCATACTCTAAGCAATTTGCAGCCTTCCTTATATAAGAGATTTTCTGAAAGGAAATTCCCCAAATCCAGCTCTTCTGGGTATCTTCGCTTCAGCTCTGCAGTACTTTTTCTTTGTTGCTGAAATATGGAGAGCTATTGTATTTTCAGTTCCCTAACTCAGTGGAAATATGTGGGGAATTTGCTGTTATAAGTGATCTCAGTTGGAATGTTTCATCCCTGACACAAACTTGAGGAGAGCATCATGAAGGGACATATTATTCAAGATTGTTCTATTAAGCACTAGGGAGGCAAGCATTTCCTTCAAAATGTTTAGTGTGCAGTGGCATCATATATTTAAGCTTATTTAGGCCAGTGTTGCAAACTGCCAAACGTAGGATATAACTCGAGATTGTAGAGGCCAAAGAAATTAACCTCGTTATGAGTAAGTTAAAGATCTGTATAAGAGCTTTAGGGATAAGAGAAATAAATCTTCATCCCAAGAGGGAAGACTTTGTCTTAACAAAACATTCTCCTACAATGTGATTCTCCTAAGAAACCATAAAAGGGCAATGAGAGACCCATCCACACATTTTAGTGTTTGAATTGTTTCAGACTCACTGGATGTTTGACAGCTACAGAAATTTCATTTTTATAAGAATTTATCTATAAAAATAAAAGGACATATTTCTCTAAATCTACATGATATTAATATTTGGTTTCAACAAATATAGCTTCTCTTCAGCTTTTGCTGGCATAAGCTGTCGAACTCACCCAAAAATTAATTCTTCTAATGCATGCCATATTTCATGTTATACTGGCTGCCTTTGCTATTCTGAAAAAATACAGGAAGAATTTTTTTCTTTTCAAATTTAATTTATATATGTGATAGATGTAAGGATGTTACACTCTCAGAAGATCAAATATAAAATGGCAATAGATATAAATGATTTTTAAAAAAGCATCCTAGATGGGTGGATTGTTTGAGCTCAGGAGTTTGAGACCAGCTTGAGCAAGAGCGAGACCCTATCTCTTAAAAAAAAAATAATAATAATAATAATACAAAAAAAATAAAAAGAATCCTATTTTATGTAATATGGGCAATAAGGCACACAGGATTGGATTAAAATATTGTTTTAAAAATCTCTTTCTGTGCTTACTTTATAACCATAAAGAAATGAGGCTATATGTTGTTGCAGAAAGTCTTATTGCAAACACATGTGCATGTTTGTGTGCAATTTGTAAATTTAGCTCTAGGAAGGTATAACAATAAAGTAGAATTAAATGTAGCCATGACCCTTCGGAGTAAGTAAAGTACATATGTGGGAACCTAAGACATGCCAATGAAATCAGCACAGACTTTAATGGCATTTCTGGTGTCTTCAGAAGATCACCACCAAATGAAGCTTAATGTGTCACAATGGAAACCCCAAATAAGAGAAATGTGGGAAGAAGTTCAAGGAGCAGAAACTGCTTGGGGCAGATGATTTGAATGTCTTCCAAAACCTTCGAGAAGCATTAAGCTCAAGCTCAGCCCTTTATCTTTGACAAATACCACACTGCGTATCTGCTTGTTATTTTGTGGTCCTGTTGCTCCTGTCAGCTTGTTAAATGGAACTCCGGTTTCAGTTGGGAGATGATAATGTAGTAATCTCTGTGCTTCGCTTGTCGCTGCAGCCACGCAGCGGCTGTGCCCGACTGTGTGAGGCCGCCCAGTACCCAGGGTAACCATTGCCAGCTGGGCTGATGGAAAACAGTCCGCACCAGATTGAAAATGTTCTTTTCAGATCTTTAGATTGGAACTTGAGCTTTACTTTTAAAAGTTTTATGTCCACAGCACGGTTCACAAAATAAATTACTAAACCAATTGCTTTGGGAGCTTCCAAGCTGTGACATTAAGGCGGCTGAGAGTCATGATTCTTGATGAAACGCAAAGGAGCAGCTTTGGAAATTTTGTCCATCAGAGGGTGGTTGGGCAAACCCCAAAGTGTGTAACCGTCTGCAGACCTGCGGTAAACAGGTCTCATTTATAAGCATTTATTTTCAGGAAGAGAAAAAAAGAACTGTGCATTTCCAAATTCAGACTTCTTTCACATTAATCAGAGAGAAGAGGGTATATCCTATTTAATGGAATTGTTTATTCCCACAGAGAAATGTTTGTAATGAAAATGCGAGATACAATTTCTTTTCTCTGCCGTGGTTCCTCATTCTGCAGTGCCCACTTTACCCTCCCACCAGAAAATGAAGAAAGGCAACTGAAGGCAGCATCACAAGATGCGGGGCTGTTATTCTCAAATGGGTCAGAGTCTCTCTCCCTGCCAGTTTGAGAATGGAAAACAGCAGTCAGAACCCTCCTTTTACAGTACCCCTGGAATGCTGAGTCCTGATCAGATTAAAGGTGTATACCCCTAAAGCCTCAGAAACTCTATGGGGTGGGGGTGGGAGTGGGGTTGAAGGGAGAGAAATTCATAGGAGGTTAAAAATGTAAAGTTTGGAGAAAAATTCAGGTTCTGCCAATTACTATTAGTGTCACCTAAACTCCTTACTTAGACTTCTGGCCCTCTGCTAACTCATTTGTAAAACAGAATGATTGTAGCTATCTACTTCATGGCGTTGTTGGAAACATATAAAACAAGATAATTTTAGGGGTGAAATATACTCATGTCTGCAGCTTCGATGTGGATAAAAAAATAAAATAGATGGAGAATAGGAGTGGATAAATGATAGATATGTCATAAAACAAATACAGCAAAATGTTAGCCATTGTGAACAGAGATGTGGGTATATAAGTGTTTGCTATATAATTATTTCAACTTTTCTGCGAGTTTGAAAAGCTCTTAATCAGGAGGAAGAGATTTAGAATGGCAAGTCTTTTCCGTGTAAGTATAATTCCTGCACTCACTACCTGTGGTTGAATTCCAAATGTAGGCACATGGCCATACTGAACTTCAAGGGAGACTGGAAAAATGTCTTTTGCACAGACCACTGTGAGCCCAGCTAATATTTAGGGAGTCTGTTTGTAAGGAAGAGAGAAATTAGGGGAAAGTAGAGTCTCAGTTGGTCACTCAAACTTAACTATTTCTTGGCACATCCTAAGAGCTAAATAACAAATTTAGCCTTTGGCCATTATTACTACTGGGGAAGGAAAGGGACAGCTGCTACTTTTCTACCTCAAGATGGAGTGCCCTGCCAAGCCTCCTAATCTTTCCCTGGGCGACCCAGTGGGCTTATTTCTTCCATCCCTGTTCAGCTTGTTTTGCATTTCTGTGGCAGCATTTTACTCCACCCTCCATTGTGTATCCTTGATTCTCTCCAGAACCCCTCCCAGTGGAGGCCTGAGGTTAGCTTTTGTATGACATGGGGGTCTCTATGCTTCCATGTATTTAAGCTCAAAATGTTTCCTTATGGCAGAATTTTCTTGAAAGTCTCCAATATCGTTAACTCTTTGGAACCACTGGTGTATGAAGACAGCTGACTGTTCCATTATGGGTCCCATGTGTAGGAATTCTGTTGTTCACCTGTCCTCATCATCACCCCCTTGGTGGGCATTCCCTGTGAAGGAAGCGATGCAGGGAGGCCCCTGTGATAGACCTGGCACTCGGCCTTTGAGTTCCATCCAGGGAACCCCCTCCACCTGCCAGTGAGAGAATCATGATGTGGAAGTGGACCAGGAACACATAGAATAGGTAGAGGAGAAGAAACCTCCAAAGCATACTGACTAAAACAAAACAACAAACAAATACCAACAACAAAACTGAAAATAGGCAGCTTGTGGGCAGGAAGAAAAGTACCAGGAAAAGGTAGTGTCTAGAAATCTCAAATGAAAAAAAAAAAAAAAATCAAGAAAGACTGGTCAATGGTATCTAAGCTACTTAGTGGCCAAGGAAAATAAGGGCTGATCCTTGCCCTTTAGTAGGTGGTGATTTTAAGGAAGAGCCACTTCAGGGGGACAACGAGGGCAAAAGTCAAATTTCAGTGGGATGAAGATGACAGAGAAGTAAGGGAGAGGACATAGCCACTGTGAAGGAATTCGCCAGCAAGGGGGAGGAGAGGGTGGCAGTCACAAGGGAAATGTGGGGTATAGGGAGGTGTTTTTATGATGAGAAAGACTTGCGTGTGATCAAATATTGATAAGAAGAAACCAGAAAAGAGGCAGAAGTTAGTGATGTAGAAGAGAAAGGAGGTAACTGCTAGAGGGAGATTGCTTAGAAAGAAGGTGATGAGGTAAAATCTAGACAACCAGAGAAGGGACTGCCTCTAGCTAGAAGGACTTCTCCTGCATTGTGATAAGAGGATGGGATATGCCAGGATTTGCATGTGGTTCAGCCAGCACAGAGTAGAATTGTTATCCCCTTTATTGAGTTAATGTGTTTCCCTAAAGCCAGGCAGCAGTCACATCACATTAGCTCTTTTTGTGATGCTGTTGTTTTTTTCTGGAGTGTATTAGCAAATGACAAACATTTTCTTATACCAGTTCCTGCTAAACAATGTCTCCTCTTTCCCACACTTATGCATTTCTGGAACCAAGTTTAAGTCCTAACATTTATTTCTATTAAAGGTCAGTCTATTGGATTCAGATCATGTTTCCAATTTGTCAAGATCTTTTAATATTTTAATTGAACTCACAACATATCACTGATGTATTTCAGCTTTGTGTCACCTACCCATTAAAATATCAGCTGTGTATCTTCATCCAAAGGACTGTCTTTAGCTCTATTTTATTTTTATTTCATCAACCACTCTTCCCCCACCCCTCTCCTCAGAGACTCAAGGGAAGAAGAATTAAACTGGACGCTTTGATGATAACTGATAAAGCCTTTTGTCCTGAGGAGTCCTCCCAAATTGGATTAAGTGGATTCATTTGTGGTTTGCAGTGTTTATGTTTGAGGGACACAGGGATGTGAAAACTCTCACTCTCTCTGTGTTCATTCTCACAAATAGATGGATACTGTCACTTTTCAAGGCTTGTCCATCTGGAATGCATCACAAACACATTGCTGGGAAAGTAAAAGTTCCAGAAAGAGCCTCATTTTTCCCTGGAACTGTGAAATTGAGTGGCCTAGTTCCTTCCATGTTGTTGTAAATTCACAGGAGTGTAATATAAGCTATATTTTTAACCATTTGGGATAGCTTATGATTGAATAATGCTTCCTGCCAGACATGTTTTCCCTTTATTTATCATTTACTTTTCTCTCTAATTTCAGCAACAGCAATTGCTGATTATGAAAATGACTCCAATTGTTCAACCTCTCATAACCACATTTAGTCACCAAAAACAATCTATCTGCTACTTTCAAAAGCTGTTAAACAAGCAGGCAATTTATTCCTGCCTCCTTGCAAGCAACCAAGGATACGCGGGGCATGTTCTCTTTGTTCCTTGCATTGCTTTGGAACCATGAGTGCCTCTAACTTGAATCAAAATCTGCTTGCTCCTAACTGCTGCCTTTGCAATCAGTAATTTGACTCAGTGGGCTTAATTCAAAGCAGGCACTCACATTCTTTGGACTCTTTGTCAGTCTTCCAGGAAATCAAGGAGAACAACAAAAACAAATACCGGCCCTAAATTAAACCAGATAGGGAGGAAGAAACTGCGATGAGTGCTAGAGGAAAATAACAAGAAGAGTCAGGAGAAATAAATAGAAAATATTTCAAGGCTCCACCTGCTCTGGCCCCATTAGCCCCTCCTTTATCTTCCTTTCCTAGAAGAAATCAAAGCATCTCCCAAGAGCAATTATTAGCAGTCAGCTTCCAGACTTCTACCAAGCCTGCTGGATCTAGCTCCTCCCATCCTGCCCCCAGCAGGTGAGCACACCTGGGATCGCTGCAGGCTGACATTTCCTAGTGATTTCTCTGCATCTCAAACAGCCAGCAACCCTGCAGAAACCTCTTCCCTTTGTTGAAATAAAGTAGATGAATTAATTCCCTTTTGAGTTAACCCCAGCCTGGCTCCCCTCAGCAACTACCGGTACTGGGATAGAGAATGAATTGGCAGCTTTCCTAGAAAACCAAATAGTTTTTCTTTATTTGTGAGGTGCTCAACTTTCTCTCTGCCCCAGGCTTGAAAATAGAGGTCCAGTCTTTAACTTTCCTTGTGTGAATAACCAGGACTTACCAAGATAATAAGTGGGTTAACATAAATCTTTACGAAGGCACTCCAAATCTAAAACAGAGATGTTCCCTGGTAAAGCTGATCTTATCTAATGTTTCCTAAATGTAAGTAGGCCAGAGTATTCCTTTCTGAATACCTTTTAACCAGATATGTTTAGAAGTTTATTATTTATTTTAATTTCATTAAATATTTTCTCAGGTTTTAAGTGTTACCTCTCAGCTCTCTCATTTATTTTTTTTTCTTCTTAGAATGACTTATTAAAGATAGAACTTCTTCAAGGTATTTATAGATTTAGAATATATGAGGTATTCATGATTCATATAAAATGTGAAGGTGAATGTTTACTAATTTATCCAGAGTTACCTTCTACTACAGGCTTTAAGCATGTTATAGTTAAATGCAGTGAAGGTAGTGTTGAGTATGTTTACTGTACTTACCATTTCCTCTAATTCTCGAATTTTCTCTGGAATAAAGTTGCAGTGTAATGAGTGCAAATAATAAAAATAGAGGGGTTATGTATAACCAGAAAATGGAGAAATTACTTTGTTCTTTTATGGCAGGATATTTTATGGGGGTTCCTCCACATTTGTGCCTTAGGGGAGTTACTTCTTTAGGTTAAAAAAATAATTTAACTTTAAATAACCTTCAATTCTTTTAAAAATTTAAGAAATTGAGGGCAAGAACCCCATATATGTGCCCCAACCTTGGTTAGCAATAAATATGAAATAGGGAAGACAATGTTTTGAGAATGTAGCTAATCATCCCTTTAACCAATAACTATTTTCACATAACATATAGACTCTTTAAAAAAAATACTGATGGATCAATTCTGTGCTCTGATGTGTATTACTAGTCTATTGAATCTGTGTATTGGGTATTTAAGGAGCATATTGGCATTAGGGGCAATGCAGTTATTTCCCATGACATTTTAAAAATCCATTTCTGTATTACATATTCCAATCTAGTGAAAATTAGATCTACTCTATTTAGATTTGGCATCCAACACTTGTTGGCCATGGCATGTGATGTAATTTTAAGCTTGCTTATGTACATTTCAGAGGAGATTGATTCACAGCAGTCTTTGCCTGAGACAAGCACGATTTAAACTAATTCTTATTGATCCAGAAACATTTAAGATTGGTTTTGAAAATTCTCAAGAATAGAGAGCTTTGGATGCATTTGAGCCATTTTGCTAAGCATGACTGTCATGTATATAAAAGCATGAAACCGTTAATGCTTACCCGTCTTTGCCTTGGCATCTTTGTCAGTCACTGCATACCTAAAGGCTAATTCCTGCTCCAGATGCTGTGATGTCTGCCCAGATGTTAGAATATTGCTAGTTGCAAATGGCAACATAAATAGCATATCCAGAACATTCTGCATGCTGGGGCTTTGCCATTAAGGCTAAGATATATTTAGTTTCAGAGATAATTATTTAGTATATTATAACCAGGATGGAGCTAAGAGAATGGCAACAGGAATAGCAGAGTGCCTCATAAATGGTCAAATGAAGAAATTATTTACTCAAACATTTCCATATTAGCACATACTGTGTACTACAAATTGAATTTCCTGTAACTGTACAATCATCGTGTGCAGAGTTTACAAAGATGTCTAATATTGTACATATCTTATTTAAGAAGACCAAAGCATCAGATTCTTTAACCAAGTCTCTTTTAACATCGGAAGGAGTAGTTTTTCTAATTGTTTTCTGATTGCAGAGTAGCCTTGTCAGAAATGCTCAACTTGGCATTGGGAGGAGCTGGATGCCAGATTTTAGCAATGTCTGTAACTACCCTGTGACTTTGGGCAAATCTCCCAATCTTTTCTAATCTTTTAGTATTTCTGGTTTCTCAGTTTATAATATTGAAGATACCTGCATTTTAACCATCTTTGTGCTTTGCCAGAGAAAGGTGCTTTATACACAGTCTAGGGCTATTTGATTTCAACTTTTTCACCCAATATCTCCTAAGTCTCTTTAGATGTAGAGGTTTTGTTTATTTTTTTGTTTTGAGGTTTTGTGTGTGTGTGTTTAGATGCCTAGGTAGTCCTAAGGTGAATAGACTGAGACAAATACATGGCTTTTTAGCCACTGCTAATTTAGACAAGCACTTCTAAGTAGGACTTCTAATATGCAAATCAAAGAATATTCTAGAACTCAGTAAATCAGTTTTTATATTTCAAACTATTTTATTGTTACATCTAGAAAACAGTGGTATCTGCCTTTATATACTTGTGGATGATACTAGTATATTCTGCTGGAGAGTAATTTGATTCATTACTTTTTTTGAATGTTAACCTTTTAAAGGTTCTCTATGTCCACTGAATCTACATCTTCATCCAAGTCCCGGACAAGGCACTGGTATCCAGAGGGGAAATGGCAAATGTTCATATTCAGTGACTGGAACTGATTTTTATCAGGGTGGATGGTACCAGACTAAGAAAATTATCCATCTGGGCCAGGTAATCCATCTTCCTGGAAAATCACTAAACTACATCTCTAATAACACAGTCACTAAGATAATTTCCTTTTATTGAATAATTTCCTCATTCAGTAAGGATTTTAAAAAGCCCAGGGGCATTTTGAGCATATGGTTTAGGGACATTATTTTAAAATGTGAATTAGCAACAGAATTTCAATACAATCTAGGTAAAGTAACTTACTTCTAAGTGTTACAAATATATGCAGAATATTTCTAGAAAAGCTTTTGCTTTTGAGTTAAAGTTAAGAGCAGGAGATTAAAAGCTTTTCTTCATCATTGCCTTATAGACTGGTGCATCCATTCTCAACTGCCAACGGTCAGTTCTTTCATGACGCAGTTGATCACTCCTCCCACATGAAACGATTTCTTCACTTGGATTCCTCCTACCTCACTGGCTGTTTCTTCCCATTCTCTTTTGCTGGTTCCCACTTATATCACTGCCCCCTTAATACTGAAGATCCCCAGAGTTCAGTCCATAAACTTTTTAACTGCCAACATTCATCCTTGCTGATCTCCACTAGACTCAGGGCTTTATATGCTGATAAATCACAAATTTGTATCTCCAGCTCTGACCTCTCCTCTGAATTTCAATGCTGTATATCTATTGATAAATGCCTACTCAATATCTCCACTTAGATTTCTAAAAAGCATCTAAAATTTATCATCTCCAAAACTGAGTTTCTTATTTAACACTATACTCACTCTGAAAAAATACATGTATACCTTCTCCCCTAGTTTTCTGCATCTCAGTTCATAGCAACCCTATTCTTCCATAGTTCAAGCCAAATTCTTGGTGATCTCCTTGACTACCCTCTTTCTCTTACTTTCTATGTTCAATCTGTCAGGAAACCTTGTTAGCACTACCTTCAAAATATCTGCAATATCTGACGATCTCTCAATTATGTTACTTCCTCCACTCTGGCCCACCTGTCATCGTCATCATCACCATTACCATCATCATCATCATCTCTTACTTATATGACTACTGTATTCTCCTAATTTTCTCCCTGCTTCAGTCTTTAACTTCCTGTAGGTTGTTTAACATCGCAGCTGGAATGATTCTTTGGAGAAACCTAAGTCAGATCATGTCACTCCTCTGCTTCAAACCCTCTAATGACTCACCAGTCTCATTCAAGCAAAGCCAAGTTCTCACCAAGTCTACAAGGCTCTACCTCATCTCCTACTCTTTTCTCTATCATCTACTCCATCCCAGCTTCACAGGTTGTCTTATTCTTCCTTATTCTTCCCTCACCTGGACATCTCTTCCTCCCCTGCTCCTGCCTTCTTCAGGTTTCTACTTAAAAGTCACCTTTGTAAGGATGGCCTTCCATGACCACCCTACTTAAAATGGCAGCAATTGGAAATTCCATGTTCCTTCCCCCCCCCCTTATTTTCTTTATACTTTTTTGCCATCAGACACACCACACATATGTCTTAGTCAGTTTGAGCTGTTATAACAAAATACCATAGACTGGGTGGCTTGAACAACAGACATTTATTTCTCACAGTTCTGGAGATTGAAAACCTGAGATTGGGGTGCCAGCATGGTTGGGTGCCAGTGAGAACCCTCTTCGTGGTTTGTAGATGGCAATTTTCTTGCTGTGTCCTCACGTGGTGGAGAGAGTGAGCTGTAGTGTCTTTCTCTCTTATAAGGACACTAATGCCATCATGAGGGCTCCACCCTATGACTTCATCTAAACCTAGTCACCTCCCAAAGGCCCACTTCCTGTACCATCCAGTTTCAAAATATAAATTTTAGGGGATACACAAATATGAAGACCATAACACCACACATACTGCTTTATTGTGCTTATTATCTATTTCCTCTACTAGAAGGTGTGGTTCATGAGTGCAGGGATTTTGTTTGTTATATTCAGTACTATATCCTGTAAGATATAACAAGCAGGCTGTCAACAGATATGATTTGAGTTAATGAATGAATTGCCATAGTAAATAATATTCTTGTAAATAATGACATAGTAAATAATGACATGATAGCCTTAGCCAATAGTTCCTTTTTGACTGATTTCATTGCTTTAAAAAAAAAAACATTTTTCATACAAATTCCATTTGTACATAGGAGTTACAGAAAATCTAGCAGGAAATAAATAATTGGAAGAGTTAGCACCAAGTGGAAGGTGGATGATGGTCTCTGGCAGAGGCAAATATTTAGAAGCCACAGTAGGAGAGACAACTGCTTCCAATTTGCTGTAGAATACCTTAAATGTCTCCAGGATGTGATATTAACTCAAAGCTCTCCAGGAGGGAATAGCATCTGAGAATTATCTTTAACTCTGGGATAAGCTCAAACAATGTGATTCTTCTTTTCCTTGCATGCTTACTCTAGTGGTCTATCTTATTGAAATATTCAAGATGAGTGACAGTGTGGGCCTCCAGGGCCACTCTTACTTGTAGGCCACATGCCTCAGTATTTCTTAGGCTGCAGGGGAGAAGATTCTCCATAAAAGTAGAAAATGATACATGTTATGTTTCTCTGAAATTTTTCCATCAATGCTCCATCGGAAAAGAGATGATAACTATTGGTCATTAAAAAATTGATTATGAGTAATCTCCTTTGGGTCTTCTAGGTCTTAAATTTTGTAGACCATGATGAGCTGATTATCCTATAGATTATATCCTTTTTCCATTATTATAAAAGTGTTTTATATTAGACCAAGTCTGTTTTCAGTTTTTGGAAAATTGGTTTGTAACCCAAATCATGCTTTTAAAAAAATAAAGAAGATAGAAAAATGTAAAAATATTAGTACTACTATATGGAAGTAGAGATATATATGACAGACACAGGAAGTCCAAGCAGTATCAGAGGAATAGAATGATGTGATTGTGGACTAGAATAGGGTAGATGAGAGCATTTATTTAAGATCTTTTGTGAAAATAAACACATTAAACAATTAGCCTTATATATGTAGCACTTCAATCTGTATCAGTACACTGTAGGGGTAGGGAACAGGGAGACTCAAACATATATTCTGTTGGTGGTGTCTCTTTATTGTACTTTAGCAGACACTAGTATCTGGACTGTGAAATCTGAGACCTAATCTCTGAAAAGACACAGATGAAAGCAAAAATACTCTACTTTCTATCACCCACCCTATATTCTCTTCTTGTCAAATTTACTATCATTGAAACACAGATAAAAAACATGGGCTGAAATGAAAGCTACAGATCTAATAAGCACCATCAGTATGCTTTGTATTCTCAATTGTCTTGCTGCCTCAGACTCTGATATTTAAAGATTGCATTAAATCTCTCCCCTTCTGTATATAATGTGTTAGCACAATTTTTTTCTTATCCACTTCTCCTCACGAGGCAGGTGGTTGGAACTAGGGAATGCTTGTCTCTTGTAGCCATCTTTAGAGAGAATTGTTTCCAAATTCTGTATTCACCAGGAGGTGATCACAGTTTTTTTTTTTTCTTTTTCCTTTTACCCTTTTAGCTCGATCCCAACTCAAAGGTCAATAGGAGTTAACAACTTTGGTTGAACTTATGCCCAGTTCCAAGTACTTTATTTATACTTTTCAGTCTTCTGTAACATAACATTGTGGTGCTATTGTGGTAATAAATCCAAGAAAAAGAAAATGCTTTACTGTCCCAGACTGATCTTAGTTCCAGAAAACTCCAGCCTTACATAGCAGTTAGACATGATTACTTATCCACTGTACCTGATCACCAGGCTGCTATTTTGTAATGAAAAATCCAGGGAAATTTCTGAAGTCATGACTTAGTCATCAAACTGCCAGTTAAAGGCCATTACATGTTCTATCTTTGCTCATTGGTTCTGCATGAGTCATCACCCTTGCAAAGGAAAATGACATCCCATTGGAAGCTGGCAGAATACATATAGAAGGCTTAACTTGTAAGGTTCTCTGCACATGGGGCTCTGGAGCTGTTATATCCTCCAGAAACTCTGGTCATTCATAAATTTGTGGTTTATAGTATAGAAGGTGCTTTGACAATCTTTCTTCTACACAGAATATGACACATTCTCAGCTGTGTCCACATGACCTTTTACATTTATTGTACAGCATTTGCATCTGAATTTGTACCTTAAATTATATATTCTAAACACAAGATGTCTTGGTGCACCTTATTGGAAGAGATGCAAAGGGAGGGATACAGGATCGGATTATCAATTGCTTGACTTACAGGGACTTAGCATGCTCCTTACCACTCTGGTAAGTCTAATGGAAATGGCTTTGGAGACATAGAATACTAGATTCCAGTCTTGTCTCTGTGGCATACTAACTATATGAGTTTGAGCAAGTTACTTGGCTTTTTACATGTTTGTTGAGAAAATGAATAACACATCAGTAAGGCACCTGGGACATGTAGCCTCTTGATGGATATTAGTTTTATTTTTCCCCACTGTCCTATTCCCATCCTCACATTTTTGCCTAAATGGAATGTTCTACAGGTAGTACTGGGGCATTTTTACCATTTTTGTTAATTGAGAAGTATTTGAAGCAGATTTTTTTAAAAATAAGAAGCATTATGTTTGAGTGTTCAGGCAGCCCCATAAAATTATATAAAGTCAAACCCAGTATAATCATGCCAGAGAGATTACTTGAATGAATACGAAAGGGAGTAAAGTGCCACAGGAGTCTGAAATCGAAGTCTGCCCAGAGTGTTGAACACGATTTCAGCTCTTCCAATTGACATGAAATTTTTCCTTTCTGAGGAGGAAATAGAAAAAAAAAAAACAAAAACAACTCTAGCTTGCTGTATTATATGTTTGCCATCTATATGTGGACTAAAAAAGGAAAAGAAAAAAAAAAAGGCAGTGACTAATTCCAAAAGTTTGCTTGAAAAGTTCTGAATGCTTTAAGAAATAAAGTAACTAACTTTATAGCCTTATTAGATTGCAAATAATTATATTGGGCTTATCTGTGATTCCAGTGAATGTGGGTTTTAACAAAATATATACACTTACTGTCAGTTCATCCCTTGCATTATTGTGGGGGAAAAACTTATGTTTAATTTCTTGGAATGTCATACAACTTAAATTTATAGTTTCAGTATAATCTTGCCTTCTTCTACTCATTTAAAATTTTCTGAATATGTACTGGGGGTGAATCCTGTAGTTAACAGAGATTAAACCTTCACTAAAAGTTTTCTTTAATCAAAGGAAAAGTGGGGGCGGGGGGAGATTGTTACAGCTGACCATGCTAGAGGGTAAAAGTTCACAGGGAGAAAAAGAAGACAGCAGCATGTAATCAGAGCTCTTGGTTGCATACTACAGAATTCACTCTATGTATGTAGTTTAAGCAGGGAACAATACAGCTAGATGTGGTGCCTGAAAAATGACCAACCACAACAATAGACCATCCTAGGAGAAACACCACTGCTGCTACTACCCACATCATTTAGGTCTAGGTGCCAGAAACTGTGGCACAACTCCTCAAAAGAACCAGATACTTTGCCATCATGTTTTCCCAAAGAGCCATCCTTTCATGCAGTTAATACTTTATGTGTTTGTTTTCACCTCCCAGGTTCACAGGTTTGAGTTGGCTTGGTGGATCCACATTACACGCTAGCTCTGAGAGAACCCGGAAAATGTATTAATAGTTTTAGCTTTTTGTCTTCGGGAGTATAGTGATGAAAGTAAGCTAGAAGGGTGTTGGAATGAATGCTGATTGAACTGGCTGTCATTATCTGCTACTAATGGGATCGGATTAAAAGGTGTTACAGTATCTGTATGTTTGACTATGTGAGTTATTTTTAAAATGCAAACACATCCAGACAGAACTGAGACTTACTAAGTCAGCAATCTGTAAGGGTTGGAGTTGTTTGCTTGGTTTTGCTCACTCCTTACATGGATACTAGAGTTTTGACTAAAATAGACAGGTGGGACTCACCTAGTCCCAAAATCTATATGTAGCTATATCTTTTGTAAAGTATTTGATAATTCAGAACTTTGTGAAAATGATGAGAGTATTGGTTAGGAATGAGTGCACCTGTCCTTTGGAATGAGAACTACATGCATTGTGTTAAATATTAATTAACTGTAAACATACAAAATGGACTTTGATGGGCTTACCATAGTTTCAGATATTAAAGTCTAGTTCTATTTCATTAAAGAATGGCTGAAGGAATATTTCTATTTTGTTCTCTTTAGACTTGACTTTGTCTAAATTCTATAAATCTGTTTCTAAACGTTGGGTATTTTTACTTTACATTGGCCCATGTTGCAATGTCACTTTCTTTTTTTAGGAGCTCTATTACTATTTGTAAAAAAAAAAAAAAAAAAAAAAAAAAAATCATTGTTGTTTTTTTTTTTATGCACTTGGTCAAAATTCTCTTTAAGGTATCCAAATTTTATCATGATATGTATCCAACTGTGCAAAATGCAGGTGACCAACTTTACTTGTTGAATGGCTATGTAGTGCTATTGTCCTCAGAGCCCTTTAATCTGTGGTATTCTTATGATGATGTGGTGCATTTTCTGTTTTGGCACCCACTGTAATACAAGAGAAAAATTGTATTTTCCAGGTTGAGCAGAAATGTGAATGTCATGCTAAGTTCTGAGTAGAGACATTCCTGCATGTTCATGCCCACCAGCTGCAGGAATTTAGAGGTTTTACTACTTCACCATTTTATGCCCACCATCCCATCAGGTCCAGAGGCAGTTTGGCTGCATGACAATGTCAGTGCAGAATTAGCTCTGTCCTCATAGCTCATAGCCTTGCCAAGTCACCAAACCCTAAGAAATTTTGGTAAGTCGCCTACCTAGATGTTTTTATTCATTTGTAGACTAACTAGTGGAGAGGTTTTTTGTTTTTTTGTTTGTTTGTTGTTGTTGTTTTAAGGTTTTAGAGATATGGATAAATCATTAAGGATTTAGAATTTAGTGAGAGTAAAAGCATTGGATGGTAGTGATTTTAAAGATGTGCTTAGTGCTGGAAGGTGTTTAAGGGTCATCTATCCCAACTTTGAAGAAACCAAAGCAAGTAGTAGTTAAGTGATTTGCCTGAAATCACATAGTATCAAAGCTGAGATTGAAACTCAGGTCCCCTCCCTGCCTGGCTGGTAATGTTTTGAAGGTGCTCGACACCAAGGCATGAGCCCTATGTCCTCATCATCCCATATGAAGCATGCACAGTATGCCGCCTGCTAGATGGGGCCATGCCCTGAAGGATGTCTATATGAAACACCTATGAAAAAAATCAACATATTAATGAGCCACATTCTCAACTCCTCAAATTCACTAAAAGCTGTTCATTTTGTTGACAAAACTGGGTTTGATGTATATGCAATAAATGACACCTACATTATTTCCACTTCTAAAAATACTTTAAGAGCACTCTACCTGTCTTAAATTACCAACTTTCCATTAGCTGCAACCAGCCATATTAGTTGCTTATACTTGAAGCATGTTTTTGTTTGGTTTGCTCTGCTTCTCTGCCCTCTTAAGGGAAAAGTAAAGGAGTTTTATGAAGGGGCTTAAAATGAGAGAAATTAATTAGTTGTTGAGTTTTAATATTTATTAGTAAAGGGAAACACTATCTCTCTACTCTCACAACACTTCTGACACCAAATGTAGGGATTTTCCACATATTGCAATTCTTGAATTCTCTGAGGACACCAACTGGGTGTTCTACAGTTTAATTCACTTCTGGCACTAACTACTTGGCACAGACCCCACAGTTTAAGGGCTCAGTCCCACAAGACTGCCCCACTTCAGATGCTAATCACAGCCCAGCCTCCTGTACTTATATGACTGACAGGCTACAAATCAGGGGTTTCTCATAACTCCCTCCTTGGGTTTGATAATTTGCTAGAATGGCTCACAGAATTCAGGAAGGCACTTTACTTACTATTACCAGTGTATTATAAAGAATACAACTCATGAACAGTCAAGTAGAAGAGATGTATAGAGCAAGATATGTGGGAAAGGCTGGGGGGTTTTCATGTCCTCTCTGAGCATGGCACCCTCCCTGCACCATCCTAAAAGCTCTCCAAAACCCCTTTATTTATACTTTTTGTGGAGGTCCCATTGCATAGGTATGATTGATTAAATCATTGGTTCTTGGTGATTGAACTTAATCTCTGGTCCCTCTCCCCATCCTGGAGGTCAAGGAGTAGGGCTGAAAGTTCCAACCCTCTAATCAATTACATGGTTGATTCTTCTGGCAGAAACTACCCATTCATTGTCCAAGAGTCATCCCATTGACAAAAACTCAGGTATGATTGAAAGGGGCTTGTTATGCATAACAAAAGATGTTCCTCTCACCCCTTTCACTTAGAGAATTCCAAAGGTTTTGAAAGTCCTTGTGTTGGGAACACAGAGCTAAGACCAAGTATTATAATAAAAGGATGCTCACTTAGGAACTTTCATGGATTCAGGGTGCTTTGTGTCACGTACCAGGGCAGAAGCCAAGTACATACTTTGTATTAAGTCACAATCAGGAAGTAGTTTTTAAAAAATATAAATTTGTGTATAAGTGAAAATAATTATACATTTCTGGCTTTCACAAACTTTGTTGTCAATGTAGAATGATCTCTCACCAGTGTATAAAAAGCCAGATTTGAGTTGTCAAGTGTCTACTTAAATAGGGAAATATGAGAAGTAGGGATTAACAACATGTATATTAACTGTGAGGTTCTGACTGTGGACTCTGGAGTTCAACTATCCACGTTTAATGCCAGATCTTCCATTTCTGAGCTGTGAGATCTTAAGCTAGTTACCTGTCCTCTCTTTAACATTTTCTTCCATAAATTGGGGATTTCAACAGCACCTAACTTTTAGCATTGTTGGGGGATTGAGATGATGTATGTCAAGCACCTGCCACGACACCTTCACAGAGCTTGTGTTCAATATTAATATTAAAAATGTCTAGCACCTGTTCACATTTTTTCATTCATTTACGAAATATTTATAGAGCACCTATCATGTCCCAGGCACTCTTGTAGGCACTAGAGAAACAGAATTGATAGATAAGGTCCTTATTCTCATAGAATTCTGAAAGTTTTCTAATTCAGAATAAAATTTAAGAAGTAATCATAAAATGTACACAGACACACAACATGATTTTCTCTAAGAAGCTTTGTGATAAGTTTTGGGCAACTTTCTAAAGTTGTAAGTGAACCTCAATTGATTTTTAAAAAGTAAACATAAATGAATAAATACCTTCTACATGACTTCAAATTACTTATTTTATGCCCCCTAATAAAAACATCAATGAACTGAGCAAACTGTTAATTTCTAGGACCTTACCTGCAGGATGCAAGGGAGGCAGAGTAGAGAAAGTTCTTGAGCCTGGCTCTGCGCTTGGTACTGGGAAGAGGGGATCTGGCATTGGCACATCCTTTCTCCACGACTTGCATGACTTTCCTCACTTCCTTGAGAGAAGGGATTTTCTTGGAGTTCTTGTCAGAGGTTTTGCAGAGATTGTCCACAGCTGGGAGTTTCAAACTTAGTGCCATTGTTCCAGTGAATGGAAATGAGCTGAAGGAATAGCCTCAACACTAACTTTTAGCTAAGCAGGAGAAATGCCCTGAGCACAGGCAGAGTGGAAAACCTAACCATTAGCATCGCTCAGCTCATATGACATTTCTCTCCACAGCTACAGCTCTCCTTCCCTCTCTTCTCCTGCATCATAAAAAACCTGTTAAAAGTTATCCATCTTTATTCTTTGAGCATGGGAGTCCATACAAACACCTCCATTCCATACATACTCAAGTTCCAAATGATCCTAAAGGATCATTTAAAGTTGCAGTTTAAATGGCAGAGAGAATGCTGATGCAAGATGGAAAATTATTAATATATAACTATTTTCTGGCTATGTTAAAATATGCCAGAGTGTTTTTTTCTTTTATGTGAACAAACCTAACTGTTGCGATTATAAAATAAGTATTAACAAAATAGAAAGAGTAGTTTTTACAGAAAAACTCTTAAACATGACCTCCTTTTTTTATTTATTTATTTTTTTTGCTTTCATGGGAAATTGTCAGAGTTGTCAACGTCATGCTTCATAGCTTTTGAAACCTGAACTTTAACATAAAAATTCTTTATATGTGCTGGAATTTGTGCTTTTTGGATAAGGTTGAGATCTTACCCAAAATTCTTACAATCATAGAAGCAGATAATATACCATCGTTATCTGTGGCAACATGGACAGGAATGATGTGGATAATTAAAATCCTAGCATTGACTCTTTCAAACTGCATTCTTTGCATCTTAGCACAGAAATAAAATATTAGAATTTTTAACCTCCAAAATATAATTTAGATTTTCCACTGAAGTAAGTCATTCAGTGTCTCAAACTTTCATTTTAATGTCATAATTCATACTTTAATGGCTCTTTATTGTTGAAAACTAATACTATAGAAAATACTAAGCCATTTAAAAATACCTTGCTATTTATAGAAAAAAATAAGGAATTTGTTGTTTATTAAAGGTAATGGTTTTCTGTGAAACTTGCAGAATGATGATTTTACTATTTATTTTGTTCTAGGGACTGTTTGAAGTGATTTGTAGATGGCAACTCATTAAATCCTCATAACCTATGAGAGAAATGTTGTTATTATTTCCACTGTACAGTTAAGGAAACAGATCAGGGACTCAGAGAGGTTAAATAACTTGTCAGCTGGTTAAGCAGCAGTGCCGGTATTCAGATCTGGGCCACCTGGCCCGCAGAGGCCCTGCTTACGTCCACCATGCACTGGTGGCTTCTGCAGCATGTCCAAGAGTTCACCAAGATGGATGGGCTCAGAAATTTGCCCTGTAATCAGCCATCTGTCTGCTCTTCTGGCCCTTCGAGGCTATCAATGTTTCTTATAAAATGGACGTAAGTCCCTTTATACAGAGAACCATGAGACTATCACCCCTATTCTAGACACATATTAAAGCAATATAAGAGGGCCACATTCTCATTAGCTTTTTTTTTTTTTTTAAAGCAACTACTAAGCTACAACCCTATCTGCTTTCAACTTGTCTTCCTATTAGATTAAGTCTCTATATCAATCATGGTCTCAGCAAAAACGAATGGTATATTCAAATTAGAAACAAATGAGAAAAGGTTTTATAAAGGGATTCTTGGAGGGAAAGAATAAAGTAGAGGGACTGTGACCTTCAGTTGCAGACAGACCTCCAGTGGAGAGGACAGAGGGAATAAATATCCAGACCTTACTCTTCTGCCTTCCTCCAATCTCCTAAGGGAACTCAGTCTTGGCCTGCTGGAAACCAGAGGGTAAGATAGGCCACTGATGTAGTCCATCTAGGTCAGCCTCCAGGTGCTGGGTAGGGTGAAAAATGGAAATCAAACTGAGTGGGCCAGGTTAGGCATGGTGGCTCACACCTGTAATCCTAGCACTTTGGGAGGCCGAGTCAGGAGAAATGCTTGAGGCCAGGAGTTTGAGACTATCTTGAGCAAGAGTGAGACCCTGTCTGTACAAAAAACCCAGAAAAAATTAGCCAGGCATGGTGGTGTGTGCCTGTAGTCCTAGCTACTTGGGAGCCTGAGGCAGGAGAATTGGTTGAGCCCAGAAGCTGGAGGTTGCAGTGAGTTATGATGACACCATTGTGCTGTAGCGTGGGTGATGGAGCAAGACCCTGTCTCAAAACAACAACAACAACAACAAAACTGAGTGGGCCAAATGAAAGATATTCAGCACAGTCTAATCCTATATTTCACTCACACGCACTCACACACACACACAGGTACACACATGTCTCCCTTCAGAACAAGATTTCCTTTTCTTCCACTGAGAATTTTAATCTTTATTCATTAACTCAGCTTCTTTGATACTTTAGAGACATTCTGAGAATACAAAACTCAAGTATCAAATGTGTCATGTCTATTTTGACACATTGTTCAAACCTGTTAAGGTCTTTTTGAATTCTGGTTCCATCATTCAAAACAGTGGTCCTCAAACATAGTAGCTGCATCTCAGAATATCCTGGAAAGATCTTCCTAGTGCTGTTTATCAGGCCTACCCAGAGATTCAGTCAATCTCAGGAGAGACCCAGGAATGTTTTCTGTTGTTTTTAATTTCCCAGGCAACCCCAATGTAGCCAATTAAAATACAGGCATCTGGTATCCCTTGATATAACAGTTTCAATGCAAGGAATGTGTTAGACACCTTTATAGAATTTATCTTTGTCCAGAAATTCAGGGATCTTCCACTGGGGATAGATTTGTGAGTGTGGAGGGGAATGTTGGAATTGCCCGGGGATCTTTTCCTACTTTATTACCTTACCCTGGGTGGCCACGCCTCTCTCTGGAATCCTCTCACCACCACAGTGAACTGCTGTGTTGAAGGGAGGATGGTGAATCCCTTCGGTCGTCTAGTGCAGAAAATATGCTCAGACTCCTAGATGTATGAGTAATCTTCCTTACATATGCTTGCATGACTTTTTTGCACTAACTTTACTATTCATGTTTCTGTATGTTGTGCTAAAAAATATTATAGTAGTCTATAAATATTTCACTAGATTTGAATCATATCCATCAAACCTACACACCCACCTTTCCTTCTTGCCTTCCTTCCACAAGTAGTAATCGTTCTGGGAGCCAAGCACATTCCAGGTCTTAGGGATGCCATAGTGTGAAAGACAGTTGCTGTCTCTGCCCTCTTGAGCTTACATCCCAGTGGGGGATACAGACATTCAAAAAGTAAATAAATACATATGCAAAAAAAATATTTTTAATACGAATATGTAGTATAAATGAAATAAAGGAAGAGATGTGATCAACTATAAGGGGCTATTTCAGAGAAAGCCTCTCAAAGAGTGACATAGGAGTTGAAAATTGAAGGTCAAGAAGGAACCAGCCTTGGCTAATTCTGGGAGAAGAGCATTCATTCTAGGCAGAGGGAACAGCATGTGCAAATGCCCTGAGATAGGAAAGAAACTTTGGAATTCAAATAAGACACTAAGGCCATTTCGGGGTGACTTGTCCTGACTGATTCTATGCTGACCAGCAGAGAAATAGTTCCAGCTGTTCTAGGTCTCATAAACCACCTCTTCAAATATCTGTTGGAAATATTTCTATGTCCCCACAAGCTTTCAGCCAGCCCATCTTTATGTGTGCCTGTTCATAGATTAGAATAAAATAAACACACAAAACTGCTGGTAATTCAAAGCTTTACTGGTAAATCTTTGTACCTCTTTTCTCCAGGGGCTGATCCAGCCTTTGTAGGACCTGAAACTTTTATAATTTTAAGGGTCCCTTTAAAAAAAGTTAAAAAATTGCTACGGCCCCACCCATACAAGCAAAGGGCCCAGAAGCTTCAGACTGATTGGCTTCATGGTAAATCCACCTTCCGTCAAAGTGACAGTGACTGAGAGTCAGAACCCAGAAAGAACTGTGGGTAAGAGGCCCGGCAGGTTCCAGGCAGTGAGGAAGCATGTTCTATGAACAGCCAAGGAACCCGCCCTCTGCTCCACATCAGCTGCCAAGGAGAGGGAGAGGAAAACATTTCGATTTAATCATGCACTCATGTGGCCATCACTAAGTTAGAGGCAGGAGGAAATAAAAAGATGCAGCTCCTATTTTATAGTTTATAAGGAAGCTACTAAAGGAGGCTTTAGGCAAGTAAAGAAAGATAGGCTAAGTAAATAAATTGGAAACAGTATCATGTGCAAGTGCTAAAAGAGGTAGCAGAAGTAGCTGGTTGGAACTGATACAGTGCAGAGAGTCGGGGGCAGTGTGGGGTCATGCTGTGGGGCAGAGGAGGACTCCCACATGGGAGGGGGCCAAGATGGGAAGGGTTGGGGATGAAGGCAGAAGAGGTGGGAGGGGTGGGTGTAGGGAGAGGGGGAAAGGTGGTAGTGGTGGTATAGCAGTTGTAGAGCAGAGTTGGGTTTCATCTGGGCCCATGAAGATCCATTCTTCCTGCCCTGTGTGAGATGCTTCAATTAATAATTAGTTCTGATTCTCAGGAAAATATTCTTGTGAATAATGAGGAATCAAACCATCATCACACATTCTCAAAAACAAAGACTTATCTTAATCACAATCACCATTTCTGCTCAGGCTGTGGCCCAGCTTGAGATAGGGAAACCATTTGGTTAGTGTTTTGACATTTGGCTTCCAGGCAATAATAATGAGGTATTGTTGTTTTTTTTTTGAGGGGTGGTACAAGTGATAATTTAATACATCCATATAATTTGTAAAGATCAAATCCGTATACTTGGAATATCCATCACCTTAAATATTTGTCTTTTCTTTATGCTAGAAACATTCAAATTATTCTCCTCTAGCTATTTTGAAATATACAATAGATCATTGTAAACAATAGTCATCCTATTGATCTATCAAACACTAAGTTTTATTTCTTCTCTCAAGCTGTATTTTTGTACCCATTAATCAGTCTTTCTTTATGCCCTCTCTCCACTCCCATTCCCGACCTCTGAACCACCAATCTACTCTCTGTATTCATGAGATCCACTTTTTTAGCTCCCACATATGAGTGACAATATGTGATATTTGTCTTTTTGTGCTTAACTTGTTTTCACTTTAGCATAATGACCTCCAGTTCCATCCGTGTTACTGCAAGTGACAGGATTTCATTTTTTATGGCTGAATAATATTCCATTGTGGATGGAATATATCACATTTTCTTTGTTTTTTCATTAATTAATGGGCACTTTGGCATTTTGATTCCATATTTTGGCTACTGAGAATAATGCATATATCTCTTTGATATATTGATTTTTTTTCTTTTGAATATATACCCAAGAATGGAATTGCTGGATCATATGGTACTTCTGTTTTTAGATTTTTGAGGAGCCTCCATACTGTTTTCCATATCTGTACTAGTTTACATTCCCACCAACAGTGTAAAAAGGTTTCTCTTTCTCTATATCCTCATCAGCATTTGTTATGGCCAGCCTGGTTTTTGCTGGCCTTGTAGAATGAGTTTGGAAGTATTCCCACCTCTTCATTTTTTTTTTGTTTTGAAGAGTTTGAGTAGAATTAGTGTTAGCCATTCTTTAAATGTTAGGCAGAATTCAGCAGTGAAGCCATCAGGTCCTGGGATTTTCTTTGATGGGAGACTTTTTATTATGGCTTTGATCTCATTACTTGTTATGGGTTCTTTGAGGTTTTCTGTCTCTTCATGGTTTCATCATGGTGGGTTGTATGTGTCCAGGAATTTATTCTTTTTTTTCTGGGTTTGCCAATGTGTTGGTGTATAGTTGTTCATAATAGTCTCTGATGATTCTTTATATTTCTGCAGGCTCAGTTGTCATGACCCTCTTTTCCTTTCTGACTTTATTTATTGGTGTCTTCTCTCTGTTTTTCTTAATACAGAGCAGAGTTTCCAGGGCTGGAGATGGAAGTCCCACCTCCATCCTTTGTCTCTATCTGTCCTCGGGGATATTTCTCCCTCCTGGCACTCCAGATCTTTCCTGTGATTTGAGGCAAGGACAGGTCTCCTGCCAGGGAACCCAAGATGGTGTGCAAGTTGGTTGTCCACCTCAGTCTCACTTTTTCCCATGTAGAAAACATGAGTTGGGGGGAAGTTTTCCATGCTCTTGATGCTGGGCAGGTTGTAGAGAGGGGTGTCCTGGACATGGCAGTCCAATTCTCTTACTATCTGCTTGGAGTTTTTTTACTTCTCTGTGGCCCTGAGAACTGTCTCTCCTTTTCATATTTTATTTCTGGCATATCATTGGTGATTATCTTGGTGCTGTTTATGTGTTTTTGTTTTTCTGTGGGTGGAAGGGAAGTCAGCTTTTCAGTTAGTGTCAACATCCTGGTTTTCTGTAGGTACTCTAACACGTTGCTTTTCTTACTTTTAAAGCCTGCCAGGTGGTCACTTATTACCTATCATTAAATATCTGACATCAATCACTTTTGTGCTTTTAAAATACATTCATCATATATACTAATGTCCTATATAACTGAAAATGTCTTGTCTTAAATGTCAAGTTGCTAAGACATACATGCAGTTCTGAAATATGCCCTCCCCATCCTTCCCTCCTACTACTGTTCCTCTTCTTTTTCCTCTTCTCCTCCTCTTCCTCCTGTCTTTCCTTCTTGGTTAGATATCTGAATGTGCTCTGAGGTATGTGACCTTGATGAAACCCAAACGAAACAGAACTTGTGGTCAGGGAGAGATTTCTTTTAGAAAATACTGTTCCTTTCATGATCTGTAACAAATCAAATGGCTGCAGAGCCATGGTGTGGGTCAGCACTGGTGACAGTTTTGTGAATGTTAATGTTGAATGTCACATGTGAGCTAGAAATCATCATGAGCCACTGAATGTAATTTTAAAAAAAGGCTTATCATATGCTCAGATATGACTTTTGACTGAATGGCTCATTTTAGATTTATGCATATGAGCCTAGATTTTTAGAAAGAACAGAAAACTATTTTATGTGTTTGTTTCTGAATGTTCAAATTTCTGGCTTTATCCTTCCACAGTGCCTTCTATCCTGAATACTTTAATAGATGAAATAATTTGCAAGGAAGGACAGCCATTTCCTTGCCAGGGTACAATCCAGTGTGGGGGTTTTCTAAATGCTAATTAATTCCAACCTCAACTACTTTACCTGCTATTTCAAAGGCTGGCAGCTTATATTCATCACCTGAATGACAGCTGTTTCTAACCTCTTTTCCCTGAAAAGAAATAAAGAAATTAAATAAACCTTTTGCATGCTAATCACTGACATTCTGAAGTGACAGTTGAAAAGTGCTCAAGTGTGAGTCTAAGGCAGACTTGAATTGAAAGATTTTGTCTACATCAACCAATTGTTGAATTTTGACTAGATATTTGTGAAGTGGAGAGAGAGAGGGTGGCAGGCAACTGATGAGACAGTATTATCACAAGTGAGAATATGAATCATTATAAGAACCTTCGGATATATTAAATGTCTACATTTAAGCAAGTTGAGCAATATACACTTTTACTCAGGTTTTATAGTACAGATTTTGTTTTTCCTTTTTTATCTATTGAATTTTTCTCCAAGTCAATATTGCAGGTAGAAAACATACATGTTTTTTTACAGGCTATTTTTCCTTGAGGGTTTATTCAATCTATTTAATTGTCTCATAATAATGGCTGATATCATATTGCTTCCCAATCACAGAGCTATCCTTTGTCAAACGGATTTTATTTCTACTGTAATTTCAATTTCCACTTTTTATAATAATGACTAGAATTAAGCGCATTTGACTGATTCCCCCTAAACAAAGTAATTCTATACAAGCACTGTCTTATATAATAAACAAGTACACAGTACAGTTTTGGAAAGGATTATTTAACCTTCATGGAGGACTAATATCTAAATATTAATAGTAGATTATGTTCCTTGACTTATTTAAAGGCACCTACACTGAATGTACTCTTCTGCATGTTCCTGACTTTGTATAAAGCCCTTGGTAGTATTGTTCAGTCAGAAGTTGTGTATCTCAGAGTTTATGTACTTTATTAATTTAAGTTGCTTTGATGATGCCTACTTTTGATACAAGAGGATATGTTCATTTTTATTGTTGTTTTAAGGTTATTATCACTCAGTAATTTTACTATAATATGGTAAGGTGTGACCTTTTGGTGCACAATTCCATGAATTTTAGCAGTTACATAGATTTATGTAATCACTGTCACAATCAGAATATGGAACAGTTTTATCATCCCAAGAAACACCCATGTGCCATACCTTTATTGTCACATGCTGTCCTCATCCATAACCCCTCAGAGGGTATTTTTATGTTTTTAAAATATGAAGAAGGAGGGGGGAAGAGAAGAAAGAAAAATGGAAGAGGAGGAGGAAAAAGAAGGGAGGGGAGAGGATGGGTAGGGAGGACAGGGAAAGAGAAAGAAAGGAGAATTAGGGATGCAACCCAGTAAAGTGTTCACTGAACTCTTATCAAAGATGTTAAGTGTTACCTGGGACAGTATCTTCAATGTATTGTATTCTCTTTTTTTTTTTCACATAAGAAGATGAAATTGTTAAAATGGTTTGTGCAGTCATCAGAGATTGTGTACTGGTGCCTTGAGGGTAGAATTAGCCCCAATTATATCTTTTGTTGGCCTATGCTGCCGGTGCTAGACTTGCTGTTGTCAACTTGGCATCACTCCCTCCTCTCTGGGATGCAATGCAGAGGAGAAACCAAGGACTACACACCCCAGAGTTCTCTTTCCTTTGTGGTTCTGATTCCCGATTGTGTGAGAGGAACTGTTGTATAGGAACTGAGAGGCAGAAAAGGAGCAAAGTTTCTTGCAGCCAGATGTGTGGGCAGATGTGGGATTTCTGGTGGCTTGAGAACCACTCAGTTCACTGGCGTGGACTGTGACCACTGGTGGGGTGTTCCCAGGGTTTTTCCAGGGCAGCTTCCCCATAAGCCATTGAGAACCACAGCTCTGGCATTACTTCAGGTTGAAGTTTCTGAGTCTGCCTTCTTGTGCTTCTGGCTGCCTTTCCCAGACCTTCTGCAGTGGCTTTCCTGCCTTTTGTCCACTCCAGCTCACCTATCATTTGTGTAAACCCTAATTCCTGTATTAAACTTGTTGTTCCTGGTGTATTTTAGATTGGCTTAGTTTTCCTGCCTAAATCCAGACCACTAACCTGTGTTTTAAAGAGAAATTTTGTATTTGTCAGCATTTAAAAATTGGGAGATTTCTCTTTGAAATCCTAATTGCCATTTTTTTCCTTTGAAAAATCTTTAGAAGGTCAGGAACAGTGGACCAGTCTTCTTGTCTGAAGACAATTGCATGGAGCTGAAGGGGGGCTGCCCCCTTTAGAAAGAGTGTGATTGTACACTTCACCACCCAGCCCACCTCACTCATTATGTCATCTTCCGGGGCTTTGCTCCCTTTATATTTGTTATATTTGTGTCCCTTCCTCTCTAAGTAATATCACCTTAGTCTAAGAAATAGGATTTAATGCAATGAATATTTATTAAAGGCTTACCGATTGCAAAGCTGTTTCCTAGGAACTCTTGGGTATATGGAGAAGTGTAAGAACTCAATGCTTTCAAAGAGCTTGGGGGAATAAACAGAGGGGAGCAAAAGCAAGCACATGACTGCCATATCATAACAAATTATGGGCATGGAACAATCCTTTTGTAAAGTGAGAAAGTAAACTCATAGCTCACTGTTTGGATATTTTTAAATAACTCAAATAGATTTTTATGCCACTTTCACTTGTTGTTGCTCTAATTATTATTGATGCTCTAATTATTGATGTATTTTATCAGCATTTGATTAAGAATTTCAAAGAATTTCAAATAAAATATAAATTTAGTGAATGTTCTGGAATAAATGTAAATTAATTTTTTTCTATGTAAGCAAATTCTAAATGTATATTTGTTTACAATATTTTTGTTGATCACTCTTTTTCTTTAGTATATCTATATCTAAATACCAATGCCTATATGCATATTTTAATTAAAGGATATATTTCAGAAAAAATTGCACTTAAAATGTTTTCTACATATTATTCAGGGAACTCTATTTAAATACCAATGTCATTATCAGATAAATTAATTGTGAATGAAAATAAATCCATAATTAGTATTACTGAAAAATGTATATATATATGTATCTCTTTTTTTTTTATTTTTACTTTTTCTCCTTGGTGTTACACAAGTAGGATAGCATATGATTTTTGAAGCAGGATTTTTACTTTATGTTGAGGTATCTTTATATACTGAAATAAAAGTATGGTAATAATTATAAGCTATTGATCATGGTAAGGTATCTGCTGATGTTTTTTTTTCCCCTTCCAGGTAGAAATAGTCCTCAATTTAACAGTTTAGAGAAAAGAATGCAGATGCTTCATAGTGGCAGGCAGTAGCATACTCTGCATAGGAATTCCTAGATTCTCCGTTGTAAAGTTTTTTTTTTTTTAATTCACTTTCATTCAGTCTGATTTATTTTTTGTGAAGAGAAGGAGTAGGTCCAAATTTATATCTCCCACAATTGCTGATAAAAGTATGAGCAATGTGTATTTTGCTATGCATGTGGGATGAATGTGTATGTGTAGACATACACATACATATTTTGGTGGAGACAAAGAGGACATTTATTTGGGCAACTCAAAAACTGTATAAGTTTGATCCCTTCCAGATGGCCAGTTATCTGGCTGCCAGATCCTTGGCTCAGCCCATTTCTTATCTCCTACATATCCCCTTGTGCTTCTGTGAGGGTAGGGCAGGGCTTAGAACTGGGGGAATCCCCTGGTAGGGCAGCTCTTGGATTCACTGAGCGAGCTGGGGATAGTCACAGTAGTTTACAGAAAAGGTTCACATCATTCAACAAATGTACCTCTATAAAAAGTGCATTTTGTTCTACAGTGATGTCTCTTGCTTTGGTATAGAGGCAGAACAGCAAAGTGAAGTGACTCAGAACATTGGGAAGGCCAGCATGGATTCCATTTCTAGCTTTGGCATTGGCCATGTACCCTTAGATATGCTCTGCAAACTGGGGGCACCAGCAGTACCTACCTCACCAGGGTGTTATAAAGATTAAATGTGATAATGCAACTAAAGGATTTATCACGATGATTGATTCATAAGTGATTAACATACGGTAACTAATAGTAATAATATTGATGCTACGGCATTTGTGTTGACAGTGCTGCTCAAACTTGAGTATGCGTCAGAATCACCTAGAGGGCTTGTTAAAACACAGATGGCCAGGCCTCCCCTCATCAGGGTTCTAATTCAGAAAGTCTGGGTTGGGGCCCAAGAATTTGCATTTCTAACAAGTCCCAAGTAATGCTGATGCTACTGGCCCTGGGACCACAGACAACCACTGACCTGGGCATTCAGACACCAGACTATTCCTCTTGGGCAAGTGAGGATTGCCGTTTTGTCATGGACCAGAATGAAGGATCAGATGGAGGATTAAATCTTTCATCCATGGGCAATGCTTCTAAAGCCACAATCCCAGTGGCTCAGTACTAGCCCAGTGTTTGTTTATCAAGGTGCAACAAAATAGGAAGTGCTTACTGCATTTGCTTACATCTCTGTTAAATGTTTGGAGAGTCTATAAATATAGCATCCAACAACTCACAGAAACTTTCTATCTTGCTTTGCACATCCTGAGCCTTCAAGGAACAGCTCATTCTCCTGTCCCAGAGCAACTCTCACTCCCCTAGGGCATTGCAGGACTGTCATCAGCTGCCCCCATCCAGCTTTCCTTTGGCACAGAGCAGATATCACATTCCCTGTTCTTCCCACCATGCTGACTGCAGCTACTTTGGGAGTGTTGATTTCATCTCACCCTGGCTACTTTTCAGGAGAGAATCTTTTTCCTTGGATTTTGTCAGATGAGGGTTCAGGATAAGCTAAGCCAGCAATGCACAAAATCCTTGAGGGGAGTGGAGAATGGCTGTGAACCAAATATTTTCATTTTCTCACACTTGATTAAACTGCTGTCTTCACCTTGGTGTGGTGCATTATTCCAATCAATTCCTTTACTAGCTATGGACCCTCCTCAAATACCATTTGCTTATTTTGGCTTCAAATGTGGGTGGCATCTATCACTTGTTGTTTGTGACAGGCCATTGCTAAATGCTTTACCTATAACATCTCCTTTCATCTTTCTAGTGAGTCTATGGTCTGGGAAGTGGGGTGGCAAAGGTACTCACACTACAATTGTAACTGTCCCCAGGAGCTCGGATGGAAACACAGACCCGTCCTCTGATCTCTCGCTGGTGCTCTCTAGCCCACAAACCTGTGTGCTGCAGTCTGTAGAATCAGCCTCCTTGGTCATAGAGCAGGGCTGAGAATTACAGAGCATCATCCATGGTGGGGTGGGGAGGGGAGGGTAGGGGGGAGACAGGACAAAGAATAACTAGTACCTATGGGAAATTTCAGAAGACCAAGACTTTGTAATACCAATTACCTAGCCCAATGTAGAACTTTCACTATGTAACAGAATGGGGATTTGAACTCAGCATCATTTGACTCAAATTATAGTCATGCCAGGGGAGCATGCCTTCATGTTAGGAGCCTATAAAACAGGTTCATATTATTACAAAACTGATGGTATAATTAGTATTTCCCTTTCATGTGTATGCGTAGATGGAATTATCTAGGTGGAGAAGTATTCTTTCCTCCATTCTGAGATACTCTGAAATGAAAGGTCAATAGTTATTTTTAGAAAATATGGACATTTTTCACTCAGATATCCACTCAGCAATGAGTACAGCCATCAGAATTATGCTTTAAGGATTTGACTTTTCTCTGCCCCCAGCCACACATTTAGCCAAGGCCAAAATGTTCACTTTAGTTCCAGAAAGATATTTTTTTCCTTTGTAGAACAAAAACTCAAGTGTGCCTAAAAAGAGAATTGACTTTTCAAAATAATCTTTATATATCTAAGCTTGAAATTTTTAACTCTAATTAAAGTTCAGCATAGAAATGATATATTATCATTTAGTGGAAGAAATTCATCTGTAAAATAAGGGTGTTATTTTAGTTATTGCAGAACATCATCTTTCTGAAGAACTTCTCTTCTTCAAAGGCAGAGTTTTATTACTGAATTTCCTATAAATGTTCAAATGCAACTTGCAGGTCAAAAATCACAGTTTAAATGGATTTGATGGATTTTCAGAAATAGTTTATAAAATGATTTTAGGTCACTACTTGTTTCAATTGAAACATCAAGCTAACCGTGAATAAAAAGTAACACAGACACTTGTGCAAACTGATTGCCTGGTGAATTAGGCTCCTTTTGAAAAATATTCTCATACTTATGGAAACAAACATGACTGGCTCATTCATTTATTCATTTTTTTCTTTACATACATTTGAGTGCCTACTATGTGACAAGAATTGTGCTTCAAACATGTTTATATGTTAATTTTACACTTTGACAAGACACTGCTTTTGACCAGCACTTAACATATATCATCTCTAAGCTTTCCAACAACCTTATTATATTTGTATTATTACTTCCACTTTACCCTTGTTTAACTGAAGCTTAGAGAAACAAAGCAACTTGATTGAGGTCACAGAGTTAGTCCATGCCAGTAGAATCGTGATTTCAACTGAAGTGTATATAAGGACAAATACAATGTTTTTTCTACTATGTTTGTACTTATTGCCCCTTCTCGATCATCTCTGGGGTTGTCTATGCAGTCACCTCAGCTGATCTTTTGGCAGTCAGAAACATACTGGCTCTTAGTGTTTTGACTTTCGAAAAATCTATTTCTTGAAAATTTGGGGCCAGGCTGAAAAACAAGGGTCTCATTAGGCCAGAGGCTCCTAGGATTTGAGCCATATTGGCTGATTCTGTCATTCTAGGCTACTGGAATGGCTTAACCTGGATATTTCAGATACACACTGTCTGCAGACACTGGCTGCTCATTAGGGACCACATTTTACTCCTCTGGTCCAAGGGAGATGATTCTTCCACAAATCTCTTCTATTGTGGGACCTCATAAACAATCTAAGGGAATGGCTAGATCAGGATCCCAGGAAGAAACAACTGAATCCAAGATGTTGTGGGAGTTGGCAGGACACAAACATAAGTATTCTGGAATCTTTCATCAAAGTAAAAATTACCCTTTTAAGCAACAGGGATCTGGTCTGACCAATGTACCAGCAAGCCCCGCAAAACCTGAGACATGGGCAAGACCACATTAGATATTATTCTATTTTGTTAGGTTCATTGGTCTAGAGGGAGATACCAGCTTGGCACACAAAAACTTCTGGGGAATAAAATGCTAGTTTCAAGCTTATTTCCTGGACTGCCTCTGGACTTAAGAGTCTCCATTGAAGGAAATACCTGAAATTGTGGGAAAGTTGGCCTCTGACATTCCTAGAGGTGTTTCCTGGACCTCTGAGCAGTTGCAGGGCCTGTTTTGGGAAGAATGTTTTAGTGGAAGACTTGAGGTCAGGAAGACCTGCTGTTTTGGCCTATAGTCCTCAGATATAAAAGTCATTAAAAGGCTTCTTGATTGGTTGATTAATGACTTGTTAGATTATGGGATCTGAGTTTTTATGCTAAATCACCAGGGAACTGCTAATTTAGAATTAGAGGGATGAGATACTTCAAGTGTATCTGCTTCTAGTATTAAGCTTAATATGTAGAGAACCAGTACAGCTCACTGACTACCAGCCATCATCAGATTTTTCTATGGATCATTGTCAGTCAGTTGTGGGTGGAATAAGTCTTGAGAATGTGGATTAGAAGGGTGGAGGGTTAGAGCCTTGACTTAACTGTAGTGGTCTGTGGTACTTAGGAATGGGCCAGCCTTAGATGCATGGTTGCTGTTTAGGAAGTCTGGGAGCAGGTATCAAATCCCTATACAAAAACATTTTGGAGTCTGAGAGCAAAAAATCAAGTTCTTATAGGGCTGGGGTATCAAGTAGATAACTGGCCATAGGTGCAAAAGCAGGAACCTGGTTATGCATAAATCAAGTCTACAGCAAGACTTGTATTTTGTTCAAACATGGTAACTAGAATTCATCTAAAGTACCTCCTTTCATTAATTACTAATGGCACTAATGGCTGCTTAAAGCACTGTGTTGAGAAGGATTCTGAGGCTCTGTATCAGCCCAACGGGAAAGGACATTATACTTGATTAATAATGTCTGTCATAATCATGAGGTACAAGAGGAGTGACAGCACACGTGCCACACATTTATCATTCCTAGTTAAGCTTTGGAGCCACTGCTATAGGACTCTGAGGGCATCACTGGTCCCAAAGACTGAGCAAGACAAACCCATATAATATGAATGAAGTAACTCAGCGACCCACTTCTCCATTACAGTTGTTTCAAACCATTTCTATATTTTTCAAGTTCATGAAATCATGAGAAACCTTTGTGATTAAAAGATAACCTCTTCAGCTTTCCTGAAGGGAAGGAAGCCATTTGACATGAGTTTCCCTGCTTCTCTGTCTCCACCACTCAGTGTCTCTTATCTTCCTCCAACTTTCCTCCTGTGTTTTTTCCATGACAGAGGATAAAGTATCCTCCCTCCTTTTCAGGGCAGCTTCTCTGTTCTTTGTTCCAGACCTATTACTCATAACTTAAAATAGCTGTTGTGGAGAAATAAGGTTTGCTTGGATATGCATTCCTGATCCCAGAAGCCTCTCCCATACCATCCCACCCTCTCCTGTGACTATAACTTACCAGTGGGCATGATTTTCACAAATTACTATTTTTCTTTGTTTCAAATTAATTTTGCTCTGTCATCAAGCTATCAGATTACAGCCCCAATTCTCTCTAATTGTGCATGGCATTTGCATGATTTTGTAAAATACAGACAAAGGAAAATGGAAAAGTCAGCTTCCTGGTTCTCACCACTTGCTGAGCATGTCTCACATCAGGCTGATATTGTTTGATTACATGAGTGGGAGTTCATGGTCAAGTATAAAGGATTTGGGTATAATGTTGCCATCCAATGGTTCAAAGGAAATATAGCTTAGATCTGTTATTAAAATTGTGTTCTGATGTATTTGAAGTGTTAAGATCTATGCTCAGAAAGAGGTCTTAAATATTATATTTTCAGTTTATTTGAAATTGAGATTTTGGACTGTGGCTATGTTGCTGAACTTGTTCTCTTCCTAAGTTGACCTTATGCAGAAAATAACTTATTAATATTTAAGAAACTAGTCCCAGTACTGTCTCCTGTCAAAAGCAACCCACATATCTCATTAGTAATGACTAAACAGTTTTCTTACTAACTTTTATAATCTTTATCAGCTAAGTTTCATAGTATTTTTTAGATCTTTCTATAACCATATATCATCAGTGGAAATGCACTTTTTCATATCATTTGTGTATATATTAATATAAGCTTTTATACTGTGAGTTGTTCACCTAACAGTGATTTTTTTTTAATTATAAGACTTCACAGAGGGAAGTGTAAGATTCAGTATCTGAAACCCTCCTTTTTAAAAGAATGTGATTTTGTCCAAAAAGGAAATAATAGAAAATGTACTTGTTGCATATTTCTTTAAGACAGAGGGAAAAGGAAACCGTTCTTTACAGATGTAGAGAGAGATGGGCAGCAAGAAAAAACAAAAAATACTTCTTTTTTTAAGAAAGGAGGGAGAAATTAAATATGCCTTTTGCAAGTAGAAGACACAGTATGGGGTGAGATGTGTCAAACTTTTAATGAAAAGCAAGCTTTTTTATTGACATCTAATAAATAACAGACCAGGAAAAGAGGGCTTGGGCATTTGATTTTTGAATGAGATGATGAAATGCAGATAAATTGGACCTCTGAGTCAAGAATTTATTAGGTTCATTGGCCATTTGTAGGACAGCTTTGACCTTCCCATAATCTGTGAAGGAACCCTGTCTCCCATAAAGTTGTGCTCTTAAAGAGTAAGCTGTATTCATTGTTTAAAAAAGTTAACAGACAGAGACAGGAGAGAGGGGGGGAGGGAGAGACAGAGAGAGAGAGGGGGGAGAGAGAGAACGTGCACTCTGACCCATCAGTTGTGATGTTGTAGTGTTTGTCACACAAACTTCTCTCAAGAAAATAGCTAGCAAGGCTAGAACATAGGGAATTCTGAGGCCAGCATCCTCCTTTGATTTCTAAAGGAATAATTGTTACTTCTGGTTTTCCAAATTGCAAATTAGGGGACTAGAAAAGTATTTGATGTTAGTTCACTGAACTCTCGGCAGCCAATCCATAGATCCATAAGCAGAATTAATTGCCTACCACATATTTGGCACTAGAATGGAGAATTGGTGGAAACAGCCCTTAGTCTCAGTGTTTATGAGGAGAGTGACTGTTCATTTAGAATGAATTGCACCAGTGCCACTTTAATTTGATTGTTAACCCATTTGGTTTCTGACTGCAGGGGAAGAGATGCAAATGCCAAGTCCTCAGAGTTCTAATGAGGTCAATTGAAATTATTATTTTTTTTGTTGTTGTTATATGAGACACCTTAAGGATAGGGTGGTGTTAAAACAAATAAATAATGATATTGATGTGTAAAAGCAAGCTTTCTAAATCAAAGTCAGTGCCTGGGACAGTTTATAAACTATGCTTCATAATCCCTTTTGTCTGAATTTGCAGAATAGTAGTTCCTTTTTGGTTTGAATGCTAAACTTGGCCCTCTCTGGATATCAAATGGGATTTTAAGATACAAATTGCATTCAAATATCACATTTATCGGATCTGCCCATGAATCATTAGAGAAACTATGGTAAAATGGAAAAAGGCTGGGGCTTGCAGCCAGCTGGGTGAACTTGAACATCATAAAACCTCCTTGAGCCTCAGTTTTCTCATCTGTAAAATGAGAAACTGCTATATATACTGTATAGCAGTTATACTTGCCATCATCTTTGCCCTTCTCTTCCTCTCCATGTTTAATGTTCTAGCATCTACCTATCTCACTGCCCTGCATATAGGTTAGTTTCATTGTGATGTGGCTGCTATTAAGTGTGTATTTATGGTATGCCAAAGTTGGAAGGCATGCTTTTCTTTTTCCAGGGCTGTGTGGCCAAGAGCATTTCTGAAGCATGTGAATTCTGCCACCCAACCCACCAGTGTTCCCTCTTCCCCAACGACTGGCCTGAAATTTCACCAGTAGGAGTTTATTATTTTCTGACTTGCAGTTTCTAACTCTGAAACCCCCAATTGCAATGTGTTATGATTTCTATTAAATTTGTATCAATTCCTCAGCTTGTGGCTGGAGTGGGCCCCAAAACTATGGACTAGACTCTTAGCTGAAGGAAAGAGGAAGAGGAGGAAAAAGGAAGTCATCTGGGATAGATTTTAAAAAGAGACTCTTAGGGAAATAGAAAGGCCCACAATCACTATTTCACAGATTTACCTGGAAATTTCAGGATGTGGTTGACCACATTTAGAGCTCCTAGAAATTTTATTTTTTAAATCTATTTGTCTGAAAAAAGGAAAACAAACAAACAAACAAACAAACTACTCTTCAGCTTAAATATAGCTTTCAGCTGTTTTTGTTGTTTGTTTTCTTTTTTTTTTTTAGTAAGTCAGTAATTTATGTGAAGTTTGTATTGATTTAGACTGTCATTGTTTTTACCTAGTACTAAAATTGAAAATCTAGGCTGGCATTTACTTGTACAAATTAATGCATGGTTTAAGAAAGAAGGGGAAAGAAGCCTTGTTTAGTTGCCCTGTAACCTAGTGCTTACCTCTGAGGTTTATTTAACATGGCAGGCGGTGATAAGCCACTGCTTATGACATCTCCTGCAATGTAATCTCACCACTCAATGACAAATGCTTCTGACAAATGGAAACCTGGTATTATTCTAAAACAGAAAGAAAAAAAATGAATACAATTCAGATATGAGATAATAAAAATGGCGTCTCTACACATGTGACATAAATTAGACCTTTAAGGACAGACCATATTATAAACAGCAAAGATACAACAGAATGGAATTTTTTCCCCTAGAATTTTTCTGTTGTTGTCAGTTGTCAGAGTAAATTAATACTCTTGGAAGCAATCCTATTACCATGCCACCTTGCGCTGTTGTTTTTTAGTGGTTTGAACTGTTAGTGCTAATTAAAAAACTATCTGGGAAAGTTAATTGGGGGTGACACTAGTTAGTTGTGACTGAGGACATAACCACGTTAATTGTAGATTGTAGGTCAGATAAGGGGCTAGGCTTTTCTACCTCTTGAGTCTTAGCTAAGTTCATGAGTTAGTTGTTTCTAAATTATAAAATTTTAACGTGAGACAATTGCTAAAAGGCAGGGATAACTTCACATTTAATTAGGGGGCAGTTGGAGATGTTAGCACTGTGTTGTTGGGCAATTGGCATGCTTTCCTGATGGCATAGTGTATCAGCAGCGAAGTTAGGTGAGACTCAATATTTTATGTGCACTTACATAAGTGTTTCTCAGACTTCAGCCAGTCACATGCCACCTTCAAGATTTTTGCTGCCTGCACTATTATTACCTAATTTTTTCTCTAAACTAATTAAAACTTTTTGTTTATTTTTGTCTTTGTCATAAGCAATAATACACATGAATTTAGAGGTTGATATTAAGTTATATTTTTTATTATACAGTAAAACACATAATTATTGATTTTTTTTTGTCTATGTGCTGCCGAAGAAAGCACATGAATTTTTTTTTTTAATTTAATTGGTTAAAAATGTGAAAAATAACTTGGACCACTTGAAAATACCCCACATTTTGGAATGCATGTATGTGATATATACATATACTATTCATTTTCATAAGTGCTTAGATCTTTTTTTTCAAAAATATCTATTCTCCCCCCACCTCCCAGATATACTTTGGGACACTGTATGGAAGAGACTTCATGTGGCAAAGAGATGAGAGGCAGAGCTGGGAGCAGGAGCAGCTTGCCAGCCAAGGCCCATTCTAGGCAGCCATCAGTGGCAAAATAGCAGCTGTTACCGATTGGTAGTGGCTGCCAGCTGCTGATATTGAGAACTCTGAGGCTGAGCCTAGGCTCAATGGGGAGGAGAACAGTGGTGATAGTGATGTCTGACTCAGGCTGGATAGGCAGGAATAGCAAGTATGTCAGGAATTTACCATCCTTCTACTGGAGGACAGCACGGGTGTGTAGCACTTCTCTGGTTATGGATATACATTGAAATGGATGTATTTTTAATTTTTTGTTTTTGGATAATTGAATTTCTCATCTACCTAATGTCTTCATCTTTGTTATTTTTTACTTTCATTGGTACATGATTTTATTGCAATATGCATCTAATATCAATCATAATAAAAGTTTTAATTGGTTCTCTCTTGGCTTTTCTCTGATCATATTCTAATATTCACTCTTGTCTACCGTTAATATTTCCAAGCCTTATCCAGTCCTTAAATTGAACTCCACAAAATGGCTTTGGGACTAACCAGACCTCTCTGAATTCTCATGTATTGCTAATGTGTAATATATCAACTTTTGTATTTCCACACTCCCAGCAGCCCAGGAATGCAGAGGATACAAAGAATTTATGTGGTTTAAATGTGCATTTTTGTACAAATGACATCAGAAATGTAATGGGATGATTTATAAATAACTAGAGATATTTTAAGAGTGGGAGGTTCTTGGCATTGTCTCAGGATAACTTTTGGCAAAATTTAGATTTTTCAAACCCACAAATAAGAATTCCTCCTTCCCCTTCTTCCTGTCCTGCTTCCAGAAATGGATAAGAAGACAAAGGGTTGAACTGACAGATTCTACACTAGTTTAAACTGGGGAACCAAGATTTGCATTTTTAAAACAAGTTCTGGCACTCCTATCCTTGTACTCCTGTACAAAGGCCAAGGTTGTTTTCTTTGGCACTGCATCTACCCTTAGAGCTTCTGAAAAACCTGGTGATTAGCCAGGTTCTACTCTTGCATGTTCTCTGTGAACAGATTGTATTCCTCAGATACCCCAAACCAGTAAGCAACCAACCCCCAGTCAAAAATCTCAAACTTTGCCATTTCTCCTAAATTATTTATGAGCATACTAAACAGCAGTGATTCTCACATTTAAGTATGCATCAGAATAACCTACAGGGCTTGTTAAAACACAGATTGCTGGGCCCCACCCTCAGATTTCAGATTAGGTAGGGCTGGGGTGGGACCTGAGAATTTGCATTTCTAATAAATTCCCAGGTTGTTAATGGTGCTAGTCTGGGGACCACACCCAAGAACTCTTGTAAAATGTTTCTCTTCTCCTTCATTTCTAGCCTCACCAAACTGAGACTGAATGTGTAAGTGTTGATCTAGATGTCCTCCAAATGATCTTTGCTTATCCAGGTAGTTGCTTATAACATGTACAAAACTCCAAAGGTGCAAAGTATAGAGGAATTTTTGGCAGTGGTTCTTTTGTCACTTCTTAATTGTTTCTGCCATTCTAGCCAGCTCCTCCTTCCCATCCAGTTCTCCCTTCTACCACCTTTATTCCTTCTTTTTCCCTTAGTCTCCCAATACAAGCAAACCAACCAACAAAAAAAAACAAAACCAGCAAACACACAACCTAGAATACAGGGGATAAAATGCCTTGAACGGCAATGCCACAGAAATGTACAACTTCAGGGGCCTCATTCACATAGAAACAATGTGAACAATGCCCCCTAGAGTTATGCAGTGTGTGGCCTTGTTGAGTAATATAGTTTAGCAACACATAGCAACAGGAATCTCTTTTGTAAGCTGTTATATCACCCTAGTAGGATTGACAGAAGGGATGACTAACTCGCTAGTAGGAATCCACAGTTAGGATAGAGCCTCTAGCTCCTTGGCTGGCCTCTAAAAAGCTATGTACTGTTAGAAAATGCTTTTGTAAAGAGGTAGCCTCAGGCCTAGACCAGTCTAGACACTGTGGACAGCCCTACCTTCTTCCATGAGGAGGACTCAGAAAACACAGTCTGGTTTGGTTACTGATGAAAAATCTTCCTGGCCCCACCCAGGGAAATATCTCCTGTCAGAATTTCCTTCCCAAAGAGACTAAGAGCAAGAGAATCCCAGAAGGGAGCAAAAGATGGGGGAGAGGAGGGGTTGTCCATTTCTGCTTTCCTCACACTCCTGATTCAGTCTAAATCAGCCACCTCAATTTACACATCAATCTGTCTAATCCTTCTATAGCCCTCTGGGTCTTCTCCACACCCTTGGATGGGAAACTTTCTTCTTCCCTCCTCAGCCAGTTCTCACCCTTCATTATTCAGCACATGTTGAAATGAGCATCATACAATAGAATCTACCACTCCCCTGATTGCTTTGTTTTATCACTGGTTTGAGAAAGTGACACATTTTCCCCCAACAGAAGGCTCCCACACCCTCCTGCTCACTGACTTCCCAGGTCTATGCTGTGTATCTTGCTTTGAAATGTAATGACTTAGTGTTTTCCACTATGTTCCCTTGCCTGGTCAGCTTTGACAGCATACCTGTGCTTTAGACAATAATAACAAAGAGGTTTTGTTTGTTTTCTTTTTCCTTTTATAATATGGAGGATTAATAAGCTGTAGTACATCCATCCATATTGTATGCCTTTTTCACAAAGACTTTTATTAGAAAGGTAAATTCTTAGCCTAGATCCCACTATGGCACTTAAAAAGTTCTCTCATTATCTCCCCTTTGCTGAAGAATTCAGAAGAAGAACAGGTTTCTGGTTTCTCATTATTTCTAAGGGTAGAGTCCCACATAGAATATAAAAAGGCATTTTATAGATGGCTCTTTCTGTCCCTTTAGGGGGAACTTCTTCTGTGACACCACTCACACATTATTTTAGTGACTTGTCTTCATCAATTAGTCCAGATTGACTGAAGACTAGAAATAGGGGCTTTGGCAAGGATGAACAGCTAATAAAATATATATCTCCACTTTCATTTTTGCCCAGATGATTCCTTTTCTGAGAGAGTGGTTTGGAACAGTGCTAGTCTTGCTAAAAACTGCTGAGTTTTATTTCACACTAATAACACCTGGCATGTTTATGTGCTAAGGATAAATTAAGCACTCAGTGAACACAGAGCAGACATAGGGTTCACCATGATGTAGCTTATTCTGCACTCATTACGTACAGAGAGAAGTCTGTGTTTGTGATAATGTGTGTGTAGGCATGTATGCAGCCTTTCAAAAATATTAATAGCTTTGGCCATTTTGCTGATTTTAGGAAAAAGCAGCACTATTCCATATATTCTGATTAATTGCTAATATATTAATAGATACTGAGAATATTAGAGGTAAAAAGGCCCTTTAAGAAAACTACTTAGTCCAATAAAAAAAAATCTCATCTTGCAGACTGAAGAAATTGAGAACCAGAGAGATTATTTTTGAGGAATCATAACATGTGTCCTGTGAATTTGGTCAGAATCAAAACTAGAACTCAGAGCTTAGATACCTAGTCCAGAGCCCTTTCTACCACACTATGTTGTTGTCCAAATAATGAACAAATTATATGTGAATATATGTGTTATTTTACAGAATTCTGAAGTACTATTTTTACATGATTCTAAAACACATATTCTTTCACATTTTAAAAATGTTTTATTTTGAAATTTTAGACTTGCAGAAAAGTTGCAAAAATAATTCAGAGTTTTAAAAATATATGTCTGTCACCCCACTTTTCCTAATGGAAAATCTTAGAAAACCATAGGATAATTATCAAGAATAAGAAATTAACAATTGTACAATATCTTTAAGCTTCAGAACTTATTTGAATTTTGCCAATTTTCCTACTTTTTGTTCTTGTTGTTTCAGGATCCTATCCAGGCTCTCACATTGCATTTAGTTGTTATTTCTTCTTAGTTTCTTTCAGTCTATAACTGGTTCTCAGTCTTCCCTTGTCTTTTATGATCTTGGCATGTTTGAAGAGTACTGGCCAGTTATTTTGTACAATGTCCCTCAATTGGAGTAAAGTTACCTACCATTGGGGCTCAGAATACCCCCAAAATGGTACTAAATGTCCTCAGCATCCCCATATCTCTCTAATCCTCATTCTTTCCCAAAGCACAGGGAGGGATTCTCTCTGGAATTTCCTTAGCTAAAATTCCAAAAGAAGTGCAATTATTTTAAGACCTCCTCTCTAGGAGTTTCATCAAATAACCAGAAAAGATTAACTACCAGAGAAGAGACTAAAAGTCATCTCCAGCCCAGACAGACTTTTTGTCTGTTTTTCTGAAGGCTACTCCAAAAGATTACCTGGGAAACTTTATCTGCATAGTAGGACAACCTTTATTCATGGTGAAGTTCCACCCCTCACCTTCCCACAGTCTCCCGCAGTGCCCAGAGGAACTTTTGTCCCAGGCCATTGTTTTTTAAGCTTATTCTTTTTCCCTAAAAATTATTTACTACCCCTTCAAAATGTCCTAAATCCCTACCCCCCATTTTCCCCATTTTCTCCATTTTCCTCTCTACTATGAAGAGTTGTATAAGCCTCAACCATCTGGCCCTTCTTTGAGTCTCATTTACAGGACTCCTGTGTTTATATGCACATTAATATGTTTGTAAACCCTTTTCTCCTATTAATCTGTCTATCGTCAGTCATTTCAGCAAACCTTCAGAGAGGGCAGAAGGGAAACTTTCTCTCTGCCCCTGCATTACATATAGCTCTGAAATTAGGGTGCAACTTATAATTGATCATATATCTTAGCTTAATGGACAGTAATTTTTTCTTTGTTAATGGTACATGAAATAATGTAGTATCTTATCCACAGTGTATTGAAATCAGTGAAAAGTAGTGTATACATATAAATATAGTGTGTGTATTTACACACATACCCAGATCTGCCTATCCATCTATCTAATCTGTTCCTTCTGCTTTAGGTTCAGTGTCCTAATTCCTTTGTAATAGAGTTGAATAAGATTTTTCTTTAAGTAAAAGCCTGGTAAGGGTAGAAGAGTATAAATACTACACGTACTACAAGTGGAGAATTATAAGAAAATAGCATGATTGAAATCACATGCTTGGGCAAGGGTGGGCAGGGCCACAGAATCAAATTCTAAACAATTTTGAAATAATTTGTTCCGTGAGGCAACTAGCAATAGTTATTTAGAGTCTTTCTCTGTAGGATGTTATGGGCTTTCATGAAGTTCTAAAATGCTTTCTGAGTAACTAAAGTTCCATGCAGCAGAGGGAAAAAAGTTATGCTATAACATGCGTGGGAATAGCAAACAAAAATCTATTAAAAAGATGCCTCCTCTTCTTTTCTCCCTCTTCCTCTCCCTCTTCTGCCTCCTTTTCTTCCTTCTCCTCTTTGCATTGCTTATTCCTCTCTCTTTTTCCTCCATGTACTTGTTTATTATGGAGGATATTCCTAAAGGATACAGATGAAGAGATGCATAGGGTGAGGTATGGGGAAGAGGGGCAGAGCTTCCATGCCCTCCCTGGGTGCTTTACCCTCTGAGAACCTCCATGTATTCTGCCATCAGGAAGCTCCTTCTTTCTTCCTTTTTATCTTTCCCCTCCTCTTCTTTTTTTTCCTCCATCTTTTCTTTCTCCATTTCTTCCTCCTCTGTGTTTTCCTCCTCTCTCCCTCCTCACCAGTGCTCTTTCTCCTGTCTCCTTACTTTTTTCTTCTCCCCTTATTTCACCTACTAAAAGAATATTCATTTGGTCTGTGTAATCATAAAACTGATAACTGATATTTCGGAGGAAAAAAAACAAACTCTAAGGAGACTCAAGAAGCTCTGTTACCCAAATCATTTATGATTTTGGTTGGAGGATGTTCTATGGAGAAAGCATACTAGTAGATGATTAGCGTGCCGGTTCAATATGTCTTTTCCATCTTCAATGTGTAGGATAGTGTAGAACTCAGACCACAATAATGCCGTAGCTAGTGTTAATTCAGAAATAAAATTAAAAACCTGTACCACTCTCACTTTCTCCCCCCCCAACCCCCAACAAAAATAAACTCAGAGCACTGTGCAGTGAGATTCTGATCTTCTAGGAAATGAGGTTGGGATTTGCAGGTAGAGATTACTGAGTTGTGTAGGACTGCATCAATACCCAAGTTTCAATTTGAGGGTGAGTGTTAGCTTAGAAAATCTGAGTGCTTGCATGGGCTGCCAATTTCTGCAGCCTTTCCTGCAGCTGTTAGAAGTGCCCTGCTTTGCCCTTCCCTCGCACCTCCTCCCAGTAATTCTATTACTCAGGGGAAGGAGACCTGGGAGAGTGAAATGATTCATTATTCTATTAGGCAATAGGACACTTGGGTTTTGATTCTGGCTGCTCAGACTGCCATAGTCCTGACTTCCATGGCAACCCCAAGGCACGGGAAATCTGAGATTTAAAGTTGTGAATTCAGTATTGACATGAAAAATGCCACTTGTGTTGTGCTGAAACAGGCATGCTGATTATGTAACAGCTTCCAACACATTCCCTGCTGGTGGTGGGTTTTGATTGACATTTTATGGGCCTTATTACTCTTGAAAACAATACTAAAAATGCCATGACAAGCTCAAGATGGAAATAGGAACACATGATCCTTTCCCTGCTGAACTAGAAAATAGCTTTTTGAAATTCTTCTTGGAAAAAGGTGGAAAAAAAAAAGATATTCATGTAGAGTCATAATGATTAATCTTTTATTCCTTGGGAGGAGAGAGGGATCCCCAATTGTTAAAGCCATTTGGCATGGTCTGGTCCCCAGAACTTTTCTTTGGGCTTCTTACAACTCGCAAACAAATACTGACTTTTAAAGTAGAGAATGAAATATATAAAACATCAATGGTTTGATAAATACTATGTTTACAGCAGTGATTTAGTTTTGGGGGGTAATTACTTGGTACTTTAACAGTATAGAGATGGAAATGCAACAGAAATTCAGATTCCATGAATGAACTTAAGGCAATTTTTTCTTCTATATACAACAAATTTCAAAGTAGAATGGAGCTTCAAAAATGTCAATGAAATATAAATGGTATGTTGAATTTGTTTTAGTTGTTGGCTTGCCTAAAGTACATTAGAATAGCAAACACTCTAAATTATAATTTCAACCTCTTCAATTTCCTTCTGACTTTATATAACTAAAGTATATAAATTAGACTTCATGCATGCCAACATCCCTAAATTCTGAGTGATAACTATCTGCTTTGTTATATAATTAATAATAATAATAGCAACAATAATGGAAATCAATAGCTAGATTTATTGAGTTGATTTTTTTTAAAAAAAACTCATGAACCCAAACAGTCCGGCTTCCTTAACCACTATACTATAATTTGATGTTATTTTTTTAAATTATACTCAACTCAAAATGGGAAGTCAGCAGGTTTGGTATCACTTTTCTCCTAAGTTGAATGTCTTCCCTACTCTGAAGAGGTGAAACAGGTATGAGGAGAGTAGGTGCAAAATGAAAAACTGTCTTTGTGAAGCATTTTGAAATAAAAGTGTTGTGAAAATCATGTTTTGCTTTGTTAATTATTGAGGGATATGGAATTAGAGATCATAGTACAGTTGAGGCAGAAAGATCATTTTTCTGGAAGCACATGTTCAGTGTTGGCAAAGCTTAAGTTGTTTTTGATAAACCTCTTTTCATGTAGAAATTACTGTAAATGGTTAGCAGATGTTTGCTTTTAAGGAGGCTACTTTTGATTGGTCAGCAAGATAAAAGTGCTGTGGTGATTGTTAAGAAGCAGCTGATGTCAATTTAAGACAATGATGGTTTAGCCTCTTCTGTCTTGACCAGTCTGAGAGCAGCAACATCAGTATTTTTGAACTTATATATTCAGTATTCATTACAATATCCTGAAACTACCGTGTTTTCTCGAAAATAAGACCTACCCATAAAATAAGCCCTAGCAGGATTTCTAAGCATTTGCACAATATAAGCTCTACCCAGAAAATAAGACCTAGTGATGGGCGTGGCTACGCAGCTGCACAATCCATGCATTTGGTCCCAGAGCGGTAAAGAAGACCAGCAGCCCTTCTCATCTGCCCCATTGTGACAGCTACTATCCTAGAGGTGACCCGAAAGGTGCGGGCAGCCCCACCAACAAGGTGGGCTCCCCCTGTCAGGTCCTGGCCATCCTGTGCGTGCTGCAAGCTGAAGCTTTGAGGGGAAAGTCTCCTCAGTGAAGTGAGGAGCCCGATGCTCCGCTTTAGGTATTGTGTGTCCCCAGGGGAAAGAAGGAAAGCTGCGGCTGCCATTTTACTATGATGATGTTCCAGAAGAAGTCGACTTAACTATATTTGAATAAATGTAGATTGTTGTACTGTACTTAAACAAAATAACACATCCCCTGACAATAAGCCCTAGGATGTCTTCTTGAGGAAAACTAAATATAAGACATTGTCTTATTTTCGGGAAAACACGGTAGTTGTTTATAGAGCTATATTCGTAACTTAACAACACAGTGCAAAAGGACATTTTTTACAGTTATACTCCTTTGCTGTATCTTAAAATAATATTGTTAGAGTCATATTCTAATTGTTTTCAGTTTTTGTGATGGCTAATTTAATATAATATATTCTAGGAACTTGATTATAGAGGTGATAAACTTTATCTAATATAAAATAGTACATACTTAGAATTTAAAAGTCTCATTTTGCTTCAACAATATAAAGCACCTGGAAACATGACTATTTCTGTTATATTTAGACAAGTTGAAATAACCAACTTAGCAAACTATGGTGAGATTGAAAAATATGACCTTTATTTAGATGGAGTATGTTTACATGAATAGTCAGGGGAGATGAAAATATATTATTTTTTCATTCCCCATTATTAAGAACTTAAAGAAACTAACTCAAGTATTTATCATTCATGGGGTAAAAGAGGATACAAAATCCTAAAGAGATCTCTCTTTTGGGTAACTGTGATTTTAAACTTCATAAGTGATAAAGCTGCTATTGATGGGATTATTTTAGAAGCTACCTTTTGACAATGGATTATACTTTTCCTTGTCTTTTAAATTTTAATTGAGTTATGTGCACTAATCTTAAGTGTATGTACTTGTGTAACCACCCCCAATTAAGACATAGAACATGTCCAACATCTCAGAATGCTCCTTCATCACCCTTCTCATTTTACCCCCTCCTCCTACACCAAGCGACCATCATTCTGAGCTCTGTCATCATCCACTAGTTTTGCCTGTTCTTGAACTTCATATAAACAGATCCTTACTATTAGTGTTCTTTTGCACTGAATTCATTTGCTCAACAAAATATTTTAACTCATCCATGTTTTTACATATATAAGCAATCCAAAAAAGATGTAATATTCCATTGTGTGTGTATATATATATATATATGCCAACATTTATTTATCCATTATTTTGTTGATGGGCATTTAATTTTTCCTATTTATAATTTAGGTATTATGAGTAAAACTGCTTAGAACATTCTTGAACCTGTCTTCTGATGAATGATTGCACTCACTTTTCTCCTTGGTATGCATATGGAAGTTGAATTGCTGGGTCATAAAATTGCTCAGAAATTTTAGCATTCTGGTGGGCGTGTACTGATATCTCATTGTTATTTTAACTTGCATTTCCCTGAAAAGAATGATATTGAATACTTATTCTTATCAGCCATTTGGATCTCCTTTTCATAAATGCTTCTTTTTTGTTTTGTTCATTTTAAAATCAGAATGGATTTTTTCTTTTCTTCTTTTTTTTTTTGACAAACCATACAATGCCACTTATTCCAAAGTGTTTCTTTTTTTATTTCAAAATATTAAGGGGATACAAATGTTTTTGTTACATGGAACACTTTGGTAATGCTTGTGTCAGGGCTATAAATGTGCCCATCACCTGAATAATGTGGATTGTACCCATTAAGTAAGTTTTTACCACCCCCCCCACCTGATTTCCAGTGATTTTTACTTTGCTCTGTGCACTTGTTTGCCCATCGGTTAGTTTCAATTTATTAGTACACATGGTGTTTGTTTTTCTATTCTTGAGATACTTCACTTAGGATAATGGTCTCCAATTTCTTCCAAATTGCTGCAAAAGACATTAATTCATCATCTTTTTCATGGCTGAGTAGTACTCTGTGGTATACATATACCACATTTTCTTAATCCACTCATAAATTGATGGACACTTAGGTTGATTCCAGATCTTGGCAATTGTGAATTTTGCTGCAATAAACATTTGAGGGCAGGTGTCTTTTTGATAAAATGACTTCTTTTCCTTTGGGTAGATACATAGTAGTGGGATTGCTGGATTTGAATGGTAGGTCTACTTTAAGTTCTTTGAGAAATCTCCATACTGTTTTCCATAGAGTTTGCACTAATTTGCAGTGTCACCAAGAGTGCATTCCTTTCTCTCTGCATACATGTCAGCCTCTATATTGTTTTTGGACATTTTAATAGAAGCCATTCTAACAGGAGTGAGGTGATATCAAGGTTTTTCTTCTAGATGATTTTTGGTAGTTCTTTTTATACTTTATCTGTGAGTGCATTGTTAGATATGGACTGTGAATATGATGTCAGTCTATGTCCTGCCACTTCACTCTCTTAATGTCAACTTTTGGTGACCAGAAATTCTTTGTAAATTGGACTTAAATTTTCTTTTTAAATGATTAATGATTGTTGTGTTTTGTTTAAGAAACTTTTGCCATTCCATTTCTTGTTTTCTTATTTATCTAATTCTCTTCTATGCTGGTGCTTTTGAGTTCTGTGAGAGAAGTCTTTTCCTATTTTACTTCATATCTTCTTAAGCAAAATATTTTGAACAAAACTCAGGGTCCTCATTATTAATAGTAATTAATACTGCCCAATAGATGCCATACAACCTACCTCAAGGATTGGAATGATAGGTATGAAAATTCTTGACAGGGGGAAGCTGTTGTCCTTTTTGTTTATAATGTTCTACTGTGATAGTTCCTAGTCTTTTAAAAGTACAGAACTGTGCCTTTTATGCTCAGTGGCCTTTGGCAACTCTAAGTTTTAAGTTATGATAGCTAAGTCCTGGGCTGGGCAGGTAAGGTGTTTGCCATACCTGATTGCAATTACCAGGTTTCTTTTCATATAAAATCTTTAAATTTATATCTTAGGCTAAAGAATGTATTAGCTGATAATAATACTTATTTCTGAATAACCCTTAAAATTTATCTTCCAATGCATTTCTTATCTCTTTTTAACACATTGACCTAGTGAAGTAAAATAAAAATAAAGTAGATGATGCTCTCTTTATACGTGTGCACAATCATTCTGCTAATATGGCAGAATATACTAAAGTTCTCAGCCCTGTTGAGATCCTTTCTCAATCTGTCACTCAATTAGTTGGATTGATACATGTGTTAGGCCAAGAGTTCTCAATGCTGGTTGTTTATTAGCATCACCTGGGGAGATTATAAAAAAAATAAGGATGTTTGGCTACCAACCCAGGGGAGTCTCTAAATTACTTGGACTAGGCATCAGTGTGTTGTAAAAGCCCCCAAAAAGATTCTAATGTGAAACCTGGACTTTGAGTCTCCTAAGCATTGGCTCAGAGCAGTGCTACTCACACTTTAGTGTGCGTTAGAATCACCTGATGGGCTTGTTAAAGAACAGATGGCTGGGCTTCATCCCCAGAGTTTCTGATTCAGTAAGTCTGGATGAACCCAAGACTTTGCAGTACTTAAAACTCAGTGAAAATCAAGCAGTGGGAAGAGGGGATGGGGGAGGGAGGAATAGGTGAAAAGCTACCTAATGGGTACAGTGAACACCATCTGAGTGATGGGCACGCTATAACCCTGACTCAAGCATAACAAAATTGATATGTGTAACCAAAAACATTTGTACCCGCATAATATTTTGAAATAAAAAAAAAAAAAGAAAATTCTCAAATAATGCTGATGCTCCTGGGTGGGGACCAAGACTTGAATATCTCTGGATTTCATCACCGTTCCTGCCACATAGCTAAGCTGCTGGTCATTCTCATTCTTTGCCATCTCAGATCTGCTACTTCTAGCCCTGGTGTTCAAATTCTGTTTTGTTTTTTATACTGCATATAACTAAAGTGTATTTATTTTCTCAATTCCTCAGAGAGCGCCTCAGGATTGACTATGTATTACTTGACCTCTTTTCAAATGAACTAAGTATCTCCTTCAATATGAACTGTGAAATGACTTTTGCTAGTAGATATCTGAACTCAAAGAGTGAAAATATGTCAAAAGAGAAGAATTTGAGAATGAAACCTAGAAGCAAATAGAGATCACCTTAGAACTACTCATTCAGCCAGAAAATCAGATTACAAAATTATAGCACTTATCTCCAGTTAAAAATATATATATTTTAAAATCTGTACAGGAATAGAAAAGAATCTGGATCCAAACATCAAGGTATTGATAGTGGTAATATCCAGATATTTGGAGTAATCAATGATTATATGGCCTTCTTTTTATTATCTACGTGTTATAATTATTTTTATAGCAAACTTTTAAATAAAAATGTAAAAGCATAATATAAAAAAACATTCATTTAGCAGAGATTTGATGAAATTACCTTTACCTATAACCATGCCAAGCATAACAAGGGTCTCAGAAAGAAAATAAGACATTTTGCAAACACAGGAGCTTACAGCCCTGTTGATCAGACAGGAGCCCCGTTTATATATTCATGAAATTTAACAAAATACTGAGTCTCCTTGTAGTAGTAAGAAAAATATGTAAAGACATTAATGATCATTTACTGTGGGGGACAATTTCTTAGGATATTAGTGCCTTTGATTTTTTTTTTTCTTCTAAAGAAAACTTGAAAGGATTTGGCCTGGTAAAAGCTACTTTTAACTTGAATCTACACCTTTTATTTTTGAAGAGTTTTATTCAATTATAGTAGATTCAGGTGGATAAGGATCAGTTTATTTCAATTTGGGTGATGGGCCCTCCAAGAATGAAATGATACTTTATTCACTGGAAGCACAGAAATGTTTTAACTATAAATGAATTATGGCTCTGTTAATAGCCATCCATGTTCAGGTCTCCAGAAGGTAGCAAGAGCCTGTTTATAAACTAAATCTACTCATTGGTTGACATGAAATCCCTGTCCTATTCCTATTTCATCATCATCATCATCATCATCAACAATATCATTGTCACAATATATAGTATATATCATTATTAGACTCTAAAATCAACGAATAAGGCAAAATTCATGTTAAGTCAAAATTAACATTGGAATCCATTAAGAGACTCTATCGGAGACCTACATTTCTCAATAAGCTCAGCAGAACCAATTTTTTCCTCCAGTGTAAAGAAATGGCTGTTTCTTAAGTTGAGCACCAGATAAAATGATTGGTTTGCATTCATAGACATGTTATTTGAAAAACCAGTGTCTTTAAACACTCTAGAGCACTCTTACTATGATACTCACACTAGGAAAGTTGCATGGGATAAAATAGTCGTACTTCAGTATCCCTGGGGATTGATTCAGGATGCTCAAGTCCCTTTTATGAAATGGCATGGATTTGCATATAACCAATGTACATCCTCTTGTATAATTTAAATCATCTCTAGATTACTTACAATACCTGATACAATCTAAATGCTATGTAAATAGTTGTTATGCTGTATTGTTTGGGGTATAATGACAAGAAAAAGATCTGTACATGTTCAGTACAAACACAACCATCCATTTTTTTTTTTTTCTGAGTATTTCCCATTGGCAATTGGTTGAAACCATGAATGTGATAACCATGATATGGAGGGCCTATTGCCCTACTGAAACAGTTAATCCAGACCTCCCAGCCCATTCAAATAGAATAGCAGACTCCAATTGACATTAATAGGTAAAGGGACAACAAAATCTCTGAATTACTTATTATTCTCTCTCTATTACTTTCTCCCTCTTTTCCAACCATCTACTGCTATCTAAAAAATGACTTCAGAATCTAGGGGCTTAAAATAATGTATCATTCATTATATCTCACAGAGCTGTGGGTTGACTGGGCCCAGTGGGGCAGTTTTCACTTGGGGTCTCTCGTAGCATTGGAGTTAGAGGGCTGCTGGGGCTAGAGTCGTCTGAAGGCTCAACTCGGCTCAACGCACGAGATGGTATTTTCACTCATATGTCTGAGATGGCTGGAAAAGCCCTCTTCACATGACTAGCTTGGGCTTCTTCACAGAATATGGTAATAGGACTTTTTATGTGACATCTGGTTTTGCCTAGAGTGGACATTCCAAGGCGCAGAAAGCAGAAACTGCTAAACCAGTTAAGGGCTGTGGGTAGAACTGCCTCATTGTCCCTTCTACTGAATATGATTGCTAAAAGCAGTCACAGGGCCCACCCAAAGTGAAGAGGGTAGAGAAAGAGACTTCCCCTCTTGATCAGGGAGGGGCAAGGTCACATTGCAGAAAAACATGTGGACTGGGAAATATTGCTGCAGCCATCTTTGGATAAAACAGTCGCCACACTCTCCTTTCCTCTTTCCCACTCCCTTTCTCCCAACTCTTCCCTTCTCTCACCTCCCCCGAGCGAGCCTGGGGTTGAACTCGTGTTAGGTAAATGCATGCGTGATTTAGCACTACTGCCACACTTTCTAGTATATTTAGTGCTTTACATATATTTTACATAATGAGTCTTTATTTATGTAGTAATGAAGCCTAATGTCCAAGTAGAGTTCTTTTGTTTAATGGTTCAATATATCCTATAAAGAGTCTGAGGCGAATCAGTAATTACAGTTTCAAAATAATCAAGAATATGCTATTGAAATATTCTCTGAGGTTCTACTTCAATTCCGGGGTATACAGCAGAACAGTTTGGACTCATTTAGGAGCAGTGCTTACAATTCCCATCTTACTCTCTGTGCACAGGAAGAGAATGCTAGCGGCCTAGATGCTTCACCAGTTTGAGTGGATTCACCTTGACACAGCTCATTAGGGAAGACATTACTACTTACTACCATTCAGGTGTGCTTTACTAAGTGGCGTGTCATCTAAAACTTCAACGGCCAGAAACTTGCTGTTGTCTTTTTATTCACTGAGACAAGTTGATATGGAAATGACTGGAATAATTAAGCAATACTTTCTACACTGTTTGCAGTTAGCAAAGCAGTTTTAGATACATTTCTTTGCTATTTGTCCTCACATCCTAGTGAACTGTTATTTTTATCCTCATTATACAAATTGAAGAAATGAGGCTCAGAAATGTATCCAAAATCATACAGTTAATTAAGGGCATGTGATTTGGTCAACCCTCTGAAGTTCCATTATGCCACATTGACACACAAAACAAATATCCTCAGGATTAGCTAGAGTGTTTAAGAGGTCAGTATTTACTTTTTATGGAGTGACAGAGGAAGGGCTTTGCTTTACTGTCTTTCTGTTTAGACAGTGATCACTTGATTATGGAAATTCTGCTGGAAGAGAAATCAAGAAAAGGTTTCAAGAAGAGATTATTTTGGGACAGCATGAACTAAGAGTCAGTGGGATTATTTGATACCACTGTTTATTTTCTTGATATTTAAAATGCTCTTGTAGCTTTTTCTGCAAAAGGATATGTTCTTCTTCTTTATTTAAAAAATAAATAAAAAGACATAACTTTGAAAGGTCATGAGATCAACAAAGGGATTCTGAAAATTATGAAAATTTGCTATCCTCACCTACCATAAAGGAAGGGCAGACAAGTCATTATTCCATTTATAATAAATAATTATTGTGATGCCTCTGTATGGAATATAGTACCAGGTACTCTGGGAGTAACATATATGAAAAGCGGAGTTCTGAAGAACCTCAAGGAACTAAAATTTAGTAGAAGTAAAAGTGGGGATTTTCATGGGATTGGAAGAAATTGGACTTGGAAAAAATTTGGAAGTTGCTATATTATTATAGGCAATATGAAATGATAGATTGAACTAGAGCAATAGCCAGTGGGACAGGGTCAAGAGGAAATTGAAGAAATATATGGAAGTAGATTCCATGACACTTGCCAGTTGATTAGATGTAGTGGTTAAGAGAGCAGGGAATTGTCTTAGTCCATTTTCTGTTCCTTATAACAGACTACCTGAAACTGGGTAATTTGTAAAGAAAAGCAGTATGGAGGCTGGAAAGTTCAAAGTTGAGAGACCTCATCTGGTGACAGCCTTCTTGTTAGTTGGGACTCTATTCTAGAGTCCCAAGGTGGCACAGGGCATCACATGATGAGGGAGCTCTCCCTTCCTCTTCTTATAAAGCTACCAGCCCCACTCCCAAGATAGCATATTCATCCATTAGCCCATTAATTCATTAATCCATTAATCTATGAATAGATTAATTCATTCAGAGGTCAGAGCCCTCATGACCCAATCATCTGTCAAAGGTCCAACCTCTCAATACTGCCACATTGGGGATTAAATTTCAACATGAGTTTTGGAAGGGACAGATATTCAAAATAGCAGGGATAGTAAAACCTTGGATCTGGATCACCAGAAAGTTGGCAGTTCTGTCGTGGATATAGGGAAATGACAATGCATAGAGAGTATATCATAGCAGAAAACATATGACCTACTCAGAATTAGATACTTCAAGAAGGGTTTATTTATAAAGGAGTCATTTTCAAAGGTTTGCATGTGGGGTGAGGCACAAGGGATAGTGCAGTATCTGGGCCTTAGTGACTTATTTATACCACTGCTAAACCTGAAGGGACAAGGGAAAGAAACAATAACTGGATCTAGAATAAGAGTCATAGAAAGACACCCACATTTCAGGAAGTGACCTCTAGTTGAAGAAAATGGACAGCCTAAGGCAAGCTTTTGGGAAAGAAGCAAAGGGAATACATATCTTGGCTTTACTCTCCTACCTTCCTATAATTTCTGTTGCCAAAGCCACCTGCAAAGTCCACTGGCAAGAGAGCCCTGTTGATGTAATCTATATAATCACCATCCTGGAGCACTGAGTAGGGTGGGCAAACAGATGGAGATGTGTGGATGCCTTGCACATTGTGTGAACTCTGAAACTGACCCTGGGCTGGGTCTAAGAGCTGTTTGCACAAAGGTGACAGCCAAGCTAGACCCTTCGAGAATAGGTTAGTTTAGAGCAAAGTTTCTTCATCTTTGCTTTATTGACATTTTGGGTTAGATAATTCTTTGTTATCAGGGGTTGTCCAGTGTGTATTGTAGGATGTTTATTTAGCAGCATCCCTGGCCTATGACAGTGAAAAATGTCTGCAGATATTGCAAATGTCCCCAAGGATGGGGGCAGGGTGCGGTGAGGGGCAAGGCAAAATCACTCCTAGTTGAGAACCATTGATTTAGAGCCAGGAAAAGGACAGTGATCTGGAGAAAAAGAGGCCAAGAATCAGCAGTCTGAGACAAGGGATGAACACTTAGGGACTGTCATATCCTGACAGATTGTGGTGAGTGTGAGTGTGGCCAACAGTGTAAATCCATAGAAAGTTCTGTACAGGGACTGGGTCTGTCTAGTGGAGAGGCAGAAAGGAGGCGATCAGATTGCAACAGGCTGGGATGGACAGGTGGTAAATCGAGGCAGCCATTGTGGACCCAGTTTGGCAGCAGAAGGAAGGAGGGAGGGAGGATGGCCCCTTCAACAGGTAGGTTTATGATTTGCTTGCAGACAGAGAGACTTGCACATACTGGTAGGATGAGGGGTGGAAATCTGCAAAAGGGGAGCTTGGGGATAACAGTGAAAGCTAACACTTACCGAGTTTGTGTGCTGGTGCTGTTCTAAGGGCTTTCCATGTGCCACACCGTTTGACCTCACAACTCTTGGAGGTTGTCAGGGTGGGTGTCCTTGTGACTCCTACTAGCAGATGAGGTAACTGAGGCACAGAGTGTTACTCACCCAGCCCTAGGCCGTGCAGCCAGTAAGTGGCGAGGCTGTATTTAAACCTGTGCTAAAAAGAAGCAGAAAAAAAAAAAAAATCTGAGCCAAAGAAGAATGCATGCCAAACATAGAAATAAGGAAGGAAGGAGAAATTAAGCAAAATTATGAACATATTTGATATATAACAGGTGAATTGTGGTTCCTAAGTTTCAATGGAATCAACAGTCTCAAGAAGGTAGTGTTTAAGGCCCTCTGCAGAAACTGAGTTGTAGCGTTGGCAGAGGCTAACCTAGAGAATATTCCCAGAGAGGCGGCTCCTACTTCAAAATGTTAAGAGCACCAAGAGCACCATTGTTTTGGTTGTCTGCCCACAGGGCTTCTCTGAGAGTTTCAAATAATTCATTGTCGTGCAGTTTTTCTCATTTTTTTGTACAGTTGTTTCCCGTTGCTGCTGTAACAAATTACCAAAAACTTGGTGGTTTAAAACAACACAAATTTACTTTCTTGTAGTTCTGGAGAGTTAGAAGTTCTGAAATTAGTTTCACTGGGTAAAGGCAAAGTGTTGGTAGTGCTGGTTATTTCTGAAGTCTCTGAGGGAAAAATCTGTTTCTTTGCATTTTTTTTTTGGCTTAAGTGACTGCCTGTATTCCTTGGCATGTGGCCCCTTCTTCCATCTTCAAAGTACATCATTCTAGTCTCTGATCCCATCCATGTCTTCGCATTGCTTTCTCCTCTGACTGTGACTTCCTTCCCGGGTCCCTTGTACAAGGACCGTGTCATTACATTGGGCCCACCTGGATAATCCAGGATCATCTCCCCGTCTGAAGGTCTTTAGCTTAGTCACATCTGCAATGCCCCTTTCACCATATAAGGTAACATTCACAGGGTCTAGAGATTAGGATGTGGACATATTTGAGGGCTACCACATTTGGATTCTATACAATATTCTAGATGGATGGAAAGATGGTTTAGCCTAGAGTTTAAGGACATGACCTTTGTTGCTCGGGATCAAATCATATCACTGCCACTTCCCAGCTCTGTGACCTTGAGTCAGTTACTTAACCTTTCTGTGCTTCCATTCCCTCTTCTATAAAATAGGGATAGTACCATTTGCATGCATTGTTTGGGGGATTAAGTAAATGCATATACAGTCTGTCAAATACAATGCCTGGCTCTTACTGAGTATTCAATGAGTACAGTCAATTATTATTTCTTTCAATTATTTTATACAGGCACATTTTCTTCAAAGTATTTTAATTAGAATAGTGTTGCCCATCTGTTTAGTTCATTAGATGGGCAGGTATTTGTACAAGGGACCCAGGGAATCATAGAGGAGGGAGCAATGTGATGACAAGGATGGGACCAGAGACTGGAAAGCAAGGGTTGTATGCTCCAAAGATGCCATTTCTTGGCTGATATTATAAGAAAATGCAAAAACAGGGTTTCTGTCAATATAGTATCTTTGGATGATCATAGATGATTACCTTCAAGTTAGCCTGAGGTCAGAATTGGCATTAGATTCAGTCCAGGAAAAAGTCTGCAATGTTTTTCTCTTAAGAAAAAATTATAATAATAACAGCTTTCCTGACCTGGAGCAAAGCAAACAATAAAACTTTGGGCAAGTCTTTGCCAGATTTAGCATATCCAGTAAACTTTTTAATATCTCAATGGGGGTGGGGGGCACTGTAGCACCCAACTTGGCTTTTTCATTTTATGCTCTTTTCCTTTGGCTTCTGGTACTTTATGATCTTTTTAGGTTCATGTTATTAGGTAATATTGAAGTACAAGAGTTCTGAAATTTAAAAAAATGAGACACAAACACATACTCATATACAATTAGTGTCTGGTTTGACCTAAAGGCCATCGCAGGCAAACTGGACGTGACCTTGGGCAAGTCACATATCCTCTATGCCTCAGTTTCCTCAGGTGGAAATTGATCAGGTTGATACCCATATTACAGGGTGTTGTGAGACTCTAAAGAGGTAATGAATTTAGAAGTGCATGTCTGTTCCTAGCACACTGTAAGCAACAAGGTGTAAGAATGGTGATGATCATGGTGGTAGTGAGGATTGTAGCAAGAGTGAAAGAAGGAAGAGGAGAAATCATCAGAAGAGCAAAACTGGCAAGCCTAATCTGGGAAGAAAAGACAAAAACATGAGAAAGTTGTTAATCTTATGGTTTGGAATATAGTTAATGGCTATGTATTCTGTTGAATTTCTTTTCTAACAGCACACATGTAGTGATATTTTAGGAGGCAAACACCATTCAAAAATGCTTTATTTTATTTGGAGCAAACTTCCAAAGCTTCTTCCTGCCTATGTTCATATTTAAGCCTCAGATTCTTCCTTAATACATGCTTGGAGGTAACCGTGATAGGGAGCTGAAATTCTATGTTGTGATTAAGTGAATAAAAGCAGTTGAGCTGTAACTAGAACCCAGTGGACTGGACTTTTATTCTTCATGCTGCCATCATTTTAGAGAAGAACATAAAATTAACTATTTAAATGAGAAGCTAATTTACATGCCCATGTAGTTGATTTTGTTGAGATTTTTCCATATCCCACAGAAATAAAAGTGAGATAAGAACATATCTATCCATTCAGTACTAAATTATTCTGTATTAAAACACAAGTATTATGAAATTTATATTGAAGTGGGCTCAAGTATCCCTATCATAGGAGTAGGCCCGCCTATTTTCTTTTTTTAAGTTGGCTAATTCAGTGAGATATTTACACTGTTATCAGAAATCATTAAGGAGTCACAAACCATTAAGTCTACAGGCAATGGCCAGTGTAATTAAACCTTTTAACCTTGCTGCTCTTCCAATTTGCCATTATCAGTCATTGGGCTCAGTACATACTTTTTTTATCATTAGCCACCAACTAGCTGTGTGACCTTAGAGAGGTCATTTAAAGTCTCAACTTTAATTTTTCTCCCCCGTGAAAGAAGGAAGGAGGACACGATAATCTGATGATCTGCAGGGTCCACATCACCTCCAGAACCCAAACCCATGGTTCTGCGACAGTTTAACAATCTGGTTAACATTTAAGAGTAAATGAAAGAGAGAGAAAAGGTTCTAGCACTTCGAACTATTTCATTTCTCTCTACAGTTGCATAAGAACTGCCCAAATTGCCCCTGGTTTGCAAAAGGACGGCATCACAATTTTTATTTTAATGAACCTAGGATTAGAAGAAAATTAGTAAAATTTTTCTTTCTATCTATTCTTCAAAGATTGATATTGAATATGCATTTGGTCAAATGTTGGAGTCTAATGAGTGTCCATTGTGTGTTGAAATATAAGTTAGTATAAAACATCCAGCAGAAAAGTCATTACATTTTTACCATTCGTTGACAGAAAGAGGAGAAGAAATGTTCTCTCAAAATGAACAATAATGTTTTGTTAACTGATTTAAAAAGAGCATAGTATAATTGCTTATTCAGAGAAGTCTACCTCCTAATACTTTGAGCTTCCTGGTAAAAGAAAATTTTTTGATTAGTTATATGAATTGTGCTTCGACATAAATGTCAACGTTTGATCAGAAGTGTTTTTCACAAATGCCAATCTGGGAGGTCAACTAGTTCCACGAGTCATTTTGCTTAATGAGGAAATTTAAATACTTGTTTCTCTCCTTTGTTCTTACATTTGAAATCCTTCAAAGAGAAGCTACTTACTCCAACAGAATACTATGAACTTTGGAACTAGACAAAACTGATTGCAGTTTTACCTTTGTCACTAAATTAACTGTGTGGCGTAGATCCTGATATCTTCTCAAAATCCTCCCCACCTTACTTCCCAATCTATAAAATAGGAGTGATAATACCTTCTTTGCAGAACTATTGCATTGATAAGATGACTCATCTAATGTGTTTGTTAGACCCTGCCACTTGGCAATAATAACAATAGGTACCATTTATTGAGTTTTTACAATATTCCAGGCACCCTTCTAAGCACTCTGCATATATCAACTTATGTAATCTTCACAACAACACTGCTATGGTTTGAATATTTGCCCCCTCCAAAACTCATGTTGAAATTTAATTCCCAATGTGTCAGTATTGAGAGGTGGGGCCTTTAAGAGGTGATTGGGTCATGAGGGCTCTTCCCTCATGAATGGATTAATACATTCATATATTCATAGATCAATGGGTTAATGGATTAATTGCTTATCATGAAACTGAGACTGGTGACTTTGTAAGAAAAGGAAGAGAGACCTGAGCTAGCATGTTTGCATGCTCAGCTCCCTGTCACGTGATGCCCTGCACTACCTTGGGCCCCTGCAGAGTCCCCACCAGCAAGAAGGATCTCACCAAATGTGATCCCTTGAACTTCTCAGCCTCCGTAACTGTAAGAGATGAATTCCTTTTCTTTATAAATTACCCAGTTTCAGGTATTGTGTTATAAGCAACAGAAAATGGACTAAGACAAACTCTATAGATGGATGTAATCATTATTCTCATTTTATAAATGAAGACACTGAAGCAAAGAAAGCTAATATTAATATAATTGGGCAAGGTCAAGTAACTACCAAAGCAGTAGAACCAGCATTCAAGCTCTTGTGGTCTTTTACTCTAGTGACTATATTTGTGATGTGTTCTTTTGTTCTAGTGACTATTTGTGACACTACATTATTCTCTACCTGAGCAGATACTCAACAAGTGGTTGCCATTTCTATTCACCATGATAATGGGCATAAAGTACCAAGTTTAGAGCCTAGCTAGGAATCCAGGTGTTTTCCTGGTTCTCTCACTTACCTGGGACAATCAAGCCTTCAACAAATCATGCTTATTCTTCCTCCCAATCCCTCTGCTTTCATTTAATTCACTTTATTCTTGTTACCAAATGTTCAGTACTTGTCCTCAAAGCAAAATGAAAAATGAGGACAAGTGGTTTGAGGAAAAGGAAGGAGAAGTTTATTGTTTTGGCAGAAAATGAGGAAGATGACAGACTCTCCTCTTAAAGAACTATTGTTCACCCTTTAAGCAGAAATACAGGGTTTTTCAAGGGGGTTTTCCACTCCAGGCTATTGCTGTTTAACTATAGCATTTCTGGTGAAGAAGATCTGTGACCTCTGTGCAGATAATTCTGTTGAGCCATCTCCTGCAGTTTAAGATACTAGAAAACATAGGACAAAGAACACTCCTCTGCCCCTCTGATTACTGGCCTTGGGCAGGAATGCAGGTTTTAATTCCTCAAAAAGGGTGAGGAGCTCATAAAACATTTTACCATTTTTTAGACCCTTACTTCTGTTACATCCCTACTTACTGCACCCTAATCTAAGCCACCATTCTCTTTCTTCCAGGGTAGGACAGAAACCTTCTGGTAGGCCCCTCCTCAGTCCCTTAGGCTCTCCATCCCTCTCCTCCAAAGTTTAGCCAGAAGGATCCTTTACAAATAGAAGTGTGTGTGTGTCCCACTTAACTTGAGAATTTGAAGGAGCTTCCCCATTGCCCATAGCTCTTAGGAAAAAGACAAGGATTCCCACCATACTCTGCAAGGTCCTGCATTGAGGTGATCTAGCTAATACCTCCAAGTCAGATGGCTCTTCTTTCACTTCCTTGGTAATATTAAACACAATCTTGGAAACATTAAATTTCCCTTCCCAACTTTAGCAAATGCTATTCCTACTGCCTCAAATGCTTTTCCTCTTTTCCTTTAGCCTGAGTAATTTAATTTTTGTTTTTCCTTCATTTCAGCTCAAACCTCACTCTCTTGGAGAAGTCTTACTGTAATTCCAGTCATATGTATATGTATGTGTGTGTGTGCAGACACATGCGTTTTAAACAAATAATGATCTTTGAATAATGGATAGTGATATTGATAGTCTGAACGGTAGTCTGGTGGTAGTAATGAAGCCCTTGTTGGGGAGATGTGACTTTGGAAATGCAGAGTTCATGTAACTCATTGACATAGACCAGATCTGACTTGTGCAAGCCAATCTGGTTGACAAGGCGCAGCTCACAGCCCAGGCCTCGGGTCAGGGGGATTCCCTCCTGCTATTAAGGACAGAGCCTGGGAAGAAGTCAGCTGCTGCTTAAAAGGGCTAGAAACTCTTTAGTACAATGGCATTCTGCTCTGATAAGGCTTTGAGATTGGTTTGTTATTTTCCCCTTTAGGGCACACAATTTTTATTTTTTTTCCTCTTTGCATTTTAAAGCTGTCTTAGAGGTTATTTTAATCCAATTTCACATGAATTGTAACCCTGGAGTTTGGTGGGTAGGAGGGTACAATGGGCCTTTTAGGTTAGGATGGGCCCCAGGATGTGCTTGAGCAGAGAACTGCAGTAGGATTAGTGGCAAAGGGGAATTGGGCTTTTTTTATTTTTTATTTTTTTGGTTGATTTTTATTTTTTCCTTTTGTTTGTTTGTTCACTGAAACTCAGGTTTCACTTCCCTTTGGCTACTGGGCAAAGCCAAGAATATCCAGAATAATCAGGATGTGCTGGGTTACCTCTGTGGATCAGAAGCTCCTCTTTCATTCTCTTTCCTTTCCTGTTTTTGGTGACTTGTGATCAGCCACTACTTTAGTTTAGTGAGAAAAGGGACAGTCTGCATTACATCTAGATGAAAAAAACTACTAGATGAACGAGGGTCGCAAGTTGTCAGTCAGGTGGCATATAATAAATAATAGAAATTAACACAGGTCCAATGTATCTGAAGGGAACTGAAAACTGTAGGGAAGGGGAAAGGGAATTTTGAATTGGAGAAAAGTAGCTGCAACTTGTGAATATTGAGTCAAGAAAATGAGAAGGAAGCCCTGAAGTGAGAGATCTGTGGGGACTGCGTTGGGGACAGGGGGCATCTAGCCTGAAAGGAATAGATACAGTGGGGGGAAGCCACACTCCATGTTTGTACTCCACTCACCCTGCTCCGCTCCTTCCCTCAAGCTTTTTGGTTTTATCAGATTGTGTCTACTATACCACAGCCAGATAAGAGTGAAAAAGAAATGACAGTTTAAGATTCTGCTATCTTTTCATTGTGTCTGGGAGTCAGCAAATCACCTTTAAATGGGACAACAGTGTGACCCTACTTATCTCCCATGCCTGCTGAGGTAAATGTGGAGACTAGCATGCATCACTGCTCTCTTGCAAGGAAGGAGTGAAATGAATCAAGGGTATTCCAGACCTGGGGGGGATTTCTTAGGAATTCACACTGACGTCATTTGAAAACTTCAAAGATAGTCACCACTCCTCTGGCATTAGCTAACCTATGACACTTCACTCAATTGCATTTCGAGCTCTTGACTTAGCTAATTCAGTAACATTTTTGCCTCTGGGTGCCAAAGCAAACACTGGTCCTGAACTTTGCTTTGTGAACTACATTCTTCACCATGCTGCCCTTTTGAATTCCCTGTAGACGTTTTCACTGCTGACATGTAGAGGAAGGAAGTTCACTTTGACTAATAACTAAGTCTCTATTCTTTCTAGTGGAGTGATCATTTGTCTGCTCTATCCATTTGCCTGCTTTAGACTCAAGCAGCGGTGTGTGTATAGGAAGCTCTGCATCCACTTGACTAGCCTTTTAGATCCCAACAGCAGAGGACTGCTATTCGGGGCTACTCATAAAAGGCTCACCCTCCAAAGGAAACTTGCCAGGGTTCAGTTGTTGGCAAGATGGGTTATCAAGTGCCTCCAGCTGATGGAGTAGCTTTTGGTGACTTAACGAGAGTAGTTTGAAATCTTGGATGTATTCATTCTCATTCATTCTCATTCTCTCTCTCTCTCTCTCTCTCTCTTTCTCTCTCTCTTGATAAATTATTTGGGTTCTTTCTAATCTAAGAAACACCAATTATTAAAAACCCACAGGTTGTAGTAAGTTATCTGGGAATGGTCATACCCTATGGCCTTTAATTGTTGTCTGAAAACTGAAAAATAAACTTTGGATTTTATCTTGACAAGAAAGTTGTCCTCAGCGGAGACAGTCATCCTATTTGGCATAGAAACAGCTGTTGGGCTATTCCTGGGCCATTGAAGACATGGCACCTGGCCCAGTCTGAATGGCTGTTCGCTCCTGGTTGCTTATTTAAATAAAGATTAAGTGAAAATTCTTTCTTGGTCTTGATTTCAGAAAGACATGAGGGAGTGACTACAATGTTATCTTAAAATGAGCATTTCCTTTTTCCTTAGGCATCTCTTTATGGCCCTCATTTAAGTTAATGAATGAAGGAGTGTCTGACAATACCGCTCACCTGAGGTTCCCCGCCTTTGTACATTTCTATGGGAAATGACCCTCAGTTCCTGCGGATCCATTGTTAGGCAATCTCTTAATTATAGACTTTATCTTCCCAAAACATTCAAATCACATGTTAGCCAAATAACTTAGATGCCTTTCTAAGTGCTAGAACTCTTTAAGTCTTGTTAGCAGAAGAGGCTAAAGTTTAGGTAAATAAAAGGATGTGTTTCACAAATGATTCTTCACCTTAGGTGTTTATGACAAGGCTCTGAGAAATCTTTGAAAGCAGCCAAAAGCCTTTTAAAGAAATCTTATTCTAAGCCCCAAAACATATACATAAATCAGCTAAAAGTTGAGTTGCTCGAATGCAAGGCAGGGGAGGGTCAAGGTTCACCCTGGCAAAGTTGCCTGTGTCAGATGTTTCAGGTTCCCTCCTTCCCTATCACCTCCTCAGAATCTTAGGAGATCACAGGAACCAAATCCTTGTGCAAAGGCCAAAAAACTGTACGGCCTGCAAATATGTAAAACACGATTTGGCACCAAGTTCATTTTAGGACCCTGCAGTCCTTTTATATGGTATGGCTATATATTATGCTGAACTGAGCTGTTGACACACTTGCCAGAACTCCTAAATGAAAAGGAGGGTGGCAGTTAAATATTTCATTCCTTGAAACTGTCATTTCCCAAAGAGTTTTGAAATCATCTTATGGCCTCTTTAAACGCCATAGGAAAAAGTTAATTTTGTTTTCCTTTATAGTCTCACCTCATTTTTTTTTTTTTTTTTTTTTT
>VBSM01001118.1:18930468-18944883 GCA_008086735.1 Cheirogaleus medius | reverse complement strand
GCCTCCCAGAGTGCTAGGATTACAGGCGTGAGCCACCGCGCCCGGCCTCACCTCATTTTTAACCCCTACTGGTAGCAATAGTTCTAGCTGCTAAAAGCAAGTATTTTTGAGTCACAAACCTAACAATTGATTTGTGTCAATTTTCTTAACCTCCTAAGGCCTCAGATTTCTTATTTCTAGAATGAGATGATAATAAAACTTGTCTCATGGGGTTGCTCTGAGGATTAAAGGTAAAAAGCTAAACACAATCCTTGGCAACTAGTAAGCCTTCAAAATGGGTTACTATTATTACTGGGATTGCTGTTGTCATTATTATTAAACAATTTGTTCACATTTTTTTTTCACTAGACTTGGCTCTGAATTCTCCCAGATTGTTTTAAAAAATCAAATGTACCTTTCATATACAATTTTTAATCACTATTCCAAGGGTTTTGAAGAATAAAATACAAGGTCTGAAGGTATTTCTAAATATACATTTAACAGAGAGGATACTGTTGAATATATTCCAGGCTCTAAAATGACTATTTCTGAAGGAGATGATACTGTGGGATATGTTATAAGAAAACAAGAAATTAGTTTAATTTGTAGACACATTTCATAGTTTTTACGCAATTTTCTATTTTCAGCATCTCCTCAGATATGTATTGAATATATATTCTGTGAATGATATGTGCGAGATTCTCCATGGGATGCCAAGTTATATAAGTCTTCAGAATGCTATAATTAAGATTCATTCATGGTCAGGAATTAAGGTATATGGTGATATCTCCTGAACAGAAATTTCAGAAATCAGTTCCTTGCGTGTCTGAATTCAGAGATAAGGAAGTCTTCAGAGTGAAGTTCTGGGGCTGGGAGAGATGGAGAATTCCCTCCTCAGCTTATTTTCAGTAAGTGGTCCCTATGTCCTCTGTGCTTAGGTGAATGTGGAAGATGTCAGTGACTACTTTCTAAGAGTTAGACCTTATAAATATCAAGTCCACCTCTAGCCCCCTGAGTTTATGGGGAACAGGAGCAAGGCAGCCAAAGTCTTGCCTAAGGTGAGGTTTAAATTCTTCAGAGGGATGAGTTTGACTTTTATAGATAGTCTTCAGGAAACATAAAGGAAGGGTTTCTTCAGAAACTCCTAGGGAAATCGGTGTCTTCCAGTGACATCTCTGCTTCCTGTGTTTGCCTCTGAAAATATAACTTGTTTCACTGGAGACTGAAAACTGCAGGTTTCCTATATCTGAGTGATCACCCATCAGTACCCACATCTGGGATTTGCACTGGCCATTTTCTGTACAGGAGCTTGGTTTTAAGTGCTACAACTCCAATATCAAAGGTGGCTTGAAAACTATCTAACAAAGCTCCTTTTCAAACATATTTTCTTTTTGTGAGAAGCTGATGAAATACAAGGAATTATATGTGAGTTTTATTTTAAAAAATCCATTTATAACATCTGTGTCCAGAATTCCTGAAGACATTTAAAAGTATTGTTTAATATTTAAATTATTTACTCTAAATAATTATACTTGGGGTATGTATGGGGGTATGTATTTGTAGAAAATAATGAAGACTTAGAGGAAGAAACACAGGTAACATTATGCTATTAAAATAAAAATTATTTTTACATCAGTGAGTTCTTCAATAAGCATTCTGTGGAATACTTAGTATGTATAAAACACTGTTAATATGAATGTGTGTATGAATTATATAAATTTTTAAAAAAAGAATGTCACCATACGGTGGCATATAGAATTTTTGTCTTTTTTGAAACAATCCAAATTATTTTATATATTACTCTTCTGGATGAAGGGATGATATGTAATAATGAAATAATCAGTGGTTCAACCTGATAATGTTTTAAGAATAGACAGATATCCTGGGTGAATGAAACTCCTTTTGGTGTTGATTTGGATCTGATTAATGATTTTAAAAGGAATGATTTATCTCTGGGGATCTTGATGAACTATGGTTTGATCAGTTTTGACAAACAGCTGATGGCTTAAGTGAGGCAGAAAGTTACACTGGTCGTTTCACTGAATCCATCAGTTGGCCAATCCTTAGCTTCAGAGAGGAGCCAGCGTCCCTATATCAATGAACAGGTTTTAGAAATGTGATCAGCCTAATATTGAATCAATGGGAAATACACAATAAATTGTTTTAAAATGTTGAATTTAGGCCTTTGGAAAGGATGTGGTTTGAATAGTGCTACAGATGGAGGAATGCAATTGGAGTAAGTTAAGAAGCTGAGGGTGGTTATTTTGGAAGTTGCAGATTTGTTAACCTGCTTTGTTCAGGTATCTTTGGAGACAGGGCCTTTAACTCTAAATCGACCTGAGTTCTTTGCTCGGGTAGCCTCACATAAGGCCCCTGTTTCTGCAAGGGCCAAGAGAACTGAGAGCTGTTTTCTAATCTTGATATGTAAAGTGACTTTAACCTTCTGGAACTCTAATTAGCAGCCTCGGGTTGGGGGAAGGCCCCACGAAAGAAAGTTGCTGACAGAGAAAGGTTACCACATATTACTCTCATGTTTTGCTCTGAGATCCCCTTAAATTTCAGGAAAAAGATGGGTGAGAGACCATGACAACACCTGTCTTTTGAGCCTGTCCAGGTTATCTTGATTGGGCATTCAAGAGTTCTAACTGATCATAGAACTAAAAGTTGGGTAAAATAAAAATTGAACTTTTGTTCCAGGGAGAGAAAGGTCAAGAATGGGAAGAATTCTGTATCTTTCTGTGAGACTGTCCTTTTTTGTACATATTTAGTTTTCATGTGAAATTCTTTACAATGATGTAAACTGGTTTCTTGCCCTGTACACAGCTTCCTGGGCCTGCTGCTGCTCTTGATACCCTACTGAGGAACGGAAATGGCTTCAGACACTTTCTGCCTTTCCTAATCCTTCTTAAACCTCAAATGATGTCAATGCAAATGGCAAGTGGGGGGGAAAAAAAGGATCTCTCTCCCCACCATTTCCCAGATGTTTGGACACTGCCTGTATATGGACAGAAGTCCTTTATACTGAAAACCACTCACACCATAATAAGAACTTTACGTCAATTTTTAAAAAATGACTACACATCAAACACAAATATCCAGTTCTTGGGTAGACTTCAACTAAATGTTAGAATGAGGAAAGCCCTCAACTTCTGCACTGAATATACTTAGCTCTCAATTTTCGTTACACTTTCTTGAATCACAGTCTTGGGAATGTATTCTATGTACTTTGCAAAGGAGCAAACTGAGACTTAAAAAGATAATGCTCCCAATGACTCTTACCTCAAAAGACAAGACTGTGGTGAGGATTCAGTGACCTTAATTTCAGCCTTCAGTTTAATTTATTAAGTTTTCATTTATGGTTTGCTACTTTAAAAGGCAATTTGATGGAGACTTCAGATTAAGTTCTCTTTCAAAATAGATCTGACTTTGGGGGAAGATGAAGATGGATCTGTAAAGGGTAAGGGGGCAAAGCAAGGTGAAGCATTGTAGTTGACAATAGACCAGAGTCTGGACTTATTCTGTCATACACTGGAATTAGATTCAGTTATCCTATTTGTAGCACCTTAATTAATGCTTCATGTCTACAAGTACACAGTGAATTTAAACATTTGGAATATCTGGATCAAAATGTTTGTAACTCTGGCCAATCATCCATCTATCCATAAGACATTTATTGAACTCCTACTATGTGTCAAGTGCTTCGATTGACACCAAATGTACTCCTATGAACAAAGCACTCAGGATTCCTGTTATATTGGGTGGGTGGTGGGTGGGGAAAATAGAGACACGTATTAACCCATATAGGGACACATAGTTACAAATAATGGTAAAAGCTATGTTAAATGTGGCAGCCATTTTTAAAAATCTAGAACTTATTTGAGGCTATTCAGTAGAGTAAATAACTCATATTTTACTGGATAAGTGGCTTTAGGATCACTTTTTCGAAGTGAGATCTCTTCTTAAAATTTAAATTTCCCACCTACAACAGTCTTCATAGCAAGACTGCTGCATTGCGTCAGAACTAGTTTAATGTCCTTGCTCAAAAAATAAACAAAATACAGTAGTGTCTCCATCTGTAGAATGTAGGTGTTGTAACAGATCTGTCTAGAAGCTACTTAACATGCATATTCTTATATTTCAATTAGAAGTAAGTAGACTTGATTGTTTAGCACAAAAATTCAATTGCTTTGATGTGTTTTGCAGATGGTTCAAATTACCATCATAACTGTATAATCATTGATAATATACTAATGCAGCAGATTGACATTAGGGGTTTACTAGTTGTTTCCATAAATAATTAATCCAAAATGATGTGATATAGCCTTTAAGATGTAACAGGATTCACACAAATTCTTTTGTCCTGACATTTAGAGAGATTAGATGTTATGGAAAAGACTTTAAAAAGATGAAATGATTTAATAACCCTTTCATAAATAGGCTATAATATCCTTAATGTAATATATATTAATACTATAACTAGAAGAATTTAGAATTTTTGGACGTGCATATAGTTTATAAATTCAAAAGCTAAATGTATATAGCTAAATATTTATAAATAATGGTTCATATACATGCTTGCAAGTTACAAAAAATAAAAAAAAATTAAGAACTTGGAAATGTGAAGTTCCTTTCTTTGAATTATTTTTGAAAATCAGATTTAAAAAGCCTTTCTGCCTATGATGTTTTAGAGATATTATTGCATGAAAGCAAGAATCTGAAATAAAAGCACATGATGATAGCTTTCTAGGCTCTAATCCTCTGTTCCCACTAAAAATATCTTTTGGGTGGGCATGACATTAAGCATGCTATCTTACAAATATAGTAGGATAGTTAATGATCCTCCATTGTATTCTAGAAAGTAGACTGTGTTCTCTCTCTCTCTCTTTCTCCTCCTTCCCTTGCCCTTTCTGGTACTTTGCCAGAAGCTGTCTGCTTCTTTCCTGGAGTCCAGTAATTGAAGGTAATTTTTTAGAAGATGGTTTCAATTATCTAAAGCCAGTGGAATGTCTAACTGCCCCTTGCTATTGGTGAACTTGTTTACATTGGGATTTCAGATGAATTCAGATTACATGCAACCAGATGTTATCTGCTATGGTAACTTTTTTTTTTTTTTAAACAAAAATTGTCTGGAGGAAGGGCCTTTGCTACTATATTTAGGTCAACTGCCCTCAAATTTCTTGGAAGTATGCCCCTGGGGTAAGCTTTTGGGGTAAACTTTTGATCAAAACCAAAGAACATCCAACTATGAGACTATATGTCCTGTATACAATAAATAAGATCTTATTCTCTATGTGTCTTTATAATATGTGATACTGCTCAGAAAAATTTTTCACACAAAAATGTTTTGTCACCTAAGTTGGAGATAATAAAATTATAAGCTAAGAGTTCATTCATGTTCCTATTGTGCCTAAACTTCACAGATTTATTGTCATGGTGCCCAGATAATAGAAAATAAATGTTGTGATATTTAACACAAAAAATCTAAAGCAATCAAAGTTACCTATGAAACAACAACTAAATGCTCTAGTCTGTAGACAATTGAAGACTTATTTCCTTAACTGACAGCTGAAGTAAAGGCTTAGTAAGATATATTATTTGTAAAGGTTGAGTTTTAAAATCCAAAAGAAAAGTTGAATACACAAATCTCAGCTTAGAAAACAGCTAAATGAGAGTATAATCTTTATGAAAGAATTATTTGCCTTATCCAGGGATCCAGCATATACTTAAGAGATTTTTATAAGTAAGTTGGCTTTCAATGTGATTAAAATATGATTTAATCTTAAAAGTTTAATTGCATGTAATTTTTTTTTTAAATAAAACTATCTCACTGAATCATTTTTTTTTTTTTTTTCTTGAGGCAGAGTCTTGCTCTGTTGCCCGGGCTAGAGTGCCATGGTGTCAGGCTAGCTCACAGCAACCTCATATTCCTGGGCTCAAGCAATCTTTCTGCCTCAGCCTCCTGAGGACTGGGACTACAGGCATGCGCCACCATGCCTGGCTAATTTTTTCTATATATTTTTAGTTGTCCAGCTAATTTCTTTCTATTTTTAGTAGAGACAGGGTCTGGCTCTTGCTCAGGCTGGTCTTGAACTCCTGACCTTGAGCCATCCACCCACCTTGGCCTCCCTGAGTGATAGGATTACAGGTGTGAGCCACCATGCCTGGCCTCTCATTGAATCTTAAGGAAGATGTCAGGTATGATTTTTCTCACCTATAGGTAGGAGTAGACCATCTAAGAGTTGTTTTAGGAGTTAAATAAGAGGATACACATACCTATAGAAACACATATGCATACATGCATGCATATATAATATATACACATACATGACATATATATATGCATACATACATATAATATTATTTTTTCTTAATACTTAGGTATATAGAACTTACCATATTACCTGAACATAGTTGGCACTTTATTGAATAAATGAAAAAATAAATGAAAGGATTCAGGGCTTTCTGACAAGCAGAAGGGATGCCTGACAGGAGCTATGGCCTTCATGAGATGTAGCCACTGTCATAATCATGGTCAGGGAGAAAATAGTGAGTTATGGAAGGAAAAATATTTTTGATCTTTCTTTCCACCACCTATTCTATTATACTGGGTCCTCTTGTTGCATTCACCTAACAGGAAGGAAGATGGTAAGGGAGCAGGTTGAAACAGTAGGTAGGGAGTCAACCTCCCAAGGCAAAAAGCAGGGCATAGAAGTATGGAAGTTGAATATGGAGGAATAGAGACAAACCAGCATACCAGTATCTCTGATTGATCTGTTCACATAATTTGAACTTGGTGCAAAAATGTCATTGATTTAATTATTTTACCACTGTTATAGATTATAGATTTCTAGGTAATTAATCTAGTAATTAGTAATCCATGTAATATTTAATTGACTCATATTTTATTTTTTTAAATGAAGATTCTGATTATGAATCAGATACCTAATGAATATAAAAACTACATCATAATATTTATTTGAGGTCTTTTCAATATGTATGGATGTGGCCTCTTAATAGCCAGCTGTATATACAAAAGACATTTGATAAATCAGTGTTAAGATGCAGAATAATTTTAGAGATAACATATGAGGCATTAGCTATCAATTTTATTTGAGTTTTACCCATGAAATGGATTCATATTTCTAAATAACAGTTGTAGAGATATGGGAAAAGAATTAAAGTTTTTCTAAAAAAATTGTAGACAAAAATTTAGACATAAGATCAATGCTTAATTAAAAAAAATGTTGAACCTAAAATAAATATATATAAAGTTCATTACATTTCAAAGGGTTAAATCCACATTCGTGTAATACTTGAAAATGTCTCTGTCAGTGGAATTAAGCTAAATATTTACAAAATGTTAAATTAAAAATATCTAAATAGTTAGAAACTAAGAAATGACTAAATAGCCCATGGATTTAAAAATATAATAATGGACATTATAAAATATTTTGAAATGAATGATAAAATATTACATACCAAAATTTATGGAATGCAGTTAAAGATGTGCTCAGAGGGAAATTTATAGCCTTAAATTCATGTCTAAGAAAGCAGGGAAGGCTAAAAGGCCATGATCTAAGCTATCAGCTCAAGAAGCTAGAAAAAATTATCACAAAAATAGAAAAAAAGGTAATGATAAAGATAAGGGAAAAAACTGATGCATTAGAAAACAAACACATGATAGAGAAATTCAACACAGCTGATTTTTAGATTCAGTGCAATAAAAATTCTAGCAACTCGTGTGTGTGTGTGTGTGTGTGTATAAGGTAACAATTTTAAAAATATGGAAATATAAGAGCCAAAAATTATGAAAACGATCTTGAAGAAGAATACATTTGATGAGCATGTACTACTAAATATCAAGATCTATTATAAGTGATTGAGACTGGGAATAAATGAAATGTCTAGAATTCTCATAATGTTCCATAACTTGATCTAGAGGGTAGATAAATGGAAGTGCTCATTTTATAAAAGTTCATCTAGCCACACTTTGTTCTATATGGGTTGTACTTCAATGAAAATTCCTGAAGCCAATATGGAAAAATATCAAAATTTGACATAATTTGATGTAAATTTGACATACACAGGTTATTCTCTATGCTTTTCTATAAACTTCTATAATACTTTAATCACTTCAAAAGAGATAATTTATAAAAAAATTTTGATTTAGACCATATATACAAATACAGGCTGATTACAAATGTGTGCACTGTAAAACAATCCCATACCTTGTTTCTACTATACCATACCAAGATTTTCACTTCTTCCGACCCTAACAAAAAAAATTTTGTTTTTTTTCCCTGTGGCCCATATCAAGGAACTAGCAAAAATTTTTGTAGAGTGAGAAGACATGGAAAAGTCTGGCAAATGCTGTTGATTAAAAAAAAATCCTCTGTTCCTATAATCTGAAGAATAATGGGAGGGTTCTGGACACAGGTAAAAAGTCTCAACAGCAATAGAAAATGGCTCTCTGGGAAACAGAAGGCCCCAGAACACTCCTGGTATGACAGCTATTAGGGAGTAAATGTTCATTTGATAAACTACCAGACCACCTCTAAAAGTGCTTTTGTCTAAGGGCAGTCCACTCAACACTCAATTACTCAAGGACTGAGTATCTGGGCCTTCAGTTTTCTCCTTCCTTTTGAGAACCACCATCTGAGGGATAAGAGAAAAGCAGCACAGCACTCTGCTCTGTCATATTTGTTGTTTACTTTTACATAAGAGATGACATCTACCCAGGTTTCCTCTAAAATATTCAAGATCAAATGGTCAAATCCTGACATCAAACTCCAGGTGTTTATTACATTTTAAAATGTATTTACAATGCATTATTATTATTTTTCAGTGTAGTTCAATGTAATATGCTTTGTCTATTTTCAGGCTGACTAAATTAATTTTAAAAAAAAGTTTAAAAATCTAAACTTGGAGTTTTCTAGTAGGATTTATATTTTGAAGGGTGATAATGGTGTCTAGAACATATGACCTCATTGGTTGGTTTTCATATTATTATGATCAATAACCTTATCATTACCCTCCAGAATTTGCTCAATGTCGGATACATACTCAACCTGCTGTTAGACACAGGATGGGGGAAAAGCTATGTTTAATGTACACGCAAACACAAATGCCTAGAGGGACTAGTGAGATACCTAAATAAGTAAAGTGGTCACAATGTAAGAAAAACAACAAAGAAACTGATGTGATAAATGGAACCCAATAATTCATTTCACTGCCCTGAAGATAATAGGGAGTAGAATTAAACTGGAACCTTCTGAACTAGACAGGATTCACTCCACTCCAAATGGAGCCATCCAGGAATTTGGACCCACTTTTGTCAAATCTTGATTTTTCAAGAGAAACTTGAAATATCTCTCTCTTTAAAAAAAAAAATGAAATCTTCTGATTTCAAAACCAATCCATTTAGAAAGTAACTAGCAATGTATTGCTAAGACCATGGGCCAAACAATGCTTTTCAGGACTGTTTTTGGCATGGAGGTCCATGAACTTCTGCTTTCCAATGTAGTCAGGGGAAATAGGACACACAATTTATATAAAAAGCATATGAGACAACACAAAGTGCTGCATGCATTCATCTCTTTATTCAATCATGCAATAGCGTTTATTGAGAATCTTCTAGCCCCCTTTCCCTGTGTGAGTACGAGGGTTGCCAAGATGAACACAAACATTTTCTATTGTCAAGCAGCCCCTGGAATGGGAGAAGAAACAAATAATTAGATTTGTTATTAAACAAATCATTAGAATCTAATAGTAATAGGGACAATTGGTATGATAGAATGTCAAAGGCCAGAGACTTTGCTAACATTTTCCTTAAGGCCACAGAAAATAACTGGGAAATAATTAGCCCTTCTTTATATTGTATAACTATGTCCCATCTACCTGACCTCTGCTTTAACCAAGTCACAAGAAGCAGAAACAAGTCATAAAAGTACCTCACAGTCAACTTCCAAAGGAAGTACTGTCATAGAAGTGTGAGATTTACTGAGGAGCTCTTATTAACTGTCCCAAATCCCTTTTAAAGCATATCTTTAATTAACTAACTAGGCAGGGTTATTTCTTTTAAATGGGTATACTACCAGATAGCTATTTGTTTATCTACACACACATACATTCATCCACATAGAATTTTATTTCTTTCTCCACTAAAGATAGTCTTACTTTAGCTACAAGTTAAATGATAGTAACAGCCACTTGTTTTCCCACCTGCAAACTGTGGTGCAGACACAAAGAAGGCACTTAAGTGAATAAACTATCTTCAATTCTAGAACTCTTTGGCTGTGATAAAAATAGAAACTACATGGTCTGGGATTGCTGAGTGAATTACTATTCAAACTGGTTACTGTTAAAGGCAATTTATTCACCAATGTAGGCAGTCAAGGTCTGAACACTCAAATTCTGTGAATGTTCCCATAAGCAATTCATTCTGGTGTATTAAACTTTGTAGACTTGGAGGAGGAAGTATTTGATTACTGTATATCTTCAAAACTTCCCTTCAAGTTTTCCCCAAAGTTATAATATTGTGGGGAGTAAGGAAAAAGTATTGCTCCTGAAAATTATTTTGTCTTTCCAGGCGGAAGAACAATGTATTCATTTGTGATAGAAATCTAGATATGAATGATGTAATGAAGTACTGGTTGAATTAATGAGATGGGAGGCTCCAAAGAGCTCTTGGCTATTTTGCTAAATAAAATCACCACCTTCAAACAAACAGAGAAAAAAAATGTTGAAAAAGCGTCTGTAAAAAATAAATCCTTCAGTATTTTTTAGCAGGTATTATTGACAGAAGAGACTGAAATTTTCTATCACTATGGTCAGCTTTAAAGAATACAGTTTTAGCATGTCTTTCATCATGTAATAATATGGTAATGATTAAATTCACCTGCAAAAGCCCAAGGCATCTCTTTGTTTCATGGGAACTTCCAAGTGTCTTGTGTACAGACTTGTTCAAGTGGGAGTTCATGAATGCAAGAACAGTAAACTCCAGCCTTATCTCACATAGCCAAGGAATGGTATGTTCTACTTAATCAAATATTCTTGTGGTTGGAGAAGTGTTGTGCACACCATACATTGTAATTTTAAGAGAGTAAACTTTGGTTAGCATTAAAGCTGCACTCACATAAACTATAGTTTGCTTTGCTCCAATAGTATTCTAGAACTTTATCTCCTTTATTCCTTATACTGTGATACATCTATCTTTAGGTGCTTTCTGGGCTTAGAACCTAATATTGTGGTTCTCAAACTGTGGAACCACCCTAACCCTTAGAAGAGTCTCAGAGGCTGGGCGCGGTGGCTCACGCCTATAATCCTAGCACTCTGGGAGGCCAAGGTGAGGATCGTTTGAGCTCAGGAGTTCGAGACCAGCCTAAGCAAGAGCGGCACCCCGTCTCTAATAAAAATATAAAGAAATTAGCTGCACAACTAAAAATACATAGAAAAAATTAGCCAGACATGATGGCGCATGCCTGTAGTCCCAGCTTCTTGGGAGGCTGAGGCAGAAGGATTGCCTAAGCCCAGGAGTTTGAGGTTGCTGTGAGCTAGGCTGACATCATGGTATTCTAGCCCGGGCAATAGGGTGAGACTCTGTCTCTAAAAAAAAAAGAAAAGAAAAGAAATAAAAGAGTCTCACAATTTTTGCTCTGTCTCAGTGACTCCGTCAAACTACCCTACCAAGCTTTAATCCCTCCAGGGCTGTTGTGGGTGTCTGGCTGGCAGCTTGTTGAACCAGTTTGAGCTTTAGTGTTGTAGTTGATAATTGTATAACATACTGATCTTCCATGAATAATATTTGATTTAAAGAGCTTGATTTTGCCTCTTATGATTTGATTAGAATAAATGATTTGATTTGGAAACATATAATTACATAAACTTTTATAATACAGAGATCTTATGTATCATCTCTAGCTTGAACTCTTTATTTCTATAAACACAATAGTTGCATTATTGAATGCCTGTTGTATTCTGGGCACTGTACTAAGTATTAATACTTTACAAAAGCTATCTCCATTCCTCATGAAAAACACACAAATAATGTGGTGTACATACACACACAGCCTTAAAAAAGAAGGAAATCTTGCTATTGGTGACAACATGGATGAACCTGAAAGATACAATGCTAAGTAAAATAAAGCAGACACAGAAAGATAAATACTGCATGATCTCACTTGTATGTAGAATCTAAAAAGAATTGAACTCATAGAAACAGAGAATAGAAGAGTGGTTACCAGGGGTGGGGATGGGGAAAATGGAGAAATTTTGGTCAAAGGGTACAAACTTCTAATTATAAGATGAATAAGTGCTGGAGACCTAATATACAGCATGGTTATTATAGTTAATAATAATGTGTTATATACTTTAAATTTGCTAAGAGAGTATTGTGGGGGTGATTTGATCTTCTATTGTGATTTGATTTTCCAGCAGACCTGCTGGGGTAAAGAGGAAGTTTACCCCAGCAGGTGTGCTGGAAAATCAAATCACAATTAAGGCATATTAATAAGAGAGGTTTATTTACCGTGTGCACAAGGGAGAATCGCAGAGTGATTATCCAATATCCCAGTGGTTTCCAGAAATTTATATACCTTCTTTTTAGAGGGGAGGTAAGGGCATTTAATTCAAAATACTCTTCATACCAAGGTGAAATTTCCTGAGCTCCTTCAGTATACTTAAGTATTCTCACCACAAAAAAGATGATGGATATGTTAATTAACTTGATTGTGGTATTCGTATCACAATGTATATGTATATCAAAACATCACACATCACTGTATACCTTGAATATATGTAATTTCTATTTATCAATTATACTTCAAAGCTGGAAAAAAACATGTGCACAAATAAACAGAAGAAAACAACTATAAGATAAGTTCCACAGAAGATTTTGAAATTATTACCCCACAAAAACATCAACAGATGAGCAAGTCTTCCATTCTCACTGTAAAATGTCTATAAAATCACTGCCCACACTTCTTGGGCTGATTGGCTACTCTTTAGAAAATCTGTGTACTTCATTCCCACTAATTGAAATGTGTGTTTGTGAAGAACAAGTTGGTTCTCAAACCTGTTTACATCTATTGAAATTGAATAATTTGATTCTACATTATGTGAACAAAAAGAGTTATTTTCTATGGAAATAAAGTCTAAGGCATTGCAAAATTTTGATAAAATCCAGTTGCTTTAAAAAATGCTGTCAAAGTAGGTGTGGGTGAGACCCCTATAGAATATTGGGAGAAGTCATAAAACCCTAGGAGAATTCTCTATTCAGATTGCCTTATCATACATTATACTCTCTCTTGTTCAATTTTAGAGAGACTAGAAATTATAATCATGCATTACGAGTGAGGTTAGTGCAAAGATGAGAACTTGGAACTCCAACTGGTGGACTGTATCACTCAGGGTTCAGGTGCAGGAAACAGAAAACACTTTAGGCATTTTAAGTTAAAGAGGATTTAATACAGGCAATTAGGTGCTTAGGATATAGCAAGAAAGGGCAGGAGTGTGAGGCTCTCTTCTGGCCTTCCAGGAATGACTCCCAGAACAATACTCAGGAACTGGCCCACCAGGGGATCTGCCACCTCCTCCTCGCCATCAGGAGGCCTCTACCTCCAACATCAATCTGCCTTTTAATACTCTCAAGGACATTGCTTCAGGAAACCCCAGTAACTTTGGGACCAGGCTTGCTTGTTAGAAACAGCCAAAGAGCTCCCTTCCCCCAGTCTTCCTCCTTGTGTAGGCAAATCCAATTGGGGAAACTTAAATTGCACTCAGAATCCTAACTCCCAGGAAGTGTAGAATCTAGAGGTTTTTGCTGTCCATGCTCTGGAGTACAGGAAAGCGCACTAGAAGAGGCGTGGAACTGATGCCGAGTGTTAAACTGCCCATCAAATATACCTACAAAAGAACACAATTTCTCTCTTTGTCTCTATGAAAATAAATTGGTGAATTAATGTGCTATTAGAATCTTATGAAGTTATTAAAATAATGCTATTATACTTTCTTTGAAAAGTGTATCTTACAAGCAATGAAATGTGGTGTGTATGGCTTTTTGAATCCCATCTTTGTCCTTTAACTGTCAAAATTCTTGTCACAATTATGTAGCATAGGAGGGGTCTTACCATTTTATTTTTCTTTCTGTAGTTCATAGACACACATTAAAATTGAAGCTCAAGGAACTGTGACTAATGCTTCATAGCTAATAAGTAAAAGAGCCACAGCTCTGCCTATAAAACCCATATTTGCCCCACCACTCTGTTCTGCTTTTCCATTTCCCTTTGCAAGTGTCATTAACTATGAGGTTTTCGTTACCTGGCCAGTTAGGAAAGCTGTGGATAAAACCCAGTCAAAGACCTCATATACAAAAACCCTATCTCCATATAAAGTCACATTCTGAGGTACTGGGGCCTAGAACTTCTTTTTATGTTTTTT
>VBSM01001118.1:18918017-18930458 GCA_008086735.1 Cheirogaleus medius | reverse complement strand
ATACAGAATGTTGCAAATAAGGCGTTTTAGCAAGTATTTATTGAGCACAGACTGTGTGCAAAACCTTTTCAGAGTGTTCATGGGGGAGAGGAGCAAAGAGGGAAGCAAAGACCCAGTCATGGTCCATGTTCGTGAGAAACTTACACTCCTGCAAGAAAGATGGATGTGTACACAGATAACTGTGCTATTAGGCCAAAACAATTTAAGTGCTAAAGGTTATTTGGTGGTGAGAAGGAGGACCACATCTCCCCTTATATAATGGGGAGAGTCAGCAAAACAAACTGACATGCAGTTGAGTTAGTAAAATGTACAGATTTAATGTAGATGGTATGACATGGCAGAAGCCAGTTTATTTGATCATTTTTAAATAAACCGTGCTCATTATCACTTATTAAGGTAACTGTATGATAGTTCACTTACTTTAAAAAGGTTTATGTCCTTTGCATCATGGTTGGGCAGATTTCCCCCCCCCGCCCTTTTTAAATTTCCTTTTCTGTTCAGTGGAGAAGGCTTTGGAAAGTTTAAAAGCCTGAGGCTGCCAGCAAACGTAGTAGTTTTGTGTAATTGGCTATCTCCACTCAGAGCTCAGAGAAACAGGAGAACCTGTGGTGTTCAGCAGGGTGGACTTTGATGAAACTATGATCCTATATGAGGCAGTTGGATCCTTGCTGCAAAGGATGGTCGCACAGCTCCAGCACAAAAGGAGGAGCTCTGTCTCAGGAAGAAGGCTGCAACTGTACACCGCTTCCCTGTGTCCTGGTCCATTCATTATGGGTGTCAGCACAGGTCACTGGGGACAGCCTAGGTCAGGCTGATCTTGAGTCTCCAGACCCTTCACCAAAACAAGTTTAAAAATATGCCCCTTAAGTTGATCCTTCCCCAAAGAAGCCTAAACCATATACAATTCTTGGAAAAATCTGTCATCATGACATTATATAAGATTTATAAAACCCTCCTAAAGAGTGCCGTGGGATTATTGAAGCTCCTCAGGGCTTTCTGGCCCCTCTGATCAACTTATCACACTAATGAGGAGACATGGGAAGGAAAACCATCATCACCCCAGGTGTGTGTCTTCTCACACTTGCTGTTCTGGACTCAGAGGAGAGAGGTCTTACTGTAGGAATTATTCATTATTACTTAAAATTTCAATAGCACTTTTTGTCCTTCTGAGCAAAACTGTAGCATGTGACTAAATATCCCTCTTGGGTTTTTATTATAATCAAGCCACATTTTTTCCCCTGATTTTAAGAACTCTAGCTCTTGAGATGGAAGATAAACTAAAGAAAACTCCTTCCCACTTTAATTTGTTTTTCATAATTATTTTTTACCCTTTGAGCCACAGGGATCTCTCCCCACCCTGCACCCCGTATTTTTCTTACACTGAATAAATTGTTTCAGCTTAGTTATGGATTGTTTCCTGGAAATTTATCTACTGACTTCCAACTAAATTTCAGTTTAGAAGCAAGTGCTTTTTTTTCTCTTTTCTTTCCCCCAATATATAAAATGTCTAGTTCTAGTGGTGTTGGCAAGATTATGTTTCCTTTGTTGTTTTAACCTCAACTTTATAAAAACAGCTCACTTAATGCTTTTGCTCCAAGATTGGAGAGTTCAAACATTTGTAAATCCAAAAACAACATGTTCCTAAACAGAAATTCACCACGCTGTTGAGGGGTATGCCATAATGACAGTCAGCAATGGCACATGCAAAAGTAAGAAGAAGGAAAAAACATTTTTGAAGCATTAGCTTTAAATTCCTTGTAAGACTAAACAAATAGCATTACCCATCTTCTTCACCTTACATAGAACCTCATTTTAGAAAATTGGCACCAGCCAGAAAGTGTAATGCAGCATGCTACCATTTAGATAGTTAACACATTATTCGAAGACATTCCTTAAAATGTCTACTCAGCCACCTTTATCTCTTCCGCTACAATAGAAGCACACAGCAGTAGAAAACATCTAAATAGTTTCACATTATCCTTTACTTGAAAAAAGAATTAACAGCCCCACAATCACTATAGCCAGAGTACACACTCCTAAAACAAATGTACTGGTCAGGTCATTTAATTTTATGGTTATAGATAAATGCAGTCACATGAGAATGCATAAGTTAAACAGTGATTAGCATTAAGTCTACTTGTATCTACACAAGATTTGGGAACAGAATGTTTCCTCTATTCTTTGCATATTTCTTAAAACTATGTTCTTACTGGTCTACCAAATATCCATTAGTTAATATGCCCACTGTTTTTGATATTTTATATTTTTAGCTTAGCAACACAAAACAAAAAGCAAATTAGCTTACAGTATTTTTTTTTTAAAGGGGCATAAGTGAATCTGGTGCTGTATCTGTCAATGCTTTGCTTGTATCAGGAGTTTTCAGAAAAGTTCACACCTAACAGCACGATGAGTCGGAAATGCCTGTTTTAGATGTGTTTCTCTCATGTGTTTCCTCCAAAGTCACTGAGTGAACCTGGCTTCACTTTACTTATTTTAGAGTGACATCCTCAAAGCATGCTGAGGACTGCAGCTACCAAACATAAAGCTAGAAAGAAGCAATGCTGTTTGATGCTAGTGACAGGTACTTCCTTGTGTGGCAGACAGATCCAAAATGGATTAATGTTCAAGCCAGGCCCTTTCACCTACACTCTCTCATGAGGAGTGACAGAGAAGTGTGTGTGGCTTGTCCACAGACCTCCTGACTCTTCCGCCACCTTCGAGTTGACACCACTTTCTGATCTGAGACAGTGTGTCATTTGGGGTCAGTAATTTTGCCATTCATTGAAGTCTTGCAATGAATTTCCTCTGTGGTGGTAGAAAGAGGGGGAGAGAGGGAAAGAGAGAAGAGGAGGAATAGGGTGAAAAGTAGGGGAGGGAGACAGAGAATCCTTTTTACTAAGTGTTGCCTGTGCCTTTTTAATTGGTATTCCTAGACCATAGTGACTTTCCTATATTAATAGATAAAGCCAGTCTTTATTATCCAATTCACATGTTTTATATGCTCATACCTGTAGGGCTCGGTGATGGACAATGGGCACAGTGCTTTGTTTCCCAAGTACTTCTTGCTGTTTTCCATGACCATGGTCTCTTCCAAGCAAGCGTTGAAAACAACTCTCCCAAGTGCTTGGAAATGTGGAGCTATGGTCTTCCAGGAGCAGCAGATAGTTACTCGTTGAATCAACACTTGGACCATGGACTGTCATGACTTAGTGCTTCATAGAGGCAGCTTTTTTCATGGTAGGGCAATACCATCCAGAATTTCACTTGGGAATAGACCTCTCCCCATTCTCAGCCATGTGGTTTGAGCTGAATTGACCATCCTCCGCTGCTGGATGAGGCCCTAATGTGCTTAAGCTAATCATGATTTCCCATCCCTTGAACATAGTGTTGGGCTCAGTGTTGGTTATTTGTTCTTAACAAGGGAACCTCAGGGCTTTTCGTAGACTTTCTAGACTCTGGCCTCTCCCTCTGGTTATAAATGAATAGGTGTAGAGCCTGTATGCTGCTGGCACTCAGATTATGACCCAAAGGATACCAACAACAGCATAAAGCAGACAAAGCATAGAGCAGAGAGGGGAGAGGGAAAGACATGGGGTCTTTTGGGCATTATCTGGAGCCCTTGATACCTCTGGATACTTTAGTTATATGAGGAAGTAAATTCCTTTTATTATTTAAGTCAGTGTGAGTTGGAATTTTCTTGTGACCTAAATGAACCCCACAAATACACAGTGATTTGGTTGAATTTTAAAATACCTTGTCATTAATTCTTAACTGTGAGGTGGAAACTAAACAAGGAAAACATCGATTATGGCAAACCATCATGAACAGTCAAAGTATGACACTAACAATAATAATAAAAATGTAAGGTCACTGAAATCCTGTATTGAATCAGCCAGATTCCTACTTTTCTTGCACTGAGGAGCAATAGTCTACTTCATGGCTATTTGTTTTCATTTAAAGAGTGTGAGTAAATGAACATCCAGGCCCCAAGCTAAAGTAAACAGCTCAGTCAAGCAAATTACCTAGAGCAAAGAAAACACCTCACATAATTTGGGGGTCCAAGCATGAAAATAATAGGGTACTCAGGAAAGCCACAGAGCCCCTATGTCAATAGCCCAGTAGTTCTAATAGCATTTGGAGCTGGGAGGAAGTAGTAAACATTTTAAATTTGATGCAGCCGGTGCTGAAGTCGCTTTACCCTGTTGATTTTTCTTTTCCCTTCTGAATAGGAAAGCAGAGTTAGCTCTGTCATATTGAGCCAGTTGGTAATGGGCTCTGCCAGGCGTGGAGGAGATAAAAGCTGCCACCTGCCTCGTCTCCACTCCCCCTACCCCATTTCCTGGTCTCCAGTTGTCTGAACAGCTGCCAACAGCCTGTCATTGTTCCACCTCGGAGCTGCCTGGGAGCTCAGCCGTCCCAGCCTCAGCAGCACAATTGCAGTTAGAATTCAGCTCCTGGGTAGGTTTCCTGTGCACCTTGGCCATGACCCCTTGGAGGGCTGTGTGCCTGCAAATCTGAGCAGAGTCTGAGCAAACATGGCTTAAGTACCTGCCATGTGCCAGGGCCTAGCAAGGCCACAAACAGCACTCAGAGAGGGACAAAGACTTTGAGCAAAAACAGAGGAGGAACAAGTATGTATAACAATATTTGGATGGCATGTATTGCATTTTTGGCTGCCCAGTGTCCACCTTACTCAAGGAGTAGGACCCCCTTTCTTCCTGGGACTATGTTGCCAGGGCCTGGGAAATGGGAGTATTGCATTCCCTCCCTGCAGCTGTGATTGCGTCAGATCGGGCACATGACTTAACTTGGGTCAACAAGAGGTCTTAGACTCATTGCACCGACCTAGTTTTAAGAAATGGGGGAGACTCTTCTTTCTCTATAGTTAGAGAATTTATAAAGAGGAATAATTGAAGGTAAGACCAAAGCAGCATTTTGAGGCCAGTATGCCCTTGCTTGTTGGGTATGGTGGATGCTGTGATGAGCAACTCAGATCCCCCTTTAGGAATAAGAGTTTTATTCCCCCAGCTGCTGGGAGTGAGGCTGGTGGACAGCTGTCAGCCCCCCTTGGAGATTGCTTCAGCTAAAGAGAGTCATCTTGCCCAAGATCATGCCACTTTTCTGGGATGTCCCACGTCCAATGACTGATTGAAGTAGGGTGTAAAGGCCTGATCTTTTTGCCTCAACTCAGGACGGCCCTGCAAGGTCAACCCATCTTCAGAGTTCCTTACTGGGTCTATGGATTCTTCCCTTGAGGCTGCATTGCAGCTCTCTCTGCCGGATCCTGCTTCGGTCTCTTTCCTCTACAGAAGGGGATCTCAAGAGCCCTCCCTAATAAAGCTCCTGCCTGTTAATCTGCTTTCTGGGAAGACCAACCTACAACACCAAGCTAAATAGTTTGTATGTTTTCCTAGAGGTGGAACTGAGTGATTATAGTGAAGCAAGATCACTCTGAGCAGACGATGATGATAAACTGAAGCATGATTTAGGAAGGTGGTGCAAATAATCACATCCTCTTGTCTCTAGCTCAGAACCTAAGCACCAATGAAAACCATGGCCATGCCCCTCTCCTTTTAGGCCATACAACATCCAGTTTGTAGTATGAGTATTCAAGAAATTGACTACTTGTTTTGGTTTTATGCAGGCACAATCTGAAAGTCATAGTTCTGCGGTGAACATCAAATATCTTTTAATGATACTTGACGTTAAAACTACCAGCTAGTCTCTTTTTCCTCCCCTCGTTGTCTGATGTGAACAGTCTCTTTTTTGTCCCCTCGTTGTCTGATGTGAAGCATCTTTTAAGGAAAGTTTATGGTAGTTACCTTTATAATGGCATAACTCTTACCAAGTTTAAAATTAAAATGTTATCACAAGTGGCATTCCGTATCTCATTTCAAATGTAGAACACTGCAAGAATTCTCAGGAAATTAAAATATTGCCTATGAAGCCTTGCTTTTATAGGGATGGGAAGGAAATTGCAGCACACTAGCATTTATCCAACTACTAAGATTTTTTTATGGTCTATAAAATACTTGACAACGTTTTCCCCATGTGAAATCTATTATACACAATAATTATAAACAAACATCATGTACATTATATGTTGGAGATGCTTTTAATAACTTGAAGTCAGGGTAAATGATCACCAGGGCTCAGAGTTAATGCAGGTTGAAAGGATGCCCTTAAAATCATGGCAGTGGCCTTGTATTAAGCCTGTGGTTTACACGCTTTTTTTTTTTATTGCATCACTAAAATAATAGTTAAACTCTAAGCATGCAATCTTCCAATTAAATAATTGCGTGTGAGTGTATGTGTGCAACGCATGTTCATACATTCCATATTGCTCCTGAAAGATCATTTTATGTAAATGATTGTAATAAACAGAAAGCTGAGCTATCTCTGTACTGTTATATAATCCATTACAGATTTACCGACTCAAAAGCCTAATTCTATCATAAAACATAATTTCATATATTTCATAAGATATAGGAAATTTATGCAGTCTATAAACTTCTTTCATGAGATTCTACCTAACACAGTATTCATTTTGCCTTGTTGTAATAATTTTGAGTAATTTCTGTCCTTTCCAAAGCAATACCAACTCCTATTAATTTTAAATCCCCATACACGGTACCGTATGATAGATGGAGGTACTCTTTGAACCTTTTTAAAATGAATAAAGATGTCCCAAAAATCTTAGTATAATTTTAAGCTGTAATAATTTCAAGAGTATAAATATTATAAACTTATAAAACTATTATATGAGTGTTTATGCAAACTTTCACATTAATTAAATAATTTTTGAATTCTTTTTTTTTTTTTTTTAGAGATGGGGTCTCGCTCTTGGTCAGGCTGGTTTCGAACTCCTGACCTTGAGCTATCCACCCGCCTCGGCCTCCCAGAGTGCTAGGATTACAGGCGTGAGCCACCGCGCCCGGCCTAATTTTTGAATTCTTAATGTTAACTTTTTTATTTCAAAATATTAAATATATACAAATGCTTTTGGTAAATAGGTAGCATTTATAATGCTTAAGTCAGGGCTATTAGTGTTCCTATCACCTGAATAGTGTTCATTATTCCTGTTAGATAGGTTTGAACCCCTTCCCTCCTCCCCCCTGCCCCCTTTCTTGATATTCAGTGGCTTTTATTTCTCTCTGTGCTCATGTATGCCCACTGGTTAGTTCCAAATTATTAGAGAGTGCATGTGGTGTTTGTTTTTCCAATCTTGAGATATTTCACTTAGGGTAATGGTCTTCAGTTCCATCCAAATTGCTGCAAAAGGCATTAATTCATCATTTTTTATGGTTAAGTAGTATACCATGATATATACCGTGTTTCCCCGAAAATAAGACAGGGTCTTATATTTAGTTTTCCTCAAGAAGACACCCGAAGGCTTATTTTCAGGAGATGTGTTATTTTCCCCTCAAAGCCTCAGCTTGCAGCACACACAGGATGGCTGGGACCTGACAGGGAGAGCCGACCTTGTTGGTGGGGCTGCCCGTACCTTTCCGGTCACCTCTGGGATAGTAGCTGTCACAATAGGGCAGATGAGAAGGGCTGCTTGTCTTCTTTACGGCTCTGGGAGGAAATGCATGGGTTGTGCGGATACGCTGCGTAGCCACGCCCATCACTAGGTCTTATTTCCGGGGTAGGGCTTATATTGTGCAAATGCTTAGAAATCCTGCTAGGGCTTATTTTATGGGTAAGTCTTATTTTCGGGGAAACACGGTATGTACAATACATTTGTTAATCTGCTTATGAATTGAAGGACACTTAGGTTGATTCCACGGTTTTGTGATTGTGAATTGTGATGCAGTAAACATTAAGGCACAGGTGTCTTTTTGATAAAATAACTTTTTTTCCCATTGGGTAGATACCTAATAGTGGGATTGCTGGATTGAATGGTAAGTCTACATTTAGTTCTTTCAGAAATCGCCATACTATGTTCCATAGAGGTTGCACTAATTTGTAGTCCCACCAACAGCATTCCTTTCTCTCTGCATCCATGCCAGCATCTATTGTTTTTGACTTTTTAATAGTAGACACTCTGACAAGGGTAAGGTGGTATCTCATTGTGGTTTTCTTAATTTGCATTTCCCTGGTGGTTAGTGATGTTGAGCAATTTCTCATAAGTTTTTTTGCCATTTGTCTATCTTCTTTTGAAAAACTTCTGTCCATGTCTTTTGCCCACATTATAATGAGGTTGTTTGTTCTTGCTGATTTGCTGAGTTCTTTGTAGATTCTGGATATGAACCCTTTATTGGATGAATAGTTTGCGAATATTTTCTACAGTTCTGTAAGTTGTTTGCTTTGTTGATTATTTCCTTTCCTGTGAAGATGCTTTTTAATTTAATCAAGTCCCATTTATTTATTTTTGTTATTGCGGTAATTGCCTTTGGGATCTTAGTCATAAATTCTTTGCCTAGGGTACTAGGCCAATGTCTAGAAGAGTTTTTCCTACATTTTCTCATAGAATTTTTATGGTTTCATGCCTTACATTTAAGTCTTTTATCCATCTTCATTTAATTTTTGAAAGTGGTGAGAGATAAGTGTCCTGTCATATTCTTCTGTGCATGGTTATCCAATTTTCCCAGCACCATTTGTTGAATAGGGCTTCTTTTCTCCAGTGTGTGTTGTTGTCTGCTTTGTCAAAGATCAGTTGGGTATAGGTAGATTGTTCTATATCTGGGTTCTCTGTTCTGTTCCATTTTTCTATGTCTCTATTTTGGTACCAATTTCATGCTGTTTTTGTTACTATAGCCTTAGAGTATAGTTTAAAGTCTGGTAATGTGATGTCTCTATTTTTGTACCAATACAATGCTGTTTTGGTTACTGTAGCCTTGGAGTATAGCTTGAAGTTTGGTAATATGATGTCTCCAGAGTTGTTCTTTTTGCTTAAGATTGCTTTGGCTTGAAAGCTCAGCTTTTTTTTTTTTTTTTTGCCTTCCAAACAGAGAATTATTTTCTCAAGATCTATGAAATATGACATTGATATTTCAATGGGGATTGCATTGAATCTGTAAATCACTTTGGGAAGTATGGACATTTTAACAATGTTGATTCTTCCAATCTATTAGAATGATATGTTTTTCGATTTGTTTGTGCCATGTGATTTCTTTCATCAGTGTTTCATAGTTCTCCTTGTGGAGACCTTCCACTTCCACTTCCTTGGTTAAGTATATTCCCAAGTATTTTATTTTCTTTGTAGCTATTGTGAATGGTATTGAGTCATTGATTTGACTCTCAGCTTAACTGTTACTGGTATATAGAAATGCAACTAATTTGTGTACATAGATTTTATAACCTAAGACTTTGTTGAATTTATTTATAAATTCCAGGAGTCTTTGGGATTTTCTAGATACAAGATCATATTATCAGTGAATAGTGAAGAAAATTATTATGTATTCTTAAAGCCATCTGTGAATCTAAATTAATTTGGTTTATTTGAGTATACACCTAATTTTTGAAAGATTTGTAGGGTTTTAAGTGGTGTTAGCAAATATATTAAACATCATAATTGAAAACATTTGTTAAAACATATGGGACACTTTTTGATGATAGTGTACTTTGCATTTTACATTTGTTATATTTTTTAAAATTTTAATTTTCAAAATGAGTTTTTTCTCTAAACAAATGAATGATACGAAGTTAACTTCTTTATAATTCTATACCTATTCTGTGGTTTCTGTATATGATAGCTGATACCAAAAATTTTTTCCATGCTACTATTTGACACAAGAATTGGAACAGACTATTGAACTAGTTTAAACAGATTTAGTGCTGTAGACATTTTGTTGAAAAACTATTTCCACTGATCAAGAGATTGCTTTTCCCTCTAAGGTGCCAACCTCCTCTTAAACAGAATTTGTAGGGAGTTCTTACTTCCCCCTACAAGGACAGGATGCAGGTTTGAATTACTGTTCTTCAACAAAAGAATATTTCTTAGCATTAGCTAAACACAAAACACTCAGAACACTATATGCTGAATTTTCAAGAGTGGCCATTCCCCAATGTTGGGCTTTTTTGTTTATATACTCGAGACTTTCAAGAAAAATATGACTATAAGAAGTGAATAATATTTTTTCACAATGAAAATACTATTTTCACAATGAAAAATTATCCATATTATCTCCTCTTTGAGAATTTTACTATTTTTTTGAATGCCAGTTTAAAAATTTTTGTTTATGGAGAGAAAAATATAGGGTACATGTGTATGTGTATGTAAACTCTGTGAGATAACTATGATTATTCTTACTTATCAGAAAAGGAAATTGAGATTCAGAGAGATTTTATATATAATATGTATGTGTGTGAATATGTATATATGTGTATGTATATAATATACATTGGGAAAAGGACCAATTATATTTACATAATAATGTTAAAAGTTGTTTTCTCTGAATGGTTGATACTTCAGGAGAAACATGCATATATATTTGTTAGAAATATGTGTGTATATCCTGTGTTTCTGGAACTATGGTAAAAAAATAACTTTTATAAGCCCTTTTGTCAATGGAAATTAACTTAAGGTGTTAACAAAGCTGCTTTCCTGTGTTTCACTTTTGGTTAAGTTTGCAAAAGCTACCCTGTCCTTTCGGTAGTATGGTTTGGCAAGTACAAATTATCTTTGTGCAGAACTAGGGACTGCAGAGACACATAGGTAGGGGGGCTGTTCCTCCAGCATTGGTACTGTGGATGCCATGTCGTGTGGGCAAGGGTCGGTTTTAGTGGCCTAAGGACCATGGAGGTGGCCAGAGCTGCCAGCCAGCTGGGGTTCTCCCCCTGCATAGGTTCCACTGAGCCAGTTGTCAAGAGCTTCCCAGCTGGTGCCTGTGGCATCTGAGCCACCTCCTCTGCTAAGATCCCATCTCGAGGAGAGGGACACTTGGTTCCCAGTCACATGGCATGGCATCGGCTCTGCCCACTCCCTCTCTGGCCTGGTGGGATGATGTGAAGGTTTCTGCTACAAAGCTGAATCTAGAGCACACCTAGCACCGTGTACCTGAGAGCTCAGGATGGTGTCAGTTGCAGAAACCTGGGATCAGCAGCTACCTGATCCCTGCCGCACCTTCTCTCTGGTGCAATGACTCTGAGCAGCTCTCTGATTGGTAAAGAGATCTGTGATGACAGAGGGAGTCCCCTCACAACTCAGGCCACTGTGCCTACAAGGTGAGTGTGGCGCCCCAGGACTCTGTCCTCCTGCCCTTCCCAACATGTGGATGCTTCTCCACAGATCCTTTTGATCTTGCTGAATGAATCGTCCAGTCTCTTTCTCCTTTACTCTGAGCGTCCTGCGTCACTTCTTTGGGGTTTTAGAATGTTCTTTCTGAGAAGGCCATCCATATGTAGGCATTTGCTTGCAACTTTCAATTCTCTCTATCCTTGAGAGTGAAATGCACATGCGGGCTGCTTCTAGTCTATCATCTTCCCCTCCCCTCTTTTCTTTTCTAATACACACCCAAACCATTTTGCCTTTTACCAGTTTGGAAATCTCTGAGTAGCATATAAATAAATCATTCCCTCAAGATGTAAGGATTTCTACCTATTCTCTTATCATAGATTCCCTCACTAATTTAAAATATTAAGCATTTTGTTACTGGAGGCAGATTTAACTGAGACTCAGAAATCTATTTGAGTATAAATTTGTGTGTCAATAAATTATATAACAATTTTTTACTGCCTTTGCCTATTCAATGGCCATGAGTAGACGTAATGGACATACTCAACTCATATAATTTAATCAGTGGCTCATTTGCCTCCATTCAAATGTGCTTCTCCGTGTTTATGTATGTATTTATTTTAGTAGTAGTATTATTTTAAAATAAACCCAGGGAACTACCAATCGCTACAGGAGCTTTGGAGGGTTCAAAAAAAAAATGATCTAGCACAATTGCATGGAACCTGATCATTAAGTAGAAGATGCCAATATTAGCTCAGAGCCAAGCTCATCAGCGTTCTAGGGCACTCAGTTTAGAAGCAGCCTGGCCTACGCAGAGACTGATATCTGAGTGGAAATCAGGTCCAGAATAAAACTCAGCCTGGAGAACCAGTGATAATGTTCCCCTACAAGCTCATCTTTAGGTGATAATAACAAAACTTAATTAAAAAATCACTGGTATTTTCTCTATTTGTTTCCTAGGCAGTAAGCTCAAATACCAGACTGTCTGGTTCGAAATTGAACACCTGGCAACCCTAATGATTTGGTTTTCACAGTGATTTATATTGTTTGGCAGATTCAGAAATGTGGGGACAGCAGGGCTAGGGGTGGGGGGAGCACAGAAAGATTCAGGAAAATAAGACCTTTTCTTTCGTTTTTGTATATTTAATTGGGTTTAAAAATATTTCTCAGAAAAAGGAAATGTTTTCAACTATTATTCCATTTTGTTGTAGGCCTGTCCATCTTCTTCTTATTGTATTTCTATTCTTGCTTACATGCTATTT
>VBSM01001118.1:18778388-18917917 GCA_008086735.1 Cheirogaleus medius | reverse complement strand
AGGCCTGTCCATCTTCTTCTTATTGTATTTCTATTCTTGCTTACATGCTATTTAATAATTTCCACAGCTTTAACTCTCTCCTTATACAGACCCTGATCCCTACTGGATTTGATTTTGGTGTTCTTGACTTTGAGCTCTGTCTTAATTTTAACAGCCACCCACCATGGTTCAATCACTGGGGTAATGTGAGTGTGGGGTCTAGGGCCAAATGGGTCTGTTTGAATCACAACTCTGCCACTTCTCAGCTGTATGGATGAAACACTTAACCTCTTTTTGCCTTTATTTACTCAGATACAAAATGGAGGGGGGAATAATAATAATATCTCTTTAAAAAAAATTTGTTGTAAGGGTAAATAGGCCCAACCCTAATATTTGTGGGTTCCAGGGCAAGAGTATAAATGGAGGCCCTCATAATCTGTCTAAATATTTCAAAATTATAAATTACCCTAATAAGCTGCTGAATAAACTATGTTCTATCTGCCTAATTTGACAAAGATATCTTCAACTTATAAAGCTCTGGGTTTAAATTTAGAATTCTAAGGCTCCTTAGAGTCCCATGTTAGAATGTGGTGGCCTAGGGAGAAATGGACCTTAGCTCTGGGCCTGACCCTCCTCTCTTCCCAAGCCCAGCCCTTCTTCACAGTGCAATGGCCTTCTGGACCACATGTGAGCACCCTACTTTACGTATCCATGTTACATTCGTATCCCTAGTAAAAGGGAGGCTGAGGCCACTCTTTAGGCCTAGGAGTGTATACAACTAAGATGTGGAATGCCTTGGAAGACCAGTGGAAGATGCCTGAAAAGGCCCTGGAAGTAGCTTGCAGGACATTTTTACAGGGAATTCCGGGGACCTGAGATCCTGGAGTATGGTCCTAGAGGTGGACCTGGGTTCTGGATAGGCAATTCCTCTTGACTCCAGGTATATGCCTCACTGTAGGATGAAGGACACAGTCCAAGAAAGTCCAGAGCTGAGCCTTCTAAAGCACAAGGCCCAAAGTAGAGACTCTCTTGCCTGGAGTGAAGAGCAATGTTTGGAATAGACACAAAAACTTACCAGATTAACAAAGTCCAAACAAAGTAACTAAAACAAGATCTGGCATATTACAAGAAATTGATAAATGTTATTTTTATTATTAAGCACCTGCTGAATATCACCACTAAGCACTGAGCATGTAAAAATGAATAGAAAATGGTCACTGCTTCATGATCTGTCACTGTCTGATTGATGGGCATCTGAGCTAACAGTTTGGGCTAACCACTGTAACAGGGATATACATTTGTTAGGTGGCACACAAGAGTAAATTCCTACCTCCCTGGGAAGGTCTTATAGAGGAAGCCATAGCTGAGCTGAGATGTGAAGGATGTTAAGCCAGCAGATGACTGGTGAAGGTGGACAGTCCAGTTTAGGATAAGAACATATCAGATACACAGAGGTCTGTAGAGCACGGAACTTGGAGAAACTAAAGAAAAAAAGGTTAATTTTTTGCAGGGCAGGATTCAGAAGGTCTTAGAATTTTCATTTCTAACAACTTCACAGATAAGGCTATTACTGTTGGTTTGGGGACCACACTTTGAGAACCACTGGTCTAGTAGACTATAAATTTCCTAAAGAAAGAAGCTTCATAAGTCAGGGAGTTACAATGCAGGTACTTCGCTTTCTCAAGTTATTTTATCAAAAGCAAAAATCATCCCTCTCCTGTTATACATGAAGACCACATGGTTTCAGTTTATGTACAAGAACCCATTTCCAAGGTTACATGAAGTATACGAAGAAAAGAGCATATATCAGGCAAAGAAACTTATTTGTTTTTGAATTCTTGGTTCTTTGCAAAGTGCCTGACACATAGTAGGCACTGAATAAATGCTTGCTGAAAGATTACACGATGAGGTGATAATAGGTGCCATCAATACCCTGGCCATATGTCTTGGACATTTCAGTGGATGCCAGCAGACTTGGGACTGGCAATATCTGCACCTCCATGCCTGAAGGCACCTGAAGGCTCCTCTAGAACTGAGGAAGGCCCCTTTGCACAAGATAGGCAGAGAATGCTGGGGAGTTAATGTTCTCCAAAGCTGTCATCAACCAGTGACTTTTGGGAGTTGGAGAATAAACACTTCTGCTTAATTGCCCCTCAGTGAAATTCTGAGGAGCAATCTCACAATCTCCCAGAAATCCCAAGCAGGATTGAGCCGCAGTTGCCCTCAGCACAACCTTCTCAAGAGTATGCTATTTGATTGGCTTCTTTATCTTACTACCTGCACTCAAAACCTCTGCTCAGAGTCATTTCTGAAGGCACCCAAACTATGATGCAGGCCGAGGAGCACAAAGATAAAAAAATATAGGCGATGATTCTAGGGACTATGACAGAGATTCTAGACAATTCACAGGGTCCGAAGCCTCAGCCCAGTGACTCTAGGCAAAAGGTTCCAGTAGCAAAACTGAAGTTGGCCACAAGTCCTCCATCTTCAGAGTCCTGTTGTTTGATCTTCATCGCAGGTCCCAGGGAGCTGCAGGTGGGAGGATGCCTGCAGGTGGGAGGATGCCAACAGACCAGGGCTCAGGGAATCAGAGAGCTGGGAGCCAAGAGGCCCTGAGAGACTCACATGGACACTTCACCCACAACTATCCAGGGTGACTTCCAACCTGCCCACATTTGCTAGATCATTGTTCAGTTTTTGGCCTTTGCAATACCTGGAAGCATACATTTAAAAGGTATAACTTTAGCAGCTGTTGTAGAAAACAGTTTGACAATTCCTCAAAAAGTTAAACACAGAATTGCTGTATGATCTACCAGTTTCACTCCTAGGCAAATACCTAAAAGAATTCGAAGCAGGGCCCCAAACAAGTACTTGTACACCAACGCTCATAGCAGCACTATTCACAATAGCCAGAAGGTGGAAACAACCCAAATGTCCATCAACAGATGAATGGATAAACAAAACATGGTCTATACGTGCAATGGAACATCATTTAGCCTTAAAAAAGAATGAAATTCTGATATGTATTAGAACATGGATGAACCTTGAAAACATTAGATTGAGTGAAATAAGCCAGACACAAAAGAACAAATATTGTATGATTCCATTTATATGAGGTACTAGAATAGGTAAATTCATAAAGAAAAAAAGTAAATGACAGGTTCCCAGCTGCTGTGGGAGAGGGGAGAATGGAGTGTTATTATTTAATAGGTACAAGAGTTTCATTATAGGGTGATGAGAAAGTTCTAGAAATGGATAGTGGTAATGTTTGCACAAAATTATGAAAGTACTTAATGCCACTCAATGGTACACTTAAAAAATGGTTAAAATGATAACTTTTATATATATTTTACCACAATAAAAAACATATGCCTTCATACTAAAAACAGGTTTCTTAAAATGTTTATGGCTCATGTGAAGGATGGTGAATGAAAATTCAGTCTCTTACTGTCCTTTCTCTTGGTGAACTTTCAGCTACTGCCCTTCCTCATTCTCCCCCTTCAGCTGGGCAAGGTAACATGGAAGGTAGAGGAAGGAAAACTTGGAAAAAAAAGTGTAATTTTGAAGTGTTCACTGTACTGCCACTATTCCTCTTCCTTTTTTTTGACCTGGTATATTTCTTGTCCATTTTATCTACTTGCAGCCCTGTTATTTGCTTGGAAATGGGTTCTAGCATGTAAACTGAAATGAGCTGGTCTTCACATACCCTCAGCGGGGCTTGCGGTGGTTTGTGCTTCTGATAAAGTAACTTAAGATAAGCTAAACATGCATCCACTGTAACTCTCTAAGTAGCGAAATCTGTAGCTTCACAATCATCATTCATCATTTTTGTCTTCCAAGACACTAATGGAAATTAAAATAAACAAACCTGTCTGCATTAAGAAGAGAAAAGATCCTCTACAGTGACAAGTTTCACACAAATTGCAATACGAATAAAATATCCCCCAGGTTTTAAAACATTTCATCCATTAAGAATTCAACAGGCAGAAGGGAGTATTGCAGTTAAAAGGTGGGTAGGGTGTTGTTTAACCAACGTTTCATTAATGAATGAGAGTTCAAACAGCAAATGATAGTCTAACAACATCATTTTATATTTGTGAAGATTAAACAAGACTGGTGTTTTCCCCGTTTGGAGGTTTACGAACTAAATCTGGCACAAACTGTACAGGAAGATAAACTCGAGAGGAACATAGCCTGTCATGCTGATTGATGGGGCTGGTTCTCACCCAACAGTGTTTGAAAATGTAGATATCCTTAAATAAATGACACTGTGTGAGCCATGCCAGCCTAGGGAATTAAGAAGTTATTATTGCATTTTGCAGAAACAACGTAAAGCACTGCTACCAAATTTGATGTTTGGAATTCTATCTACTTTTCATGGGAGCTCACGATGTATATGCTCTGTGAGAATGTATGGGATCATTTTTAATAACGAGGTTTCCAAGGTGTTCCAAGGTGAGGCAAATCACTTTCTGTGCTATGTTCCTGGAGGTAAATTTTAAGACTGCAAATTCAGCAGTATCGCTTTCTGGAACACTTTATGAATCCACCCCCACAACTTTCCTTTCTCCCCAACCCCTCAGTTTATAGAGTGCTTTGAGGAGTGACTCACTTATAGTTGACAAAATGGGGGGGGAGTGTTAGGGTGGGGGCGGTTACATCTAAAATACAAAGTTTTGGAGGTGATTGATTAACAAGACAGAAAAGAATTCTCAAATGCAAATTGTGAAACATTTTTTGTCAAAATCAGCAAGTTATAGCATTTGATTTGTCCATGTATATTTTGAGGTTTTTAAAAAATGAATACACAAATTCACAGGCACGTAATTAATGAAAACAGGATTATATTCTACACAGTATTTTATAACCTGCTTTTTTGCTTAACAGAAATTAGTGATATATTTTAATACTAACAAAATATTTTTGTAATGTGTTTAGCAGTTGCAAAATAGTAGCTCTGCTGTGAATCTACTTTAATTCATTGTTGGACATTTAACCTGGTCCTCCCATTTGTATAAATAGCACTACTGAGAGCACAATTATAGCCAGATCTTGTTGTATATCCCTAATTGTTTAATTAGGGCAAATGTCTTGAAGTAGAATTGCTGAATTAATGTGTCAGTAAAATTTTATGTCTTTTGATATGCATTCATGCTCATAACAGCATGATCCAAGAAGCCCATTTTCTCACTCTTTTGCCAACACTGAATGTCATCTTTTTGAAAAAATGGTACCAATATGATAGGCAAAAATTGGCATCACATTATTTGAATTTGAATTTCTTTGATAACTTATGAAGTTGAAACCTTATAAGGCTTATCTGAGATTTCAATATCTTCTTTAAAAATTGCCCATTCTAATTAGTATTTATGTTTACTTTGGGTATACTTTATGATGGAGAAGATTTTTATTTTTTCATCAGATTGTTGGCTAATTTTATCATTTATTGATTCTGATTTTTTAATATATAAAATATATATGTATATATATCAAGGAGTTCATATTTTGATTCTGATCCATATTCTGATATGGAATATCAGTTCATATTTTTATCCATTTTTCTGCCTGTTATTCCTGTAACATCAACTGATCTAATTATCTGAGTTTCCCAAATAAGCCTAGAACCTCTCTGTCAACTCAGCCCCTCAACCTCCAAAAATGCAGTTGGAATTGTTACTGGAATTCAATTAAATTCATAAATATGGAGGATAATTGACATCACTCTAATGTCGACTTTTCCCACACAGTCAATGGCTTTATCTCTCTATTCAAATCTTTCTTTTTTGTGTGCAAGTCCTTCTTTAGGTCTTGTAGTTTTCCCCATGTGTTCTGTACATTAAGAAAAAAGAGTTCTAGGTATTTTATAACGTTTATTGTCAATGGAATTATTTTCTCATCATATAGAGATGATAAAATTTCTCATTTAAAAAAATATAGAGTAAATAGAAATTTTCAATCAAACTTGGGCAGGAAAGAAATATCCTTATTTCTTTATTATGTTTAAATAAAATTTGATCTTACCTTGGCCTTGACATCTACCCTCCCCACCCATCCACACTCTCAGGAAAAGCAATCAATGCCAGTCGTTATGGAACTTCTGTTCGTCTTTAAAGTCACTGAGGCTCTTACTTGATAGCTATTAATAGAAAATGGGCAAAGCTTTCACAGCTCCAGGAAGACATGGGCTATTCTGCTGTGTTCCTGCCAAGGGATCATAGGGCCTTCAACTAGGCGGAGAGGCCCTGTTCCTGGTTTCTCTACCCTCCCTGGGCCCTATCAGGAAACCCTAGGGACCTGCATTCTCATTTTCCTTCCTAGCCATGGGTATTTTCCTCTCTGGCACTGCTAGCCTTGCTCCCCCTTTTCTTCCCAGCATAATTCTTTTTAAGAGCCAGGCAGGCCAGCTATCTGCAGGCTCCTTCTACCAAACAATGTCCAAGGCAAGGGGAGTGGAAATGAATTAATTGGCTGCCTATTTGGAACAGAGGAGCCAGAAATTGAAGGGAAAATAAAGCACAAATAAATACTTCAATTAATTTTCTTGACCTTTGTGAATAAGTTTATGTGTGTATTTATAATTAGTCAATTTAATGGTCTCTCTAATTAGTTCTAATATATTTATTTTCTTTTTCATCAGAACTTGCTTGTCAAAAATGATATTGGGAATATATGCTTTTTCTTTCATATTCAAATATGATCTGTCTTCCTGGATCAGTACTATCCCTGGAAACACCCCTGGTTGAAAGTTTGAATGTCAATGCTTTGATGTAAGCAATAGATAATTATTGCAGTAGACTATGATGACCGCCTACTTCCCCAGTGTTTCTCAAAGTGTGGTCCTTAGATGGGCAGAATCAGCATTGCCTGGGAACTTCTTAGAAATGTGAAGTATTGGTCTCCACTCCGGATCTAGTGATTCAGAAACTCTAGGATGAGGGCCAGCAATTTGTATTTTAACATACCCTTCAGGTGATTTTGATACATACTGAACATCACTGCTCTACATCATAATCAGGCCTCCATCTAGGTCATGGGTACTTTAGGGTTTCCAAAATCTTTAGGTGGTTCCAAATCACCACTGTGATTTAGGGTTAAGGTTGTTGCTACAATACAATGAAGTCAATGTTTAACTGCACAAAAAGTCAATATCACCTTTTTATACCCAAAGTTGTATTTTTAGAGAAACATCTCTTTTATTGACAGATGATTCCAGAATTTGGCACGTAGGAAGGCAAAATTCATTTAGCATGAACTATACAAAAGTTTGTGCATCAAAAGCTTTTTATAAACATTAATTATAAAATGATTAATATTTAATCAATGTAATAATTAACATTAATTATATATTATATACAACTGATTATATAATTAATAATTATAGATAATTATTCTTTATATAATCTTTTATAATTATTAAAAATATAATATAACAATCATTTTATAAAAATCTTTCATAAAAAAGTTTTTATTTTAAAAAATCTTAAAATTAATCTGTTTCATAAGACTTATTTATAAAGATCAAGTCTCTTGCTTATTTACATGTGGTTTCCCCTTTGAAGCTTTGTGATTTTTCACTAAATTAGAATACTAGAAATAACATCTTTATAGTTTTTAATACAAGTCAGTTACCTCTTTGGGAAATTAACTTGTTTTTAGTTGCTCAGTCCCCTAAGACTGCAGTCCCCAAACCCTGGGCCATGGAACCCGTACCCTATTAGGAACCAGGCCACATAGCAGGAGGTGAACATGGGAGGCAGAAAGCAAGTGAAGATACATCTGTATTTACAGCTGCTCCCCATTGCTCACATCACTGCATAAGCTCCACCTCCTGTAAGATCATCAGGGCAGTACATTCTCATAGGAGTGTGAACTCTAGTGTAAACTGCGCATGGGAGGGATCTAGGTTGCACATTCTTTATGTGAATCTAATGCCCAATAATCTGAGGCAGAGCTGAGGCAGTGGTGCTAGTGCTGAGGAGCAGCTGCAAATACAGATTATCATTAGCAAAGAGGTTAGACTACACAATAAATGTAATGTGCTCGAATCATCCTGAAACCATCCCCCCCCCAACCCTGGTCCATGGAAAAATTTGTCTTCCATGAAACCAATCCCTGGTGCCAAAAAGGTTGGAAACTGCTGTCCTAAGAGAGATATGAGGAAAATGGATAATTTCCATGGATATTAATGAAAGACCCTCAAAAGCCATACTTTCTTTGAACTATTTTCTTGAAGCATTTTGGAGAAAGTAATAGAGTTTTCTTCTTTGGCATTTTTAAATAAAGTCACTCATGCAGAACAGATACCACTATTTACATTCTCACCTGAACCTTTGTGATACATCTCTTTAGGATGACACTTCTGCCAAGACTGTCACACATAATTTTTTTCAAATGTGCTGGCATTTCAGTGTATTGGAGATGGCATCTAAAAGGGGTTATAAGAGAATGATTTCCCCCCTTTGGTTATTCTTTCTTCTTCATTAACACTCTCCCATGCCTCTATTTTTAGCCGTTTTAGTATTAACTTTTTTGTTTGAGCCAGAGTTGATGACAATCCAGGCTGCAAATTTTAGTCTTACCATGCATTCACTATATAATCATGTTAGTTTCCTCATCTGTAAAATGGAAGTGGTAATCCCTACCTCACAGGAGTACCAAGAATAGTAAATAAATTACACTTAGATGAGAGGAATAAATTTTAGTCTTGTATAGCACAGTAGAGTGACTATAGTTAACAATAAATTATTGCATATTTCAAAATAGCCAGAAGAGAGGATTTTGAATGTTCCCAACACAAAGAAATGACATATGTTTGAGGTGATGGATGTGCCAATTATCCTGATTTATTATGTATTATATACATGTATTGGAATATCACATGTACCTGATACATATGTACAATTATTAAGTGTTAATTAAAAGTTAAAAACAGAGTAGTAAATGAAATAATGTATTTAAAGTGCTTAGAATTTATTCTGCCCAGCTAATAACATATTTTTAGCACATAAGAAATAAGATTATACCCCCCACCATTTTCTAATTCTTTGGTATGATTAGAAATAGAAATATTAAAATTTAAAACCACATTTATATCTCTGGATAATTTTGACTTTAAAACTAGGTTATGTGTATGATTAACTTCAACTTCCAACCATTTAAAGAATATGTAGTAAAATCGTATTTATAAAGGAGGAAATGAGTTCTTTTGGTTGTAAATGAGGTTTTATTTACAACTTGAGGGTAGCTTCCAATTTATCAATCAAGGAATTCTTTCCAAAAGTTTTTTGAGGTTAGCAGTGAATTTCTCTTGTGTTATATTTCTGGCATCTGTTCTTGGTTATAGCCAAGGAAATTATAAAATATAGGATGAATCTATTAGGAGCTTCATGAATGTGGATGCCTCTACTATGGCTTAAGTGAAGAGCTATAACTAGCAAACCCCAGCAGTTCCAGAACATACTTTCCACTTATTATTTAGAGATCTATGTTCAATATAAGGGAGCCAACATATACCTCATAAGGACTAGCTCAGGCCTGGCCCAATCTGGGGGCCAAATGATGGTCCCTAGTTGGCTGGTCTGAAGACATCTTTGGGTTGGGGAAGGCAAGAAATATATTGACACTATCATGTGATAAATCAGATGAGGGAAAGGCCAGGAGACATAATTATAGGAATTAGAACTCCATTCATTACCACATGTGTGTGATTAAATCACACAAATATGCAGACAAAGAATGCCAAGTGTCAGTCAAATAGGTCAACTAATAATTGAGGGCCATGGAAAGATAAGGTTCTCTAGGGACAAAAGAGTAATATTTTTGCCCATCTATTGCAAATTCCATGGCTGACACCTGCATAACAAAAGACAAATTAACAAGAGAAAAGTATAACCACTTTATTTAACAAAGTTTTACGTGACACAAGAGGCTTCAGAAATGAAGACCGAAAGACCTAGGGAAAACTGTACTTTTATGCTTAGGTTTGAAGAAGAATGAACGGTTGTACAGAATGTGATTGGACAAAAAGGATATGATCTGATGGTAATAAACTAGAGGGGAGAACCTAGCAAGGCCTGTTTGTTCACATTCTTCTTGGCCTCTCTGTGTAGCATTCCTTCCCCCTGGGTATGGGGCAGGACACCTGTCACAAAAGGATCTGATGACCTACTTTCAGGGGAGATAGGGCAGAGAGTGACCTTTTCTAGGCTTTAGGGCTTGCTTTGAGAGAGAAGAGCTCTAGTTTCTATGACAACCCTTGGGGGAGGAAGGGAAGAGAGGAAAGGAGGGCAGGAGAAGGTCAGAGAGAGCCTGCTTCTAAGGCCCTTCAATAATCTCCTTCAGTTCAAAGTATTCAGCATGCTAAGGCACCATGTTTTGGAGTATCATATATTTGAGCCCCAGTGCCACTTAACAAACCACAGTGCCAGATTTCAGGAAAGTTGAGATGGAGAGTGGGGTGGAAGAGTGTAGCAGACAACTTAGCAGAAAGTTGCTTGCTAAGGGTAAGAAAGAGGGAGGAGCTGAATGAGGAATCAACTGGGAGCAGTGGATACTTCTGTCTAGCTTCCCCCATAGGGGTTTACTTCTATCATCCCTGTGTTCTTTTTCAAAACTAGAGGTCATTTTTCCAACATAAAAATGTCATTTTCAGAACCTAGTTGCTGTAAAGTTTTGGATGCTCCCAAAGTTTCTTGTGAAGTAGATGTCTCAGAGTCCTTGTTGATACCACTTAGTGACATTTATTATCCCGAGGTTTCTCTAGGCATCCTCTTGGGTATGAAGCATTGTCTGCATATTGGGGGAAAGAGTAAGTCTGTTTGCAGGGAATCATGTGGTTCTCTCATCGCTTAGAAATGTGCTAATGTAGCCCTTCTCAACAGTATATTTGGCAGAGTCCACTCCTTCCTTCTGCTTCCCAAATTTAGCTTTCATTATAGTGATAATGGTTTAATCTGTCACCATTCCCCACCCTCTAGTCTAACATTCTTTAGCCAGGGGATTTGTAGAAGGACTGTATTTCTACTGCTGGGATCACACTGAAATGGGCTATTGAGGTGATCAATTAGAACAAAGGAAAGGGGGTGCCTATAGGTGGCCCTTATCTCAAGTTTCATTCCCCACCAGAGACTGCTGCCTCCTCTACCTTTTCCGGTTCTCAATTCTCCAGGTACAGTTTTCTTCTATGGGTTTAAAATAGTGTTTTCTCTGTCCTTACAGAACATTGGCCAGCAGATAGCTTTATACAAAGTTATTGTCTTTGTTATTGAGCACCTTCTCAGCTATGTGTAATGTTTTTAGGGCTGAACTGTTCATTGTGGCAATTTGTAATATATGTAATATATTTAAGTAACACTGGAGTGTTGACTTTTTACCACTCTCATCCAATTATGAAGTTCAGGTCTTGATCTGAACTATGTGTTTATGGCTTTTACTAAGATCCTTGGGTAGAGAGAGTCTGCCAGAAGGAGTAATGATTGATGAAGGCAGATGAAATCTTTCGTTTTTTCATTCTCTTAAAACTCACTTTTTGGTGGAAATGTTTACAATTTGTCTAATTTACTGGTATGACTTGTTGTATGCATTCTTGACATTATGATTGGCTTTTATATTTGAGGTTTATTGTTTACTCACTTCAGTGAATCGTGTGGTTTAAAAGATTGGAACCTGATAGTGATCTTCATCTGGGGAAGAAAAAGCCAAGAAATGGGAGAGTTCTTTTAATTCTATAATGCTAAATCCAGAACAAGCATGACAAATTTTTGTTTATAACACAGTTTCCAGTCACTGGGGGGGGGGGGGCGGTATCTCTTGGCCAGAATAATATTATCAATAATGTTAACACCTGCTCAATATTGAACACTATTTCAAATTCCTACTTTTGGCCACATTTCCAACTTAAGACAAACACTTCTAGATCTGTTTAAAGACACCACTTCTAGATTTTGAATATTATTTTGTGCTTCCTTTTTTGAGATGTGTTTCTTGCCATTGAGTACTTAATTTCTCTGTCATTGTTTCTTTAAGTTTTAATATTAAATGTTTCATGGCATTGTTCAATAAATAATACAGAATGTTATAATTTAACATAGATATATTTTAGGCCCATAGGCTGAAACAAGTCTTCAGAAGATAGAAAAACATATGGTACTGAGACATATCATGCATGCCAAGCAGGATTCCAGGAAGCTGGAGAGCTTGAAGCCATTCAGGGACAAAAGGATTGGTGGGAAGATTTCAAAAAAGTTTAGAGACCCGAATCATGAGTAATAAACACCTGGTTCCTGATCTCAGACTCCATTGGTGAAAGAAAAATTATTAAAAAAAAAAAAAAAACGCAAGGAAGTACTCTTTTTCCTTGGGGTATAAATTACCCCATGACAAATAGAAAGTGAAATTCTGTAGGTTATTTTCATAACCTTTCTTCCAGAGAATTTGCTGACTGCTGAAAAAGAAGAGAAAATGCAGAAAAAGGAAGTATGAATTCCAATAGTTTTAAAGTACCCAACAAAGGCAGGAAAATGTCAAACCTCCTTCTGCAAAAGGAAGGCAGAATCTGTGTAGAACAAGCAGTAATACAAAAATAATGATAAATTTTCTCATCTATGTAATGTTCAGTCATTTTCAATATCCCTCCACTGGGCCACCTATGGTATTCTGCAACTGAATAGGACCTCAGCGTTCAGCTAGGTCCTTCTCTTCACATTTTATGACAAGAGTATTGGGGCCAACCAGGGAAGAAACATCTCATTCAGTGTCCCACAGTGAATTATGGTCACTCCAGAGTCAGAGGCAGGACCATCTCAGTATAGTCATCTTTCACCCACAGACCCCTACCTCAGGACTGTGGGTGGGCCAGGAAGGTCCCTGTTTCAGCACCTGAAACCCCATCAGCAGAAACTCAGGGAGGCCATCGTTTGCACAGAACAGAAGCAGGAAATCCTAGTGACCAATTCTGCTTGCATACCACCAACAGAATGGTGGAACTGGTAGGCAGGAAGCCTAGGTCATGCCTTGTAAATTTAGAGCCAAACTTCACTGAAGAGAGCAAGGAATATATATGAGCAGTGACTGCTTTTCTTTTCTACCCTACTTTCCTTTTCGGGTCTTGAAGCTGCTGACATGGCACAAAACTTTAAGCTCAATTGTTTGGGCATTCCTTTCCTCTTCCCTGGGTCGTATCAGTGTTCCTGGAAGCTCATGTGGGGTCAGGCACAGGTGAAACAAGGACCCACTTGTTCCTGGGTCCTGAGTGTACCTTGATGTGTCCTTCCTTGCAGTCTATGTGGCCCCTGAGATCTAGCAAATCTCCAGCTGTTTTGGTGCCTTGCTTAGGTCACAGCAAGCCTCTAGGACTCCATCTACCTGGGACCATGCAGTGGACTGAATTTGGTCCACAGACATTTTATTTAGCCCATAAAGTTTTAGGAATCTAGAAGATTTACTTGAATAATCTATTTTTCTTGTTTGTCTTAAAATATTGGAAAAACAGTAACTCAGTGCCTGCATTCTTGCATGGGAGTGGCCGGCTGGCTGGGGCTGTCCCCTTTAGACTGAGTTTTCTGCACCTTGCCTCAATGCTGCTCACTCACATCTCTCTCTGGGGTTTGTCTCTTCCTGAGTGGCTCCTTTTGGAATATCAAAACAGGCCCCTCCACTCCTGCCTTACAGATTTTCCTTCATTTATCACCTCTTCCCTCTTCTCTTTCCCCTCATCAAAAAGAAGCTTTGATGGTCTACAGGGGGGCGGTAGAGGGGACCTATGTTTCCTTCACTGTTTCTGACATTTTGTGCCCCTGATTCTGGTCCCTACTTCAGATGCCAATTGCAAATCCAGGCCTCTCACACTCCTGACCAACAAGCTACTCAGGGCTTCCCATAGCACCCTCCCTGGGTTTGATTATTTGTCAGAATGGCTCACAGAACTCAGGAAGGCACTTTACTTAAGATGACCAGTTTATCATAAAGGGTGCAACTCAGGAACAACCAAGCAGAAGAGACACATGGGGCAAGGTTTGTGGGAAGAGCCACGGAGCTTCCAAGCCCTCTCTGGGTGCACCACCCTCCCTGTACCTCAAAGTGTTCCCCAACCCTGAACCTCCCCTAAACTCCATTGTTTAAGGTTTTCATGGAGGCTCCTAATTGCATGATTGATTAAATCACTGGTCATTGGTAACTGGACTCAATCTCCAACCCCTCCCCCCTCCATGGAGACTGGGGGGAGGGCCTAAGGTTTCAATCCTCTAATCACAAGGTTGGGTCCTCTGGCAACCAGCCCCCATCATGAAGCTATCCAGGAGCCACTAAGAGTCACTTCATTAGCATAATCTCAGGTATGGTTGAAAGGGCTTATTATGAACAATAAAAGAGGTTCCTCTCACTCCTATACTCAGGAAATTACAAGAGTTTTAAGAGCTTCAAACCAGGAACCACATATATTTCTGATTATGTCACAATATCATAGTTTTGAAATTTAAAGTGCCATAATTAAGATTGTTCCTGTTTTCTGCCTCAACACACACTTCCCCTGAGTGGATGAGTACGTCTGTGATGGATGTCTTCCATCTGCCCTCCAGACCTGCCCTCACCTCCTTTCCATCCTCTCTGTTGGAGAAAGGCTGCTCTGTATGGGACTATCTCAGTGGGCTTCCCTGCCTTCTGGCTTCCTGCTGAGATTGATCCATGGGCAGCTCCAGCAGCAAGTCAGAGGAAAGAAGAAGAATAAATGTAAAGTGTTTATTTCTTGTTGCTATCTCCATGTTCTGGTAACTAATCTCCCTTCATGCCTTTTGGCTTGTGCATGGTGACCACAAACCTGCTTACCAGCCTCCAGGCACTAGCTCTGGTGGTTACTAAACCCTTCCCACACCTTTGTAAATAGTCTCTCTATTAAACACTGTCAAATTACTCAGTTTGAAAATGCCATCTGTTTCCTGTTGGGATCTTACAGATACAACATTGCATGCAGTTGTTTGTCTATAGGCATATTCAATAATATTTATGCAGATTTTAAGTTCCATCTAAAAATAAATTCAATGTTAAAATGTGGCATCTGAACCATGAAGCAATGTAAGAGTTTTCTACAAAACGGTCATATGTGTTTCGAAACACTCAAGAGTAACCGAATTGAAGCTTTTTGGCTCCTACATCACAACCTTTTCACATACACGGAGTCCCCAGTGCACTAATTTTTAAGAAAACCTAATAGTACTGAAGTTGATATAAAACAGAAAAGAAATCGGGGTCATTTAAGGTCTGCAACAACTGAGGAAGATTTACCAGTAACAAGTTTATCATGGTCTTCACCATGACCTGGGTGCAGAAGACCTTAATCGGAACACACAGCTCCACTCGGTTGAATGTTTAATGCTCTTCTAAACAATGTCTGAGGTTATGGCCTCGGCTTGGGAATCCCAAACATCCACTAAAACAGAGCACCTTTCTCACCCCTGTAAGAGTGCCCTGACCTTGTCTGTCTTTTTCTTCTCTTAAGTTCACTCAGCTATAACGCTCAGAGGTGTCATGCATGCTAGTGGCCTTTGTAGACAATGAGGAGTGAAGGATTTGCCAGCACATATCTGATACCTAGGGGAGAGAGAGTGTTGCAGACACTTGTACATGTTGTTCAGAATACATTAGGTTCAGCACGTCCGATGAAGTCGTTGTGAAACTTGGCTTTCTTGCTTGGTTTACCTTTTTAATAAAGTCATAAATCATGCTCCAATTCATTCATTCATAAGTTACGAATATATGGTATTTTTACACGTGGAATACAAGATCATATCCAAGTAGAGAAAGATCACTATTACCCACAGATTTGTTTTTCATAAAATTATTTCAGACCAGTTGTTTCATTCTGATGTTCCCTTGATTATATCTCTCCATACCAGTTTTTCCCCCCCTTTCTGATAACACAGCATACTTTTGGAGTATTTACCCAAAGAGTTATGAAAGATAGCCTTGTTATAACTGAAGGGACTTCATTACATCGTAACACTTTTTGAAAATATTCTTAAATATGAAAAAAATTAGCATCCAAACAGGAGAGCCATCTTTCTGGGAGAGTTCTGCTGGCTCTCCGACCTTCCGCTCTGTGAGCTCTGCTTCTTCCCATTACCTCTCAACCAGCAAGGTGTCCTACAAGTCCAGCCCTCTCCTCTCCTTGTCAAGACTTCAGTTACTCACTTGAATGAATTATACATTTAAACGTCTTCCCCTTTATCTCTTCTGATTTCATATAATTTTAATATCTTAGGCTCTCTTAAATTCCTCCTAGAACAAGATAGAATAAATGTCACATGAAAAATATTTTTAAAAAACAAATATAAAAAATTCAAGTGAAGTGATGTGTACTAAGAGACAACATATTTATGGATAACTTAAAAATGGATCTCTGATGTTCCCACATAGATGATTTCTAAAGCTATAACTATTACCTCATGGTCTCTCTCGAGCATAGATCCTGCAAAGGGAACGGTCCCCAAAACCTGTTTCATTCCCATGCCCTTTCATGGCCTCAGATTCAACATGACCAAGATCAAACTCCACAAGTACTTCCTCCTACCAGCAGGGAAAACCAAAAACACTTTAGATTGTTTGTTTTTGTCTGTGACACAATTACTTTCAGTAAACAAGTGTCATGTGTGTGTGTGTGCACGCCTAGGTATGTGTACACACACAGGCATGTATGTGTTGGGAGAGGTATTTGTCTTTTTTGTATTAATCTTCTCATTTCTCTCTCTGCCCATATCCAGTCAGTTTCCAAATCCCAGATTCTTCCTCCTTTGAAAGGACTCTTAAAGTTACCCTTCTCACTCCAGTTGTTTATTTCTTTCTATTCCAGGCCACTGTCCCTTCACTTTTGTACAGTCATAACACCCACCCAGTTGGTCTCCCTATCTTCTCTTTCCCCAGCTAGGTTGTAAATTACTCAGTTGTGGGTATTACATCTCATAACTTTCTGTTCCTTGACCTTGGCAAGTGCTTCCTTCCTGAAAAGGACTTTATTAATCTGGACTCTTGGTCCTGCTTGCTCTTAACATTTTATCAACTATACTTCAATTACTTGCATCTGATTAACAGCTGCTGTGACTTTCTCCAAAGTAGAACAGCCTTCTGTATGTCTCTTTGATAAACTCATTGCTTTCATTGGTTGCCCTTGGCTGAAAAGCACATTGCTTATCAATGTGTTTTGTTCACAATTATCTGGCAGCCCAAGCATGATATTTAATGTAATTGATGTCTCCTATTTACTAATGGATGTTACATCATCATTATTTAGAAAATTTGCTACTGAATTGACATCTGATTAAGGATACGTGATTGAGGTTAAGAGCCTGTGAATGTTTGGAGAATACTTGTTTATAGTGTGTGCTGCGCAGTGTGGTATGCTATCTACGGGCTGCAGCTGGCTTTCCCTTCTGTTAATATTCTGTACTTGATGTGGCTAAGTGGGCATTGAGATGTTCAGCTTCAATGTTTCTTCTTAGCTACTGAAGGACAAAGCACTTACTGGCTACAATAATCTGATGAAATGTGAGTAAAAAAGAAAAACAGGATATTTTTATGGTGTTATATAAGATAAATGAGTATGATTCACATACACACATATTTTTAACTCATTTGTAGCAGGGTAGTTTTAAATGAAAGTGTTATTGTAAATGTGAAGAATCTAAAGATCTGTGTAGTTATAATGATTTATTAAGAGAGCTTGAGTTAGAGGCTTTGGAGTGTTATTCATTAAGTTTACTAATTTTTCTGTTTGCCCCGCCCCCTCCAATTCTGGGTATATGTTAAGACTATATTTACTGGCACTTTTGTGGTTGGGTAGACTATATGATTGGTTTTGGCCACTGATGGCACACAGTAGCGGCTAAGGTTTTCATCACAGTGTAAGACCTGTCCTTTGCTATGATGACTAGCAATGATCTAGATAGTGGCTGCTCTGTTTGCCTGGGCCCCAGAAGGAAGGACAACATGGAACAGAGTTGTAGCCAATCCTCATTAGACATGAAACCTGAGAAATAAAAATATCCCTTATAGTTTGAAGCCACTGAGATGTGAAGTGTGTTGTTACCACGTGTAACTAGCCTCACCTGACAAATACAATTGATGTGATTCTTCTTCTGCATTTCTCTGGTTATAAGACCTTAAGGAGGTTGCTTAACTCATTCTTTTTACTTATATAAAAATTAAAAATTAATATATTAAGTTCCTACCTCAAAGGGTTATTATAAAGGCCACATTAGATGATAATGTATGTGAAAGTGTTATATGAAGTGATGTACTTGCATACAAAATATTATTTCTAAATGGTGTTCATTTTAGGAACTTAAACCAGTTCTTCATTTTAAAGATAATTTATGAGGATGGTAAATATAAACAGTAAAGTACAGTGAAAGTATGAGCAGAAATCTGCCTCCCCAGCACACCCACACCATCCACATTCCCAGTTTCAGAGGTATCTACTGTTAAAAGTTTCTTGTGAATAATCATGCAAGTATATTTTTATACATAATGTTTTGCAACTCTTTTTTCACCTAACAATATATTTTGCACATTTTTCTTAGTTTTCTTTTTAACGGTTTCATAATCTACTGGATAAATAAATTATGCTTTAAATAATTTGTCAATCATGTTTTTCTTTTCCTTTTTTATCATTTAACACAAATTATTTTAAAAACTATATAAATGAAAGAGAATGTTATAGGAACTGGTATCATATAGCATATGCTGCTGTTTTTGTGAAAGGAAGTAAAAACAGAATTATAGTAATACTTATGACCCGGAATGGCAAGCACTGGTGCCTATAGAGATCAGGGTGATAAATCAATAAAATCAGAGATGTGGGATAAGGAAAGACATTGCAGGGAGGGAGAAAGAAAAAGGAAGAGGAAGAGATAAAAAAAAGAGAGAGAGGGATACAAGAGGGAAGAGCGGTGTTGCCACCAGGAAAGCACTTGCCTTTCTGTAGGCAGCATCTGCTACTCAGCTGAAGTCCAATGTTTTCCGGAGCAATTCTATCCCATCATTGGCAAATATGATTTTTTAAGAGAGAAGTCAGAAATCTTCATATTTATATGTATGATTTTGATTTTTTTAAGTGACAAACTAAATCAGAAACTTTAGTTTTAATGCATAAGTCAAACTAAATTTGTTTGGGGGTTGGGTTAAGTCAAGGGATAGTTTGCTACCTTCCCTTAAGAAGTATAATAGAGGCACAGAGTTTGAACATACCTTAAAGAACATAATGACATATTATGGCCTTGTCTATTATGGCCTTGTCTGCATGATCTAAGTGTGTTCCATACCATTGAAACCTTCCTGGCTCTAATTATGTTGTTATATACCCACACAACCAGCTTCAGTTAGCAGGAATCTTTGAAGAATAATATTTTAGTGCAATTTTATTTCTACTCTGTTTTATTCTCTAAAGCACTTGAGAATCATATAAAAGAAGCCTTTGATGCCTCTCTTTGACTTGCCATTTACCACCTCCTTCCATATCAGAAATCAAAGTGAAGTTATGCATGTTAATATGGTAGCAGTTTGACTTTCCTGTGATACTGACTACAAAGCACTCAATATAGCATGTCACATTGGTTTAAAGCAAATATTTTATTAAAGAGTTTTGAAAAACACACAGTTTGTCTCAGTGTATATATCTTATATATAAATTTTATTGATTGATTGATTGATTGATTGAGACAGAGTCTTGATATGTTGCCCAGGCTGGTCTCCAACTCCTAGGCACAAGTGATCCTCCTGCCTCAGCCTCCCGAGTAGCTGGGATTACAGGTGCATGCCACTGTGCCCAGCTCCATATATTTTTTTTCTTAGTTGATTCATTGTTCTATGTAAATTTTGATCAATTCAATCAAAAAGTAAAAACATGCTCATGTATGAAAATTGACATAGACTTATTGTTTTCTGTTTACACTATTTCCTTCTCTTCTTGAATGTGACCTAACATGAGATAGATAGATTGAATACTTTTGAAGGTAGTGAAATGCTGGCTCTAGAGAGTGTTTTTAAGCCTAGGTTGCTTTAATTAATATAAGTAATATATCGCAAAGAAAAGGAAGGTATTTGAATGAAAAAGCAAATTTATCTATGTTGTAAGGTTGAATGCATAATTATTTATACTTATTTATAAATTATAATGAAGATGAGTCTTGATTGACTCAAAGAGCGGTCGAGATTTGGAATTTATTTTATGGGAGGATTTCATTATGAAATGTAAAATTATAGTTGAACAAAGAGCTTTTGTTCCATTTGCTTCTATATGCTGAGAAAACTCTTCATTTTTTAGTATGTCTGATATCTCTTTCTTTCCAAACTTGGTAATTTTCAGGAGTCTAATAATAACTGAAATCCGTTTTTAAAAACCTGCCAAGAGAACCCACTTTTCTGTCTGATTTAACTAATGTAAGTATTAGATTTAATCTGTTTAGTTGGGGAAAAATTAGTTTGTGATCGCGAATGTCTGCCTGCATTAATTATATCAAAATGAACAGAGTAATTTTTAGAACTTTTTTTGCTATCTGTTTTTTTCTTTGCTTGGCTAAAATTTTCCTCAACTTTATCAGTTTGGGTTCACAGACAGAGTAGTTGTACAGAACAAGGAAGCAGTAGGATATATGTATAGTCATGGATGCAATGTCTTTGATTTTTTTGTTTGTTTGTTTTGATGTGATTATGGGGACTGGCAAATCCAAAATCCATAGGGCAAATAGGAAAGCTAGAAACACTCTGGGAGCACCTGAAGCTTCAGTCCAGAGGTGAAATTTCTTCTTCTTCAGGGAAACTTCAGTTTTGCTCTTAAAGGCTTTAAGCCAATTGGATGGGGCCCACCCAGATGATCAGGGTTAATCTTCTTTGATTGAATTCAACTGGTTGTAGATTGATGTTGTTTGGATGTTTGGCTGCTCCAAATCTCATGTTGAAGCTTGATCTCCAGTGTTGAATGTGGGGCCCGGTAGGAGGTATTTGGGTGATGGGGCAGATCCCTCATGAATGGCTTCGTGCTCTGCCCAGGAAAATGAGTGAGCTCTCATTTTATTGGTTCATGCCAGAGCTGGTTGTTTAAATGGGCCTGGCACCACTTCCTCTCTCTCTTGCTCCTTCTCCTACCATGTGACACTTCTGCTCCCCCTTTACTTTCCACTTCGATTGGAAGCTCCCTGAAGCCCTCACCAGAAGCAGATGCTAGCACCATGCTTGTACAATCTGCAGAACTGTGAGCCAAATAAACCTCTTTTCTTTATGAATTATCCTGCCTCAGGTATTCCTTTATAGCAGTGCAAAATGGACTAACACATAGATGTAAATGATATCTACAAAACACCTTCACAGCAACATCTCAATTAGTGTTTTATTGAACAACTGAGTACTATCATCTAGCCAAATTGATGTATGCAAGCAACTATTACACCATCCTTTTATAGTCTTCAAAGAACTTTCTCAGACCACCTGTTTAAGTACCTTGTCTGTGCTCATTTAGTGCCTGCTGAAGACATCTATCTTGTAATTTATAACATTAAATTAAAGCTATTAATAAATGTTCATATGTCTGTTACAGTCCTCAAACTACGTGTGCTCCTTGAGGTCTTAGGGAGTGAGCTATCCATCTTTGTGTCCCCAGTGCCTAGTGTGACAGGTAGCATATACATGCATAACTTGTTTTATTGTGCTTCACAGATATTGTGTTTTTTGCAAATTGAAGGTTTGTGGCAACCCTGCATTGAGCAAGTCTGGCTGCGACATCTATGATCAGTGATTTTTGATGTTACTATTATAATTGTTTTGTGGTGGCATGAACTGTGGTCATATAAGACAGTGAACTTAAATGATAAATGTGGTGTTCTGTCTGCACCACTGACTGGCTGTTCCTCTGTCTCTCTTTCTCTCTCTCAGTATATCTCCTCAAGCCTCCCTATCCCTCGCAACAGTATTGAAATTAGGACAGTTAATAACCCTGGAATAGCCTCTAAGTGTTCAAGTGAAAGGAAGAGTTGCTTCTCTTGCTTTAAATCAAAACTAGAAATGATTAGCTAAGTGAGGATGGCATATAGAAAGCCAAAATAGGCTAATAGCTAGACTTCTTGTGCCAAATGGTTAGGCAAGTTGTAAATGCAAAGGAAAATCTTTTGAAGGAAATTTAAAGTGCTATTCCACACACAAATGATAAGAAAATGAAATAGTCTTATTGCTGATACAGAGAAAATTTGGTCTGGATAGAAGATCAAACCAGCCACAACATTCCCTTAAGTCAAAGGCTAATCCAGAGCAATGCCCTAGCTCTCTTCAATTCTATGAAGGCTGAGAGAGGTGAGGAAGCTGCAAAAAAAAAAAAAAAAAAAGGAAAAAAAAAGTTCAAGGCTAGCAGAGGTTGGTTCATGAGGTTTAAGGAAGAAGCCATCTCTAAAACATAAAAGTACGAAGTGAAGCAGCAGCAAGTGCTGATGTAGAAGCTACAGCAAGTTATCCAGAAGATCTAGCTAAGATCATTGAATGAAGGTGGCTACACTTTCAGCAATGTAGATGAAACAGCCTTCAATTGGAAGATGCCATGTAGGACTTCCATAGCTAGACAGGAAAAGTCAGTGCCTGGCTTCAAAGCTTCAAAGGACAGGCTGACTCTCTGCATTAGTTAGGAGCTAATGCAGCTGGTGACTTTAAGTTGAAGCCAGTATTCATCAACCATTCCAAAAATTCTATGGCTCTTGAAAATTATATTAAATCTACTCTGCCTGTTTTCTAAGAAAGGAACAACAAAGCCTGGATGACAGCACATATGTTTACAGCATGGTTTACTGAATATTTTAAGCCCATTGTTGAGACCTGCTGCTCAGAAAAAAATATTCCTTTCAAAATATTATTATTCATTGACAATGTACCTAATCACCCAATAGTTCAGATAAAGATGTACAAAGAGATTAATGTTGTTTTCATGCTTGCTAACACAACATCCATTCTGCAGCACATGAATCAAGGAGTAATTTTGACTTTTTAGCCTACTTATTTAAGAAATACATTTTGTAAGGCTATATAGCTGCCATTGAGAGTGATTTCTCTGATGGATCTGGACAAAGTAAATTGGAAACATTCTAGGAAAAGGAGTCACCATCTTCAATGCCATTAAGAACATTTGTGATTTATGGGAGGAGGTCAGAATGTAAACTTTAAAAGGAGTTTGGAAGAAGTTGAATTTTAACCCTCATGGATAACTTTGAGAAGTTCAAGACTTCAGTGGATGAAGTCACTACAGATATGATGGAAATAAAAAGAGAACTAGAATTAGAAGTAGAACCTGAAGGTGTAACTGAATTGCTGCAATCTTATGATAAAACTTGTGTGTCTGAGGAGTTGCTTCTTATGGATGATCAAAGAAAAGGGTTTCTTGAGATGGAGTTTACTCCCAGTGAAGATGCTGTGAACATTATTGAAATGACAGCAAAGGATTTAGAATATTATATAAACTTAGTTGATAAAGCAGTGGCAGGGTTTGAGAGAACCCCAATTTTTGAAGAAGTTCTACTATGGATGAAATGCTAACAAACAGCATCACATGCTACAGAGAAATTTTTCATGAAAGGAAGGGTCAATCGGTACAGCAAACTTCATTTTTGTCTTCTTTTAAGAAATCACCACAGACATCGCAGGCTTCAGCAACTCTCACCCTGTTTAGTCAGCAACTACCAACATTGAGGCAAGACCCTCCACCAGCAAAATGATTACAGCTCACTGAAGGCTCAGATGATCATTAGCATTTTTTAGCAATAAAGTATTTTTTTAAATTAAGTTATGTATATTGTTTTTCAGACCTCATGCTATTGCACACTTAATAGATTAGTAATATACCACATTTCAGAGGGAGATTGGATCATATTTACCTCCTTAACCTGTCTACACCCACAACTTTTGGATAAGACATGTATTTGCCAAGGAGTAGCAGTATAATACAAATCAAGCATCAGGAGTGTGGACTCCTGATTTTTAATCCCACTTTCAGATAAAACTGGCTGGCTGTGTTTTAGGTCACCCATTAATCTCTGGGTTCTTCTTTTCTCATCTGAAAAACATGAAGGTTGAATGAGATTATTATTTCTGGTTGTGAAGTGGCCTAATGGTTTACAGGAAAACTGAACAGATGCCTTTGGTCCCATTCTTAGTACAATGGAGACTAAATACATGACAGGAAGGTAAATTGGAAGCAGGGATGTGTAGTGAGGTTCGTCGGACCAGAGTTATGAATACAATTTTTGATTAAGGAGAATGGATGGAATATTTTAATGGATAATATTGAGTGGAATAAGCTTTAGCCAAGAGCACATTTAGGAGGAAGCTGAATCCAAGGCCTACTGTCAGGATTGTCAACTTCAGAAAGCAGGAGTGGGTTGGGGGACAGAAAGCAAAATCTTTAATGTCTACTTAACAGCTGCAAGACAGCACCCACCCCTCCTGCTATGCATGCAGAATATCTGGAGTTCTCACATTTTTGTCCAGGTCAAAAAGAGAGCACTCTCCTCTCAAGAAATTCGAGGAACAGAATAAGTTAATGGCTTCTAAAGTGAATACCCACAGCCTAGAGTTAATCCTTACTCATACTGGCATTTGTGGGAAACCTCAGTCTGACAAATTCATCACTCAAGGAGAAGTGAAATCTGCCAGTTTGCATGCCTTGTCCAAGTACTCAGAGCTCCTGCCGAAATCCCCCTTCACTAGGCTGATACTTTTTTGAATGAAAGCTTCATTTTCCAACCTCTCTTGCAGCTGATTATGGCTATGTGACTAGGTTCTGGCCGGTAGGCTGTAGACAAAGTGATGTACACAGCTGGCATGTGATGCCCTTAGAGAGATAGACCATGTATTTCCTTTTCTACTCACATTACTCAGTTTAATAGTAAGTAATTTCAACATGGTTTCAAATGTGTAAATTTTGCTACAAATTTGGGTATTTTTCAGTGTTTAGAATCAATCAAGGAATAATTCAAGGAAGACTAAAGCATAGTTATAGGACAGAATTTAAATATTATACTTTAAATGTAAAAGAAATGGCAAAGCTGAAAAACTTATGAAGTAGAGGGCCAAATACCATGTGTAACTGATGCAACAGCAATAAGAAGTTTAAGTATAGAATTGAAATGTATAATCATAATAAAGAAGAAGATTGATATTCATGTAACTTTCAAACGTCAAGAGAAAGAGGAGTGGAGATGGGAATAGTAAAAATAAGATTTCATTTTTTAAAATAGGAGGCAAGATAAATAAAAAACTAGAAACCCAAGTTCATCACAGAGAGTTATGTGGTTACCTGAACGATGCCAAACAGTAACCATTAAAGGGGGTTATTTCTAGGGAATGAAATAGGATGGATGATGATGTATTTGAATGGGAGATTTATGTGTTTCATTTGATGTTCTTTCCTACTTAAAAAAACATGTGCATGTACTAGCTTGATGTAATGTAAGTAATAGCAGTAAATTATATAGCCATAAAATAACACCATCCTAATTTTATTAAGGTAAATTTCCCCCTCATAATAGAATATATATGCATGTAGTATGTCTGGTTCCTTCCATTTATTCCAGGGCTGTTTACCTTAAGTGCTTTCTCTTTAGAGAATATTTCCAGGAAAAGCAAGTGTAAAGTAAACCTTTCTTCTTAATTGTTAAAAAGTTCTGAAGCCCATCACTGGTTAGGATGCTCACGTCCTGTGGTCATCACAGTAATTCAGAGATCAGATGTGTTCAGGCAAATTTGGCATATTCTGGCCAAATGAGCAGGCCAAGCTGACCTCAACAGTTGGCCAACATCTCAGAGGCCATATATGGGTTCTAGTCAGAAGGCCTCTCCTCAATGTAACTACTAACCCTTTCATATACCACCCCATAACTAGGACCCCAACCATATTCCATAATTTAGATTTACATGTATTATGCTGTGGAGCATAAAGGAGCTCAGATAGGCCATGGCATCCCACAGGGGAAACAGGGTTACTTGGAAAACAGGTGTCTGGGTGTGACTAGAACATTCCCATGTCGATTAAGTGCCATTCCCTACCCCTCTTATCAGTTTATCCTCTCTCCCTGGGATCTTTTACCTAGGTCACCTGAATGTTGATGAGCAACAGGACTCAGGGGACAGAACAGACACAATCAGAATACTATTGATTGATTGATTGATTGGTCTCTCACTGCCTCTTTAGTTTTATTCAGTGAAATTAGTTCTTCCCTTCCCTCTAAATGAAAACTGCATTTGTCTCTTAATTTTCTGCTAAATCCTAGATAGTAAAATATCCTAATGTCGTTTGACAGGACAATCAGAGTCTCAATTTAGAATTCATAATACCAAGTCATGTGTATCAAAATTCTGAATTTAATTTGAAGTTTACTGTTCTTTCTTTCACCTTGTCTGTAGCCAACTATGGGTTGGCTGCTTAAGGTGGGGGGAAGGGCAAACACTTTCTGTTTTACTTTTGGACTTACCATTTCTTCTCCTCCAGTAGCTTGAAAACTGAAATTTGTGATTTTACCAGAGGGAGGAAGGAGAGTTTAGGAGGGTAAGGAGTGTGAGAAAGTTATTACTTGACAGCTGGCTTTATGCTCTTATGGTTTCTTCAGAGGCCCCCTTAATTGGTGATCTGTCCCTTGCATCTCTTTTGACCTGAGTAGTCTTATTCTATTTTAACAGGCACTCATTTCCTTGTCAATAAGTTTGCCAGAAAAAATACAGGATTCTCAATTAAATTTGACCATGACATAAATAATGAATATGGCCTTAGCATAAGTATATCCCAAATATTATATGGGCCATACTTATCCTAAAAAATTAGTTTTGTAACCGAAATTCAAATTTAACTGGAAATCCCATATTCTATTTGCTAAATCTGGGAACTCTAGGTGGAAGGCATTTTTGAGCGGTCTCTGCTTTTTATTTGCCAACCAAATCTGGATATTTTAGCCTGCTATGTTCTACTAGAATATTTTTTTTCTCTATGTGAAACACCTTTTTACAAATATAACATCTCAAAAAGGCTTCACAGAACAACTGGATATAGGTTTTAAACTTCTCTTTTTTTTAAACATGTGATTATTTGTCTAAAAACTCAAATGTTAAACATTTAGTAAATTTTAAAAAATGTACTAATACCTGCATGTGATGGAGTGTTCTAAGCCAACTAGAGCATAAACTCCTAATAAGCTGTGTTTCTAAGAAAGTAACATATTCTACATCTTAGTAACTAGCAAAACAATTTGCAGACGGTAGGCACTCAATGAACATTTGATGACTGACCCCCATGGTTATCTGTGGTCTCTTTATTTTAAATTATTTAAATAATTTTTCCACATTTAAATTCTAATATTGCTAGTCATCACCACCATGTCTGTAAGAGTACTGGAATTACACACACAATTCAAAGAACCCTGGATGTGCTGCATGATTAAGTGGATCCCAGCAATTAATATATTTTAAGATGGGCTGCGACTATTTAATAACAGTGATTATTAGAGAAAACTGTTGGTTTTTTTCCATTATGAGGGCAGTAGAATTTTGTTTCTTTCAGGACCATTAAAGAGACAGCTCTGCTACAGATGGAATAGTTTATCTCCCCTCTTCCTGTTCCAACCAGGTTTGTGGAAAGCTGGATATTTTGACTCAATAAATGAAATTTCATGTGACTTCTCAAGTTCACACACATAAAAAATTGCCACCAGAGAACAGAATTTCTTAAGAGAAACAGTTTTAAGGCTCTTTGTCTCTAACAACACTTTCTTAGCTGGCCAATTTCATGTAGCCAGGAAGGTAAATGGATGTAGCTAAGTGATTTACTTTCAATAAATTGAAATAAAGACTCCCTAAAGCTTATAGTATGTTTCTTTAAGTCAGAAAGAGAAGATACCTCTAGAAATATTAAAGCATCTTTTTACCTGTTATAGATTAGAGGTAAATATAAATATGACTGCTGCCATCTCCTCCCAACAACAGTGTAAAATATTCTAGTACAACTGTGTGAAGAAAAAGATTAATACATACATATCCAAAATGCCATTTGTTACTATTCCTGTTACATCCTTGTGAAGGAAGTAGCTAGTATTGTTGTCCTTAACTCAGTTATAAGGAAACTGAGTACCATGTGTCATGTTTCAACTTGGTTACACTGGAATTCCATTTCCAAGAATCCCCTTCCCTGTGTGATTCTAGTTAGAGTCGACAAAAAGAGGAATCTAGAAGATAGGAGTGAAGCAGCAGCCATTACTCTCTGAAGGTTGTCATTATTCAGTGTGGTGACATGGCGGAGATGTGGCCGAGTTCTAACCTGTCCTCAGCCTCCTCTACTCTGTGTCTTGTTCTTTTCTCCCCATGGTTACCCTGTTGGCCAAGCATGGCCCAGGGCCCACCACTAGGGGCTTGGCTGAAGACCCACTGAGGCCACAGCCACAGAGGTGAGCTTTTCGCTCTGTGAACCTTCCCCCACAGTCCTCTCAGGATGGCTGGGCATGCATGGCATCTCAGATTGGCTGGATGGTGACTGTCTTGATCTTGTACATTTCCCCAGCTTCACCTGCAACCATATAAGGTCCGATAGCTATAACAAATCCCTTCTTCCATAGCTCCATTTGCTAAAGGTCACTGAGTATTCCTGAAGCCCAGCTTAGCTGAACATCAAAGTTCTCTTTTAGCACCAACCTGCAGTCAAAGTGGCTAACTCTGCATTATGCAATAGACGGTGCCCTTGCCGGAGGTAAACTTGAGAAGTTGATGTGGTTGCATTTGCACGTAACAACCAAATATACACTCACTAGCAGTATGCCCATGAGTAATGGGAACTTCTTCAGAATAACAATCTCATCCGAAAGGGAAGCTCATATACAATGAAGCCAGCTCACGAAGCCTGGCCTCATTAAACAGTTGTGATTTTAACTTGTGTGGGGGTGTTGCTGGTAAAATTGAGGAGCAGGCACCCTGTATGGGTGAAAGCTCAGAGAAATTAATCCAATAAAAGTCAAAATGGTATGAAATTGCTGATGGGAGGAGGACAGAATGTTTTTACAGCATATAGTTTAAAAGGCCTTGACACTTAAGATATATGCCCACATATCTGGACTATTTCCTTCTTTGGACCATTGGAATCAACTCTGAAGACAATGCTCATTTCTCAATGTGCAGGATGCTGTTGTGCCCCGCCCACTCCCTCCAACTCACCTGTAAATGCTGCTTCCCAGAATAGCTGTGACTCTGCCTGAGGGCTTTTATCAAGCAGCGGGAGCTTGTCGCCCACACACAAGCAAAACAGAAATGCTGGAGTGTTAGTGCCCTTGAGGCATCACTCAGTGACAAGGACTCAGTGGATATCTACCCCAGCTTCTTCCTCATCCCTCTGCTGAGATGATGCTGAAGTGTGTGTTCTACTCTGGCTCCCCGAGCTCCCGGGTGGGACTGAGCTCTAGTTGTGGGCAATGGTATCGTGCTTGGTATTGTGCCCTGTTTTAGCTACCTCCTTTCCCTGTCTCACTTCCCCAGTCCCCTGCCAGTGGGCTCCTCCCCCTACCTGGGATCTCCCTCCTAATAAACCTCTTGAGTCCTTGTCTCCAGGTCTGCTTCTGAGGGATTGAAACTAAGGCCTTCTCCAGAGATGGTTCTTTCTGGCTATTCGTCTTATTGAGGATTCATTTATGCTGTTAACATTTGTATTGGGTAAAAGAGAAGGGGAAGGGGCTTTGCAGGTAAAACAAGGCTGTCTAATTATAAAGTATACTAGGATATTAAATTAGAAGTTTCCATGGAAGCCACAAAAGGAATTTCATTTCTCAGAGACTGTTATGAGACACTGAGGGAGGTAGGAGGAGCCTATTTCTACTTCTCCCAAGGAAAGGGCTTCAGGAAGACTCCTTGTGTAGCACGATATGCAGCTCTGCAGGCAGGAGGACACAATAGCCGGGTGCTCACTTCCTGTCTATCAAAGCTAAGAGGCAGAGAGCAGGCAACGTGCTGCTCTGAAAGCAGAGCGAGGGCAGATACGGCAGTCTTGGGCTTTCCCAGCATCCTGGTGGTAACTTGCTAACATACATTGTATTCACTGACAAGGAATGGGAGGGTATTTCTGGTGGAACAGAAGTTGACCTTGTGCATGAGAGAGAGACACTGTGCATTTTCTCTTAGATCCTGAGAATAGGACCACCTGAAAGGGCAGATGGCCTCAGGAGAAAGAGGCTGGAGTGAGTAGCTGGATTTCCAGGTGTTGAGAAGTAGGGCGGCTGGATTTGGCAAACAAAAGCACAGGATACCTGGTTAAACTTGAAATTTAGCTAAACAACTGGTATTTTTAAAGTATACTTATATCCCATGCACTAATTGGGATGTACTTACATAAAAAATATATATATATTCATTGTTCAGCTGAAATTCACATTTGCCTGAGCATCCTGTATTTTATCTGGCAATCCTGTCTCCAGACCACCCCCATTTCCCAAGAGGACTAGAAGGCAGATACTGTAATTGTGAAAATGAAGCACTTGGTGGGATACTTGTAAATAAAAAGTCTTGGCATAGAAGGTGAAGGTTTTGCTATACCTCCCACATTGAACTAAAAACTTAATAAAAGCTTAATGCTTAACCTAATTAATTTTTCCTTTCAACAAATTAAGCCAGCGAACACATATTTACTGAGTGCCTACTATGTGTCAGGCATAGATCCAAATATATGGCACACAGCAGTGAACAATGCAGACCAAGTTGTTGACTTCACAGAGCTTTGATCCCAGCAATGTCTGTACTTGGCAAACAGAACAGAACTCAGGGCCAAAGGGGCCTGCAAATTTTTGAAGCAGGTGATGGGTCCTGCCTCAGCCCTTGCAGTTCTCACCCTCCAGCCCCGGAGTGTCCAAAGCTCCCCCAGGACACCATCAAAGAGGAAAACTTCCAGTGTTGCCACTACTGTTTCAGCTCACTAAGATCTGTTTGCAATGGAATTTTGAGCACAATTTGCTCATCTAGATGTGGTAGCAATATATATTTTTCATACCATACTCCATTTCTGAAAGGATTTGAAGCAGCATGGCTCATGCAGTTTTATCTGCCTCACTCATTCATTCATTTGCTTCATTCAGTCAAAAAGGTAAGACATGATGGTGGCGGCTCCCAGCTAACAGGGTCGTGATTCCAGATATGGTGGAATAAAGGAAGTGTAAGGACCCTCAAAGCAAGAAACCATCAACTATGGGAACTGCAAACTGTAGTATCATCATATATGATGCTGTGGGAAAAAAAGAAAAGAAACAGAAAATGCTTCAACTCCCTCTCATAGAATTTCATTACCATTTTGCTTCCTCCTTCCTTCTCTAAACCTTTCTACTACCCTCTGTGAGGGACACAAAATGAAAACAAATATAGATACTGAATTGTAACCACATGCAAACAGAATGTGTAATACAAGAATGCTGCCCATCAAAAAAGAATATATGGGATTTAATATGATCATCTGAGGAAACCAGGATCTGCCTGCTATGGCTACTTGACCATTTTTAACTTGACTCTCATATTTTAAATGAAGTACCTCTGGGGAGAGTATTGTATTTGCAACGTTTTATTTTAAAGAAAAGTATTAGGACAGTTTGTATACACATTCAAAGAAATATGCTTCAGAAGGTAGATGTCTGCATTAATCTTAGGAATGTATGAGCGTGTGTATTTAGAAGTCCACACACATCACATGTATACTCACAGTGTTGCTCTCATACAAAATGCTACCTGAACAGGATGACGATTTGATGTTTCCTACCATATGCTAACTATTCCCCTTTGATCTATATTGTTTTTTTTTTTCTTTTCCTATCAGTAATATTATTCGGTTATTTCCTAAGGGGGAAAAATTAATTGCTATACCATGTGCACAGTAAGAGCAATTAAATCTATCCCCAACAGGTTGGAGCTGCTCCATAATCCATGTTCCACAGCCATGATTCCATTTCCAAAATTTACTACTGGAAATAAAGTTAGAAGTCCCTAAATGGTCTTTTAGTTCAAATTTCGCTTTACTTATAGGTGAGAAAATGGAAGCTCAGAGAAGCTAAAGCCTCATGTTCAAGTTTATGGGGCTGGTTAATAACAGTCTCTCAGGCCAGTGTTTGAGTGTCCATAGCCTGTGGCCTCTTTCAGAGGGTGGTTGTGTATCTCAGAGCCTGTATGTGGAGAATGCATAGGAGGGGACCAAGCAGAGTTGTCACCCTGGTCCCTTCTACAAAGTAGGAGGTGAGAAAATGACCTACTCCTTCAGGCCTCCTTTCTAGAAGGATGGACACTGAAAATGTTTGGAGGTGATTTTGGAGGCAAAGCTAGGAGCCATGGGGCTACCCCAGAACCATGAGGTCCACAGGGACCTCAGACGGGGCCTGCTCAGATGCTGACCATTTAATGTAATTCATAATCACGGGATCTGTTCACTAGGACTTCTGGTGAGCTACATAAGCCCTACTCAATTACGTTTTAGGTCTACTGTCTTTGCTTTTCAAACCTTTCACATGGAAGTTCTTACAATACACAGTCTCCCTGTGGCTTCTAATGAGTTTCATTCTTTTGTTGGCTATTCACTCCCATAAGTAACTTTCTGTTTTTCATTTGTGCTGGTAATAGTCATTTCCTAACCATTTTAATGATTGCTGGTTTTGAATAATAGCCACTCCACACACAGCAATCTCACCCTCCCTCTCAACTCAGGCAAATGCAACCATCCATTTAAAGATGTGCATATTAGCTCTTTGCTTATTAGGGCTGCTGTTTTCACAAGATCCCAAGCCTTATAGATTTCACTGTACTCTACAAAATAATACACTTGGCCTTCGCATTGCAGGGACTTATGTCCAAGTTTTATGATTGTTTGAGAGAGTTGTCGTGGCGTAAGAACTCTGAATTAAGCCTGAGTGATACTGGCATGTCAGAGGCAAGTGTGAGCACAGACTTTAACAGCCAAAGAGCACATCCCATCCTATATCACAAAAAGGTAATTATGCATATCGTGTGAATAGCCATGTCTGTTACTTAAAGCTATAGTTCAGAGTAGGTGGTAAGTGGGGGCGGGGGGAGATTGCTCTGTTTTCCTCAGTATTTCTATGCATAAAGAGAGATCTTGAAAATATCTTTAGAGGGTTGTTAATAATAATTTGGTTTCAGGCAGAACCATGTAATTCCTATTGTCTTAGCATGACTGGACCACCTCTTCAGATTTGACAATGGGAAAATTATACAATATCTTGCATTCATTCCTCTGGCAGCCAACTAGTGGTATGATTGCATTATTTTCTCAATCAAGAAGTATCATTGCTTTTGTCTTCATTGAATTACATCAGGGTGATTTTCTTTTATAGTATTACATTAGAGAAAGTAATATACACTTTTATTTTCTATCATTTAAGCATATAACATACTGTTATGTCTAACAGAGCATATTTATTAATATTTCTTAAAAGTTGCTGAAAATTTTCCTTTAAATGAATTTTACTGGATAGTTGTATTATACTAGAAAATAAGAGAAATATTCCAGAGAGGAACGATTTAAGTAATACTCTTGTATTAGGCAGCTACTGCTGCATAACAAACAACCATAAAAATTTTATTGGCATAAATCAACAAACATTATTTTTTATGCACACATGTGTCAGCCAGCTTCAGGTATGGTGGTTGAGTTTAGGTCTGCTCCACATTCTGGGCCCAGCTTGGGGCCAGTGGCTACCAAAAGTAGTATTCTCAGGGCAGACATTGGAAGGTCCCAGAGGCAAAAGTGAAAACAGAAGATGCTTCCTAAGACTTAGGCTTGGAACAGGCAAAATGTGACTTCTGGCCACATTCCATTGGCCAGATCAAGTCATATAAGAAACACCAACATCAATGACACTAAGAAAAATACTCTCACAATCACATCTTGAGCTTTAAAGCTGCAGTGAACTATGGGGTCTCTTATTTAAATCTAAGTTTAAAACTTATGCGGTGTTTTAAAGTAACAATAATGCTATAGTCAAATTTCAAAACAAAAGAAACAGAAAATGAAACAAAAGTAACAAGTTTGTCAGGCCATTGTCCATTTTAACCCATTTTTCATTTTATTCTCTATTTTATCTTTTAAGAGTCAGCAGTGTACAAAAAGTTAAGTCAGAAATTTATTAAGCAATGCAACTATTTTCTAATGCTCATTAAGTTGAGAAATGATCAAATTCAGTTAAATTAGTAAACTTGCACTAATATTTTAACATTTCCCAGACAAATGTACTGAAATATAATTTCATGGTTTATCATAATATTGATCATTATATGTACAAAGACTTAAAAGTAATTATTTTTTGAAATTTGTCATTAAAATTTCTTTTAGATGACTATGTTTTATCAAGCTTTGTATAAGCATGGTATATAGTACATTTATATATGGACATATTGATTTTTCAATTTATCCATTTGTGATGAAGATTGGAAGGGGGTAGGTGATGATTATGTGTGAGAAATAAATATTTATTAATTCACTCTCTACAAAGCAGTTTTATAACGTATATTTCACCTAATGAGAAAACTGAGTCTCAAAGAATACTTGCCCAGGGACCTGCAGTGAACAAATAATAAAGGTAGCACATTTTGCTCTCATAGAAAAAAAAATCAGCAAATGAGGCCCAACCCTTCTCATGCACCACACTGCCATCCCGCTGACACAGCTGCAAGAAGCTGCATTTTGTTACTGTTTTTGTTCCTTAGCTATTATTGTTTTTTAATTAAAAATGTTAGATTTTAATTTTGCATCTTCTCTTTTGAGATGGGCTAGATAGATATTTCTCTGCCATTCAGAGGATACAAGATTATATTTTCCTTCACTCTTTTGATAATATCATGAATATTCTTGGGGATTGCAGATGGTCACTGAATACTTGTTATTTGAGTGACTTTTAAAGTATATCCCAATAATTACTTGTGATTGACTTCAACACATATTGTGTATTGTTTCAAATATACTCTCAATAATAACTGTTGGTAATGATTTTGATCAATTGATGTGCATAGAACAAATGTAAAAAAGCTGTGTAAACAAAGCAATAGAGGAATCTCCCCAGTTTTCACTGGGTTAAACCTGGACTCTTTTTTTTTTTTTCAAGAAAAGCATCCTTGTGTTAAGTTAATGAATAGTAGAAAAGTAATGATAAGCAAGCAACCAACTTGATGTTATGGAATAAAACTTGTAGAACTTACATTATAAGTTCTTGTTATAGAATACTGTTTTGGCAAAATGACTGTAACAATAGTCTTTGGCCCCATTTGAATCTTAAAGAGAATAAGAAATGTGAACACTCAATAGACAATGGAATTTAAATACAATTGTGGGAGTTTGATACAGTTGTTGATGGACTACCTACAGATGACATGCTTTTTCTTGATCAGAAGATAAAAAGAATAAAAACCATTTAGGCCACTTGCATGTTGTTAAAGGGAGTTGGAATTCAAGTAGACATCTGATTTCACTAAATCAGCCAAGAGTTTCCAAAAAGCAGATGACATTTTAAGCCAAAAGATAGTCTTTTGAAGGATAATGAGGCATGTAATTTATCTGAAAGCATGTTGCTCTCATCTGTAATTTCCTGGAGGATAGGAACAATGTCATGTTCATAACCTTCCTTCCCTAGCACCATACCTGGAACATAGTAGGTACTGAATAAATGTCTTGCATGAGAGAGAGAACAGAAAATCTTGCTACTTGAAACTTTATTGAAAATATTTGCCTAAGTATTTTATACTCAGTATTTTTTCCTTTTGGTCTATACACATACTAAAATACAAATAAATTGTTGCTAATAGTGATTTTTGCAGATTCGATTTGTATTGTATTTTAAGCAAATCTATGCTTTTAGACATTAATATAAAAATACTGCTTTACAGAAACACAGTGAAACAGTGCTATAAATTAAAATTAACACCTTAGAAAGAAAACTAAGTAGATTTCAGGGTTTGTTATTCTGCAGTAAATTCTGTGCTTCAAGTTTTAAATTCTAAAATTCATAACATAATTTCTAGGCTCCATAAAACATGCTTGTGGTTGGATACTTTGTTGGAAAATACTTCTGTAGGCATTTGGCTTCATTTCTTGTTATTGTGAATCTCATGCCACTCGATTGTTACCTAATAGTTGCCTTTTCTTCTGTTTTTTTTTTTTTTTAATTTTAAGGGGAAAATGTATTTTGTAACTCAGAAGGAAATAATGTAAGATTACTCAAAAAGCATGATTTTAAAACAAGGAAATAAATGTTTCCCTCATCAAACTGATGTTACTTAAACTATTAACATAAAAGTATCTCAGCATGTCTATACACATGTAAAATGGAATGAAATAAGTCTTTTGAAGAATACTCACGCATTATGTTACAGAGACTAAGCATATTCAATTAACCTATAATTATTCATTTACTAACAAATAGTCATAGACGTGACTATTTTGATTGTTCATTGGAAAATTCTGTAGTATCTTTCATATAGTTTAGGATTAGCCTGCATTTTAAAAAAATAATTCATGTTGGAATAATCTTTGTATGGTTAATACACTTAAAGAAAGATGGGATAATTCATCTTTCATGAATGATCTACCTAGTGGAAGCCTATAATTCATGATGTCAAGGATAGGAATATTTTACCTTTGGGTGATCCTAATGAATAAAACTCTTCCTAACAATTCCTACAGTTAGAAACAATATTTTTCTGGCTCTAGTTTAGTATCTTGGGCTTCTTCCCAGGTATGGACTTATGGAGAAATAGTTTCTCCAAGCCAGAATATGGCTTAGATTATTGTCCTATTATTTATTTTCTTCTTTCCATCAATTGATTCCAGTCTAGCACCTTTTAGCAAGATTTCTGGTTTAAGATTGGTCATCCTACAATATAATCTGGAGTCTAGGAAGTGTAGAGGTCACTTTACCTGGATGTTTTATTCAAGATTAACCATTTGTGTTTTAAGTTTGAATATCTCACATCCCACATCTAAGAAAGAATAAATCAAGCAATAAACTCCATTGCTATAATTTGAATGTGTCCCCCAAAGTTTATGTGTTAGAAACTTGAGCCCCAATGCAGCAGTGTTGGGAGGTAGGGCTTAGTGGGAAGTGTTTGGGTCATGGGGCACTACCCTCATGAATGGGTTAATGTCTGTATCAGAAGTGGGTTTGTTATCATGGGAGTGTGTTCTTCCCCTCTTGCCCACTCTCTCTCTCTCTCTCTTTGCCCTTCCACTATGGGATGATGCAGTTAGAAGGCCCCTGCCAGATGCTAGCACCTTGATATTGGACATCCCAGACTCCAGAACATGAGAAATAAATTTCTGTTCATTATAAATTACCAAGTCTGTGGTATTTTGTTATAACAGGAAAAAATGGACAAAGACACTCATGAAGGAGAAGTGATAAAAAAGTTATATATATTTGAAGACTCTTGCAAAACTATAAATATGTCTATAACTGCTACCAAAGTTATTTGTTGTAAGAAAATATAAATGATAAAAGATCTCATGCCTCCACCATTTTCACTACTAGAAACACACACTCCTGAAACTTTGTGGCCTGCTGATTATAAGTTAAAGCAATCTTTTACAATAAGAAACTGCATTAAATTTTCTGTAAACCCAAAGACTTGCGAAATTATTTCAGATTTTTAATCCCCCAACACACACACACACACACACAGACACACATACACATGAGTACCACATTGCTTCTCAATAGCTTGGCTATAACCTGGGGAAAGTGATTTGGAAAAGTCACTTCAAGATGACAGAAAAAAAGAAACACAATTCTCCTTACATTTAATCAATAGCAACACTTCATCTTATGTTTTAGTTTCTTATCCTCTTGAGTCCAACTTTTTGGCTTTGTTCACTTCATTCAGCAGGATTGAAGTGAAGGTCTTAGCACCAGTCCAGTTCTTCACTTGAAGATGTTTGCAATGGAAAGAACATTGTAAAGAGTAATTTTATTCACAGAAGTAGACTATTTAAAAAAATAACTAAGAAGCTTCTTTTTTCCAAGACTTAGTGTTTATAACCCTTGTTAAAGAGACATTTAACATATAAACTTGTTTGCTGCCTGGTTCAGTTTCATAGAGAATAAATGATGTGCTTTTAGAGGTTGATATAGAAAATATTACTAGGGAAATTATAGTAAATGGAATGTCTAGAGTTTTTAGCTCATTGAAATACAGTTTGGGTCTTTATTTTACCATGAAAATGCAATGAATCATCAAAACCCAAGGTATTCAGTGACTGAAGTTCATTTCAATTTATATTTCTTTCAAACATATATATTGCAATTTTGTGAAATATATGTTAATATTTAGTCTTCTGCTTGTTTCCTGATATCCTCCTACAATCCTCGTAATCTCCAATGTGATAAGTATCTTTTTGTATGCTAATGAGCATGTAGGCTTATGAGAAGCCCCTAGACAGCTTCAGGATGGGGGGTGGTTACAAGAAAGACCAAGGAAGGCAATGACTAGAGGGTTGGGACTTTTCAGCCCCACCCCTCAACCTCTGGGGAAGAGAGAGTACCTGAAAGTTGAGTTGATCACCAATGGCCAAGGATTTAATCTATCATGCCTACGTAATGAAGCTTCTATAAAAACCCTAAAGGAATGGGTTTTGGAAGCTTCTGTTTAGCTGAACACCTAAAGGTGCCTGGAAAACACCCGCCCCCAGAGGGTATGGAATTTCTTCATCCCCCTTCCATGCCTGGCTTTATCCATCTCTTCATCTGTATCTTTTGTAATATCCAATATAATAAACCAGAAAATGTAAGCATTTCTCTGAGTTCTGTGAGCCCCTATAGCATATTATTTGAATGCGAGGAGAGGGTTACTGGAACCCCAGTTTAGAGCTGGTTGGTCAGAAGCGCAGGTAAAACAACCTGTGTTTTGGACTGGCATCTGAAGTGGAGGAGGGCAGACTTGTAGAACCGACCCCTGAACCTGTGGTATCTGATGCTATCTCTAGGTAGATATTGTTAGAATTGAATTGAATTGGAGGGCACGCAGCTGGTGTACACTGCAGAAGTGATTGCTTGCTTGGTGTGTCGGAAGTGTTCTATGTTGCGTGGCGAATAGAAACTAAGAAAAATACGCTTTAGTTTTTCCTACATGCTACTGACAGCAGACATTCGAAAGGAATGTTAGACACTGCGAGCAATACACACATGCCTAAAACAGCATCTCTTCCCTTAAGGATCTTCTCTTCTAGCAGAAGAAAAGAGATATGAATACGTGGAAAGTTGAATGGCAATAGAATATTTAAATAATTTAATAGAATTTGGGTTTTTCTTTGATGATGGTAAAGAGGTGGAAGGATTTCTTGAAAGTCTTGAACAGAAAAAAATTAATTTGTGAGTGGATAGAGGATGGATAGATATTGCTAAAGTAAATGTACAGTGAAATGTTAATTGCCGATTCTAGCTGGATTTATTGTAAAATTCTTTCAGCTTTTCTGTATGTTTGAAAATTTTCATTAAAAAATAATGAAAAGACTAGTATAACTAGTCTAGTTACTAGTAAACTACTCTGATGGGCATTTAATTTTGATACAGATGTAATAAAAATAACACATGAAAGGTATGTTCTATAAAAATTATTATATATATTTTATTTCCTTCATTTGATCAGAAGACTAAAGACACCTAGAGAATAAATTACATTGTGCATCCATCAATAAATAACAGAATTCCTAACGAAAACTGGCTTAAAATATAAGGAAAGTTATATTTGTGTAAAGCAAAAAAAAAAACAAAGTTAGGACAGACTTCGGAGTTGTTTAATTCACTTCCTCAAAAATTCTCTTCTGGGTCTAAGTACCTGCTCTACTGTCTACAGCATCATCTCCAACACCAGGCTGGTTCCTCTCCACTCACAAGGTGGCTGCCAGCAGTCTTCTTCCCATCCATTGCAAAAAATGATGGCCTTCACTTTCCCAGTTACCCCAAGTAAATTATTCCTCATGTCTTTTTGTCCTAACTTGACTTAAACCTACTCAGTTCTGAACCTGACTCTGGTAAGAGGATGAGGGAAGGGAGGCTTATGATTGGCCCAGACTCCTCATGGCAGACCACAGCTACACAGTGACCAGTGCAGGGTAATGAAGAGACAGAGACATCCTCCAGGAGGGCTGAAGAATAAAGGGTGGGGAGAGGCATTTATTTATAAAGAGAATATACCAGGTACTTTTAGGAAAATGTTGTGGGCAGAATATGTTATAAAAGAGAATTATCTTTACGAAGTAGGTTTTTCATCATTATAAAAGCAATGCATGTGCAGTATGAAAACTATAAAAAAGGCTAAAGAAAATAACAATCATTTCTAATCTCACCACTTAGGAATAATCAAGGTTAATAGTTTGACATTTCCTTCAAACATTTATTCTGTGTGTGTATGGTGCACATCCATATGTATGTTATATTCTTGTTATGATACTGACTATATAATTTTGTGTTCCATTTGCTTTTCTTACCAATTATATCATCAACATTTCCCAATGTCATTAAGATTTATGTGTAAATTTTGTTTTAATGTCAGCATAAGTTCCCATTACATGAAAGTACTATATTTGTGTAAATATTTCTATATTATAGAATATTTAAAATGAATCAATTTTTGCTTTGTTACTAATGCTGTCATAAATATCTTCATAATAAGTCATTGTCAGAATTTCTGATTATTTCCTTAGAAAAGATTTTCAGTTAGTATATCATTCAGCCAAACTACATGAATATTTTTAATGCTCAATACACATTGTCCCATTAAGCTTGTCCCATTTTATGCCTGTATTCATGTGATGATTCTCTGGGTTCTGAGTATTACTGTTATTATAATTACTATTATTTAGCAATTATCTCTTGGCAATAACAACATACTTCTTTGCTTTTCAGCTCCAAGGTGCTCTCCAAGAGATATAGCTACAAATACATTTTCCATCACTGTGTACTTCACCATCATCTTGCTGTTCCTTCCCTCTTCTTTGCCATTTCCCTCTTCTTTACATTTAAGAAGTAGAGGTGGGGACATCTATTATTTCTTTCTTCATTACCTTCTAAATTTCTTCTTTGTTATTTCTTGGTCTAATATCTACACAGGTTTAGGATTTAAGCCTGTGAACCTTCATGCATAAAACTCCACATAGGTTATGCAATGGATGAATAAATGAAAGAGCAAACGAATGAATGAAGGGGAATGAAAAATCTGGTAGTTCAGGATAAAATGTGCTGTGGCCTTATTAAGTTCATAAAATTTGCAAATTACTTCATAAAAGTGCTTTATAGGGTTTGGCATTTTAACGATGTTTACAGTGTTTTAGAAGAGACAAAAGATTTCAGTCTCGTGGCAGTTAGCCAGAATAGGGAGCAATTGTGCATACAATTACGCTATTAAGTTATTAAAGGTAGTAAGAAATTTATACAAAACAGACCCTGAATTGTCTTAAACTCTGTTTAGTTGAAAAGGTTAACAAAGGACAAATCACATTTTTTAACTCCCTTTTTGGTTTTTAATTCACCTTTATTTCCCATTTGGCCACACTATTTTCTTTTTAAGAAAACAAAAGTTATGAATTTTCTTTATGAGTTAATAGCGTTAGCTCTTTGTCCACAGGTAAAGGATCTTATGATTCAAGTTCATGACATCAGGGGGAAAAAATCAGTATACCCAGGTATGAGCGAGTCGGAAAAAAAAGATGTTTCATTTCTAGAACCATATTTTTAGTCCCAGGATCTGATACTGTAGGAGATAATATATGTGAAAGCTTCTTGAAAGTGTAAAGCACTATATAAATATAAAGGATTAGTATTAGTGGTGTGGTAAATCATTTTTCTGAAGGTTGGTGTAGGCCATTTATACTTTTTAAGTAGATGAATAGAAGAAAAATATGTTTTACTCCAACAATGGCTGATTTCTTCCTCTAGAGTAGTTGAAGCACTTTTCCTGGTTTGATTTGATTAATCCCGATACCATTCTGGTGAGGAGGATTGGAGGCTCACGTTGCATTTTTATGGGTCTTGCCTATACATTAAGTTTCAGATATATAGATACCATTTCTTTTTAACCAGTACAACTGACTAGACTTTCACTTAATTATTTCTTTATCACTGAATTTCAGATGGACACACTAGAGGGCTCATAGCAGGGAGCCCACTGCAGTAGTAGCTCTTGTTGCGGCATTTAGAAATGTTGATATGGCTTCTGAAGACTTTCCTGATGCTTTGAGGGCGTGGGGGCTGGGTTCTCAGAAAACTCAGAGGAGTCAGCCAGGGGAAAGGGCCCCTGGAAAACTGGCTATCCAAACCCTTCCTCTCCAGCTTTCACTGAGTGTTTATATGCTTTGGTTTTATTTGAGAAAACTAATTATGGAACATTCCAGCACTCTCCATAAAAAGTGAACTTGGGGAATTTATCGAGTCCTGGGGAATCATAAGAAAAGGATCAATCCAAGAGGTGGAGCAGGAAAGAGTCAGGGGACTTGGAGTTCGCCAACTGGAAAAACGTTAAGGCAGCTGAAGAGCCCTGAAAAATAATAGAAGCTATATTGATGTTCTCGGCTTGTATTTTGAGTTTTTTGCTCCTTGGGATGTCCATAGTCCCCTGCGTGGGTTTCCAAAGTACCTTTTCTCCTAAGAATTCAAGGGGCATTGTCAACCTGCTCAGTTTTTATCACAATGTCCACATGGAGTAGGGGGAGGAAAGGGCAGGTGTTGTTATTTCAGTATGAGGCACATGCAGAGACTCAGGCATAAGGAGACTGCTCAAGATGACAAAAGTGATGTTCGGTGATATAGCCTCCTATTTTGTTTTCTCTATTTTTTTTTATTTTGGTCAAGTGATATTTGAGAGATCTATAAAAAATATGCTTTATAAAAATGTCAGTGCCTTCCAGGCCATGCCTGTTCTCCCTTTAACTGTTTTAGAAATTATCAGGACCTATTGGGAGCAACTGAGGCCTCCTGGTCACTAGTTATAACTCCTCTGAACAATCCCTTCCTCCCATTCTAGCAGTGATGGAGGCCTGGCTGTCCACAGAGGATCTGCTTACCTTGCAGCCTTCTCATCTGGGTTTGTTTATTTCTCCTGCACATCATGTACTACAGGTCTTAGAGGAAAGGAAGGTGACCTCCTTGCTCCTAAAAAAAATCCATTTTCAGACCACTGTTCCTTCTCTTCTGAAAAGAAAGAAGTCTGATTTATGTGCTGAGGAATCCACCCCTCACCTCTTCCCCCTGTTCAACACTCAATCATACTCCTGTCTATTTAGCATTTCTGCTTGGAAATCTAATAGGCACCACAAACATAATGTGTCCAAAAAGAACAATGAATTTTACCCAAAACTCACCATTACCCATATTTTCATCTTAAAAATTAGTATTTCCATTAACCTGGTTGTTTAGCCAAAAACCTTGGATTTATGCTTGATCTCCTTCTATCTCTGTCTCTTTCTCTCTCCTTCTTTCCCTCTCTCTTGCTCTCTTATTCCCCACATCCACTCAGTCAGCAAATCTCCACTAGAATGTAAGCTCTTTGAGGTCAGGCACTTTGTCTTCTTTGCTGCTGTTTCTCCAAGCCTCTAGAACAAGAGTTGGCAAACTATGACCCACTGGACAAATCTAGGCATTTACTGAATGGTTTGTACATTTTTAAATGGTTCAAAAGATTTTTAAAAATAAAATTTTGTGATAAGTGAAAATGAAGTGATATTCAAATTTCAGTATCCAGAAATAAAGTTTTATTGGAACACAGCCACATCCATTCATTTGCATTTGTTTATAGCTCTTTTCTCATTACAACAGCTGAGCTGAGTAGTTCTGATAGAGATTTTTATGGGCTACAAAGGTGAAAATATTCACCTTCTGGCCTTTTATAGAAAAAATGTTTGCTGACCTCTACCCTTGATTAATAGTCTCTCGCAGTACCTCCAGCCTAAATTTCTCCTTTTTACTAGCTCCAATATACATCTCATAACTGAATCTTATAGCCCTGGATCACATGGCTATCCTTGAAATAACCCCAGATCAAGGTTAGACCACAGTTAATTATATAGGCCTGAGACCACGCCCATCTCTGAAGCTTGGGAAGGGGGAAGGCTTAACTCTCCCTGAATCATATGGACTAAATATGGGAAAGGGGCAGTTTCACCGGGAAGCTTGAGATGCTTTAAACAAAAGAGGAGTGAGTAGAATCTTTTGTAGGAAAAATGAACACTTGCCTTCATCACAGGTCCTCTTGCTCTTTTAAGGATGGCATATTCCCAAACCCTGTGGCTTAGTTCTCCAGAGAACTAAAACCTTTTGTAAGTCACACTCAATTTTCTAGGATGTAATACCTGATACCTCAAACCATCTGTGTCTTGGATAAGATCTGTATTTTTTAAAATCCATGGACTCCAAACATATATAATTATTATTTTTTGAAGCCAGTTATTCTGGAATGGAACATAGCCTGGGAGGTATGGAAATGAATGTCATACCTGTGTAGGTATGGACCACCTTAAAGATGTCCTGAGCAGGAGCCAGGCTTCTGGTATCATTTGTACACCAAGCCTTCTTAGCAACAACAGAGTAAGATCTCTGTGTGTTGTGCCTCATTCAAATTCTCTTTCCTCATTGTGAGAATTAAGGACCACTTAGCCAGAGTGGGAAGTTATCTGCTGCACGGCCTTCCAAATTTATTAGGTAACCCATGGCCTTTCAAGATGGCAGAATTTATGTAGAAGAGAGAATTGATTGATCACCAAACTATGTGTCTGAATCTCCCCTCCACAAAGGGAAGCCATGGGAGATAATTTAAAACAAAAAACAAAAAACCTTTCATATGGTCAGATTGTGTTTTAGGAAGCTTATTGATAGTGTTTTAGAGGCACTATTGTAGAGGGGAAAACACTATAGAACTGAATGTGGTCTTTGGTAATTCTTCTAACTCAGTAATGACTTAGTCTCCCATCCTTGAAGTCATAAAGAAATCCTTGAGTCACTGAAATGTTTCTTCATCACAGTATCTCACTGTCGGAGTTATTTTAGAGCTAAGCTCAAGACAGACCTATTTTGGAAATCATAGCAACATATCTGCAACATGGAAGTTGTTATTTCCTTATTGATCATTTCAGTTCAAGAAATTACTTTGGGAATTGGACTTCTATAGTCTTGTGATTCACCCTTTCCAAACTAGGAAAGATTTAAAATTTTGAGCTGTTCTTTGCTAGCATTTTCTCCTTTGAATAACAATGCTTTATTCATAATTCTGACATTTCTTTTCAGTTCATATTCTCTCATTGAGAATTCTTTTTGATAGGGTGAATTTTCTACAATAGAAATGATTTTTTTGTGTGTGTGACTAAAAAAAGCTAAATGCCAAAGGGTAAAAAATAAGCTTTTGTGGTTATAAAATTGTTAACTGTGACATAAAGTCACGTTGTTTCTGATGCCCCATCCAGTTGTGGCATAATCCTAAAGCTTTGCTAACCCTGAGATTTTATATTATGTGCCTTTTCTGGGGTGAAGTCTAGCTCACATAGAGTCTCCAGTGTGCTGTGATGTCATTTAAAAAATGCCATTAATTAAAAACTGTTGTCTTTTTCAAAATGGCCTTTAGTTCTACCAGTGGACTGCTTTGTGGGTTTCTGACAAAGATCACGACCAGTGGTCTCTCACTCTCCCTAAGCATGATGGCTTTCTGAGAATAATGACTGCTGCTTCACCCCCTTCCAAGCCTTGTGAGTGTATGAGTTGGCCAACTGTTATTCAGAACCCTACCAGGAAGGGGATTCTGCGAAACACAGGTCCAGCTTTACCAAGCTGACACACACTCTATTCTCCTATTTAACTAAAACCAACCATTTCATATTTTATTCTTTAACTACAGGCTGCTCAACAATGCTATTAATTTGCAGCAGACTTAATTCAGCCTAAAAGTAAATTGTACTCTTCCCTTAGAGGGTTGTTTATTTGCCACAACTTGCCCCTGGCAAGTCTGCATCTTATCAACTGGCAGGCAATACTCTTATCTTTTTCCTTTTTCCTTTTTTTTGTTTTTGTTTTTCTTGCCTTTTAATAGAAATTAGAATCAGTTTTTTGTTCCTCTATGTCATCAAGAAAGAATTCTTCCTTTAATTTTCTTAGAAAATTCTAGGCTGGCATATATTAAAGCAACAGCATGTAGTAAAATAAAATGCCATCTTTAATAAGGGCACATGTGCTAGGCAGTGGTTTTTCTGGTGTTTCTTTTAAAGGAAATCATACATCATGGGTGGCTAAAGGAAAAGCATCACTGTATATTTATAGGAGTTATAGTGGCAGAAACTATCAAATTTACTTCATATTCATCTTTGATTATTCAATCATAGACCACCAGATTTATAAAATCACATGTGCTTTATTTTTCATTCTTCCAATTTTATTCATCTGAAACTCAGCATGAAATGGGATTGGGAAAGCAAAGGCTATTAAGTTCAATGTAGTTATAGGAGGAGCTGGGGGAACCGTTGATCCTTGTGAGCACACCTCTACAAGGAGAAGTCTTTAAGAAGCATCATTAAGAAGTAGAAGTTTTCAACCAGCTCTCTTGCTTTTTTCCTCTTAGCCATGAGATCATTGTACCCATGCTGATGGCTGGTCTATAGGCTTAGGTTCTGGGAAATATCTGGAATAGAGCCACAGCTAACCCACAGAAACCAACATATGAGTGAGAAATGAATGAATGCTATTTTATTTTGCAAGCCACTGAAATGTGGAGCCTGTTTGTTACCACAGCAAAAGCTGACTAATCTGAAAGATGGAAAGGAATTGATCTAAAATGCTAACAATGACTGTTTGTGTCATGTTGGGATTATAGGTTACTATGATTTTCCTTACCTGTTTTGCATTTCTCCTGTTACTGTACTATGTATAATTTTATAAGTGAAAAAAAGTATTTTTCCCTTTTAAACATACTTTTAGTTCTTCCTTAGCAACAGACATTTGAATTAAATTTGAGACAAAATTAAATTTGGACCATTTCTTGAACGAGGGTGTTTGCCACACTCAGGGCAAACTTGGAATGCTACATTTAAAACAACTCTTATCCTTCAAATTTATCTACAGATTCAATGCAATACCTATCAAAATCCTGCTGGCTTTGCAAAAATTGATTAACTGATCCTAAAATTCATATGTAAATTCCAGGGACACAGAAAAGCTAAAACAATCTTGAAGAGCAAGAATAAAATTATAGGACTCACACTTTCTGATCTCAAACTTTTAGTAATCAAGATAGTGTGGTACTAGTATAAGGATAAAAAATATAGATCAATGGAACAGAATTGAGAGTCCTCAAATAAACACAAATAATAGACCATAAATGGGTTTGACCCATTTATGGTCAATTATTTGCCAACAAGAATGACAAAACAATTCAATAGGGGAAAGGATAGTATTTTCAACAAATGGTGCTAGGACAACTGGATATCTACAAACAAAAGAATGAACTAGGACCCCCTACCTCACATCATATACAAGAATTAACTTTATTAATAGATTAAGTGCCTAAATATAAGACCTAAAGCTATAAAGTAGATTAGAAGAAAAGATAAGGATAAAAATTTTCATGACCTTGGATTAAGGCAAAGTTTCTTAGATGTGAAACAAAAAGCACAAACAACAACAAAAAAAGTAGATACATTGAACTTCATTAAAATTAAAAACATTTGTACTTCAAAGGGCACAATTAAGAAAGTAAAAAGATGGCCCACAGAATGGGAGAAAATATTTGAAAAATCATATATCTGATAAGAGACTTAGAATACATAAAGAATTTTTACAACTCAATAATAAAAAAAAAAAACCAAAAACAAAGAACTCAATTTAACTCATGAAGGAAACATGGAGGGTAGGATGAGAGTATATAAAAGGAGGAACAGATATGTCTTTAGAAACTTGATATCCATTAAAGTGACTAACACAATACTGACATATCTCTTATTGAATTTACACATTTATATTAATGAAACTGAGATGAATGACTCAATGACCTTTGACAGATTCTTTCTCTAACTACCTCTTATGCATCCTATGAATTATAGTTGCCAAAATATTGGCCTGTTTGTTCATTGTTTGGGATTGTAATATTCTTACTGATTCCTGGTTCACGTGGATCACCATTTTTCAATGCATTAGAATATTGCAAAATTCACACCACTAACATGATTCAAAACAAACTCCTGTGTATTAAGTCAATAATATATTCAAAGCATTATATTGGATCTTATAGGTTTCAGAAATGAATAACAGACACACACACACAGTTTTCTTTTTTTCCTTTAATAGATGCATAGTTCACAAAACCGAGTCCTTAGACTGTCAACATCAACAACACTTGAAGCCTAACAAGTAAATAAGTAAAATTCTCAGGACCCATCCACCCACCCAGATTTACTGAATCAGAAACTCCAGGGTAGGAGATATCAGCAATCCATGTCCTAACGAATCCTGCAGGAGATTCAGATGCATGCTAACATTTGAGAACAAGTGGTTTAGGAGTTGAAGAATAAGAAATTATTCAAACTAATATATTACAAGGCAGAATATGGTAAATGGCCTAAAATATGTACAAAGTACTATTTATAGTGACTAACTTGCAAATTATAACTAGGTTTTAAAAAATCACTTGTTATAGAATACAAAATATTTATGTGCTGCATTTTAGTCTATTCACTAAAATTTGGTTGCTCCTATGAGTCTTTAGTTTACAACAACAAATGCAATATCTTGCAGAGCAAGTGGAGGAGGTAAAATCAGAATGAAGTGACAGGGTCAAGTTTTACTTCTAACTGTGCCAAATACTAGTTGTGTAACTTTGAGCAAGTTACTTGACACTTGCCAAGTTTTATGAAAAGCACTTTGTTTGGAATAAAATTCCTTTCATCTCTCTTTGCAATAGAGCAGTGATCATCAACCAAATTGAGAAGAAGGAGGATTATCAGAATCACCTAAGGGACTGCATCAAATTATCTGAGTCTCCTGTACCCCAGCACTAATCCGTTATGAAAAACCACAGTTTTGGAGGTTTATAATGGATAACCTTACATACTCAGAATATTACTTTTATCAGGTTATGTTTGGATACCAGCTAGTCCAATGATCATGACTTTGATTCACACTTTTGCTACATTTTAGTCTATTCACTAAAATTTGGTTGCTCCTATGAGTCTTTAGTTTACAACAACAAATGCAATATCTTGCAGAGCAAGTGGAGGAGATAAAATCAGAATGAAGTGACAGGGTCAAGTTTTACTTCTAACTGTGCCAAATACTAGTTGTGTAACTTTGGGCAAGTTACTTGACACTTCTGATAAGTGTCAATTTCATCATCTATAATATTGTTTCAAGAATCTCAGCCCAATCACAGGCTATTGAGAGGATTGAAGGAGATTATATTTGTGATGATCCATAGCACATATTAGGCCCTGTAAGACTATCAGTGATGACCCTTCTCTTTCTTTTCTGGAGATGTCCTTCTCCTGGATTGCTGATCTATCAGTGACTATCAATAATGTAGTAGATATTTCTAAAGAATCTATTCCTCTTTGATAGTATAATTATAAGGAAAATCTATCTCTATCATCTATCTGTCTTTTTTATCTTTCTATTGTCTATCATCAGTTAAATGCAGAGAAACATTTCTGTACCTAAGAATGTATATCTATTGGGCTTCTATTCAATTAACATAATTAAATTTATACACTTCAAATAACTAAGGAAATATTGACAAAAAAGACTGGTTGAGAATTTTAGCCAAATGATAAAACTTTTTTCACAGCTACTCTAATCTAAAGACTTTTGCATCAGCATACCAATTTATAAATCAGTGGAACAATATCAAGAATTCAGAAATAAACCCAAGTTTACTTAAGAGTAAAATATATAATGAAAGACATTTCAATTAACTGGGACAAGAATGTTTTACTTAATAAATAGACCTTACTGAATTATTAATAGTTATGCATTTGAAAGAGAGCAAAGCTGTGTCTTGCCTCATATCAGAGATGGATTAAATATCTAAATGTAAAACTTAAAAACAAAAATTGGAATATTGGTATAACTTTGGGGAAGGGAGAACTTCTTAAGAAAGAATCTGTATGAAAAAATTTAAAATATATGACTATTTAAAAAGTTAAAATTTTCATAGCAGAAGACAACATAAACAAAATTAAAAGACAAGTGATAGAGTGGGAAAATATTTGTTGCATGTTTGACAAGGAGATAGTCCTTAGTGTAGAAACAGTTCTTACGAACTTATAAAGAAATGAGCAAAGGATATCTTGTCTAGGTAGTACACAGAAGAATAAAGCCCAAATGGCCAAAAAACATATAAAAATATACTCTGTCTTTCTAGTAGTGAAGCAGATTCAAATAAAAACAATAATGAGGGCAGGCACAGTGGTTCACATCTGTAATCCCAGCACTTTGGGAGGCTTAGGTGGGAGGATTGCTTGAGCCCAGGAGTTTGAGGCTGCAGTTGGCTATGATCACACTACTGTACTCTAGCCTGGGTAACAGAGCAAAACCCTATCTCTAAAAACAGTAAGTAAATAAAATACAGGGACCTTAGAAAACAATACTGAAATTATGTTCTTCATCCATAGATTAGGAAAAAATTAAAATATTGATTTTATCCCATGATAGGTAGGATGTAGGGAAATGGCCCTTCTAATACATTTTTTGAGGAAAATATAAATTGTTTCAAAAATTTGCAAAGTAATCAGATAATATTTAGTAAAATTAAACAATGACTGTACCCATTAGCATAGCACTCACACTTTGGAGAATTCATCCTACAAAAATCAAGCTACGATATTTGAGGATCAAAATACAAGGGTATCATATGTAATGGCAATAACCTAGAAATTATCTGAATTTTTTTCAGTAAGAGAATGACTGAATCAATTACACTACATCCATCCTATGGACTATGATGAAGCTGTTCAAAGCAATAAAACAGAATAGCATCTGCTGACTTGGAAGAATAGCTATTAAAATGTATATACTATCAACCAATCAAGCAAAATATATACACTATCAGCCAATCAATCAATCAACCTATCTATCTATGTGTGTATTTTTTTAAAGTCAGGCTAAGTTACTGAAAAATATGTGGTGATTCTTTCCTACTTATACACATATCCAGGGTTTAAATTTGTTTTATATCTATGAATCTATGAATAAGGAAAAAATGTGAAAGGATGCAAATTATCAAATGTATCAATAACGTTTATATAATACATTACTGTTGGGGACCTGGTCCTAGAGGGAAGTTGTTGGGGAAGATGATTAATTTTTTGATTAGACATCTTTGATTTGTTCCACATATCATGATAAGTATATTATAACTTTGTAATTTAAAAATATTATAAAAACAGGACTCAGATTGTGTGCAATCATGCTTATATGCATAGTTAGGTCTGAAAAGTACATGCCAAACTGCCAGTTTTAGAACCTCTTAGGAGAGAGGTGTTAGGCAAAGAGAGTAATGAATGGCTTTAGCTTTTGTTTATTCATATTTCTGCTTTATTAATGTGTATTATTTTTATAATGAGTACTTGTTCATGTATTACTTGCATGAGTTAAAAATAAATATATAGCTTTAAATAACTGTTTACACCCAAGCAGTGGAGTAGCACAGTTTTTTTCCGCCCTTCAGAGAAAACAGTTATTGGCACAAACATCAGCAAGCATAATGGTTGTAATTTGGTTGAGAAGGATAATCATGTATTAGCTTAAATAAGATGCAATGCCTTGCAGAGATGTCATTCTATGAAAGTATTGATTTATAGTGGTCCCAACTAGGAAACACAAGGTGTAATCCACAGATTCTTATGAAATTCAGCCATGTTATCTCTTATAGTTCCTATAAACCTTAACTCTAATTAAGGATCATTAAGAGGTTTTTAGCTAGAGGGATGTGTGAAAGGATGTTTTTATCCCCACTTAGGCAGAAGAAAGGTTTTAAAGTGGAAAATGAGCAATTGATGGTTGCCTTGCCAAGTGTAATTAAGAAAATTCAACAGCTCTGATTGTACCAAGTTCTGGAAGTAAAATCTGCCAAAGGCTGAGATTAGGCCTCTGTGTAACTAATACTGTAAATTCATCTTGTCAAGTATTTTATCTGATTCTAATTCTTGGAATAAGCTATAATCTCTCATGTACAGAATAATGTATTTCATGCCCATGGCCCAAAGCAAAAAGGTCTCCTATTATTGCCTCCCTCCCTCCCATATTATCTGAGACCTTGGTGTCCACTCTTTTACCTTCTATCTCCCTCTGCCCTTGAGACCTGCCACACTGAAGGGCCTCTCTTCTTCCTAGCTATTCACTAGCTTCTTTTACTGCACAGTTTGATACTAACAATTTCTAATTTTTTCAAGGACATTGCTGGACTTGGCAAAGCTTCCAGGGCCCAGAGAAGGAAGCTGTAGTGGTTATATTTCATGGAAATCATGATTGGCAGGAAGTATCTGGGTCATGGGAAGTTCTTGCCTTTGGGGATCTAGGAGTTTTCTTGCAAACATGAGCCATGAATAGTTGAAAAATTGTGTAGCCATATGAAGTAGCAGCGTAAGCCACATGTGATAGGACCTCTTAGGATCAACTGTCAGAGGAGTAGTTTTGAACAGTGTGTGTGATGAGACTTTTCAGAGAATAAGGAACACAGGAGTTGGTCTGTTGCACTTGTGGAGAAAATTAAGAGATGATAAATTTTCTAAGATGTATGTTGACTTGATACAGGAGTAGTATAAGCTACATACATATAATACTACTTTAGATAGACAAATGTACTTATGTGTGTGCATATATGTGTGAAAGGCAGGAATTAATTGTTCAGTGGTGATAGTGATAGGTGTAGGGTTAAGAATGCTAATTGACTTCTTTCTGCCATACACTGATGCAAACTACCCTTTCATCCATGACATTCTCATTTCATATGATTTATCTTTCCCAAAGATGATGATCATTAGTTTGATATTCAAGAAACCAGTCCAATATACTGAAATATTGTTTGCTCAGAGTGCTATCTTTTCTTTTTCCTACTCCTCTGCTTATAAGAACAAAATAAATGCTCCAAATTTAATTGCTTATTATTGGCCTATTCATGAGCCACATAAATGTGGCACACATGTTTACCAAGAACTATAATTTTAAGATTTAAATTCCTGTAGAGGAAGAAGAAGAGAGGTAGAATTATGTGCATGGATGGTCTGAAAGAGCTGTTCTGAGTTTATGCGGAGTGGGCAAATTCAGGAGAGCCATTGGTCCCTTGGGAACTTAGAGAACTAGATTGGTCTCTAAGAGCCTAGAAGGAACATGGAAGAAGCCCACACATAAGAGTAAGCAGTGAGATAAAGTTAGTTTCAGAGACATAGAAGTGTCCTTGGAAGCCAGGAATGCAAAGCCTAGTGAAGTGGATCAAGATTATAGGAGATGCTTTTTGTGCCCCATCCATACCCCTTTGGACCTTACCATTGTCATGTCAGTGGCTGACCTTCCCATGCCATCATGTACATTTCTTGGCCTAAACTTTCTCTGACCACTGGAGTCTGCCTAGAGCTAGCATAGTAGTCCAGAAATAGAAGAGTGTACAAGAGAATATACTCTCTCTCACTGCCACTCCCTCAACTACGGTACTTATCAACCAGTGGGATGTAAATGTCCCAACTCCCTGCCTTCTTGCACGACATAGCCTTGGATCCCGGAGATCCCAAATGCAGTTAAGTGGCACTTTTCTAGAATACTACCTTTTGCTAATGTACCCAGCATTGTTTGACCTTCCTTTCCTGCCCTCCCTCTACCATTGCCTCCATCATGTGGTCTGGGAGCCCCTCCCCAAAAATCTAGCAGGAAAAATCTAGATTTGTCCCAAATCTTACTTTGGGGAAATCCAAACTAAAATGAGGATATGTGGGCAAAATGGACAGTGAAAAACTTGAAAAATAAAACCAAAATAAAAAAATTGAAAAATAAATAAAAGATGTGATGTACTCCAACTAAGGAGAGTGGAGATATAGATAAATGGAGAGATGATTTTCTTTCCCTTAACTACATCTCTAAAAACACGAGTTTAGGATACTTTTGTTATTTACTGATTTTCTGGGTTTGTGCTTTGTGAAGGAAAGAGAAACATAATGGGCATTTTTTAAAAGTAAGCTTCTGAAAATTGTAATGCTTTAAACCAAACCACATTGTTAACTATAATAATGGGAACCCACGTCACTAAGAGACTCATTGCCTGGTTCTCTGTGGTTTCCTACCACATTAGTTCTTTATGGAAATAGGTGGTCTTTTTCAAGGAGCACTTGTGTTATGTGTTGAAATAATGAAAAAGCTGCTGAAACACAATATGCATTTTTTAATCTAGTAATAAAGAAAGTAATATGGCTGAATAATGCCTGGCTAGATTAGCTCTGACACTGTATTTGCTTTGTGTCCAACTTTATCTGGCAATGCATTATTCACTAGTACTATACAGAGTGCTTTATTAAGTCTTAATCAAATGCATTTTATCATAAGTGTCAATTCAATGCTTTGCCATTGTATTTATATATTTTTAAATACTGAGTTCTTTGTAAGCGAAAGATAAATGCTTAGGCTGGAAAAGAATATCATATTTCTGAGGCTTGGGAATGAGGTCATTGTGTAGGCACGGGGTGGCTTTACAACCACATTCAAATCATCTGGAAATAGATTATATTGCCCTCTCTTTTCTCCCTCTAATAAACTGAAATGTAAAAATGTTCATTTAATTTTTTTTTCTTTACCAGTGTGAAAACCAAGTTTGTATGCTTTAGTTATCCATCCAGGGCATTTTAATAGGTTTATATAGCACATGGTTATAAATTGAAACTTTTGCTGGTAGATTTTTTTCTACTTCCCACCCCACCCCCTAGATTTTTGTTTCATTGATCTTGGACTAAATTTTCAAATGTGACTAAGCTCTCAAATGATGTAGGTTAAATATAAAGGTTTATGTACTAACTGACAAGTGATTGCAAACATTTGCACACATTTTCAAGTATAATTAATTAATAATGAGCTGTATGTTTTGTAAATATAAACTGGCCTTGGAAAGCTTCTTAGGTTTCCTTGCTTCCCAGAAAAGAAATGCTTACAAAATATACTATTAAGTTGAGTTAAGATCTTAGGCTTACTCTTCTGATAATACTGGAAACCTCAGTTTAAAAAAGTATTGCTGAAATCCAACTTCAAGTTGCTTGGTAGGTCTTTTATCAAAAAAGCAGCTGTAGATTTATGGAAGTTCTTATATTTAGAGAAAAAAATATAACTATTACAATCCTACAATATTAGTTTGGAGGTATCTGTTTATTCCCTAAGTAAATATACCTTTAAGACTAACAAAATTCATAATTTTGTATTTAAAAAATCACCACATTAAAATAAATGCAGGGCTCTAAATGAGCACAGTATCAAGGTGGACTGCTGGACTGCTGTCTCTCTGAAGTGCTAAGGGAAAGCAGGAGGGTTCATGGCATCAGACTACGCAGCAGAGTAGCATTAGCCTCTGAGTAAATATCACTGTTTGGATAGAGTTTTATTCACAGAAGTAATACTTAGGCAATTAAATAGATAATCAATGCTTGCATGTGCAATACTAAGAAAAAATTAGAAGCTTCCTTACATAAAAACCATATCCCACCCCACCACATAAATGGCACTCAAATAATTATTTGTAAAAACAAAAGCGAAATAAAATCCCAATAATCTCCCCACCAAAGATTATTTTAGAAAGTGATGATTTCTAAAAAAAGGGTCTCTGGTATATCTGGAAATCTTAATAGGAGGTTCTAGAATCTTAGAGGCTTCTAAGCAGCATGGATTCAGGAAGGCTATGACCATTTTTTAATGATACCATCTAAAGTGGGCATGGATCCTTTTCATTGTCGTTTTAAGAAATCTTCCACATTTTTCTTTTGTTGTTTTCTTTCTTATTCAGTTATTTCCCCAATGTTCAATTAGTCCTATGTTATTATTGTGGCAGGTTTTCTCAGCCAGGCTTATAGGTAAAGCTTGATTAATTATGAAGAGGCTACAGTAATCTTTTAGACTTATTTTGATAAATTAATAAATATGTTAAGCTTTTGGAATTAGTTTTTATTCACTTTAAAATGCTGCTGCAATAATTTTGAGGAATTCTGGATTAAATAAATTCAAAAGTTTTCTTTATTATAGAAATTCTAAGAACCTTTAATATTCTAACAGGAATTATATACTTCTAAGAGGAGGATATAAGAATGTTTCTCCAACTTATTTGCCTATAGAACCCCCGTTGTATGGGGGTAGGGAGCAATAGCAAAGTTTTATAGTACTAATACTTGATATGTGTCAGACACTGTTCTAAGTGCTTCACCTTATGAGGCAAAAATAATCTTTTTTACAGATGCAGAAATTGGGTACAGGGAAGCAGGGAAGCACAGTCCCTTGCACTTGGTCAACAGCCACCGAGGGATGGAACCAGGGACCTGAATCCAGGTGGCTTATCACCTGGGCTTCCTTAGGATTGTCCATTAATGGGTTTGTCTGTCAAATGTGGTCAACTGGCCAAATCAATCTGTTGAACGTTTCTTCTGATCTTGTTGGTCAAAATGAATTCACAACAATTCTTGATGCAGACACAACCATGCCACATAAATCACTTTCTCTGTACTCTAACTTTCAGCTGAAGTGTCAATCAGATCTGTGCTGTCTTTGGTTTCTCTTACTTGCCTTCTATATGCAAATAAATTTAATGAATATGAAGCTTTATCAGATAATAATAAAGAAAATTATAAAGATACCTTGACATACATTGCATAATTTGTAATACAGAAAAAAATTCTTAACATGGTATTTTTTTCTTACAAAGTAATCAGTGGTGTTTATGGACCACTTTTTTGAGTAAGGCTTTTAAACATAAATATGTCAGGCCTTTAGTCTATTCAAATATTTAGAGTGAAGTTAAGTGTTAATCATTATAAAAAATAAATTTGAATCTTATAAAATTATTTTCATTGATTACAGAACTATTTTATTTTGTAGTTTTTGTTTTGTTGTATTTTCATTGCCCTTCATTTAAGTTTGGACAAAACCCCAAAGATACGGTGAAGGTCTTCCATCTTCAGTTTTACTCTTGTTTCCTATGTGTATTTTAAAATATTTTCCTTTCTTTGCTTCTTAAAATAGAACAAAACAAAAACAAAATTAAAAACGTGGACCATTAGGATATTATTTAAAAACATTAAACATATCCTTGTGTGTAAAGTTACTGATACTGCCATTCAGAATTAACATAAGGACATTGTGGTTCTGACAATAGATCTGCAACAGGAAAGGTCATGGGCCAGGAAGGGAGAGATCTAGGTCAAGTGCCTGCTCTTTCTCTGAGTTTGTGACCCTGAACAAGTCACTAACTTCGCTGAATCTCAGTTTCTTCATCTGTAAAATGAGACCATGGGAGTCAATCATTGTTATTTCTTTTTACTGTAGTCTCCCATGAGTCAGTTTAAAAGTGTTTTCTTTAATCTACCTTTGCTGTTTAATATTTGCTTACCATGTTTTTCATGGGATTCATGACCTCTTTGTAGAAGTTTCTTTGTTCTTTATGCTTGGATAACACCATGCTGTGTGTGTGTGTGTATGTGTGTGTGTGTGTGTGTTTGCATGAGAAATGGAAAGAAAGATTAAAGTAGATTTAGAAAACAATCAGAATTGTGAGACTATAAGAGAAATTGATTAAAAGAATTTCTAATATCACTAAAATCCGCAGTTGATTTATCAATGGATCTGGGATTAACTAACAAATGAGTGTCTTTCCTTCCAGGCAGACACGTTTCTAAAGAATTAACTTTCTTTTTGTGAGCATGCGGTAATGGAACTATAAATCTAAATACAATTAAAGTTCTGAGAAATGAGAAGACAATAGGCCACTCATAATGTAGTTTGCCAATAGCAGCAGGTAGCAGATCCCTTTCTCTCTGTGTGCTAGGCAGTCTGATTTGATTTCCAGCTTTCAACCCCTCCTCAGGTGTAATCATCAGCCCCTTTGCTGGGTATTATAGGATTCTGGAGACATTAAGAAGTAGAGAACATGGCTATATTCTCTTTTCCAAATGGGTTTTGGTACATGAAGTTCATAAATGACCAATAAGAATTTATTGTTCAGATTTATTTTTCCCTCAGGCATCTATAATTATCTTAAAATATTAGCCATAAATCTCATGCTAATTTCTCAAAGTATTCATTTGCTTTGAGAGACTCAGTCATATGCCAAAAATCACTTTGATACTTGACTTGGAGACTGTAGACCAAACTATGCATCATTATGGAAAAACAGTATACAAAATTTGGTTTTGGCATTGCCCAAAGTATGGTATCCTGAATCATAATATTTTTTCTGTATGTCATGAAGTATATATGATAATAAGAAAAGATGAGTATCGTCACACAAAATGTAATGCTTATACTAACATCTGTCAGCTATTTTGTGAGAATATTTCCAAAATATAACATTTATCTTGGCATTTAGTTCCATTTTGCTCTTATAAGTGTTACTTCTATTTTATTGCCATTAATATAGCATGACAAATGTGTTTCAGATGTGAAAAATCAATTATTTTCAAAATACCCTAGTAGTTATTAGAGCAGATCAATGCAAGGTGCTATAAGAGTAATGTCCAAATAAAATGCCATAATTAAACAATACAGTTCAACAGAGGAGTAAGATTGAGTTGATCTTTGGTATCTTTGTGGGAAATAGGGAAAAAACATATACAACAAAAGTAAAATATACAAGGCCATGTTTTGTTGAAAGATCAGGTAGGTGCTTTGGTGATATTATTTTCAGTACAGTGCTCAAGCTGCCATGGTAAGTTAGAGCCTGTTTATGCTTGATTTCTATGTACAAACATGTGGCTGGTTTCTAATAAGGATCAAGGAAAGGTAAGCTTGGAAATGGACATTTCATCACCAAGAGTTCTCTGTGGGAGGATGTGAATTATGAAAACTTGAGTATTACCTTTTGGATATTGGCATTTGGCAAGTTCATAACAATCTTTGTGTTAGTAGTTATGATAGATCATTTAATCTCTAGAATTTTGAGCTCCAGGGCTTTATAATACTTGACAGAGAGCTGGCAAATAAACTTAACCATTGCTATGTAACAGAACCAGTATGTCCTGGGCCCTAAGCATGGAGGGGAATGGGCCTGGTTTCATGGGCCTGAGATATGTGCAGTCACACAAGGCCCCAGGCTTAGAAGGGACCTATATTAAATGCTTGTTTTCATGCTCTGCTTTCACCATTTTGAAATTCTTACTAATGTTTAGACAAGGTGTGTCACATTTTCATTTTATAATAGGTCCCACAGATGATATAGCGGGTCCTGAGGGAAGTCATAAAAGGTCAGGACTCCATGATAATCATGAACTTTCTCACCTGGATTGGGGAGGTAGCTATTTAGCTGCTCTACTCCTAATAGTCATCCTTTGTTTCTCTCTCTCTTTCTTGCTCTGCTTGTGTCTTCATTCCAATCTGGAGGGCAGACCCTCTGGGATGCTCAGTCCTCTGAAAGGCTCAAAGTGTCCTCTATGCTTCACTTCAGGCTTCTTTAGGCACATCTAAGTCCTTTGTTGCCATGCCGTGACTCACCTCCTCACCAAGTTGTTCACTCTTCTAGCTCTGTGCTCCGCTGGGCACCATGCTTACTGCTGTGTATATAGTAGTGAATGAGGAGATTTAGTCTTTGATGTCCTAAGCTTATAGTTTAGACGGATAGAAAATCAAGCCAAGGGTCAAATAAAAAAAACTATGATGGTGGTAGAACAGAGTCCATGGGACACAGAGGGGGAGCATCTGTGGAGGTGCTATCTAAACAGAGATCCAAGATCTGAGTGAAGGTAGATGTTTTTCCACTTGGAGGGGAAATCTCAGAGTGTTCTGGAGAGGGAACAGTATGAACTGAAGCCCATAAGTGAAAAGCTGCCATCTTCAGGAGAATTTTCCCCATAGAAAATTACACCAGTTATATTCAAAGTAGATACTAACCAGAGATTCTTTTCAGGGGCTTACAAGTTTATCAGCATCAAATCTTTGAATGGGTTAATGGTTCTGGCTGAGAGGCCACCACAGCAGGCCCTGCCTTTACTTTAACCAGATTTTTAGTCACAAAGTTCATGTAACACATGTCTGAACTGGAGTATGTTTTAATATGTGACACCCATGGACACACTGAAGATTCTAATTTAGTGTGTGGAAGCCCAAAAGTTGTTAACTAGAGGAAAAATTGCCACATACGTCGATAAAGTTATATACTGTTATGGTTTAATGTTTGTGTCTCCCAAACATTCGAATGTTGAAGCCCTAACCCCCACTGTAATGGTATTTGGAGTTGGGGCCTTTGGGAGGTAGTAGGTTTAGATGATTTTGCAAGGGTGTGGCCCCCATGATGGGATTAGTGCCTTTATAAGAACAGGGAGAGAGAAAAATCTATCTCTACACACATACACCAAGGAGAGACTATGTGAGCTCACAGTGAGAAGATGACTGTATATAAGTCAGGAAGGTGGCCCTCACCTAGAAACAAACCTGACAGCTTAATCTGGGACTCCCTGCCTTCAGGACTGTGAGAAGTGAATGTCTGTTGTTTAAGGCACCCAGTCTATGATATTTTGCTATGGTAGCCTAAACTTACTATCATAGTAGTTGGTACTGAAAAGTGGGGTGCAGCTATCACAAATACCTAAAAATGTGCAAATGGTTTTGGAACTGGGTAAGGGATAAAGGCTGGAAGAGTTTTGAAGTGCATTCTAAAAAAAGCTGAGATTTCCATGAAGGGAATGTTAGAGCAATTACGGTGGGGAATCAGAAAGAAGAGAGGGGAAGTATAGAGAAAGCTTCTGTCTTCTTAAAATACATAAATAATCATGAATATCATGTTTGTAGAACTATGGCTAGTAAAGGCCATTATGGTGAAGTGGCTGATGGAAATGAAGAAAATATCATTGGAAACCAGAGGGAAGACAATCCTGGTTATAAAGTGGCAAAAAACTTGAATGAATTGCATTTGTGCTCTAGAGTTTTGTGGAAGGTAGAACTTGTGAGTCATGAAATTGGATATTTAGCTGAAGAGATTTCTAAATAAAGTGTTTGAGGAGGGGCTTGGTTTCACCTGTCTGGTTATAGTAAAATATGAGAAGAGAAAAATGAATTGAAGAAGGAATTGTTAAGCCAAAGGAAACCAACACTTAAAGATTTAGAAAATGCTCAGCTTGTCCATCAAAAAATGTGAAAGCTTGTTCAGAAGAGAACACTAAGGGTGTGGCCAAAGAGCCAGTTGATAAGGAAATCAGTATGGGTGTGAATCATGGACCTAATAAGTCACCCCAGCAGAAACATCGCCAGTTTGAACTGAAGGGTACAGAGACAGGATGAAATGATGGAAAGCTGTTGGACTTAGATCCTACAGAACTGGACCATCGAGCTGTTGTTTGTGTATTTCTGTAATAATACATGTACTGTTATTCCGCTGTTGTTTCTGTATTTCTGTAATAATACATATACTATAATATAATAGTGTCCTAAGAGTCTCCAGCATCCTTTTTATGGGGACCCAAAACTTTATCTCGGCTACAACATATACAAGAAATGGGAGAGAAGTCCTTGTACAACTGAGCACCTCTCATAGGCCAAGTAGCACAACTGGCCAATCCAGAATACCACCCAAGCAGAAAGTTATCACTGTAGCTGCAATCCCTCATCCAGTAGATGGCTTTCCAAGAGTTCATTTGAACAAGAGGAGAGAAATAAGTACTTGGCAAGGTTTTTTTGTGTGCCTTTGCTTTATAGTTGGATAAGTATTAGAAGTATTAAATCTGCAGCCTCCCAAAGAGTTGATCCGCTTGGAACCTTCTGCAATCAGAGCCCTGTGAAAGCAAATGCTGACTCATTATCTGGGATGTTGTGAGTTCCAGAATTATTGCTGACATATCTGTTTCCACTTAAAATATAGAAAAGTAAACCGTGAAATGGGAACTGACTTTACCTTAGGCTTCTAACGATTCTATTTGGTTACATACTTTGAGAGGCAGAGGAAGAGTGAAGAAAAAGAACTGCTAAGAAAGATTCTTCACAGGTGCACAAGGGAAAAAAGTAATCTATTACCTTGCTGTGCCCATAACAGGTTTTTCTTTTCCCTTTAAAGTGTGAGAGTTTGATGTCTGAGATGCTATTACTTTTTCTATTATAAATGAACTGATGGAAAGAACATATTATCTGATAGTAATCTTTCACGTGTACTTACAAGTATTATAAATTGATAAAACTGACTGGATTAAAAAATATGCACAGAGTTCTAGAAGAGATAGTGAAATGGATATATCCATTTTTTTGTGTTTGTGTTCTCTATTTTATCACCTCATGTAGTCTGTGTGCACGGAGACTGAGAGAGAGAGAGAGAGTGAGAGTGAGAGAGAGAGAGAGAGAAAAGACAATCCAAGACTATGCCGGAGCCAGATTGCATATTCCAGTGAGGCCTGGAAAGGACTTTGCATAGTTTCTAAGGGGAAACATGATACTACAAGAGAGTTATAATCAGGATTGTGATGTGATCTGATTTATGGTTTTAAATGATGGCTGTTGCACATGTCCAGGCAAATGGCAATGATAGCTTGGTCTAGGGTTGGGCCAGTGGAGATGGGGAGAAATAGACCCACACATGTCAAAACAGTGACGGGAAAGTAAAGTGTTAAAGAAGGCAATGTAAAGAATCAAAGACAAGCCCAGAGTTGCGATTATAATGAGGTTTTATTTTAATAAGCTGGCTCTTGGGGCCTGAGCTGAAAGGCTAACCTTGAGAGAGACATCATCATCCTGAGAGGAGAGCCTTCCAGAAAGACATGATGTGATTGTAGGACAAGTCTTTTGCATTTCCAGAGGTCAGTGAGGCACATTTATGCCTCAGTGGACATCTATGGACAGCAGAATCATCTCTGCTTACCGTTCAGAGTCCAAAATTCCAGGTTGTGCTTCTAGCGGTGTGAAGTAGGAAGTGATTTAATTTGTACTTGGTTAGCATGAAGTTCCACAAACCCAGAAGCAGATAAGGGACAGAACCATTGAAGAATGCAAACAGATAGAAATAAGATTGCCATAAAGACCCTACAAAATTATCATGTATGAATAAGCAAGTATTTGAGAGTTCAGTGGGTAATTTGGACGGCCTTCACTCTTTCCAGAGTTTACTAGAATCAGCTACACACTTGCTGACTTTCTTGTTCATATGCTCATATTGCCTCCAAGGGGCGCTTTACTCACCTGCAGGACTGGGCTTTTTATTTTCCTGCTAATATGCCCTAATTTCCTGTAATGGCAGCCTCCATCTTGAATATGGGATTTAGACCATTAACTTTATATAGCATATTTAAAAAGCAATTCCAACAAATAGATATTAGCCATTAAAATTACTTCTTGGTTAGTAAATAGGTCCATTTAAACTGCATTTTGACTTCTACATCTGAAAATAAAAGTGCGTGGTTTTGTTTGTTTCATTTTTAAAAGTCCTACAAAAAGAGGCATCTATACTACTCCTTCTTTATTCATAAATTTACAGTAACATAACATTTATTGATCCGCATGCAGCGTATTGGTAAAAGATGAATTGTTAAAGTAAACTGAAGAAGACACGCAACATATATGCACTATGTTATATAGGTTTCTTCTAGTTGCAAGTGACAGGAAACACAACTCAAACTAGAAAGGGAATTTATTCGTATATAACAGGAAGATGTAGGTGCAGCTGGATGCAGAAACTCAAATGGAATACCCAGGGCATGGTTTTTCTCTCCAATTCAGTTTTTCTTCCTTGTCTCGGCTCCTTTTGTAAAAGGTGGTCTTCTCACGGGGACAAGATGGCTATAGCGACTCTAGCCTTATGGTCTGTCAGGCTCAAATCCTATTTTCAACATTCCGGACAAAACCTCATTGCCTATCATTGCCTCTGGTTGTGCCGTTTCTGATATAACCTCGGTAGCAAGGGGAATAAAGTGCTCTAGTTGGGTCCTATCCCTTCCATCTCTTGAGGAAGGGATTGAATCCACTCTATCCAAATATGTGTTCTAAGACTGGGGAAAGGGTGGTTTCCTAGTAGGAAATTGGGATGCTGATACCAAAATAAATGAGATGTGCATGCCAAAAGGAGTAGGGAAACATATTAATATTTGCCCATTGCCCCGTTTCAAGCCCTAATAGTTTTGGAGGCAGAGAGGTTGCCATGTTGGGTTTCTAATAATGTGTCAGGAAAAACTTATTTTCCTCTAAGATAATAAATTATTCAAGGAGCTTCTCAGCAATTTACTTCTGAAATTCTAGCACAAGAGGCAGCCCCAGCCTCAAAGAGGGCAGAAAGGGTTTGCCTACCCTATGCCCGGTGCTTGATATATACCATCTCATCAACTACTCACAAATATTTTATTATTAGTCCTATTTTTAAAATGAAAAATTGAGCCTCAGGCAGGTTAGGGAACTTGTCTAAGTTCATGTAACAACAATTTCACAGCATGGTGACTATAGCTAATAATTGAGTTCTGTACATTTCAATATCGCTAAGAGAGTAAATTTCTAATGTTCTCATCACACAAAATGTTAAATATTTGAAGTGATGGATATGTTAATTAGCTTAATTCAGTCTTTCTGCATTGTATTAAAAATCACAGCGCCACTTTGTACTCATAAATATATACAACTATAATTTGTCAATATATAAAAATTTTTTAAGTGCTATAGGTCATATTTGAACCCAGGTCTTTCTGAGTGCAAAGCCCACAATCTTACCTTTACAAGCGTGCCACTGCCTTGCCAAACACAACTCTTAACTCACTCACAGGGTCAAGCAATTGGCTTTCATTTTTTTGTGTGTGATATTTCAATTTTGTGCCATAAGTCTAGTGGCATTTACTTTAATATGTAGACTTTACATATGTTGTCATATAAATGTTAACATTTTTTAAGAGTCTCAACAGGAAAATTATTAGTTTTCTCTGTAATCTTTCATTGCCCGATTATGTAGTGAATGCCTATTCTATGTAAAGGGACAAAAGCAATGTGAGATGAGTTGGCTACACCATTCCAGAATGTTTTTTGTCATAATACCAAGAAGAAAAATACACTAGCCTGGCACTCTATCACAGTCCAATCCAGTCTTGAGCCCTCAGAAGAAATTATGAATAGTGGAGGTTAGCAAGCTGCTTCCTCTGGGCAGGGATAAACACCTCCCCATAAAGGTCCCCCCCCAAGTTTGGAACAGCCTGGCAGCTGCGCCCATCACATCAGATTGTGGTTCTTGAGTTTATCTTGTTTATTTGTCTTCTGAATTGTGCTGCCTTTGAGAAGAGCCATTTTGTCTTCCTGTGACTTGCATCTCGAACACTCTGTCCAAATATGTGCCCTAAGAGTGGGGAAAGGGTACTGTCCCAGTAGGAAATTGGGTGCTGATACCAAAATAAATGAGAGATGGATGCACAGCCCAGATGCATGTTAGTTGCTCAAAAATACTTCTTGAATTAAGTTAAGTGCCCCAGTAAAGTGAGTGACCATAGGTATTTGGTATAGCAATAGCATTGAACAACCACTGGTAAAATTTATATGAAACACATTATATTTTAGAAAGTATATATGCATGAAATATTATACAATATATATACACATATTATGTATCACTTAGTACATGATTTATGTATCTATAAGATATGAATCTCTTATATACATGTATATAGGTAGATTGTTCTAAGATTCATAACATTAAAGGTTTGGGGGGGATTTTGTTTTTAAATAAGTGTTATACTTTAAAACCTTCTCTGGGGTTTAAATTCTCATTCCAGCATTTTATGAAACCATAAAGTATGAACAATTTTACCTCTTGACTTCTACCTTTTCTAACCTCCTCCCTGCCTCATGACATTAAAAACAAACACACATATGAAATGAATTATATTTAAACTTCTGGGCAGCATTTTCTCAGCAAGTCACAGAAATATGTAATTCTATTTTTCATAAAGTAATTTAGTTCTAAAAAGCCAAGCTGACATATAACCAATTGGTAGTTGGAGAAAAACACTACCATTTGTTGTCAAGCTCTTTTAATTTAGCTAAACGTGGGTTTGCAAGAGAATATTGAGAAAGCTTGAAAAGTGTAAATCTTTAATTTCCATTTTGAAACTTTGCAATAGTGCATAATTCTTTATGATTTGTGATTTCTTAAACATGTAACATGTTCCTCTTGATTATGGGTTCTATCCTTTTTTTTCAGTCCAGACGTGCGATCATGGCAATGAGGCTAAATAGCCTGTATTACAGGAATATGTCCATCTGACTTAATGCTTCCTGAGGCTGTTGTTTCTCTCTCTAACTTATGACACTTTTACTGTACAGAAAGAGATAAATTGCTACTTCCTAACCTATTTTTCACATCCTCGTTTCCATTTTCTGTTTCAATGAAACAATGGAATGAATTACCTAACACTGATTTTCCTACTATTTACAAGAGTGGTTTTGTTTTGTTTTTTAATGTGATAGAATATGAGATTTTTACTGTTTGGACTAGCAAGTGAGCTACAGATGAGCAAATGGAGGCTAATAGGTAATGAGTGACTTTTCTAATGCCATGGCACTAATTGGTGTCCAGGTTCCACTTGCAGGATTTCAGAAGCAGCAGTAAGTTAAGTCAGCAAGTCTCATGGACTCTTGAAAATAAACTCTTTTTATCAGTAACTTACTGGAAGGCAGTAGAGAGTAGTGGTTAAAAACACAGGCTTTGGACTTAAACAAATTATCCTTGGAATTTAATTCTGCCCCCTCACTTTTTAGTTATGTGATACCTGGACAAGTCACTAAATTCCCCTGTTCTTTCATGTGCCCATCTGTGAAGTGATGGTGACATTACTGAGCTTTTAGAGTTTAGGTAAAGATTATATGCAGTAATGCCTGGCTCATACTAAGCAATGAATAAAGGGTGGCTAATGCTGATTTTTTGTTGTTGTTGTTATATTCTCTTCTTATGCTTTGGCAAGCATTAATAGAGTAAGTAAGAATGCCTATATGGAATTTAATACCTTGGGAAGCATGATGGTGAGTGATACTTCTTAGTGCTTTGATTTTGGCCAGTTACAAATGTCTAAATATCCTGTGCATTATCTCTGCATTCAGGTGACCTTTCCCTGTACCTGGTCATAGCTACACTGACCATGTGTCATTTTACTGCCAATTTCCTTCTAGATATTCCTAGAATCTACTTCTTGTTCATTTTTCTTACCACTACCCTGATTCAGAGCTTTCTCAATTTTCACTGGTTCTGCCACAGCATACTACTGGATATCTTTTCTTTTAGTAAGGATATTAAATCCTGTATTTTGAATCAGAGCAAATTTTATGAAGCAAAATTCAATGGTATAACCCTCTAGGTGAAACCCTTTTATAAAGACCCAATTTCCCTCAGAGGACAGTGATAGTCCCACCATGATTTGGCCTTTTTCTACCTCCTCCTCTCTGTCCTCCAAGTTAGGCTATGCAGCAGAGGATACTGAGGATCAAGGAGGTTAAATAATTGGACTGAGATTACACAACTAGTGAATGACAGATGTCTCTGCTGCACACTCCAGATCTGCACAGTTATTACGTAGATCAAAGATCAGCCCACTACAGCCTGGGAGCCACATTCATCTGACTGCCTATTTTGCTAATAAAGTTTTATTGGCACACAGCCACACCCATTCATTTACATATTGTCCGTGGCTACTTTAATGGTCCAACAGCAGAATTGAGTAGTTGTGACAGAGATTACCTGGCCCACAGATTCCAAAATATTTACCATGTGGTCCTTTGCAGAAAACATTTGCTGGCCCTTGACATAGATCAAACTTGGATTCAAAAGAATAAAAATAATAGATTCCAGGATGTTCACAGTAAGACTCTGTGATCAGAGTCTTCTGCCACTTTAATGAAGGTAGATGAAATGTTACCTTAACAACTAGAAGAATCATTCAAGTAGTAAGACCTAAATATACTAGGAGATTTTAATTACCTAGATAGATCTATTGGGAAAACAGCTTGATAGGATGCAGATTGTCCAATCAGTTATTTTTAAAGTGCTGCTGACAGTGCTTAATGTGGAAGAGGTAGAAAGCTAAAGAAATGGCAGACCTCCTCCACCTTACTATGCCCAAGAAAGAACAGACAATCAGAAGCAAAATGGGATATGTGAAAGTGAACTTGAGTACAGATGGCTCTGAGCCCAAAATGACTGGATATTTGCATACGTACATGCACAATCGCCTGCTGAATGCATTCAGGAAGTTTGCAACTGACCTATTTGGAGGGAAAAGCTGAAATACTCATTCAGAAAAATTGACTATTTGTTTAAATCAAACATGCCAAAATTCCAAAAAGATTTTAGGAAGAATAATGTTTCTCACAAAGGCAAACTCTTCTTGTTCTCCAGGAGGCATTATGCATCTGGGAGATTGGAGAGCAGAGAGGCAACAAGTGCAGTTTGTGATAATGTGTTTGCTGAGAACTGAAATAAACTATACTATGTTCAGAATGTTCCAGGAACATGATGATGGTTAAGCCTTAGACCTGTACGTGGTTCTCCTTCCAGAGAACTCAAGGTGTGTGGAAAATTACGAAATGACATTCTAGTGGCCTGAGTGAATAAGTACAGCTTCCAGCTGCCATCATCTAATTTACTTCCAGGAAGTAACGTGTGTAGCTGGGGCTCATTTGCCAATGTCCCCAAGCAGTGGTGTCCAAAGAGAGGCCAGAAGGGACCTGTGGGCCTTGTCAGATAAAGAAATGAAATAGAAAGATGGTGTCTTCCTTAGTTCCCCAAATCGTGTTTAATTAACTTTTGTCAAGTGCCTGCTTGGTGCCCTGCTCTGGAACCCGGGACACCAAGCTGCATAACGACCCACGTGGGGAGGGGGGGAAGGCAAACACAAATTACTGCCGTACAGCTTGATGAATCAATTCTAATACTTGAGGCAACACACAGGCCAGAAGCTGAGTGAGGGGAGAGAGAAGATGAAGTATGGAAGCAGACAGAACAAGTTTAGAAATAGGGCAAAGACACCAAATGTGCATGACCAGACATGTCCTCAAAGTAAGTTGTTTTTGATGGGGGCTATTTCCATATATTTTGAGGAAAACCAAAAAACAGAATGGCAACCCAGTAGCACATTCTTACCCTTCATCCAGTACGTGCAGCAGAAGAAAATATGAGCATGTAACGCATGGCCTGATTGTCCTTCTGTGAGGGACTTGCGTGTTTCTGAATGCACAGGCGAGGGGCCTCCTCACCTGCTGTGTGCTCTCCAGCAGAGTTCAACTGGGTTCGAGTGGCAGATTCACCTCTCTAAGGCTGAGAGCAATTTCTACTGTTGCCACCAATACTCAAACTTCATTGGCTTCATAATTAGTATTTATCATTATTCTAATAACATCTGCCATTTATTGAGTGTTTTTTATGTGCCAGACACTGCTCAGCATCTACATCCATTGCTCATTTAATCTTCACAATAATTCTATGAGGTAGGAATCATTTTACCCATTTTTTAAAAGATAAAGTCATGGAGACTAAGAGTATTAAAGTAACTTTTACAAAGTTACTTGATAAGGTGTCTGACTCACACATATACTCAGTCTGATATTCTAGATACTTTCTACTTCTCAAGTGTATCTTCTACAATTGTTGTTTGAATTTGATTACAAAAAGTTCTATGGTTGAGGCCAATGTGTGATAACTACTGCAGAGTTAGACTGCTAGGATATTAGGACACTAGAAGTAGAATCTGGGTCTGGGGCATGTACGGTCCTTTCCAGGCTTGTCTGGGTTACAGTAAGATAGTTTCCATTTCATTATGTACTTTAGAAGAAGCCAGAGGAGGAATTAGGTGGGCATCATGTGCAAATATCACTGCTTTCATTGCAAGTTTGTTTTAGAAAGGACAACTTGTAAAAATTTTAGTGATCCTAGGCAAGAAGTGAGCCATCACTCCCCTGGCAGGGAAGGCCAGCTCCGTAGAAAACCCCTAACCAGGAGGTGCCCAGCCCTAGCCAGTCTTTGGACTATCAGATGCCAGTAGCTGTTGGGGGACCTTCACTCAGCCTCTGGCTAATCCCAGCTCTTGCAAACTCAAAGGGATAGCTCCTTCCTTCCTTAGTATTCATGCTTTGTATTGATCATAGGTCAAAGGGAGATGTTGAAACATAGCCCCAGAGTTCACGGGGCCAGAATTTGATCATATTGAAACCTGATATATAAGCACTCTTCCATGGTCCTCTGAGTGGAATCTGGCACCCGCGTGAGATCTGGGATGTGACTGAAAGATTCTGTTTCTTTGCTGTCCTGGTCTATCCATTGTTGCAGAGACGCTGATAGGATTTCTCTCACCTAAGAATTGAAAAAGTATATCTTCTTAATCACTGCACGGTGGTGTTAAGAGAGTTCAGAAGAATAAAAGGAGGGAACTGGGCTTAGACATAAAGTGTTGAGGGACTTTAAAATCAGGCCATTGTATAGACTTGTTAGAAGTGGTGTAGAGGCTGAGGAATCCTGATGAAGGCTGGGCCTCTGAAATGGGCAACCTTTCTGGTTTAAATAATGCATTGGAAATGATTCTAGAAATAATAACAAAAAATTAATCATTGAAAAACAGTTTATGTTTTTCAAAATATTTTCTTTAAAAAGACCTTCCTAAATGCTAGGGCTTCAATACTGAGTTAGATAGACCAGGTCCCTGATGTTGTGGAGCTTACCATCTAGTGGACTCTCTTCTTTTGACTTCGTGAGTTCTTTTCCAAATTTCAGATTTTAATTTCTCATCAATCCATGAGGAAGGTTGGTCAATTTTCCCAATCATTAGACTGATAAGGAAGAAAAGCAGTGAGATCATAGAACTAAAGCAATGAAACCCAGAGCAGAATGCAGTATACTTTTCCTCAAACCCTGTGCTCTTAAAAAAATTTTTATGGCAAAATATGTATAACATAAAATTTACCATTTTAACCAATAGAAAGTCTGTAGTCTTGTAGAATCAAGTACATTCACACTGTTGTGCAACCCCACTGCTACTATCTATTTCTAGAACTCTTTCCATCTTCCTAGACTGAAACTCTGCATCCATGAAACAATAACTGCCAATTCATTCCTCTACCCAGCCCCTGGGAACCACCATTCTGCTTTCTGTTTCTGTGAATTTAACTATTCTAGGTACATTACATAAGTGGAATTGTAGAGGATCTGTCTACGTTGCAGCGTGTGTCAGAATTTCCTTTTTAAGACAGAATAATATTCCACTTTGTGTGTATGTGTGTATTTATATTAAATTTTGCTTATTCATTCTTGTGTCAATGAACACTTGGGTTGCGCCTTCTGGCTATTGTCAATAATGTTGCTATGAACATGGGTGTATAAATATCTGAGTCCCTGTTTTTAATTCTTTGGAGTATATGCCCAGAAGTGGAATTGCTGAATCATATGAAAATTCTATTTTCAATTTTTTGAGGAATTGCCATACTGTTTTCCATAGCAGCCATACTATTTTAAATTTCTGTGCTCTTTTGACCACATCTAAGTTGCCTTGGAATGAGGAACGAGAGGGGGAAATAGCACTAATATAGTGTAATGATGCTGTGTACAGCTGCCAGTGTGTACGGATTTCATACACATTTATGTCATATGATTTGCAATGGTTTACAGTAACATGCTTCCTTTGCTACTTAAAAAACATGTTGAATAAAGGGACACACTTAACTTTTCAGTATACTTTAAATATGATGAAATGTCAGTGTTTTTGAGATGTCAAAACAAATGACATAATGCCAGTATTTAGAAACTCAACTATGTGTAAAACAAGTTCCTTTTGTTTTCTGCCAGGCACACCACAGCATGTTTATCAATGAGGTATGATTGCAGCGAATTGTGTTCAGTCTGCCCCAGACTCAAAAAGCCTCCAGCACAAAGTGGCACTTGTTCATCACTTTGTGGGTTTTGTCTATTTCTGCCATACAAAGGTTCACTGGGAGTTGAATGGAAAACTTGCGGATAGGTACAGGGTTGTGTAATCTTGAGATATATGTCTGTGCGTGCATGTGTGTGGGTGTTGTTTACTTTTTCTTTTATTTTTATGGGATAGGATATCTCCAAAGGATTCCATTTGGAGATCTTTCTTCCCACTTCAGGACTGCTAGTGTAGTTCTTAGAGAAGCATGCATATGCCACATCTAAGCCTAAGGAGCTAAAGCGGGTGCCTAGTCTTAGAAGTCTGGCAGGCCAACCTCCAGCGAAAAGTCAGTGGCCACCACAGTCCAAGGGTTCAGCAAGTTATGACTCATGGGGTGGACCAGGCTGGCTTGGTGGGTGAATTTGCATCTTCTGCAGGACTACAGTTGTGGGTTTGGCTGTCCTGCATCAGAATTCTGTTTCGTTTTCATTATGAGCATCAATTTGGCAGACACACCCTAAAGTGACCCAAAATGAGCCAGCTCCTATGTAGTCCCCTCCTTTTGAGTGTGGGCAGAACCTGTTGACTTGGCGGCTTGCCAACAGAACATAGCAGAGGTGATGGGTAGTCACTCTCTTGATTAGGTTATGATATATAAGATTCCATCTGAGTAACTGGAGGAGATATTCTTCTGCTGGCCTTGAAGCTGCCATGTTGTGAGGAGGGATGTGAGAAGGACACGTGGCCAGAAAGTGGCAGCCTCAGAAGGTGAGTGTGATCCTTCATTGGCAGCCAGCAAGAAAATGAGGACACAAGCTGGAAGAGGACTTCAAGCTCTAGAAGGGAACACAGCCTGGCTGATACCTTGATTGTAGCCTTGTGAGACCCTGATCAAAGGATCCGATTTAGCCATGCTCAGACTCCTGACCTGTGGAACGTGGGACATAATAAATATTTCTAAGTTTCTATATTTGGTCAATTGTCATCCAGCATAAAACTGATACAATTAGGAAGACTTTCAGTATTACTTTGTCTTTCCCTTCTTATTTCTTTCATGTTTATATTGCCTTTTTACCTATTTCCTTCTTCTATGAATTCTTCCTAATGAGACTATCAATCAAGATGCCCTGGTTTCCCCCAGTAAAAGGAAAGACACATTACCCAAACTAGGCCAATCAGATGTCTCTCCTCAGGAGTCTGAATCTTGAGAAGAATGACAAAGAGGTAGGACATGTTTAGAGCTGATGCATCCCAGCAAGTCACCCTGGAACACTCTTGCTATTCATTCTCTTGGATATTCCCCACTTCTTATCTTTGCCAATCCCCATTCCTCAACTTCTTTGATTCTGTGAGTGCCACTGGATTTTTCAAATATTAATAAATTCTTCTTCTGTGTAAATTAATCAGAGTCTAATTCTCTTGGTTGCAAAGTATTCAAATTGATATGTAGAGCCCTGTCATAATTGCCTCAAACCTTCTTAGTCTCCCTGGATTATATTATGGTCTTTTTTCCAAAAGACCTTTCTCATCACTAATTGCTCCTGATGATGTTGCTCCCAAAGCACCCAAGGTTATAAGGAGAATTCTGATAATTGAAACGATAGGATTCTGCAATCAGAAGTCTGGAAATAATACATGGAAGATGTCCAGTTACCTTCTTAATTTTAAGCAGGATCACATTTTCTGGTTAGGTCTCATAAAGAAATCTTGATGATTAGTAAGGATAAATCCCAAGATGTATATTATATTTTGAGATGAAAACATAACTTTTTTTTTTTTAACTTGGTAAAGAAAGAATACAGAATGGCTCCCAGCAGTGAGTTTTCTAATTTCTTAGAGGGAAAGGAAAGATCAGTGGGAGGTGCAGGTTTTCTTGATCTTCAAAGTTGAATGTCTAAAGATGTCTATTTCCTGGCCTGAAACATCAAAGACAAGGGAGGAATCTTGAAGGAAATAAAAGCTCCGGAATAATAAAATTAAAAATAAGAATTGAAAAGTGGAGACAATTATAATCCCACCATTGTAATTGTAATTTTTTGACTCATTTCTTGATATATAAATCTTTTCTTCATGGTAAAAGTCTACATGAAAGGTGTTATGAAGTTTCCACCTTCTTGTATCTAGTCATGATATATAAAAATTCAGAGTACCATTGATCCCTGAACAACACAGGTTTGAACTGCATGGATCCACTTACATGTGGATTTTTTTGAATCTCTGCCACCCATGAGACAGCAAGCCCAACCCTTCCTCTTTTTCCACCTCCTCAGCCTACTCAACATAATGACAATGAGAATGAAAACCTTTATGATGATCCACTTCCACTCAATGCATAGTAAATATGTTTTCTCTTTCTATGATTTCTTAATAACATTTTCTTTTCTCTAGCTTACTTTATAAGAATACAGTATATTTGATAACAAGTATAACGTACAAATTATGTGTTAATTGACTGTTCATGTTATTGTAAGCTTCCAAACAACAGCAAGCTATTAGTAGTTATGTTTTGGGGGCATCAAAAGTTATACTTGGATTTTTTACTGTGCTGGATGGTCAGTGTGCCCGTAAACCCCAGAGTTGTTCAAGGATCAACCGCATGTTCTTTACAAAGAAGGATATAAAGAAGTTAAAATAAGGTTGTTAGTGTTTTCACTGGAGTATTTATGACACCATGTCAACTGTAGTAAAGCAGTTCTGTTTTCTTAGTTTAATTTGTTGAATTGGAACTGAGGGATTTTTTCACTGTAGTCCTAACAATGACGATGTTAAAATTGTCCTGACAAGTCCTTTTCTAATGTTTTGATGAGATCTCAAAAAATATAACCAGCATTCAACACTGTTAAAGTTGGGAACAAGTTTGAGATGGAGTTTATGTCCTTGAGAGTGCATGGATCAAGAGAAGGATTTGGAGAAAACATAGAAAAGAAAATCAGCAGCTGATGAGTAGTGTTTTTTTTGAAACTTAAGTGGGTTTAGCCTTGCTGTAAGGCCAGTTTTAGCTGCATTATTAAGTGCTATATAATCAATTTTCCTATTAAACAAACATAGTTGAGATTTTGTTCATGATTCCTAGAAGAAATGAAGTGTATTTTTATAGTATTTCTTTTGAAACATAAAACTGAACATGGTCTTTTATAAGATTTCCTTCTCTTTCACACACATTCTAGAGTAGAATTAAAATTAAATCAATCTTGAAGCTCAGGTAATGTTAAGATGTCAAATGGCCAGTCCTTGACTTTGCTGTCAGATTGTTTCTTCTTGCAAAACTAGTTCTCTCTCCAGTTTCAATTTGCTGGTCTATACTGGTTGAGTCATGAGCATGTGTTCTATGTGCCATCCACCATGCCCCCAACTCCAGCCATCACCTCCTACCATCATTAACTAGATGAGTTCTCATCTTCCAATAAGTTTAAGGGTTTTCAGAAATTTTATAATTAATTATGTAAAGAAATAAAGTCATAATGAAGTACATTACTTTTCACATAGTCAAGGTATGTTGCCTAATAGTGGCTGGAAAAGACCAGTGAAGCCTGATCCCTATTATGCTTCAATTGTCTCTAGTACTATGTCCCAAGATATAGACAAAATCCATAGGAATTGGCATTTGGGAATTTGCAGACTTTCTTCATATCATGACTGAAATATGAAGGATCTAACAGGTACAGAAATAGATTGCATTTAGTTTAGAAATGTGGGTATTCTTATTCAATATTTAAATAGTAGCTGGAATACCCCCAATAGTTTGCCATCATCCTCCTTTGTGAATCAGTACCATAGAATTAATACATCTAACTCCACATTGAGGGAATGATGTTCTTTGTGCTTGGAGATAAGAAGTTGTGGCTTTCTAGCTCTTTCTTCCCATTTAGCCACAGAATCAGGACCTCTAAAATGAAACCCTAGTGAAGGATCAGTCAGTGTTTTCTTTTCCAAAGGAATCTGAAACCACTCCAAAGAGAATGCCTTTTAATTTTTTGTAGTAATTTCACTGAAGAATACACCTGCCATAACTCCTATGTCTCTCAGGAATTGATGGATACCATTTATATAGCACCAAGGTTGAAGATATACTAGTGTAGGATCTGTCTTTCCTTCTAGAATCACCATCCAGAAAACTGCTTATTTAAAGCTAACTTCTTAGGTCAATGGGTACATCTAATGTGAAGTCATGACTGAAACCATTACTCACTGGACTTTGTTGGAAGCACTGAACCCTAACTGTATCCAGCATTTCCTAAAGAAGGAACATTCTCCTTAAAGAGTGTGTCCTCAGTCCTAAAGAAAATCATTTCTGAGGTAAATCTTAAACTCCTCTTTTTCTCTTGTAGAATAGTATTATAATCTTCAGACATTTTGGTTCATTGTATGAAGGGTTTAAGATGTAGAGCAAGTCAGTGGTATTTGAAATGCATTTTTGCTTTCTGAGGGACTATGTTGATCTTTTCTTCAAGATTGTCGATGAAATTCACTTTTTTAAAAATTAATTTCCTCCCATGTGTACCCCAACTTTAATACTTTGTTGGAAATGCAGCCATATCCAGAAAGAATTTGGCATTGCTTTTATCAAATTTAATTATTTACTCAGGCTATTTTATTATCATTATTATTATTATTTGAGAGGCATATGCCCTGACATGAGAGAACATCCACATTTTCATTCCTGGCATGGAAAAAATGTAAAACAGTTTTAGTGTGAAGCATGTGTGTTGTGGTGTATGTGTATCAAACTACTCTATGTGAAAGGCTGCCGATGTTTAAAATACTTATGAACTAGAGTAATTAATCTCTTCTGTTGCCTGTAAAAATCACAAGACCTGGGAGTATCTCACCGCTTTGTACCATTTGGAAACCATTATTGGCCCACAGGGATTGATACATCAAGAGGAATGGTCTCTTGCCAGCCTATTTCACAAGTTTTGCCTGGTTAGTTTCACTGTTCCCCACCCCTCTCTCCTTCATCCGGGATCTTTTTCTTGGGTTCAAGGTTTTGGAAGCCTCTCCTGCTTTGTGCTTATCTTCTTCTTTCTATTTACAAAAACCCATCTTTCCTCACCAGTGAGACAATTTATGTAGTGTGTACATCTACACCCTGCTGGCTCTGCTGTTCTACAGAGGTGCAAACAGGGCTGTGATTTTTAGACACAGTAGTGTCAACAGGCACAGTATGGAGGATGACACAGCATCCCCTGGGGACAAGATTGCAGAGATTTTATCTTCACTCCAATACAAGTACATAGTTAAAAAGCACATTATAGAGAAAATAAAAGGAAAGGAGATTAAAGATTAAAGCTTTCAGCCAGTCATGTCCCGGAGGGAAGCATCTTAGAACCTATTGTACCCATTATGACTAAGTGTATGTAGCAGTTCTTCAGAGAAGGAATAAAAACCCAAGATAGAATGACATGCTCTGATATGTTGGACAAATGTAAGACAATGACAGTGCTAAATTAATATCTGGTAGAGTAAAGTTTTTGAAATACTTAGATGCAAAGCCTATGCTAATATATGCAAGCTAATGGAAATTATCAGTGACCTTGAGATTTCTCACAGGTTGACAATGTGGTCTTTAGTGCCACAGGAGGAGACCATTGCTGGTATAGATTCTGACAGTTAGTTGGATTATACCATGACTTTTTATTGAATGTGAATTCTATCTACTTAGCAGTCTGATCAGTTGCTCTTTTGCCAACAGTTTTGCTTGCACATATAAGTAAACAAACGTATTTATCACCCCTGGGATCAGTAAGTGCTAATAAAGTTGCTGCTGCTTGCATTTTAGATTTGTTCTGATGACAGAGACATACTAAATGAACTAAGAATAGTTTGCTTGCTTCAGAGCTCAGCAAGAAAGGTAAAGATATGAGGATTATTAGTTGTAACCCATCAGATTCAAATGATGGTACATGTTATCTTTGTCATCAACATATTCTCTGTCTTAGATTGAATTTCTAAGGGGATGTATGTACACACATACTCACACTCTACTATTTTCTTCCATGGGAGTTTTGATGTCACTTTTTGATAAAATTCATTTTGAAGTTTATTTCAGACTGCAGTAAAGAAAACCACCCAACCAGTGAACAAATACACAAAATCTGCTCCCCTGCTTTATATAATATTTGTGTATGCTGTTTATTTACAATCAGTACCCTACATTCAGTCTTCTTGAATTATCCTGTGTAATGTACAAGATTTCTTAAGGTCTGCTTTACAAATACCCCCTTATTCAGCTGTTCCCCAAATGGGCTGAAACATGATCAGTTTTGCTCTGTACATAGATAATATATTAAATAAGAAATAAAAATATATTTTATCAATTTCTAAACTTTTATCCCTTCATGTTACTATTCTATCATCTAGGTCTTCCTTTCTGCCCTTTGCCGATCATCTCAAAAGAAATTTGCATTCACTGACCACCCTCCCTACTCCATTCATTTAACTTTTTTTCCAATCTTATTTCTTCCTGAAGTAGTGGAAACACTATGGGCAACTTGATGGCCTACTTCAGTAAACTTTCTTCAGACCATGTCTTCTTTAATTCTCATAACGTTTAATGCCGTTGACTACCCTCTCTTAGGTAGTCTCTTCTACTTTGCTTGCTGTCAACCAGCACTGACCATTCACTCTGAACCTGCACACAAAAGCACTGTCTGAAAGCCAGGTCTGCTGCTATTGCTGATTCTTTTTTTTTTTTTTTTTCTGTCTCCCCTTTAGCCTCTCTTTTCATTTCTTTGTTGCCTATATATTTTATTCTTCTTGTGTTTTCCAGTTCCATTTGACATAGGTATTCCACAAAGAAAAATAAAAGATGGTGTTTAAAACTAAAATCAATGATATCTACTTCTACCTTTTGGAAGAACATGATACATAAAGTATAGGGTAGGTCCAACTTATTTTGTTTTAAGAAAATGCCCGATGAGGTATTTCAGTTGAACAGATGCAGCCCCCTGGGGTCTACTATATGTCTAGGTGGTTCTCTTAAATGTTTGGCATCTATTATCTCTTAATTTTTTCACAGCCCATTTGCTATTTATTCCCATTTTATACATGAAAGTACTGTATGTGTTCATTGCATTGAGGAATTTCCTGGGTCATTTTGAAAACCAGGATGAATTGCAAGTGTTTGGCATTACTCTAAAGAGAAAAGAAATGAGAGTTCAGAAAGGTGGGATTTCTCAAACTAGGATGATGACTTAAAAAAACAATTATTTGATAATTAGATTAGAATGTGACTACATCAGGTTAAATGCTGTCATTTTTTTTCCTCACAACAAAGAAGAAATTAATATGTGAGGGCAAAAACTAACTCAAGCCTACCCGATTTCTCATACTCTAAGCTACACATTTAAATACATTCTTATTTGTATATTTCAGTTTTTCCATTGTTTTGAATGATCCTTTCTTAGCACATTAATAACAGTTTAAAATTTGGTATTTTCTTTGTGCTAAAACAAATAAAATGACAAGAGAAAACTTGTCTCCTTGTGAGCTAGTTCTCCTCTTTTTCCTTCAATGTAAAATGTGCTTCTTTGTGGCCCTGGCATTAAAATGTTTCAAAATGGTTATAGTTTCACGGACATTAAGTTCCGTAATACAATTTTCTCTCTCATCTGGATGTATTGCTGTTTGTTTGAAGACACATTCCACCATTATCGGTGCCCTCACCAGCAATGAGGGATGAGCCCGAGTGAACTTTGGGAATTAAGCCAGTTGTCTCTCTGCTGCCCTACATGGAAAGTTATTCAGGAACATGCCCACTGTGGCAAATTCACCAAGCTGCATATTTGTTGTCTTGACATTTCAGACTACCCACTGGCATGAAAAGTCAACAAAGAGGTACTTCTACTCTTGCTCAGAAATTATTTGATTAAATAGCATTGTAGAATAGAAATAAGTATTTTGTGTTATTTTTGACTTAAGGGGTAATCCTCTTAGTCAACCAAAGCTTATGGTGCCAGTGGTATTCATTATTTTATCCATATTTCCATCCTTTCTTCATTAATGGAGAACTTTTACCCAGTGCATCCTACGCATTTCTCTAATTACTCCTCCAGCAGAAAGATAGCACCTTCAACCATACCCCAAAACCAAGCATGATTAAATCATGGGCACTCATTGCCTCATCAGGGTAGAAACCACAGTTTCCTGCTCTCAGTTTCCTGAACTGCAAAACCACAGTTGAGGCATATCCACTGAGTATGTAACTAGGGTGGACAGTCTTTGCCTCTACAGCATAGACTATATAATACAACACAGTCAAATTATGACCCACTTGTTAGCTTTCTGACATGTGTGGTTAGGGAATGTCATGTTTACCTTGGGTTCATTTCTCTGAATAATTTAGTGATGTGCTGCTCAAAGCCTGCCCTGTTTCTAGACCTGTGCTGTCCAGTTCTGTGCCCGCTAGCTACCTGTGGCTACTGAACAATTAAAATTTGGCTAGTCCAAATTGAAATGTTTTGTAGGTATACAGTACACAGACTTGGATTTTGCAGACTTAGTATAAAAGTAAGAATGTAAAATATCCCATTAATCTTTTTTATATTGATTATATTAAATATGTTTAAAGGTTTGTATTTTGGATATATTGGGTTAAGTAAAATATGTTAAATTTATGTCACCTGGTTCCTTTGACTTTTTAAAATGTGGCCACTAGAAAATTGAAATCACATATGTGGCTCATATTATATTTCTACTGGAAAAGTGTCACCCCAGACATTTAAGTTACTTTAACCAATAAATTGCTTTTATTGCTCAAGTCAGTTTGAATCACATTTTCTGCTGCTTGCAACATAAATATTTCTAATCAATGCTTGGCATAGCATTTTTATTTAAACTTTATATTTACCCATCTGTGCCTGCAACCATGGCACACATTCAAGCATATACACGTGTGCACAGACACACACGCATACCATAAAAAGTACTGTTCTATCTTCCTGAATACGCATCTGAATGCAATTTATTATGTGAACTTCACCTTTCTGATTCTCAGCTTTTCAAATCTGAAAGATTAAATTCTTAGAAAAAAAAATTTGTGAGTTAGGTCTTTCCATGATTATATTTACTCTAGTGATTATTTTATGATTGATTTGTGTTTATTTGGGCATGAATTGTTATGAAATTTTATTCTTATTTATACCCATTTCACCTTTTTAGTACTTTCCCCCCTCTTTTCTCTTCCTTCATGCCACCAAAATAAGAACCATTTACTCAGTGGGACTGCATATAAATGGTAGAGCAGAATGAAAAAGAAAACTATCCAGTCAAAAGAAATGGATGGATACATTTTTAAAATGTTGTAGTGTAAGATTTATCCTGTAGGAAAATAAGTCATTACCAGATAAGTTATAAAAAGAATTTATTTGAACTTTTAAGACTGCATATTTAATTGCCTAGTTTTTTTTGTTTTGTTTTGTTTGTTTGTTTTAAGAAGGCAAAGGTAAAATTGTAAGCTTTAAGATGGGAGCAAAAAATCATTGGGTTATCAGTTTATTAGAGTGGAAAACCTCCATCTTCTATGAAATGCATATAGATTAAGGGAAAGAGTATATTATCATAAAAAGTAAAACAATTAAATAGTGCACCTTATCCAATTGCTGCTTAAAATAGGAAAACATTCATTAACAATAAGCTGAATATATCTCCCTAATAATTACAGTTTTATTTTATATGATTATTTTGAGGGAGTTATTAGGATATAACTCTTCTTTTTTTTTTTTTTTTAAGTTAGAATACTCACTTCTTTATTTCAAACCTACTACAACACAACACCAATTCAACCAGTGTGGTACTGGCATAAAGACAAACTATAGACCAATGGGATATAATAGGGAACCAGAAACAAACCCGCAAATTATTTTTTACAAGATTGACATTATCATTAATGGAGAAAGAGCAGTTTTTTCAACTAATGTTGCTGAGAAAACTTATATCTACATGCAAATAACTGAGACTTCTATAACTTGTAAAATATAAGGATATTTATCAACTAAGTTGAAGCTTAGTATCTGCTACAGTTGTTTAGAAACTAGATCAATAAAAGATTTTGGGGAAGAGGAATATCCTATTACCGACATTGTTTAGAATCATAGCATGTATTTATAATAAAAAGCGGACCAAAATTTGTTGGGTTTTATTACTATTTCTAAATTTTCTATATACAACAAATTCCCTTATTACACATACCTAGGACAGATCACTTCCACTGCCACACTCTTGGTTTTAAAGCCTGTTTTGTTTCCAAAAGGAATGCTTAATATTTTATATGGGGAACATCTTGGCAATGAAGAATACTTTTCCGATTTGGTTCCTAATCAGGAAATAACTCTTTAACCAAAGATCATAACCACCCTTTCACCAGAGTGCAGCAGAACAGGTGATTGGTACAGAAGAAATAGACACTAGAGACAGAACCCTTAGCTTATGTAGATAACCTCAGGATGAACCAAATTGTTATTTGTTATTCCCAGAGTAATAAGAAAATCATCATGCAAAACATATTCTAGGAAGCAAACCGTATTAGTTATCTATGGCTACATAACAAATTACTTCCAAACTTAGTTGTTGAAAATAACGATAGACATTTATTATCTCATACAGTTTTTGTCATTTAGGAACTTGGGCACATCTTAGCTGTGTAATTCTAGCTCAGACCCTCTCTCATGAGATTGCAATCAAGCTGTTGACTGGGGCAACAGTCATCTGAATGTTTGATTGGGGTCTGGGAATCTGCTTCCAAGCTTACTCACATGGTTATTGGCAAGGGGCTTCAGTTTTTTCCCTTATGGGCCTCTACATAATAAAGCTGTTCACACTTAAAACTTGGCAACTTGCTTCTTTCCAAGTGAGTGATAGGGAGAGAGCATACAACCAGTATAGTAGCTGTGATGTCTTTTATAACTTTTTCTCACATGTAACATAACATCATCTCTTGCAATATCCTATTGGTCATCCAGACCAGAGCTGGTACACTGTGGGAGGGGACTACATAGAGGTGTGAATTCTGGGAGTGGGGATCATTAAGGGTCATCTTGGAGGCCAAATGCCACACAAGCCTCCCTGGGCTTGCAATAATTTATAAATTTAGATGTATATTTATTAGAACACATTGCTCATTCCAGGATGTCACTCATTCCTATCTTTTTTCTAATGGTCTAAGAATTAAAGCCTCTAGGAATTGCTTCACTTTGGCTAGCTTGGCTATACTTAGTTATTAGAGTCACCTACTCACCATATCTTTTAACTAAGGTATGGTGTCCATCATTCAACCTTCTAATTTTTCTTTCAAGGGTAGTTTTCAAAAGCAACGAATGTTTTAGTTCTAAGGATACCTGTGCTTTCTTGGAACAGAGAAAGTGGGAGCAATGGACCTACAAAGTCATGTATTTTTGTTTTTAACCTTATTTTTGCAGTAGTTGGTTTTAAGTCCCTACCATCTAATGGCTGGTATTTTGGAGAACTATGTTTTTTTTTATCTATAGAAAAAAGCATCCCTTCCAAATTTCCATCACTTGCAATGTCTTTGTTGCCCTAGAAAGAGAATATAAGAGACTAAAAGCTGTGATATTTGCATTACTTGAAAGATTAAATTATGTTTTATTGTATGTGTCTCTTAGTATTTTCCCTGGATAAGTCTTTTTTTTCCTCATCACACAAGCAATGAAGAGACAATTTTATGAAGTATAAGAGATTATATTTTAATACCCTGAAGTAGGATCGAGCTACCTTCATAATATATTATAGTTGCCCCCTAAAGAAATTTTATGTATGATGGCTAATGGGCTCACATTACATATAGGAATCATAGATATTATAATTCGCTTTTGAAAGTAATTATTCTAAGGCAAAATTAGGTTTGAATTACATTCTGAACAATAATGATGCATTTGAACCCTAGTATAATTTGGATTATATCCCTTTTCCCCCAATTAATAAAGATTCACCCACATATTCTGTTTCCATGTGTAGTCATTTAAACTGCACAGCATTTGAAGGACAGTGAGTTAATATATAGGGTTTATGCTTTTCTTATCTACTTTTTGATTGCCATCTCATTGAGAGTACTTACTGAGAGAGAGGATTACAAAATAAAGTCAGCATTAGCATAAATAGTTTATGCCCATTCGTATGCTTCTTTCTTATTGGTTTAGATGGGAGTTGGGAGTTTGGAAGAGTAGACAATATGTAACCTTCTTTTTTAGTGTATTTTGTAAATTAGTTTTTCACTCCTACTGTGTTTTAACATTTAAAAAAAGAGATAAAGGCATCAGAGTCAAAATTATTCATTTACATTTTCACTAGGAAAAAATGGTTAAATGAACTGGCTTTTTAATTTAACATAATTTGGAAAGTTTTTTAAAAGGCTAAAATCTGTATTTAACACATGAATTGAAGAAAATGGAAACAGATAAAGATTCACTTCTTTGTATTATACTTATCCTTAGAAATACACTGTTGTCTTGTTTGGGGGAGATTTCTTTCAGTTCCTAGGAAATTTGTTTTTAATTCTGGGATTCTTAGAAATACCATCCTTATAGTATAACTAATGAGCAAACTGGAACTAAGAGAATGGAGTTTTATTTCCTTACCCCTCCCACCCATTACAATACCATGCACAGATTTACATGGCATGGCTCACACAATGGGGGAGAGTCCTGAAAATTGTATCCAACTCTTCTATTTCTATTATAATTCAAATAAAATGCACTGAGGAACATACTACTTAAATGAATCCACAGGTAATTTTTCTCGTATGACTGATTCGAAAACAAATTTAGATTTTATATATCAACTCTGTTTAATCATTCCAAATGGTTTTTATTCAGAATGAATCCCCAAGGCAGGCTTTGCTGAGTGCCAATCCTGTGCTCCTTATTCTAACTGGTTACTGTGGTTGCTTCTTTGCTTTGTAATTTTAATTTATAGAAAAAAGGCTCTTGGTGTTCAGAAGGCAGAATGGGCCTGGTGAACCCTGTGGTAGACTTAAACGGCTTTTAGTTTTTTCTGCCTCTGCCCCATGGTTGCTTTTATCTTATTTCCGTGGGTGCCTGAGATAATATGGGTCACCCAGGTGGATAGAGTTCATATTGCAAATTAATTTCTATGCTGTGAACAGGCACAAAAAGCAATAGAGGGGTATTAATAGATGTTCTTAGGACAGACCCACATGTGTTCCTCTCCCACCTTGGTGTTCCTTAATCATACACCTCCAGTCTCATTTTCATTCCCATTTTTGTATGAAAATTAAACAATTTAATTAAAATACATTATGTAGAATCTGTATTGTATTTCAAAATAATACTTCCAAAAGTATATTATAGGTAAGTTAATAATTGTGAACAAGATTTCCTGATTTAAATAGCAAAGTGAAGCTAAATCTCAAAATATTCTTCAACCTAAACCAAATGACATGAACAGTATAAAATTTACAATCAATTCTCTCCATCTCTCCATCCATCCTTTCATCCCAAGGCAGGTGGAAAACTCCCAACCATCAATGAGAAGAAAGTGTCTAGCAAAGGAGGCAGATGTGAGCCCCAGTGTCCGCATGGCTTGTTTTGGCAATCGGCTATTCTCTTCTAGCTGCTCTCCACATAAACCAAATAGGGGAGATATAAATAAAATAAATCCTGAAAAAACTTTATTCCTATCTCAACTGTAGAAAAGGTACTGAAGCAGTCCTGAGAGAAGAAAGATGGAAATTTCCATAAGGGTGGCTGTCTTCTCACTCACAAGAGAGAATAATAATTTCTCTGCCTTGGTATCTCCCTGCTGGCATGAGAGAAAGGGATAAAAAACCAGAATGACCAAAAACACTCAGAGCTAATTATCTGCAGCAATAAACAAGGTTTTACCTGATCAGAAAACAAAAGGGAAAATAAATGGGACAAAGAGTTGGAATAAGTAGGAAAGCATATACTGGAATCCCTGGATGATGTTGCCTTCAGCCTGCTGATTGTCTTAATGCCTTATCTCTAGTCTATTTTAGGAAGGAGATAAAGTGTCTGTTGGGATGAGAGAAGTTAATTGGGCTAAACAAACCTCCCAACATACTCCTGATGGAAGTAGAGGCTCAGGGACCCTGGGTTGAGTGAGGGAAACTATCTGAAGCCATAGACATTGAATTTATCCCCAATAAAGTAGAGCAGACCCTGGCATAAGATAATTAACAAGCCCAGAGGGGAGATGGCAGAGCTCCAAATCACTAACCAAGATCCCCATCACAGCTCCAAAATACTGCGCCTTGCCAAATGGCCGTGAGTATAAGCAGACATCAAATTTTAGTATAATATTTTGGGAAAGATAAGTAAAACTCAGTTAAAGTGAGAAGGGAATCAAAGAGAATTGGCCCACACTATAATCATGAGAATAAAAGTTCTGGATTCACCTGCCTAAATTTATCATGGGTGAGATGGAAACTAATAACATGTAAATTAAGAAGACAAAATGTGGGGAATAAATGGAGAATTAAATCTGTAAAAACAAAGACACACTATGTTTCAGGGAAAACATGCTATACATGAGTGACATTAAAACACACCTGTGTTAAGCTTTTAAATTTCAAGTATAAAGATGGAATTTTTCAGGATTTGGTGAGAAAAGTAAATGAGTCATTTACACCACAAATTCACAGAAACAAATTGCTTAATGATAAAACATGTGATTACATGGGGTAGCTGTGGTAAAAGATGGGATAAGCATTGATATCATTTACATATAGAAGGACATTAAATAATTGTGAGACAGAGAATTATAGAAAGTAAATACTGTAAATTTTGACAACATGTAAAATTATTATAAACAATAATTTTGGGGAGATAGAGGATTAATGATTGAAGTATAAATTTTTCAGCTTTCTTATTATATAAATTGAACTAGAAGACTGTATAAAATAAAATGTCTAAAATCAAACTTTAAAGCTTTCAAATTACCGGAGAGGAAAACATACATTCATCACATAAAAAAAAAAAAAAAAAAAAAAAAAAAAGACAATTCATGTAGAAGCTTAAAAACAAAAGAAGCATTATGTTTAAAAAATATGAGAAGTTGATTACATCTGTTATATCAATGAATATAAACAATATATGGCACCTAAGATAACGATATATATGTAATATATGTGATATAAATAAGAACAAGACTCATATATTGAGTTATATGAAAAAAAGAAATCTTACATATAAACTCTGTATAAGAGATAATTCTAAATTAAAGTTCTAAAAATTACTCATATTGAAAGTAAAAGAATGAAAAATGAGGTAACAGGTAAGGGCTAACAAAAATAAAACTGAAATTCATGATATTAATTTTAGACTATTATTATAAATCTAACCCAAAAAAGGTTTAAGATGAAAAAATATAATGTATTAATATGATAAAGGTTGCAATTCACAATGTGAATATAATTGTATAAATCTCTAAGGTCTAAATAACATATCAAAAGAATAAAGTAAAATAAAATGAAAATCATTTAACTACAGGAAATAAAAAGAGAATTTAACAGAAATACAGTGATGGCAAGAGAAGTTAACTCATTATGTCAGCCAGTAAAAGATTATATAGACACAAAAATACTGCTTACAGTGTAAAGGGTGTGAATAAAAATCACTGAGAAGTTTAAATATATGTAGATGTAGAACCAGATATCTGGATGGTTGGATGGATAGATGAAAGAATAAATGATGGCCATCTCTAGAGAATAAATGTTTATTTCGATAACATTGGCCATATATAGAAATGGAACATACATTATACCTCAAAAAAACTTCAGTGCAGTCCAAAAAAGTAAAATAATATGAAGAACATCATTGACCATAATACAATAAAATTAGAACTTAGTAGAAGAAAAACAACATCCGATAATCTTTAAAAAAAATAAACTTCTCAAATAATTCTTGGGTCACAGAGGAAATCAAAGTGAAATTTATAAAATATATAGCAAATAATAAATATTTGACAAAATTCAACATTATTTTGCTACTAAAACTTACCTGGAAAAGAAATCTGAGAATACTGGTAGCAATTTTGAAAAAAGAAAAGTAATGAGGGAGGAACTAACTTTACTGGATTTTAAGATATATCATGAAGTTGCAATAATTAAAATAAATTGGTACTGGAGAAGACCAAAAGAGAGAGGCCACACAGAGATTTTCATGTCTGTAACATTGAATTTGTGATAATAGTATTATTTTGAAATCACTGGGAAAGGACATTATTCAGTAAATAATGTGAAATACCTGGTTAATTTTTGCAGAAAAGATAATCCCTACCTCACTTTCTATCACAAAATAAATTCCAGATAAGAGAAAGTATTAAACATAAGAACAGCCTATAACAATTTTTCTTAAAAAGTATTGCCAGATACATGTATAATCTTGGCAGAGGAAAGATCTATAAAAAGGATATAAGATCCAAATATATATAAAGAAAAGATCAATAAACATATAAAACTTATTAGAAAACAAAAACTTTGTATGAGGAGAAAACAATATAAGAAAGAAAAAAAGACAAATGATAGACTGGAGAAAAATATTCATAAAATAAGACTAACTTTTCTTAATTTTTAAAATCTCATAGAAAAAAACAACCAACTCAATAGAAAAACATGCAAAGGGTATGAACAGTAAATTTGGACATAAAGAAAAATAAGTAAATAACACATAAATAGTTGAGTTTCATTCAGAAGTAAAACCAAAAAACTCCATAAATACAAAGCATTAAAAAGATCTAATATTTTGTACCCATGTGATTGGCAAATAATTACATTTGAAAATGTCCAGAGTGGACATATTGATGAAGGACTCTCCATTCTGAGGATATAAAATATGGTGACCTATCTTGGGAGGTTTAAAAATATTTATCGGAAATTTAAATGTGCATATTCTTTGCCCCCGAGATTATCGCTGAAAGGAATTTCCCCTATGCATTTGCTTGCAGAAGTTGACCAACATGTTTGCACAATGATATTCATTCTAGCTTTGTTTATATTCCCTCCACCCTCCAACACACAACTCAAAACAATTTAAGGATTAGGCAATATAGGACTGTTTAAATAACATGATGAAGAATTTTGAAAACTCTTTAAAATAACTTTACTAAAAGGGAAATAGCTCTAGTATTTCCTTTGTGTATCTCTAGTTTATATATATATATAACTATAATATATTAGTATACATAATATATAATTATAACATCTAGCATATATAATTATAATTGTAAATGTAAGATACAGAAATGTAAAATATGTGAAAATGTGCATATTTACATAGGTTTGTTTTTACGTTAATAAACCTTTTCCCCCTTTATCCAGAAGGAAACAGAAGTGAAATTTAACAGCGGTTGCCTTTGGAGAAAGAGATGGGGTTGGTTGAGAGAGAGAGAATTCCACTCTTCATTTTGTTCCTTTCTGTATTGTTTCAGTTATTTAATGATTCTATATATCAGCTGAGGTTTTCTAACCAGTAGTTATTTTTAGTTTTCTTCCATATATTTATTAAATGCTCATACTAATCAATATCAACAATATCAATCAATTGGCAAAATAATTATGACAGGATTGATTGAAGCTGTATTTATGTATTCTGGATGAGCTGAAAATTTAGAAATTCTATCAGTTTTAATATTTCTGTAGAGAGTTGTTGCATATGCATATTCACTGTTAATACACATAAGACTACTAAGTTCGGGCAGATTCTTTTCAAGTTCCTATTCTATTCCCACAAGAATTGAAATAGTTTCAATACATTTTGTTTTATAAATATTTAACTTATGTTTGCTGAGGTTGAAAAAGGCAATATTCCACAAGGGTCCATTTTCTAAATGTAAGGCATGAATGATTTTTTCATAGTTACAGTATTTATGAAATATTGAGAATTTATGCATGTGAAATGTCTCATAATGGACTATTATAGACTTAAGCTATTCTTTTTTTAGGTCTCCAGTGTAAAATTCAAAGAGTAGAAACTATATCAAATGAATATGCTGTGTTTCTTGTGCTATAGACTCCTTAATCTTTACAAGAGTTCTATTTTCTCAGCTAGAGTAGTCCAAAAGATTTTTTTTAAAAAATAGTTTAATTTTCTCTCAAATAACCTTCAAAAAGAATCCTTCCATGTTGTTATTTTTGCTGTTTCAGTGCATACTGAGGGTCTCTATAAACATGACATTTAATGTGTTTATTTTAAGTAGAGCGTGTTATTAAAGCAGTGGCTGAATTTACTTGACATAATTTGCATAAAATTGTATTTCAGTCATAAAAATTAATGTATTGGGAATTATGAGGGAATTGGAATGAGTCATTTATTTCTTAATAGAAAAGAGCTTTGTCTTCAGTTTCTACCACACTTGAACTTCAAGTACCTGGATTATTTTCATTTGTTTGTTTATTTGCATTTACTTAAGTGTTAATGATTGTTCAGTGGTTTGAGCAGGAGAGTGTTTTAGGTCCATCTTTAACCTTAGTCTAATCATCGGAGCTGGCACATATCAAAGTTTGTACTTTAAAAGCACCCCCTAAAGCTTGACACTGTTGTCGTGATTCCATTAGCAGCTACTGGAGGCTTAATGTCTATGCCATTTTGGGATCTGACAGACTGAAACTTAGTATTCATTTTGGCCCCTCTGAATATCATCTGCTTATCCATGCTTCTAAAAATGAAATAAAAAGTCAGTCCTTGTTCTTGCAGAAGCAATTGCAGATTTTTATGAGGAAAACAATGAACATGTCACACTGGATTTGGCAGCACGGAAGAGCAGGGAGTATATAAATTGACTTTTTGGGTGCCAACTGTTATGCACCAGAATTGTTTATATTAGTGAAATCCTCCAGTTGTAAGTTATGTCAATTGTATTTTTCTCCTAGAGTGTGTTTTATGGTGAAGAGGAGGGCTGGGGAATGTGTATTAAATCTGAAATGGTCTCATGCTTAAATACTGCAATGTGGTAGACAGTTAATCTTCAAAACAAATAGTGAACATGCGTAACTGCTTTATTGCCATCAACATATGTCTCTCTCTAATTATCCTGGCTTATACCTTGGGATGGGGTAAGGATGCAAGAGCTGTCTTGATTTAGAGAATTTTGTTTTTATTTTTCGTGTTCCAAACAGACGGTATTAGGCAAAAAAAAGTTCATATGGATTTGCCTAATATTGGTGCTCAGAAAAACAACTCTGAAATTAGTAGTGCTGTCTGTTCAGGACCTAGAAGAACAGGTGTTGGGTAAGTTTGACTGAACAGCTGTGTCAATATACCTTTGCACATCTGAGACTCTTTGAGGAAATTCCTAAGGAGACTCACAACACCAGACATAGTCATTTCCAGTTATCTGTTTGTGACATGTGCAAGTGACATACAGTGACTGGGTTGCAGCTGACCTTCTAATGGCCAGGGATTGCTCTTGAAAGATCGTGATGTGTTTTGCAAATAAAATAAGGATCACTTGAATGCTGAAAAGGGAAAAGAGTTTCTTGACTGCTATTTCCATTGAGTTGGCAAGCTCAATCATTTATTAATTTCTTTTCCTTATTTAGTAACTAAGAGGGATGGTTGTTTAGCAGAATACGGGTGGGAATAAACACAGTCCACAAACTCACATGTGCAAAAAATGTAACTATAATTTGCTATAGATTTTACTCATGTAGTCTTCCATATCTAATGAGATCATGCATCCAGATTTGCCCAGAATAGTCCAGGGTTATAACTATTGCCCTGGTTCTCCCCATCCCCTCTCAACAGTGTCCCAGCCATGCTACCAGTAGGTCACGATTAATGACCTTTCCCCCAAGTCAGTTAAAGTAAAATGACCTTGATACTTCAGTGGGAAGAGCCGTGGGGATCAAACATACACAGAGAAAGACATATCTGCCAATACTTGACGCTATTATTTCTTTCAAAATATTCAAAGATTTCCTTTGCCTATTTCTAGTTCTCCAAAGGGTGTATAGAATGTCATAACACATATAAAAGAGATGAGCATTGTTGGCCTGGGGAGCAGCAAGCATATTTCTGGGATAATGTAGTGCTTCATTTGGGAGGACTTGATATACTTTGGGGAGGCTCATTAATTTTATGAGATCATTAGTTTACTTATTATTCAATAAATTTAACTCCTCTGCACTAATACCTATAGTAAAATACTTTTCGTGACTGTGATGTTCTCTGCTCAGAAGTTAGGCTGGGTTGGAAATAGCTGACTGGAACATGGTCTGGGAAGGAAATAGGTGAGGTCAACGGAGGTGAGACCAGATGCTGGAGAAGGGGAATTTGCTATGTGAAAGATTCAGAGACCCTCAGGGGGCTTGATTTAGGGCCTTTGTAATACATCACACTCTCCCCAAACTAATGTGTCCTTCAACTGCCCTCATTAATCATAAGTCAATTGTGAAAGCCCATGCTGACAGTAATTAGGCTTTGTACTTGGATCATATTGTGTGAACCAGGTTTTAGTCACGGTACTAACCATGTTGACCCAACTTGGATCCATGTAAATTATAAAGTTAATATCCATCTAGATATTATTTACCTGTATACAGGCACACATGCATACACATATACATATGTGTATGCATCATGTGTACACATAATTATATGCCTGCACATATAGAAGTGTATGGGCTTTGAAATCAAGTGATCTGGTTCCATAACTGTCCTGCCCTGCACACAACTTGCCCTGTCTCCTGCCCTTAGCTTGGGACTGGGAAGGAACAGCTACACACCTCTCTTTTCTGATTCCTAGCGACCTCAGGAAGCATACCTGCTCTTTCCCTTCACATATACTAATCCATACCTTCCTAATGCCTGGAAGGTAATTTGGATATCTGGATTATTTTTTCCTTTCTTCTTTTCTGCTTCTTCAGATTAAACCCACTTCTTGATATTCTTTCCCTTTTTTTTTTTTTTTTTCAGGGCTTCCAGAGTGAATTTCTTAAATGACAGGCCTAGTACTTTTCATTTCTGTTTTTCGGAAAGTTTTGATAGATCTCACTGTGTGAAAATTGAATGCCCCATAGAATGGCATTCAAGGGCCACTCTGATCTGACCCAGTCACAGTTTCTTGCTTTTCTTTTGCATCATCTCTTCCAGGCTAACCAGACTTAACTTAGGCTCCCCAAGCTTTATACCTTCTTCATGCTCTTACTGTGTTCTCGGCTCCTTTAAGGTTCACCTGAAATGCATCTTTCCCTCAAGCCCTTGCTAGTCATCATAATTTGTTTATCTTTCCTGTGAGCAATGCTGGATTTTATCATGTGAATAGGGCCCAACAATAACCTATCTTGAATTATGTGTAACTGTGTACATACCTGTAGTCCCTGCTAATTATAAACTCCTAGAAGGCAGAGAACATGTCTTTTTATTCTTTGTGTCTCTCCTAGCATCAAACACAATACCTGGTGAGTAGTAAGGCTCAATAAATGCATGTGAAGTTTGGACAAAATAAAAGCCAACCTAAAAGAATTGCTAAAACTTTGAAAAGACTCCCTGTTGAAGATCAATGATTTCAATGATGACAAATACCTAGCTACCAGTATTTCTCAAAGCAAAGTCCAAAAAATGACCAACCAATCATTCTGTCCATAGGTTACCTAATAATTTAAAAGAAAAAAATGTGTTCATATACATACATTGAAAATTTTTGTTATGTATGTTTAGTTATGGTTTTCATAGGCATTTTGTTATCTTATTAAGTCCTATTATGCTCTCCAAGCTATGGATGAATTACAAAGTCTGTATTGGTCATGTCATCTCAATCAACATTTGGTTAATGGTATACTTCCCCAAAAGATATAATTTCTTATAATTATTTGTATATTTTTTTCCTTTTTATTGTTAGTATTTGGATGAATCATATTTCCTATTAATAGTAAACAGATCAAAAAAAATAGTAAACAGATCACCAGTTCAAAAACATTCTGCTAAAGCATAAATATTGTGATAAAAGTAATAATATAAATACTATAGTTCAGATTAATGTAAAAAACATAAATGGTGGCCAGGACTCCAATGCAAATGTAGAATATAATTTGTTTGTGTTGGTATAGTGTGATGACTTTATTCCAGCAGCCACAAAAGTTTGAACAAGAAGTAAGATGTTAATTATTTTCAAATTTTATTTTGTATTTTTCCCCCTCATCCAATTATAATAAATCTGTCACATAGTGACATGAAGGCTTTGAAACTTTCTTGTAGCTTTCAAACAAAACACAATGACCTTTTTGTTGAACCAATTAAGTTTCTCTGGAAAGTAAAATAATACTTTCCCTATCAAATTAATGCATTCTGTTGCAAAAAAAAAAAATGGAGAAATCACCAAAGTTACAGCAACATAATTCAACTTTACACTCTTTTTTAAAAATAATCAGATAAATGTCACACGATGACTGAGACGGTTATAAAACCAGCCACAAGTTTAATGACAAATTTTATGTTCAGAGAGAAAGCATGACGAGTTTTTGGTAATATTACTGAACCAAACAGAAACCCCTCGAATCCGCTTATACCTTGGAAAAGCAGTTACTATCCTGGAACAGGCTAACAGGTATTTACTATGCAACACAATATCCAAGTACAAGTTGTAAAACAGCATTTGGTACACGTGTGGTATGTATAGGAGAGAGAGGTGTGTGGCAACTGTTTGTCCTATTTGTTACTGAAGATCCAAACTTTAGGAGTTGATATTATTTTTAACTCATTAATGGTTACCTGGGATTCTTTGATGAAAAGGTAGCCTGGGGTGAGGACTGGCAGAGCACAGCCCTATGTGCAACAAGGAAATTCCCACACTGCTGTGTTTACAGACAATATTTGGTGGTCGACACTATGCTTCTTGATATTGATTTGGTGTTGAAGAAAGTAACCAAAAAATTACGGCCATGAATGTGAGTCTTTGCAATTTGTTGCCTGGGTTTCCAGGATGAGGTTCTGCTTTTCCAAACTGAAGCTTACCAGCAAGTAGAGGGAAAATTAATCACACGTTTTTTTGGGGGGAAGGCATATTTTCTCATATAACACCAATAATGCAAATAAAGACCATTTCTACTGCATATCACTTGTTCAAGTGACATCTTCAGCAATGTATTTGGTTCTAAAAAGCCCATCTCTTCTGAGCAGAAACATTTTGTTCCAAAGCATCTAAATATCTGAAAGAAACACCAAATATTTGCCACTATTCCTGCCTGATGACAATTTTAAATGTACAAAGAGTAAGGGAAGAAATCAAATGAATGTGAAAGTTGAAACATCTTAAAGTAACCATCACCATGGCATTTAAATTATGATTTAAAATGTGTAAATAACAACTTCCCTATGAAACAATTTTTAAAATATTTTTATTTTTATACAAATTTGTATTTACTATCTTAAACATGTACCTAAGTGGTGCATTTGCACTTATACCTAATATTCATTAAGTGGATCTCAAGTGGTGAAAATTTGAAGAAACACTGTCATCAATATTAAAGTGGTGACTATTTTTGAGAAGTCTCAATTTGTTTATATTAATTGCTTTTATAAACACATTTAATAGTACAAAGTATGTTATAAAAATGTACTTATTAGCAACAATGTAATTAAGTACAAAGAATATAATTAATGAGTTAAAACATTTAAAAATTATTTGTTTACTTTCATCCTCAATCTTTGAGCTTCCAATCTCATATAGCTTTGATCCATTTGGCAACTTGTAAAAATTAATTTTAGCTTGTTTCATAAATTGATAATGTCTTCCACATAAATAACATTTTCTACTTTGTATAATCTTTCATTTGTGGTCTTTAATTTTTTTCCTCTTCTCCTCGAGAAATAAATGCTTTAATGATATGAAATATAGGCTTTCTAGAAATCTTGGTAATTATTGAAATATTTGCATCATCCAGAGTATTTGTGTTGAGTATTGTGATCTTTATTTACTTTTTGTAATCCTCATTGTAGTAGTGAAGATAGGAGTCAAAGCCTTGTTTGTATTGTTTTAATTTCTGGTTTCTCAGTTTTGCAGATAGTAAGAAAATCTAATAAAGTGACAAACATTCTTGTGATGTAAAGCTAATTTGATCAATTCTGCTCTAGATATACAGAATCCTCCAAAAATGATGCAATTAGAGCAGGACATAGCAGAATAAGATCTCCTCAATTTTCTCGTATTTTTTTGATTGAGACATGTTGTGATCAAAGAAATAAGTTGCATCAAAGAAGGTTTTTTGATGTTGTTTTTCATTTTTTGTGTACATTTTTACATCTCTTTTTCTGACTCTCTCTTTGTATGACAAAGTTCATCTGTACAGCTGATTTTTAATTCCTTTATTTAAAAAAAAGTTTCTGGGAGAGACAAGAGGAAAGGAAAACCATTATCTTTTGTTTTGAAACTATGAAAGACCAAGATGAGACATCCTGAGATACCACTTTTATGAATTTGTCTTTGAGAAGACAAGCAAAAAAAAATAATAAGCTGTTCTTTAGAGTATAAATTTGTTTCTGGTTTTATCATCATGGTTAATCATTTTGATTTGTAGCCTTACTTGTTTCAATCATTGAGACTCCATTTTAATGTGATTAACATTTTTTGTTCCATTTATGAAGCAGCACTGGCCCCTAATTTTTGAGAACAGGATAACCCTCGATTGGCCTTATGTAAATATATCATATCTTAATGCCCTGGTAATCGGAGTAGCCCCCAGGAGAACAAGCTGTAAATCAGAGTGGAAGAAAGTGAGCATAACACTGGAGGCTGGTGCTCCAAGTGGCATAGTCAAGATGAACCAAATGCCTTTATTTCAGATTTTTAATTCATGATACTTTTTCCTTCCTTTCAACTGGTGCTGTCATCTTGAAATGACAGAGATTGAGTACTAAATTGCCATGGCATAATTTTCCTTATCTCTCATCTATAGACTGGATTTGACTGAAAGTTCAGATTTTATGAAGAATGTTTTGCATAGGAGATTTTGAAATATGGGGAAACATTATTTCTACATAAAAGAAAAGGGAAGTATTTGTGTGTGTGCGTGTGTGTAAAATAGTTTTAGCATCTGATTTTTTTTCTCAACCAGAGTCTTTGTTTTATTACAAAAAATAGTATCATTGTAGCAGGCTTTTTTCTTCTTTGATATTTTTCTAGCAATCTCTTTCTATAACTTCTCATCCCTTTTTACTCCTCAAAATTATTTTTATGCTATTTTTTTTTCCGAATTGCAAAGAAGCTGAAACAATGTCTTGGAAAACATATCCAGTGGTGACATAAGCCTAATCATTGCCTCTATCTGAGTAATTTGAAAATGGGTCCACACTATGGCCATTCCCATAAAAATCACTGTAACTTCCTAGATAAATAAGGCATGAACTCACACACAAAAAAATAACGTACAACAGTGAGATAATTACACATGACCATGTGAGTCTGTTTCCTAAACATAATGTTGAATGAATGAAGCTAGATATCAAAAAGTACAAACTGAATGATTTCAATTATGTGAAACCTTAAAACAAGCAATGTTCATCTATGTGGTCAGAAGTCAGAATTTTAGGATAGTAGTTCCCTTAGGTGACTAGGGCCTGGAAAGTGTATGGCGAGAGGGTGGTGGGGAGGTGGCTTCTCGGGGACTGGCCATGTCCCGTTTCTTTATCTGGTTGCTAGTTACAAGGGTATGTTCAGTTTGTGAAAACCCATGTAGCGGTTCACTTATGTGCATTTTTCCATAAGTATATTATTCTTCAACAAAATGTTAAAAGGATTTACTCTTTCTGTGAACAATATAAATCTTCAGAGATGCAATGGAATACTTGCTGTTTGAGGGTGCATTTTTCAAAGCTTTTAGTCACAAGTCCCCATCTTCACTGAAGCTCAGTAGACCTATAGCCTACTTGACTACAAGGAATTTACTCCTTTCTTTTGGCCTTACTTTTACCTTTGGCCATGAAGAAGCCTACTTTCTACTGGTGAGTTCAGAACTTTCTACCAGCAACATTTCACCAGCCCAAAGCAAGTATCCGTAGGCCCTGGGGAAAAGCAACATGGCCCGTCTCATGCTGTTGAACACACACCTCTTCCCTGCAACTCCCTCTCCTCATTGCTCACCTTCACTTGCAAATGTGACTGGGAGAAGCACAGAAGGAGCCTTTCTACAGAATTGCTCCTAATATGTCACTCTATGAGTTGCAGTAGCCTGACTGGAGAGAGGCTGACAAGGGGCACAAAGACCCTGCCAACTCCCCAGAAGAACCCTCTCTACCTACTTTGTGCAATTGAGTCCTATGACTCTCGCTTTGAAGACAGAGTAAGCTATGCCACTTGACTTAGTCTGCTCAGGCTACTGTAACAAAGTACCATAGACTAGGTCCATAGACTGGGTAACATATAAAACCCAGAACTTTATTTGTCACAAATCTGGGATCTGGCAGTTTGAGATCCAGTGCCAGTATGGTCAGGTTCTGGTGAGGAACTTCTTCTAAATTGTAGATGTCATCTTCTCATTGTGTCCTCACATGGCAAAAAGAAAGTGAGAGAATTCTCTAGAGGTCCCTGTTATAAGGACACTAACCCCATTCACAAAGGTTCCACCTTCAGGACTTAATTGCTTCCCAATGCCCCACTTCCTAATACAATCACATTGGGGATTAGGATTTCAACATATGAAATTCGGGGGAATGTAAACATTCAGTCCATCTCACCACTCTTAAAAGTAAAGAGGCTTCTTAGATATGAAACTGTTTCCTGTTTTCAGAAATCTTAAAGTGAGTGATTTACTTGAGTGAGTCAAGATGATGCAGTGGGGAAAATTGTAGCCAGACTCCCTAGGTCCAGGTAATGGCTCAAACCTCGGCTATTTGCATCAAGAGCTTCTGTTCTTTTTCTTAAAGAAAGAAAATGATAGGAGCAGATAATGAAGATATAGCAGTACCTACCTTACTTAGGGTGATGAGAGACATAATAAGATCTCAAAAATTATAACTGTAATTATGGTGTGCATATAAAAGAGTCCTATATCCACAGGGGATAATCTATAGATGTTGCCTGATGAATATAATTTGTCAGATGAGTTTGATCATGTCAGCTCCCCTTCCTTACAAAAAATTCTTCAAAGTCACACAGACTTTGGGCTATAGTCAAGTCTCATATGGAGCTTGCTATAGCCTGGCCCTAGCCTCCCCTCCAGCCTCATGTCTCACTACTCTCTCTTGTCCTTTATATTCTTGTGGTGCCCACAGACCTGGAGCATCTCTAACACAATCTGAGTCTCCATGACTTTGCTTAGCTTGTCAGCTCTGCCTGAACTGCTCACTCTGCTCCTCATTACCTGGGAACTAGCACTTCCTTTTCTTTCCTCAGAGTCACCTTCTTCAGGAACTTATTGCTTCTTCCTATTGACCCCAGGCCGAGTAAGGTGAACCCTTTCTGGGATTCCATTGTGTCGTAGCATACTCTCTCTGCCTGTCATTCATCTCCCTCTTTCCATGAGACCAAAAACTCCCCGAGTCTAGAAAAAGTGGCTTTATCACCATGGGATCCTCATCCCTAGTGCCTAAAATAATTCATGGCATTAATTTTTGAATGAATAAATAAACCAAAAATAAATGACAAAAATTTCGACATATGTGGTGATGTTCTTTAGAAATGCAGTCTGTATATTAATATCCAGCATTTCAGTTAAAAACATGAAGAATAGTAAAAAACAGAACAAAACAAAACAAAAAAAACTACTCAATGGCTCAAAGTTGGTGTTTAGTGTGTCTCAATTTTAATTTTGCAAAGCCTGTGCTTTGCCTTGTGAGTTACCAGCAATGCTAGTGGACTCTGAGTCAGACATCCTGGCATGTGGGTTTTAAATAATGCATTTCCTTGCCCTCAGGTGTTGAGGTGTGACATTTGCTGCTTAGGTAAAATGCCCTGATGACGGTAGTCACACAGGTGAAATAAGATCCATGTTGCTATCCTTATCTCACTTGCAAATCTGCAATTTCCTTATTTTTCACCTTCCTATTGAGATGTGACTAAAGAGGTGATGGCAGGAATATGAAGAATTAAGCAAGAGATTTTCTGGGTTGGGAGAGTGCTTCCCATGGTAAAAATTCTGTGCTCTTTATTTCCCAGGTGAACTAACAGCATAATTTCACAGGTTCATCATCAGAGTTTTTCACTTTACTTTGATAGGAGTTATCAGTGACTTGGACAAGAGCTTCAAAAATGTAAAACGATAGTTTTCATTTTAGTAACACAAGCAATAGCTTTCTCAATGGTATCTACTTTTCACCTCTTCTGTTTTCTCTTTCAGAAAGGTTGGTCCCTATTGGCTTACTCCCTGTTTACTCAAAATGGTCTCATGGAATCCTCTTGAGTCACTCCAATTTGAGACACTCTCTGATATAGCCCACAGTGCTTTGCACCTTCAAGCCAATTATGCAAGCATCTCTTTCTACCAGATCCCCTTCCCAAAGCCCATCCTATACAGAATTTGTAGAACAGCCAGTCTAGGCTTGGGTGATTCATCTCAGCCTCCTTTCTCTCTTTTCAGCAGAGGGGAATAACCTGTGATTGGGGGAGGGAAGGGAAAGTCAAATGTCTTCAGAGGAAAATGCGTGGTTTTCTGCACTGCTTCTTTCTTCATCTTCAGGCCTTCCTTTTAGCAGGCCCTCAGAAAACTTAGATTTGACTCAATAGCAATATTAGGTAAGCCATTTATACAAATGATTTTTTTCCTACCTATCTCTGGCCCCTGTAGTAGCAGAAATAAATTTTAAATAGTAAAGTAACAAAAATTCCAATCAAGTCTGTTTCAGATTAACTTAATTCTTTTGTGAGTTTTTATATGATTACAGCATTAAATTAGTCAAATATGTTTTAATTTCCTAGTCCACTGTTATCTTTCACCATTATTTAGTCAGATTTTGAAAAGGTTGTCTTAGATCTGGCTACTATAACAAAATACCATTGACTGGGCGGCTTAAACAATAGACATTTATTTCTCACAGTTCTGGAGGCTGGGAAGTCCAAGATCAAGGTGCTGCCACATTCAGTGTCTGGGAAGGGCTTGTTGTCCTGACTTGTGGACAGCTACCTTCTCATTAAGTGCCCACACCGTCCTTCCTCTGGTGCATGGTCATGGAGAGAAGGGCACTAACTCCATCATGAGAGCTCCACTCTCATGACCTAATTTAAATCTTATTACCCCCCCCTCCGAATGTGCCACCTCTCAGTACCATCACATCAGGGGCTAGGGCTTCAACATATGAATTTAGAAAGGACACAAGCATTCAGCCTATAACAAAGGTTATTGTGAACCTGGTGTGTCCGTGTGGTTAACATTGAATGCTTCTTCAGTTTTTCAAGTGTATGTTTTGATCATTTGCTTCCTTCCTATAAGCTCAATAACCAGTACTGAATAATAGCATCCAGGTTAGTGTCCTGGATGTTTTCCCTTTGTCCTCTAATCCACTCTTTGCCCTTTGACACAGCTCTCTCTCTCTGTGCCCCAGGAGATGGACCTCTATGGACTATACCACCTGGGCTATGCAATGGTGGTATCGCTATTCAGCCAGTAGTGCGTACTGGCAAGAGACCTGAGGATAGGACAAGAGCGAGGTCAAGGTGTTTAGTTTTGCTCCTGTAGATGCGGGTTAGTGGTGGCTATATTCTTCTACAGCAGCAGCTCGCTCCACCCAGCTATATTTTTCACCTGGCTCCAATAACCACTTTCTCCCATAGCCCCTACAGGCCTAGGGGTGGCAAAGGTTCCCCGTTGGTACAAACCTCAGGGTACTTTATAATCCCATACCTTTGAAAATAGTCCATTCATTAAGTTCTCTTCAATTTGTACGTGGAATGTGGCAACTCTCCCTGTGCCTCCACCACACCTCCCATTAGAAATATACAATGTGCAATTCCCATTATGAAAGAAATGCAGATGTTTTATCACTTTATTTCAAATCACACCAAGTTCCCTTGGCAGTAACACCAAATAGAGGGTATTCTCCACCTTTGTGAAAATGGCTTCAAATGGATTTTGAATATGATTTTGAAATATATGGCTATTAACTCGCATGTTTTTTTTTCTAAAACTCTTCACATAGGGATCTCTTCCTCTTTAGTAAAAGTAATTCAAATTATTAATATAAGACAATAGTCATACCACCAATAGTAGTAGTGATGACAATAATATTAATCACCATTTCTATAGCTTGGCAAGTGTTTTTGCATAAGTGTTTCCCATCTTATCCCCACAAAATCCTCATGTGATAGTTAACACTTCTTTTTTTTCATGATTTTACTGGTGGGAAAATTGAGTTCCACAGAGAACCCCTGTCCTCCTCACACACCTCAAAATTTAGTAAAAGGCAAGATAGGATAAATTCAAATGGAGTATTTAAAATACAAATCTTTTAACTCTACCTCAGCAGAAGTGTGGTAGTGAAAACTGGGAGATTAGGAGGTCAATAACATTACTTTTAATTTCCATTTGCATTGACTCCATTTTAATAAATATCTTGGTCTTTGGCCATTTATTTGGAAAGCAAAGGAAAAATCTCATATTCATTTCTAGCAATATTAGTCTTAAAGGACAGCTACTGGTTTCTCTGTTTACCCGAATCTATTATTCTGAAATTTTATGATAAGATCATTAGTTTGTTGAGTAGACTGCAAAAAAGACAGTAATGGAATATAAAGTGATTCAAGAGCTTGGACTTTTCACTTGTAGGATGACAAGGAGTTGTATATTGAATTCACATTTATTAGCAAGAAATCTGAAGATATTGACCATAGTTCTTTTCTTTTCCTTTTATCTCTATTTCTTACTAATCCAATATATTTTTCTCCTTCAAATGCATAGGACAGTCTCTATGACACCTTTTGTTTCTATCCACAAAGTTATAAAGGGAATTTTCTTTTCCTTTTTAGTGCATGTGTACATAGAGATTAAATGCAATATCCAAACTATATCTGTGAGATATAAATTTATTATGTTTGAAACCCTATTAAACATAGACTATAATAAGAAATCTTTTCTAGGCTTTGTATTCTTATTTTTCACAAAACAAAAAAGATAAAGTCTTGGGAAAAATGTGTCTTTTTTATGTGATGAAAATATGAACCTTTGGGATAACCCTTTCTCCTCCCTTTACTCCTGATTTAGCTTCATTCTTTGTCTTTCTTTCTCACTTTGTGTGTAGCCATTTTCCAAACTTATGAATCTCTTGAAATTTTATAGAAGTAAGAGTTCAATCAAGACTCTTAGGGTCTTATATCTTGAGTTTTTAAAGATATGCTACTCCATGAGTTGATGTAGAAGTATAATGATTGAAATATACTGTTTGACAGAGGATAAAGTTAAGGGTTATTTTGTAATCCATTTTTTTGGAAGATAAGAAAAATACGGTTTGCTTTATTTTGGGGGAGACCAAATGGAAGGAGGAGACAATCTTTCTTTCATAAGGATTATGAAATTATCTAATTATATCTAATTATGTAAGAAGATTGATTGGTTGGATGGTTGGTTGGTTGATATGAGAGGATGAATTTTATTCCTGTCATGCAAGGTATGGGCAGTCTAGTCCCCCTATCCTACATTTATAATCTAGTAGAGAAGTTATACACATGTGCATGCAAATACACACACAAATGTAACAATATGCAATGTTAGTCTAGTAAAGCACGAGCAAAGTGCTATTGGAGAGCAGAAGAGGAAAATGCTAAATTCTAATTGAGGGTACTGGAAAAGGTTGGACCCTGAGGCATTTAAATTGAATTTCCCAGGAAAATACTGAAAGAGGAGAGTTGTTTCAAGAAAATGAAATAAATTACCCAAGGAATATAAGTAGAACCACTTTGAGTGTTTTCAGAGACTAAGAAGCCCAATGTCTTAATAGGAACAAAAGCTACACAAGAGGCACAGGTAAGAGACAAGTTAGAAAGGCAAGTGGAGAAAGTTATTGTATACTCTGGCAAAATGAAAACTGTATTTTAGAGATAATTGATGCCCCCATAATGTTTTGCAAGGGTGTGTAGAAGGTAGTGGTTCTAAAAAGATGGGAGGAAGGAGACAATAAGGAGGTGCTCACAATTGTCTGCAGCAACATTAATAAGAGAAACCCCAAGCTTGGGCACTGAGTGGAATGGGAGAAAAAGGACAAAGGCAAGCGAGGTATTGGAGGAAAAAATGGCAAAACTATCATACTGATTTGATAGGAGGGACCAGGAGCTGTAGACAATTCCAAAGTTTTTCCTAAGAACATCTTATGAACCACTCTATTGCAGTTTTAGCAGTTTTCCAAGCTTGATTTATTTGGAGAGTATCATAGAGAAATACACATTTTTTCTGGAGAAATAGTTATATTTTTCCTTTGACCCTAGTGTTTTATTGGACCTTGTCTAGTGTCCTACCTACTAATCATTTTTTTTATTTCAAAAAGTTAATGAGCAAAAAATTAATGAACTCTATAGCAGGCATAAACAGGAAAAAAATAGACATGATTCAATTCATCCCTACCCATCCACCCCCATGCCCCTGCCCCATGCTTTTTGATCCAGGTACAGAGAAAGAATCAATAGAATAGCTGATTTTTCCATTATATCCCTTGATCTGTTAGTATTTTTATATGTATTTGAAATTGGATCCATATTTTGTTGAATAAATTACTAGTTACTAATTTCTGATCAGCGGCAATTCCAGAAAACAATTATTGAATTATCTTTGCTTAATTTGAGCAGGTGATAACTAATCCTATGTGCCTAAAATCTATCTTTGTAAATTATTTTGACTATTTTCCTTACTAAAGAGAGAAATTTTGCAGGAAGTCAACAGCGATCAGGGAGTGGGTGATTTAAAAGGATGCTTATGCATGCATGCATGTTCATACACATGCACACACAGCTACACAATTGAAGAAAGTGTAATGAAGTGTAAGGAGCAGAAAGTTTTATTACATAGCCCTGCTTCAAGTGTTAGTTATGCTATCTGTCTCTTTGCCATGTGGATTTGACATGTCAGTTCACCTCTCTGAGTCTCAGTTTCTATATATATATATAGGATGGGGCTCAATTCACACCTGGTTTTAAGAAGGACTAAATTAAATATATCAAAAAATCATTAGCATAATTGATGACATGATGATGACATAGTATATGCTCATTAAAAAAACATTTACAGTTCTTTGAGCAATGATACCAACTATACCTAAATTAAGTTATATATGTTATATTTATATAATAATAAATAACAATAATATATAATGACTATATATTACATAATACAATTAATAATGTAATATATTAACTACTACACTCAGGTTAAAAGACAACATCTTCATGTGTTCCCTGAGATCTTAGACCAAGAGGAAGCTCATAAGATCGATACATATTGCCCCTTCTAAATGGGCTACTAGTAAAGACAAAAAGAAGCTGGAATAAACATATGGCTTGGTATAGAAGAGAAGAGAGTCCAGTAAATTACTCTTTTCTCTTAAAAACTACCATCTGGATATTGGTTTAGCTGCATTATCTCACTAATTTACATTTCTTCTCTCAGGAGACAAGGGTATGTATGTTCAGTAAAAAGAAGAAAATTCATTGTTTCTTCTAGAAATCCAGTTTAGAATGCTTGCTTGTCTCTGGAACCTATCAGCTATACTTAATTTATACTTAGGTGCTGAAATGAAGAGTTTCCTTTTCAGTGTTCCAACAGAGCATAGAATTAATCACTCACCATTCAGAAAAATCAAGGTCAAAATTAAAATAAAATCTTTTATTAGATTTCTCGCTCCCTACAGCTTGGAATTTAATACTGCATGTCAGTTGAAACAAATGTAATTTTTTAGATGTTCAGAAGCTGAAAATCAATATATTGATATAGGTGTTGTATGATATTAAAATGCTTTAGTGGGGCTGATTAAAAACCATTTTAGAAATAAAATAAAACAATTAAATATAGATTACTATTGTAATAGCAGGAGGTTCTAGATATTGTGAAGAGAGTCCTATAACTGAAAAATGCCCAGGTGCTGGATAGCAACAGGCTTTTAAATGAATTGCTAAGCTTTCAAGAAAGTAAAGGAAATACTCAAAGTTCTAAGGAAAAAAAAAAAAGGACTAGGAATAGAAACAGGAGTGGTAAGTAAGAGCTAAGGCTCAGGATGACTTGAGGATATTTGGAGAATTAATATAATGCTGTAAGAGAAAATGGGAGACTAGACCTTGGAACTGCAGAAGGATACATTTGAATCTGAGATGTTTGCATACAGTTGGGCCCTAAGAGGACTGCATCCTCAGTGGATGATGGTCCAGAAACAAAATCCACCTGCCAGCAAAGAGAGATGTCATAAAACCTGCCTATCTCCATCTCAATTCCAAATGGAAAATAAAAGTAATAATAAAATAGGAGATCCTCCTGAGAATTTGTAACCATAGACTATTCTTATGTGGGCTTGTGGTTTAAACCCTTCACATATAAATAAAGTGTTTCCTTTTTTTGAACGGCAGCCTGGCTCCTGACAGAAGCAACAATAAATGCTCCTTGGAGGAAAAGTACTTAGATAAAATAACTCTCAACACATAGTAGTGTATCCAGAAAAGTTATCTTTCAAGAGCAAGAGTAAAATAACATAATTTTAGATGAACAAAAATTGAATATGTTTATAATCAACAAGTTCTTCCTAATATAGCATGTATTCAGGGAGAAAAATTATAATTGAAATAATCTCAGAAAGAAGATAGGTAATAGAAGAAAAAAAGGTGATACAAAAAAAGGCATGAGTAAATTTAAATAAACATAACTGTAAAAAATAATATCTTATTTGTGGCATTAAACAAACAAGATAGAACAAATAAACAGAAAACAATAGCAGGTAAGCTGAAAGGGAGGTGAAAAAAAGGTTAAATCATTTAAAAATCCTCGTATTATTTAAGAGGAGGCTAAAATAATCTGTGAAGTCTAATAAGCACCGAAAGCATAGAATAAATTTCAAGTATGAATTAAACAGAATAGGATAAGGGGTAATCAGTAAATCCAAAGGAAAGCCATAAGGGGAAAAAAGACATATGATAAAAATAAATTCACTTATAGTGATACCTCAGTTACCATTATAAGTATAAAAAGACTAACTTAATCAGTTAAAACACAGAAATTTTCAGGGGCTTGGATAATTTCAGAAAAAATACAGAAGAGCTATATGTTATTTACAAGATAGCAAAAGAGTTACTTACAGAAATACTAATCAAAATAAAGGTATGATACTATCGCACAATCAAAATATATAAATAAAAAATGATGCTACTGTAAGAAGAAATTAATAAATCTGTAATTTAGTAGGAGATTTAGAAATAGTATCCTCACTAATTAAGAGGTAAATCTTTTAAAGAAATTAGAAGCGTTGACTAATCCAATTAGCATGCTTGGATTATTTTTATGAGTATAAAAAACTGATCCTCAAAATTAGAGACTAATATTTTCTAGTAGTCATAGAACATTCACAACAGTTAACCATATTCTAGGCCAAGAGTCGGCAAACTATGGCTGACAGACCTAATCCAGCTCATGGCTTATTTGGACATGGCCTTCAAATTAAAAATATTTTTTACATTTTTAATGGATTATGAAATTTTTAAAAACAGAAAAGGGAAGGAAAATATGTGACAGAGACCAAATATGATCCACAAAGCCTGAAATATTTACTATCTGGACCTTTACAGAAAAAGTTAGCTAACCTATGTTCTAGGCCATAGAGGAAAAACTCAATATATTTCATATGGGACATCATTCAACAAATATTTATCCAGAACTACTATGTGCTGGACACTGCTTTAGGCACTGAGGGTGATGGTACAGTAAACAGAACAGACAAAAATCCTTTTCTCAGGACACTTGCATTCTAGTAAGGGAGGTAGACAAGAAATAATGTAAATAAATAAAATGCACAGTATGTCTGATAGTGGATCAATGTGAAGAAGGAAAAAAACCCAGAAAAAATAACAAGTATTCTTTTGCAAAATTAAATACTCCAAGTGCATACAGTTTGCCTTCAATATCTACAGATTCCACATCTGCAGATGCAACCAACTGCAGATAGAAAATATTAATGTTAAAAAAATATTGAAAAGTAACAATGCAGCAAAAAAAAAATACAAATTAAAAATACAGTATAACAACAATTTAAATAGCACTTACATTGTATTAGGTATTATAAGAAATCTAGAGATGATTTAAAGTATGTGGGAGGATAGGTTATATGCAAGTACTATGCCATTTTATATTAGGGATTTGAGCATCCATAAATTTCAGTATGGGCAGGGTCTCCTAGAACCAATCCCTCAAGGATACTGAGAGACAACTGTAATTTATGGATCAAAAGATAAATCATAATGAAAATTTTAAAATATTTAAAACTGAATCATAATAAAATCAGTATAGTAAAATCCTTGAGGTGCAATTAAGAGGATATATTTAATTTTACATGCTATATTAGAAAAAAGAAAGACTGAATATTGATAAGCTAGAAGGCTAACTTAAAAGATTACAAAAAATATCAAAATAAGCACAAATGAACTAGAAGGAAGAAAGAGGAGTAGGAATTAATGAAGTTATAACAAGCAAACTATAGAGAAAATTGTGGGACTACAATTCAAACAATGCTGTTTCTTTGGAAATAGTAATGAAATAAATATCTAAAAAGAATGATCAAAAAAATATATTGAGAATGAAAATTAAAATATTATAAACGAAAAAAGGAACACAAAAACATTTCACATATTAAAGTAAGAACAACTTGGCACCAATAAATTTGAAAACTTTGATACAATGAACAAATTCCTGGGGAAGAAAAAATATAACTTAGTAATTTTGTTTTAGGTTTGTAGTGTCAGAATAGTCTTATAAGCATAAAACAAATTAATTCAGTAGTGAGAAAACTAACAATATCTATCGTGTGCAGGTAACTTCTACTAAACTTTCAAAATCATTCCAGAATTATTTTATAAAACCTTTCCAAAGTACTGAAAAAATAAGTGCATTTCCAAACTTATGTTAAGAAGCCAATAAAAGCTTCATGCTTAAACTCAACAAAGGCAGTGCAAAAAATTAAAAGTATAAGAATTCAAGGTTTGTGTAACATTAAGAAATATATTAATGAATTTAACCATATCAAAAATTCAAAGTAATATGCCCAAATCGGAAGCAATCTAAATCCATCAACTGGTAAATGGAATGAAAAGGAACAATCTATGAATACGTACTACAACATGGATGAGCCTCAAGAATATTATGCTAAGTGAAAGAAGCTAGATAGAAAAGGCTACATATTGCATGACCCCATTATGCGAAACATTCATAACAGACATACCCAAAGCAGAAAAGTGGTTTCTTGCATGCAACTGGGAGTGAGTAACACAGATGATCTACAAATGGGCACAAAAGATCTTTTTGGGGCAATAAAAATATTCTAAAATTGAATTGGTTGCACAACTCTGTAAACTTACTAAAAATCACAGAATTTTACTGACTATGTAACATGCTGACATCCTAAGCCCCAATGTGGTGGTATTTGGAGATAAAGCCTTAGAAGGGTGATTAGGTCATGAGGATAGAGCTTTCATGAATGAGAATGGTGCTCTTATAAAAGACACCCCCAGAAGGCTCTCTCTTTTCTGCAATTTGAGGATTCAAGAAGTTAGCAGTCTGCAGCCTGGAAAAGGGCCTTCCCCAGAATCCAACCAGACTGGCCTCCTGATCTATGTCTTCCAGCTTCCAGAACTGTAAGCAATAAATTTCTATTGTTTATATGCCACCCAGTCTATGGTACTTTGTTATAGCAACCCGAATGAAGACACTTACGCTTAAAATAATTTAAAGGAGAAAGGCATCAGCTCACCCCAACAGAGGCAGAAAAAAAATATATAAAATATAATAACTTATTCATGATTTTTCAAAGATTTCAAACAAATTAGAGATAAAGAACTCCTTTAACTGGATTAAGAGTATTTACCCTTAAATATTTACTGTTGAAACATTAGAAGCCTTCCTTTTAAAAATTAGAAAAAGCCATTCAACATTTTAATGTGAGTCCTAACCAGCAAAGAATTTCAAGAAACAGAAATAAGGTTTTAAGCATTGGAAAGGGGGTAAAAACTATAATTGTCTCTGATGAAATGATTATCTACATAAAGAAACAAAAAGAATCTTCAGAAAAATTGGTGGACTTAATAAGAGAGTTCAACAGATTGCCGAGTTAAAACACAAAAATATGTTGAATTTCTATACATTACCAAAAGAAATATATAATGGACTTTTAAAAAACTATAAGAGGTATGTAAAAGCAAAGTAAATTTTAAATCACTTCTGAATAACACCAAAGTATCATATCTCAAGCAACTACTTCTCTTAACAGTATTCTTTTCACCATCATAGCTATATCTGTATCTGTGAAAACTCAGAACTCTTGTTTAGTGTTTGCTGGTAAATGTTGAAATTTAAGATAACCTTGTTTCCTGCAAAGCAGTATTGAGTGGAGTGGCCTAGTTCCAGAGAACATTTTATTCTTCCTCCCCCTCGTTCTATTCAACCATACATCCCAGAAGAGATCAACAGGAAATGAGGAAGTTAGAGGTTTACATTTATCTTTAAAACCTACCAGAAAAAAAATATGCTTTTTAAAATTGCTCTTCAGAGATCTCCTCTGCTCTCATTATCTGACTACAATTACATTGTACTTTCGGAAATTCTATATCAAAGGTCAAAACAGACCCTTTAGGCAAAAAATGATTCCTAACTCTTCATGGACTGAAAGTTCAAAATGCAAAAAATAGGGTTCATTCAATTTCTCCTCATGACGCCATCTACCCAAATCCTCCCATGCAAAAACACCAGTTCCGAGAACCTGGTGTTATTTAAATCATCCTCAGAGATGTTGAAGTAAATAAGTCTAATGGGAAAAAGACATTCATGACAAATAATAGATTGTAGCCTTCTTGAGATCAGGGACATCATTATCTTTGTAGAGACCACACTATCTGGCAAAGTGAGCATTGTCAAAATGTGTGTGGAATATATAAAATTAAGTGTAAAATATAAAATATAAGGTCTTTCCTCTCTCAACCATAGAACAAAATAAAAGATCAAATAATAAATAACATGACTAGGTAAACCAGCATTTAGAATCTTTGATTCTTATAATGTAAGCCAGCATGAGCATGGAGCATGTGAGAGTGGTGATTGTGCTGGTAGCAAAGCTCCTCGCTCAAAGTCAGACGGACTAAGCAACAACATTCTAAATCAGGAGGATTTGGTGCTTTGATCACTGGACTAGAGATCAAGAGGTTCTGGTTAGTTCTGGCCCCGGAGATGGCACTGACCAACTGTGACCTTGGACAAGTCATCTCCCTGTGCTGGGCTTGTTGACTTCAATATCTATAAACTGAGTTTTACAATCTGGTGATCCTGCCTAGGAAGGATGCACTTTCTAAGCAATCCAAAATTTGCTAACATGGTCAGTCAAAGGCCTCTTTCTCTCTCTACATTATGTAGTTGGTGTGTGTGTATGTTGACATGAATTGTTGCCATCATTTAAAAGCTCAGAAAGACAGAATTGAAAGCAGGGACTCCCACAGATATTTGTCCAACAATGTTCACAGTAGCATTATTCACAAAGGCCAGAAACAACCAGCATGTTCACTGACAGATGAAGGGATAAACAAAATGTGGTAGATACATACAATGGAATATTATTTGACTATAAAAAGAATGAAATTCTGATACATCCTACAGCATGGATGAACCTTGAGAACATTATGTTTAGTGAAATAAGCCAAATCCAGAAGCAAAAATCTTGTATGATTCCACTTCTTTGAGGTACCTAGAATAGTCAAATTCATAGAGATAGAAGGTAGAGTAGTAGTTAACAAGGGCTGGAGGTTGGGGATAATGGGTAGTCATTGTTTATGTGTATGGAGTTTCAGTTTGGGAAGATGAAAAAGTTCTGCAGACAGATGATGGTGATTGTGCATAATAATAATGTACTGAACTGTACACTTAAAATTGGCTAAAAGGCTAAATTTTATGTTATGTGTATTTCACCACAATTTTTAAAACTCAGGAAGATAGAATAAAAATATCTTGTGTTTGTATTTCATGCTAAGAATGCATTCTATTTCTCTTTTCTCAGCTTATTTAAGAATAAAAACTCTTTGGCATGACACCAGATGGAAGGAAAGAGGAGTGAGGGACCATTCCTTAAGTTACTCAAATGAAAGGAAGTAGAGAACTTCCTGAAAATAAGCTAAAAGTAAGCTGGGTGTTTTCAGTTTTTGCTTTTGTTTTTTCTGGCCTCTGGAAGGCTAGAGTTCATTGACACATCCATATTCTTGCTAAGGGGCCAACATTTGCCATGAGGGAAGTACCTGTACCAGCCACTATGATGGTATAAGACATTCACTTTTCAGAGAATTAAAAGAATTAAGACACCTCTGAGATTGCCCAGTTATTCCAGAGGGATTTAAGCAAGGAAAATGTTTTGACTAAAGAAAAAAAAAAGTCTTTGTGCAATGACCAGTGATCTAGTTTTAGTTGTATGTCATGTTAAAGCAAATCTGTTATTTTATTCCCATGCACTGTTAGCAAAATTACAAGATGCATTATTGATAATAGACACAAATGACCTGAAAGCTTTTTTATCAGATATGGATACTTCCCTCAGAGAAAATTTTTCTCTTTTATGAAGAACATGAATGTGTCAATGAACTTTGTTATTTATTGGTGGCTTTCTTATTTTTCTATGTTGGTTTTGCCATCACCGTATTTCAGTTAGGTTATTTACACTCACCAACATCATAATCTTCTTTGCTGCACTACTGGGGTTAAGATCAATCAACGTGACTCTTTAGTGTTATGCTTTCCCTGCCCAGAGAAAGCAGCATGCAGAATGCAGCCATATTGTTTTACAAACCAGACGGTAATTAAAAGCGGTTTATGTAACTGGAATTACAATTGTTTTATTCTTGTAATTTATTCAAAACTCAACTGTTCTCCAGGTTAGGTTGCTAATTGGTAAGCTAGCTTGTTTTTCCTAAATTGAAGATAAAACTGAATTTCCTTTCTTCAGGATAATAGATCATGTATCATTCAAGGTTCAAGCTGGGAAGCAAAACCATGATTATTATACAATAAGGGATTTATTAGAGCTCTAAGAAGTCATACAATAGTTGGCAAAGGTGGGGAAGTGGAGATCAAAAGGTAGAGTAGGGAGATCAGAGATAAATTACTCCAGAGATAAGTCACTCCCCAGACTTCTGAAGCACTGAAGCCTACAAGGACAGGCAAGAAGTCAGGTAGAACCAATTTCTGGAAAGAAACTGCAGAGAGGAGCTATTGCATTTGCATCTGACAGGGGGCCTGGTGGTCAGCAGCCCTGGCAGTCTGGAAGAGGGCTGGCTATGGAGAGTTAGGTTGTGCTGGCCCCTCACCGCCTCTGGCCTTGACTCTGACAATGTGAAGAGAGCAATGGCTGCTGCATCAGTTCACCTTCAAGCTCCCACAGATTCTTCTTCTGGCCAACTTGAACCAGAGTCATTTGGGGAGAGGAATTCTGGGAAACAAATCCTGCATAGCCATGTTGACATAGTACAAGCCCCAAAGAACCATGTTTGTAGTTGTCACAAGGCAAGATATTCAAGAGTCAGCAAAGGCTTTTTAGCTTCCCCAGAGAGAAGCTGACCCGCAATTGATAAATGCCAAGTGTCCCACAATGAACATGGAGCTGAGTACCTGACCACCAACCCACGGCCTGCTGCCCAGCTTAAAGGGAGATCAGCATCCTGTGGTTGACGTGGATGGAAAGTTCACTCAGTAGGGCAGGGTTGTTGCTGTCACCTGAGACCATGGGAGATGTCAGAGACCCTAAGGTGGAATCAACGCAGGGCCCTGCATGGCAGCCAGGGAGGGGAGGAGTGCTAAGCAGGGCCTGGGGTGGAGGAAGGTCTTAAGGATATTCATCTAGGATCACTGGAATTTTAAGTTTGTTTTTATGAGCAGCACTTAGGCTCTGGCCTCATTCTCCATGATCATCTCTCCGTACTCTTCCTCTATCTCTCCCCATCCATTATTTTTTCTCTATCTCTTCCCTTCTGTGTCTCCCTTTGTCTTTCTTTCCACCTGTCTCTCTCTATCACTCCCTCTCCATCACCACCATCTCTCTCACTTTGTCTCTTTCCCTCTCACCATCCACCTCTCTCCCATCTCTTCTCCTCCATTGCTCTCCCTGTTTCTCTCCCCACAAGTCTGCCCATCTTCCCCTCTGTTTTCCCTATCCCTCCCCTTCCATCTCTCTTTCTCCATTTCTCCCCCTCCTTCTCTCCCTCACCCCCACTCTCCTTCCTTCCCTCCCTCTCCTTCCTTCCCTCATCACTTCCATGGTCACTTTGATTCATAACAAGATTCAATAAACTCTTTGGAGCATTAGTATCTTCACAAGTTGCTTCCTGACCTGCAAAAAGCTCAACTTCTACTTTTCTACTTTCTTTAACCCTTACACCCTACTCAATCAATCTCTCTCTCTCTCTCTCTCTCTCTCTCTCTCTCTTTCTCTCTTTCTCCTGACTTTTCATACTTCAGGTCTCAGCTAAAAGTCACGTCTTCAGAGACACTTTCTCTGAAATCACCTTAAATGAAATATGCACTCCTACTTTGATCTCATTATTCTCTCACTGCATCTTCTCCACATCCTTCATGGCACTACCACAACTTAAAATGATGTGTTTATTTTTGTGTGGCTTGTTTTCCCCACGCACTGAAGTGTAAGTTTAGTGGCCTAAGGAATGGGCCAAGTCCCTTGATTCACCAGTGTCTACACAGCAGCTAGCACAGTACCTGACACTTGAATGGTGCTTATTAAATTCTTCCTGAATGAATAAGTCAGTAAATGAATAAGAAATGAACGAATGAGTAAAGTCAGATTTCAAAGCCTTCCAGAAAGGAAATCTTAAACAAGGTTATTTGAATTCAAATGTTTTTTCTAAAAATGCCTAAGCTGGACATGGTTTCTCATTTTGACTTTTGATATCAATCTTAGGAGACAGAGAAGCATTCATAAGATAGTCAGTGAGAAGCTTCAATGGAACAGATACTCTCGTAGTTACCAGGGATCCCAAAATGAGTACATCAGTGGAGGAAGAGAGTAAACAGGAAAATCTATAAATCCTGCAACCTCGAGGATTCCAATGGCAAAGAACAGTTAAAGAAGACCAAAAATCTGGGGAAGGCAAAACCAATTTGGGGAATGAATACTAAGATTTAATCATAGGAGAAATTCAACTTGCCTGTATAAAACTGGTAAATCTTGATGTAGTGCCTCTCTTGAAAAAGATTTGAACATTGACTACCCAAGGGTAAATTATAATTACTGGCAATTTATTAACACTCTTCCAATAGAGCCATTAATAAAAGGCAAATCACAATTAATTGGGGAAAGATTACTATGTATATGGCTTACTGAAAATTTACTAATCCATAAGATAAAATGCTTGAAAAATTTCATGCATATTGTGAATAAGTTAGCCTCCAATATTTCAAGTGACATGAAAAGCACTCACAATGAACAGAAACTTTAAAACAATGCTATTTTAAAAATATTCATACCTACAAAAACTGAAGAATTGTGTGTGTGTGTGTGTGTGTGTGAATCATTTTTTATTTTCCTTTCTGGAGGACTTAAAAATTTTACAAATTTTAAATACTTAATAATGTCTATGAAAATTAATCTTAGATGCAAAGAAATTATTCATTACCATGCAACTTGACTTCGTCAGACATTTAATACATTTTGTGCATTTATTTCTAAATAGTCTGTTGTAGGTTTGGACTGTGGTTTCTTGAAAATGCTTCCTTTGGTTTTTCCTCGGATAAGAAAGTGAGAACTCACTCAGTGCCCATTTGCTTAAGAGACCTACACAGTTAAAGAGAAGCTGTCCAGGTGCCCCTCTATTTCAGCCTAATGGAGCACATTCACTGTCAGATCAAAGTGATAGGACTTTTTATTATCTGCTCCTAATTGAGAGTGGGCAGTTTCCTTACCCACTTTGGCAAGTCCAGGGAAGGTCTTATTGTAGAGAAAGAGCCTGTGATCCCTGAATGTCAATGCAAAAAACTTCATCACATTACTCCTGTCCCATGTAGCATAGAGAATCTATTCCATTAAGGAGAATTCTGGAAACTGGCTGAATTTCAAGCTGTGTTTTAATTCAACTTTTTTGGCAGACAGCTTTAAAAGGAAGTCAAAGGTCATAGCTCGATAATTGGGTATAAATACAGTTGGTGCAGTGGGCCTCAGCTTCAGTCATGCAGAACAAATTTTTAGCTTGGTGATATCACGGTTGCATATTTTTAATTGAAGCTCTCATAAAGAGTCCTACTATAATCTGAGTATTACTCTATTTTTCCTCCTCATAAACTCAAAGTACAGGTTAATGGTATTCAATGACATGTCGCATTGTTGACTTTGTCTTTCTTACCTACATGTCTCCTGAAGCATAAAGTTTTGGATAAAATGTTTAGTCCTTTGATTTAAAATTGTGTGTATTCTCCAAGCTACTAATCAGTAATAGAAGTTTATTTTATATGTCTAATCCTGAGTGCAGCATAATTCATCACTGAAAATTTACTCCATTGCTAAATCACAAACATATACACATAAATCTTTTAAATTGTAATTTTTCTAATTTTTATTCTGCATTTAAGTGGTGTGATTTTGGACTATTTAGATTATTATAAAAGATGGAAAATGTTATCTTTGTTACACTCAAGTGCAGTGTCTCATTTTAAACAAATATAAAATCCTTAAATACATGGTTTCTTCATATATGCCTGCTTTCTTCCATTTGTAGCAAAATGTTACTTATAGTTTTATAATTTAGGAGAAGAATTTTAAATTAAGATGATAATCCAGCACAGATTTTTTAAAAGTAATATAGGCATAAAAGGCATTCATTGGAAACTTTTAGAATGAATATAGAAACCATAGATAATTATTTTATCATACAGGTTTATTGAATACTACTTAAAATGCTTAATTGCTCAATGCTAAAGGTAGACTTAGTCATATAGACTTACCTATTGGAAAATTTTTGAAATTTCAAATCACTCTGAGCCTAACACTTGGGGGATGAAATAGATATTTTAGAAAATTCAAGTAAAGAAATATTATAATGATTTATAATAGACATTTTCATTTTTTTTTTTACATACTATGTGAATTTTGAGGACAAATTGTTCTAGAAGGTTGAATACACACTAGTTCGAGCAGGTTTCTTTTCTTGCCTATCCTCCCTGACTTTTGGGGATGGAGTGGAAAGGGGAAGATGAATATTGTCCTTGTGTATGCATTTGTTTTAAACCTTTGTACCTTGACTTTCCAAATTGAAAAATAAAAATCTGTCAGTCTGTGGTAACATGTGCCAGAGCTGCTGCCGAAAACCCATCTTTGACTCATTCATCTCCACTGAATCTAAGTTTATTTTGATTTGTATCCTGACAGAAACTTTGAGACTGAACTCTGCATTTTTCTATCTTCTCAGTTATTTGCCTCACTGTATCTTGAGGGTTTTGCTAATGAATGTGACATTTACTGGTAAATAAATAAATCCACCTCTACAATTTACAACCTTGTTCTAGAAAGACAGACTGAACAAAGTAACAGCACAAGTAAACATTTTTTCCCCTCCTTCTAGCTTGATTCTATGTCTTCAACTCAGTTACTTTTGAAAAAGAAAATGAAAACTGTCAGGGAATTAATCACTCTGGGCTATTATTTAAGAATATAGAAATTAAAACTAGAATTGGGTCTTCTGTAGTTTGCTTATCCTATCAGCACTTCATATCCTGGTATGATGAGAAGAATGGCATGCATTTTCCCTGCAGTGAGCCATAAGTGAGAGCAAGAAGCTTTGGTTTACATTTTGCATCAGAGCTGTGGGATTCCTATGTGGGTGTAGTCAGAACCCATTCCATTACGAATGCAGAAACATAATTCCATCTAGTGTAAGAGAAATGTGAGAGTGAATGTACTGCCTCTAGTAACTCCAAAGCCCAAGTGGTGATTGCAACTTCAGGCAAGGCTGCATCCAGGCATCGAATGATATCTTTAAGTCTCTAGTTCTTTCTCTCCCTCCTCCTCTTGACAGTATGTTGCTCTATGGGGGCTGTCTCATGCAGATACTCCTCACCTGGCAGCAAAGATGCTCGTCACTGCAGATTAAGGTAACTTTAGTAACATCTACCATTCTGCAAGTGCTTCCTTCCTATGTGCTTGGCATTCTTCTTTGCACTTCACAGATATTGTCTTATTTAATCCTCACAATCATTCTATGAAGTTATAACATTTGCCCAAAGTCATAAATTCACAAGAAATAGAATGGATTTGACTAGTCAGTTTGGTTATAGCACCCATGCATTACTCTAGGTTGCTACTTTAGTATTTGAGATCTCAAGAGGAGAAAGATGCTTTCTCTCTTCTAACATCTGTATCAACCCTGAAACTAGGCTCTGATGTCACTGCTTGAGTCCTTGCCCATTCTGCACCACTCTTTGTGCTTAGATGGAGACAACTTGCGTCCTGTGCCTCCCCTCATGGCGACATGATATTCAGCCATGAACAGTCGCAGGAGGGAAGGTTCAGAAGGGGAAATGCTCATGGTAGAATAAGAAGTTACAAATGACCATGACAGCAGGCCAAGCTGCCAATTTGCCTGAAAATTCCCTGGCATTGCAACACTCAGCCTTGAAAGCAGCTCATGTGTTATAAGCGTGCCTTTCCATGGCTTTCCATGCTTTGTAGTGATGGGTAGTGACCACAGTATGGTAGGGACAAGTTGAACAATTGAAGAGTATAGAGGAGAAGATAAGACAATTAGAAAGCAAGCGGAGGTTCTAGGTCAGATGAAAGCAGACATGGTGTGGCTACCTGAGCAAATACTACAACTGCCAAAATTCCTGGATCAGCCCAAAGTTATTCGGGGCTTCTTTATAGCCTAGATTGAGCTAATTGGAATTCTGTACAAAAATCCAGAATTGTGGTGAGTGACCTTTGATCAGAGCATTGACTGGGAGTTGGGAGAATATTGACTAGGAGTGTTGAAGGGATTCTCTCAAATACTCTGTATCTTGATTAGGATGGTGGTTACCCCAGTGTAAACATATGTAGGAAGTTATGAAATTGTACACTTAAAATTTGTGAGCTTTACTGCATGTAATATCTTATTTTTTTAATTAACAAATAAAATAACTCTACCTGGGCTGAGATAAGCCAGATTGTCTAGTAAATTACCATAGAGACTCCCCAGATTGCCTAGTAACAAGCTATTTGGAATTGATGGCCCCCTCCTCTCTCAGAGGAGTGTCTATACCCAAACCCATCTTTCACAAACTGCCAGATGCTAGCAGCTGATACTCCCAGAAATTAGCCCTGAAAAGGTGACATCTGAGTGCAGACTGTTTTGCACCCAAGCTCAGACAGTTTTTACCCTGTTTTTAAGACAATTCCCTTCCCATTCCACAAAAAGAGAAATGGTCCCTCTTCAAAAACAGCCTACAGTGTATCCAGCTGGGCCAGGCCCAGGGACACCAGGCCACAGGGTGCTGAGAGGATGGAGACTTGGTACTTCCTTACCCTCCTACAAATGAATGTCAGCTTCTTCTGAGTGATGCTATCTAGTGTTTGCTCGACACTACCAAAGTCATTCTTACTAATCAACACCTAGGTCTTCTTGCATTTTGATAGTATTGGACAATTTAAAGATTCCCAAATTGCATCTGTGTATTAGTTTGTTCTGGTTGCCATAACAAAATACCACAGACCAGATGGCTTAAACAATAGGAATTTATTTTCTCACAGTGCTGGAGTCTGGAAGTCTAAAGGTTTAGTAAGCTCCTAGGCGGTTCAACTGGACATTGTTATCACCTGTTCCACCCAGCCAATAAACACACTGCTATTCACTGTTTCCACTGAACACAGTGCAGCCTTACCTATAAATCCAAAAATAGATTATTGACAGATAGAGAGTGACTGTTTATAAGAATTGTGTGTGTTTCTGAGCATCTGTTTATAAGATATTTTGCTACAATAGGGCATAAAAATGATTACAAGAATTATATGTGTTTTTGTGTCTACTTTTTGAAACTCTTGAAAGTCGGTCTTCTAGAACTTCTTAGTCAAATTATGGCCTATATCAAGAGTTTAATTATTAAACTCATAATGTATTTAAGAAGGAGTCTTTTAATTGAGTTTGAACATAATGTATGAACAAAGAAATAAGTTATGTTACTATTTTACTTAAAACTCATAATATCTGCTACAATGATATATACTCTACTGGCTACCTATAGTTGTTATTAAATCAACACCTTGAAATGGACAGCATCATAAAATCAAGAAAATGTGGGATATGCTTTTCCTAGTTACAACCGTCATAGTGTAAGTGCAATTTTATATTCCAATTTTTTATTAACTATGTCATAAACATCTTCTAAGTTACTACATTGACTTTACAATAACTTTATATATAGTGGTTCCATTAATTTAATAGAATGTAAGGTAGGCATGCTCTTATCGTACATTTGGGCTGTTTTTAATTATAGTCATTTCTCTGTGTACATGGAGGATTGGTTCCAGGACCCTTGCCTATACCAAAATTTGAGCATACTCAAGTCCCATACTCAAGCCCTGTGAAACCTGAGTATAGGAAAAGTTGGAACTCCGTATCTACGGGTTTCACATCCTGGCATACTTTATCTCAGTCTGAGTTTGGTCGCAGATGCAGAACCCTCAGATACAGAGGGCTGACTGTATTTATTTTAAAAATCTACATTTTAGTGGACCCTTGCAGTTTAAACTCATGTTGTTCAAAAGCCAACTATCTTTGTAATTATATGTAATACTGCAATGAATATTACATGAATGGATATCTTCTTCCCAAGAATGCCTATTAATAGAATAAAATCTCAGGAGTCAGGTGTAGGGGTAGGACCATGTTTATTACCCCAATTGACGTTGCGATAGCACTTATCTAACATACTGAGCTTCTGCCAAAGGCCAACAGCAGAGTGTTAGTGTAGCACACCATCTTTGTGGTCTCAGTGTTCAGCAATGCATATTATATAGTGTTTTTTTCTTTCCTCTTACATATGCTATGTTAGCCTCTTTTCGAGTTCTAAGACTTGCCTGTTAGAACTTTTTTGCTGTTGTATTTGGATGGCATGCTTGGATTACTGTAGATGGTGTTTCTTATTTTAGTACTTTCTAGGAATGCTTTTTGATGTAAATTTTCACATTCAATTCTCTGTGAAACATCCCTCTTCCCATTGCCTCATATTTTCATGTATTTCACCATGTCTATCCCTGGGCTTTGCCTTTATAAAGATACCAGACTGATTTCTATAGCACAATAATGAGAGCTAAACACACTTCCTCTTGGAAATGATAGTCCTCTGCATTTGCAGTTAATTATGTCCTTGAAGAAGATTATTCGCCTCCCTTGAGGTTGTGATTTCGTAAATCCAGTGAATACTCTGCTCAAAGTAAGTTTCCTTTTCTTGAGAGTCAATTTATGGCTATATAAAAATACCTATTACAAAATAGGTGGCCATTTTATCCCTCTGGAGTATAGAGCTCTTCACATCTGTTCTTCCATAGAGTTGAGTAGGATGAAAGCCTTATACCAGATTTGTGGATTAGCAAAAGAATAGACTCTAAAAAATGAAGTAGTTTATGTAAAACTCTGCCTCTAATTTTTATTACTTCTGCTCCGTTCTGCTTCAGATATCCCTTCATCTTCCTAGCTGTCTTCTCATAGTAACAAAAGTATAAATTCATTTAGTGGGGGAGACTAGAATGGAGGGAGGGGAATAAAAAATCAAATGGGTTGTTGAAGCGATGAAGCTACCAGTAAATGTAATGCTGACTTTAATCTGCAGGGTAAATGATTGTGCAGTTGTGTACGCATACAATCTGGTCAGCTGCGAATAAAGGTGGTAGGAAAATACGTAAAAATATGGTCCAGGAAGCCAACTGAACAAGGTCATAAGCTACGACACAGAGAACCTACATGATTTTCCTGGCATGGAATATTCCGAATCCAGGATTCCCTAATCTTGGCTCATTAGACCATAATGAGGGAAGAATAATTTATATCAATGAGCACAGAAATTTATCTTTTCTGGCACTCAGAGCACAGTGGCATTATTTATAACGTAGAAGCATGCAGGTGTGTTCCCCTAGGCATCTCTTGCTATCAATATTTTAGGAGACTTCCTGGTTTGCTGTGGGGGGGGAAAACTAGAGAGACATCTGGGGTTGTGTAGGATAATTGATACTTTTATAAAATTCGTTCATTCATACAGCATTCATTTTCTTATTCATTCAGTCACTCAGCACCTGACATGGAGGTAGATAAAAATTAGTGCTGTATTTATTATGTGTAAGGGTACATAAACATACCTATGCTTTCATTGGTGTGACTTCTATAAACGTGAGTGGACAGGCACCTGTAGGCAATGATACAAGTTAAGATAGCATTATGGGTTACATGGTCAATGCATTGTTTTTCCCAGCTGGAAGCTTAACTTGTCTTATTTTGTTGTAAAATTATAATTGCTTTTGTAAAAACTGCCTTCTGTCATCCCATTTTCACTTCTACCACTATCTTTAGAGGTACTTTGTTGCATTTTTTTGCCTTGATTAGCCCACATGAAAGGGTGGCCAGGTTCCAGGACTTCAGAATACACTTATATCACTTGTGATAAGTAAACGGGGAAAAAATAATCCACAAAATTTGTAATTTGTTTTCATTAAGAATCACAGTAATTCTATATTCCCATTCCTCAACAATTAAAAATGGGATCTAATTTGCTATATTGCATTCAGTTTTTCTGGATTATTCATTACCCATGTCCCACAACTCCAGCATATACTCAAATAAAAAGATCCTTTCTGGAATAATTATCTTGAATGCAGAAATAAAGAGGGTAGATAGTAAAATGGCCTGATTTCTGTTGCAGTGGCTGGACTGGCCACATTGTCTTAGTCCCTAGACAGTGGACGGCATCCAGAGTAACAGGTTTGTGGTGTTCCCAGTCATATCCTGAACAAAATCCCTTGTTTTATCTCGCTACAATTTTTTTTTAAAGTGTGGATCTTCCTATGGAATTGATGCAAACACTAAAACAAGATGAAGATAACTAATCAAATAAGCACATGGTCACTGCATGGGCCTGGAACCCCAATCCTCAATGGCTTAATGGAAGGGATGGAAAACTCAAATATCTGCTGGAACTAGGCTGGCTGTGAGGCAGTAAAGAGTGGTAGGTACTGTAGAAAATTAGAGAACCCAGGCCCTATTTAAAGGGACCAGATGCTACTCAGCCTGAATCATTCAAGATAGCTAACATTTTAAGAGAAACTTTCTCTCCTTTAAAAATCTATTAGCAACAACAAATTCCACTTCTTGTAACATTGTTTAGACCAATATTACCTGGGCCAAATGTAACATCCTAAGGGATAGATTTGGCCCACAGGCTTACTATCTCTGCTTCATGATGTTCTAACTGAAAATAAGCTAAAGGGACAACTTTATCTTTGGGAGAAATATTGGGGTTGGTCTCCATGGATTTGGGGATCTAATTCTTGTCATTCCCTCCAAAAGGAATGACATCCTTCACCAACTGCTCCCCATTTCCATCTATCAATACGCTATATACCCATTTGTATTAGTCAGACTGGGATAGCTGCTGTAACAAACAACACCGGAATCTCAGGGACTCAACACAACAAAGGTTTATTTCTCATTCACACAAACATCAATGTTTATATCCCTAATTGGGTGACTGTCCTGTAAGCAGTAGACTTGGGGATTTAGGGTCCTTCCAACATGTGGTTCTACTATCTCAAGTCCTCCACTTCCAGACATGTGGACAAAAGAGAGAGAATATGGAAGATCCAGTGGAATATTTCATAGCCAGTCCTGAAAGTGGCCTTCATAGCTTTCATCCACATTGGCCAGCACTCAGCCACCTGATCCCAACCAGATGCATGAATTCTGGGAAATGTAGTCTTTCTGATTTCCCAGAAGGAAAGTATCATACCAGTTTTTATGGGCCAGCTTAAGAATCTAACTGATCCTTGAATACTCTCTGATAATGTTAATTATAAACAATCTTGCCCATCCATTCAATTAATATATGTTTAAAATATACCCACCAGTCATATCGTAGACACTAAAGACACAACAGTATAATACCCTCCATATCTTTCAGGAGCCAGTGCTTCAGCAGGGAGGCAGACATGCAAATAACCATATGATGATATCATGGGGGCTTTAATGGACTACTAAATACGGTAGGGGCAGAGTTGAAGAAATGCTGTTTATCCATGTGGAGCTTGACACTTTGTTGATTGTGTGCACATCTTATCTTATTCATAGGATCCTTGAGTACATAGATCAGGCCCTATTTATCTTCGTATCCTCCCTACTACCTAACATCTAGGGGTGCCTATAAACATCTGCCAAATTGATGAATGAATGAGTTTCTGATAAAAGAAGTATAAACACCGACTCCCGATTTGAGGAGAAAATATCCATCTTTGTCAGCTTTTAATAGTTTAAACTTTTGGTACATGATGCCATGTACTAAATTCTTTTCTTTATTTGACCCCAAATTTCTGTGGTGGCTCATTCTATGATTTCCAAATAGATTATTTTCAGATAATTCACAACATTTAGCCTTAAATTACAGTTTCCTGACTGTGTAACAAGTGTTGATTTCATTTAAGCAACACACTGTATCATTTATCTGGACTAAAGTGAATCAGATTAAGTTTCAAGGCAATTATATTGTATTTTTGGCTCATATAGTCATTATTAGCTTAGGAACTATTTAAAGGAAGTCAGTTTCAAATATCTACTACCTATTATTAAATTTACAATATAATTAATTTATAAATGTAATGATTTAGATGTCCTGATTACAAAGTTAAAATTACGTAGGTACCCCCTCCCTTTTATTATTAAATGTATTCCGCAGAGGCAGAAGAAATCTCAGTTTCTAAACTATGATCCAGATGGCGTTTAGTTCAGAGTCGACAATCTGTTGTTAACTAAATGAGTCTTATTCTAATACCAATACCAGAAGGAAATGAGTTTGTACCATTTATCATTAAGTTTCAAAGTGGCCATTCAACTTCTGTTGGAAATTTGAGGAAGAAAAAGTTTAGGAATGTGGTATCATATATCACTTACTCATAAGAAATGACTCCTTGTTTGCCACCTAGGAATGAAATTTGGAACCATTTATATCAGCAAAAGACTGAGGCATATGTGTGTTTTTGCAGATGGGTGGAAAGTGAACGTAAAACAAAGGCAATGGAATCTTTGCACAGAGACCTGCCTTTATGCTCAACATACAGTGAAAACACCTTTTTTTCCTAGAGCTCCCTGAAACTTTGTCTATTTAGTCTGTGCCTTGGTGATATAGTGACTCACATTTGGGGGGAATCTGCTTTGGATGTGTGGCTCTCTACCTAGATGTGCAAGTTATTTGTGCCATTTTTTCTCTCTTTCATGACACCTGATGTATGAGGCCGTCCGCAGATGCAGACTAGCACCCATGTCCATGTACCTGCTTGTACACATTTACCCTTCAATTAGTACCAAATTCTAGATTGCCTTGCTCTCCGGTGATCTGAACTCTATGTTCTTCACTCCCTGAATATTTTAAATATCAGTGTGTCTCATCTTCCTAATTAAATTCTAGACTCCACACAACAGAAAACCTTCACTGTTATGTCTTTTGGACTTAGGAGAGTGGCAAGCAGACAGGAGGTGCTAAATAAGTATTTTTTGGTGATGGTACACCCACTTATATAATGGTAAATATGTATATGAATGCTTTATCGGGGATTGTTAATCTGATAAACCTGGGGTCTAGGACTAGAAATCTGGGGCCCATGAAGTAGAATAGCAAAAAAAACCAACAACAACAACAAAAAAAACTTCATTGTTTACTAACTTGTAACTGAAATTTAAATGCCTTTCAATGGTGAATGTAGGCCCCAAACCACAAAAATCACAGCAGTGACTGAAAGATGGCCACCCATGGAAATCTCAGATGTTTTCACATATTGCACTTGTTGTGGATATCTTAAAATCATAGTGAGAATCAGAGAATCATCCCTGCTTCAAGATTAGGCTTGTTATTAAAACTTCAACTAAATTTGGTTATTTATGTGCTAATAACAATGCATATATTAGCATTTCACAAATTTTTAAAATATCTATACCTATTTTTTGAGAAGCATATTTTAATATAATTAGTTTCCTCTGTAATCCTATATGTAGTATTGTACTCATTTGAAAATGTTACTACGCAAAGGATCCATAGTAGCACCAGCCTGCCAAGGGGCCAGTGGCACTAATGAAGGTTGAGAGTCCCTGCATTAGACCTAATTGACACATGAGCTAGTGTTAGGAGGCTGCTCTGGAGTCCAGTGGACTGGTTTTTGAATCCTGGCTTTTCATTTTATTGGCTGCGTGACTTTAGACAAATGGCATTGCCTCTTTGTGGCGGCATGAGGTCTTTTCCAGCTGTGAATTCTGTGATACTTGTTTTCAGACAGGTTAAAATATGCTTTACACCAAACTCAATCATTTCATAAAGCACTCCAACTCACAAAAAAATTAAAATAGGCTCACAATATAAATCAATTTTTAAATGTTTTGGGTAAGTCTCTGGCTGAATAGGTCTAATATGGATCAGCTGATGTTTATCTGGGAGGAAAAGGGAGTTTGTGTGTCCACCCAACATGTAAGGTTATTGGACAATGAGACAGCAGTCCTCACCCACCCACAGCAGGGACCATTTCAATGACACTAGAGCATCTCACAATGAGAACTAGAGGCTTTTGCATGGATATTCAGTCTAGTTAAAGAGGAAATTAGCCATATTTTCCTCCAGTGCCTTTGATCACATTCTGATGATGTTTTCTGAAAAGGAACATTAAAAACTAGGACCTCTGGAGACAGACATGTTGTAATTATTATTACAAATACTTAGCATTTTTATCATCATCATTAATTACATTTCTCCTTTAAGGGTTTATCATAATCTCTAAGCCTGCTATTTTTTCATTTGTCTCATAATTATCCATGAGTAAGCAATTTGTTCTGCATTCTCAGAAATTGATTGTTCAATGTTTGGTTCATTTTTTTTTATTGTTTCAGAAGGGATATTGAAAAAAATGTGGATTTTTTTTCCTCTTTCCTTCTGGTTCTTCTACTATCTAATTATCCTGGACTCCCACCGCATCTGTCCCCTACACACGAATAAAATGAGTGCTTTCAGGAACTCAGTGGTAGAATTTTAACAAAATTCAGCACATCAGTCTAGGAAAAGAATATACAATGGTAAGATATATTAATATATTTTTTCATAAAAGCCTTAGTTTCTCATATAAACTATTCCAGTCTTATTTGACATTAGCTGTCCAGGCCAGCTATTCTGGATAAAGCAGAACTCATCACTTGCTTCAATTCTGTATCAAAGTTTATTTTCCCTCTCCTCCCTCTGCCCCCACTTCAATGCTGAAAAGAAGCCAGGGGAGAAAGGAATAGCAGATCAAAATGGAACATCTACTGAAATCATGATCTAAAATATCTATAAAGGTCTGTGTTTAAACTCCTATATCTCCGAAGACTTGAGTAGCATGGTTAGCATATTAACCTATTAGGGTTAACTGATTTTGATCGGGTTCAGCGTCTGGGCAGAGCCCTCTGTTTATTGTGCTGGCAGTTTCCAGTGGAGCCAGACTATTCTGTGGATGCAGCACTGTTCATTTTGTGTGAAAGCCCATATTCTTCTCTTCATACTTTTCAAAGATGTACTTTTCTCATCGTTAAGCCCAGGTCATAAGATGATGCCTCAAGTGCATTGCAAAACATTTATTACTCTGTGAAACTCAGGTGATGAAAACCCTATGTGGTTGGTGTGTGATTCTTTAAATGAGCTGTCATCTATGACAATGACTTTATTTATAAGACACTGTTCCTAAGGGAATATAGGTTTTTTTGACCTTGAAATGCAAGTAGCAAACCTGCTTGGCAATTTGTAATTCCCCACTGCCCACCCCCCCAAAAAAGACAGTAAGAACTTATTCTCGCTCTCTTTATGAAACTATATTCAGCCTTGGGCAGTAAACAAGAACTAAGCTAAAGTTATATAAACTCTGAAGGGAAGTGAGTTCACCATTGCTGATTGGTAAATGTCATAAACATCAGTGCTATTTATCAAATATTTCTAGTTCCCTGTCATTTAGCCAAAAGGTAAGATTTCAATTTCCTACCCCCTTTAAAGTTCAGCATGGTCATATGACTTGATTTGGCCAATGAAATGTGAGTAAAAGTGAAATATTTCACTTCTGAGTGGAAATGTTAAGAGCTAATACATGATTCACCACGCCTCCCTTCTTGATAAGGTAATAACGAAAAACCTAGCCAACTCGGGGCCTCCCTCAGCCTGTGAACCTGGCTGACTACCATGAACGCACTCTTTTGCTGACCTGTATGGAACATGTTCATGAGAGAAAGAAACATTTTTGTGGAATTAAACCACTGTGATTTGAGGTTATTTATCATCACAGCATAACCTACCTCATATTGACTGAGAACGTAAAATTTTGTGTGTGTGAACGTGTATGTATTTTTTTTTTAATATTTTACCCTTATCATGTGACTTTGGGAAGAAATAGTCACTCTCCTACTCTGTGGCAACCGTGGCAGCTTTTGCCTTTGTTTCTTTATTAACAGCAGAGGCCATCCTCAGTGAGGAGAGGTGTTGCCTTAGCTATGCCACAATGTCCTCTGTATAGAAAATACCCGAGGACTTAGCAAGAGAATCAGGGCTTCACTTCACCTTCCAGCCACAAACACAAATAACCTTGACCTCCAGGAAGTATGCATGACTAAAACTGACTTCCTACCCTTGAGCTCTTTCCTCTAATATTTAGAGATGAACACATTGAGACGGCCAAGATGTATTGAGTGTCTTGTGCACCAGGCATTGTTCTAAGTGCAGCTAAAACAGGCAAAGTGGAGAATAAATCAGATGCCTGGGACCCACCCTTGACCAGGGGAATCTAAGTCTCTAAGGGTTGGACCCAAGCACTGTCCTTTTTTAAAACTCTTGAAGAGATTCTAATGTGCACTCAGAGGTGAGAAACCTGACTTCTATGTTGGACTTTATTCTTTCCTTGCCTCCATTTCAAGATCCAAGTCTGACCAGGTGGAATTGCTTGTTCCCCACTTCCTTCTCTCCAGTTCTTCCTGGCAATTTGTGTAATATGGACTCTATAACACTAACCACACCCTGTTGTAATTCTTCCTATGTACATCTGTTTCCCCTTTCAGACAGGTATTTTTCAAGGGCAGGAATCATGATTTATTATTACTTATTTTTCCATGGCCAACACAATGTTTGGCATATTGTTGAAATTCTAAAAATATGTATGTGTCTATGGGTATATATATGTTTGTGTATAAAATATATATGTATATATGTAATATATACACACAGATACACTGAGACAGAGAGAGGCTGAATGAATAAATTAATTTTTATGAGAAGAAACTGGAAATTGGGCAATTTAGTACGAAAAATTTCCCTTATGGCTTAGTTTGTTTCCCCTGGTTTCACTTGGTTAACTCAGCAGGTTTTATAATAACATTGTAACTGCTATTATTGACTTTATTCTAAAATGGGCTATTATAATTTCTAAGCAACTGATTGAAACTAGCATATCCTTCCTTTTGGATGTCTCCCCACTTTGGTCAGGCTAGAATATGAGGACTCAGTAGGTGAGGGAAACTATATGAAGAGAAATATAAAAATGTCCTGGTGTTCAAGAAGGAACTTGAGCACTCATACCTTGAGGAGAAAATACTGATCCTCCCATCTGGTGCATTAGTCATATGGGTGTAATAAATGAGAAAGGTGGAATTCAGGGGACCCGAGATCATTACAGGGGTATCTCAACAGGATACATTTTTTTTTCCAATTGTAGAACCTCCTGGCCTGATCCTATTGAAGAAAAAGAGATAAATTGCTCTCCTTTGAAGGTGCATTAACCTTAGGTTCATTTAATGAATTACCTCTCCCAATGCACTAACAGATACCCCGGGGCCTAAGATGAAAAATGGCCTCTCTGCTCACAGAAAGGCTCAAATGTGTACTACTTCCTCCTCCCTCTTTAACTTGCGTTGACTTTCATTCTTTATCCTCTAGTTCTGTATATTTAAAATATAACTTAATATACTCTCAGTTTAAAAATAAGTATGGGAAATCTATTCCCTAACAAGGACAGTATGTGTTTCTTATTTTAAGTAGATTTTCTTAACTTAATTTTTCTGCCTCATTTTCTCCTTCTGGCATTTTCTATTGCAAGCTACTTACTATTCACGATTCTCCCAGATGTCTGAAGGAAAAAATAAAGGATGATTAAGAAGAAAGCAGATGCTACAAGACTGGGAAACATGCAGTTGAGTGGCCCAGCAGATGAGCCCAGTGGTCACCCCATATTCTTAGGCTCCTCTCTAGCCATTTAATTGGATGCTCTTCCCCTTCCTCTCTAGAATCTCCTCTCTACTGTCATTTTTATCATGCATTCATTTAGAAAATATTTATAAGTAATATTTATAAGTAATAAATTAGCCTTTATTTGGGTTCCTCTGAAATCAGAATCAGAGAAGAATTTGGGAGTGTTTTAAAATGTAGATTTTATTATTATTATTCAGGTATTGTGAGGCCAACAGATCAAGAGCTGACTGTCCTTAAAAAGACAGTTTGTTACTCACAGTTCCCAAGAGGAGGGGCAGCATGCCATGCAGGCCACACCCGGAAACACCAGGCCAAGTCAGGAGGCAGAGGGAATGAGGGGAAAGGCTGGACAGGAAAAGCAAGGCAAGGCAGGGTAAGCAGGCTTAGGATTCCTAGTTTGGATAATTTCAATAGGCTCCGGAGTTTAGGGACTATCTCTAGTTGTCTGGTACCTTTCCCCTGGATAATCAGAGGAAAGGACTAGAATCTCCTGTAGTGTGAGAGTCAGATAGAAGAGGTGGTTCAGGGTGTGGGTTCTGGATTGATGGGCGTGCATGTGAAAGGCACGCTCCCCAGGGCTCATTTGCTGTCTCTAAGAACTGACTAACCTGGCGTGCTCCCCAGCAAGGCACCAGATGCCAAAGCATGAAGAATACAGAGAATAAAAAATATATATAGTCAATATAGGGAACTTATAGCTTATTTGGGAAGCTATCTCAGAAAACAAAAATGAAGAAGTGGGGAGAGTGAGGCAGTGAAACCTGGGGGTCATTTCCACTGGGGTTCCTCTGAGCAACTATGTAGAAAGCACCTCAGAATTGTCTCTACAAAGAACATGAGGCAGAAGTATTTATTCACTGACTCCCAGCCGCCCCTAATGGTCGAGGGTTGCCTCTAGGGACATTCACATCTGCGCACTTCTGGAATGAGCTTACACACACAGGTTGTGCCCACGGCTTCAGGGAAAGCCCTGAGACAGAACAGCTGATGGTCCTGCAGGTATTTGATGTGCGAAGCCATTAGGATGCGTGGAATTATTTACCTCAGGTTTCATTAAAGTTAAATCAAGAGGTGACCCAAAGAGGTAGGGCATGGGGCAGCCAATACTGTGTGCTGCACCATAAATCTCCCCTATGCCAATAAACACAAAAGAAGCCTGCTCTTTGACATGTAAACCATAAGATGATCAACACATAAAGGATCAGAGAAGCCATATGCAAAGTCACCATACAGAGACAAACGGGTCCCAAGCTGGCGGGGCATAAGCCATCCCACTTGTCTAAAGAAAAAAAATCCTCTACCAATCCACAGTACTTTTCATCAGCTCTAAAAACAGAAGGAAAGGAGAATAAATTAAGTGTTAGTCATGCTCTTTTGAGCATTGCACAGGTTAGATGAAGCCCTGGGCCAGGGACTATGGAGAAAGTAGGACTATCTGCATTTTAGAGATGAAATTTTGCCTGATTCATGAAGCATTTAAGTCATATAACAGCCTCCTTTTCTTCATATTCCATTCCTCCTTCTCCTTGTTCTTAAACTAGTCCTTCTCTTTCTTATTTCTTCTCTTTCTTCCCCTCCTTTCAGCTCCCCATCCTTTTCTTCCCAACTTTCTCACTCTTCCTCTTTTCTGTGTCTTCTGTCTTCACTTTGTCCTCTTTGCCTCCTCGTTCCTCTTCATAGCTGTCATTGTTTGTGCATATAACTTGGGTCACCTACCAGCACTACCAGAAAACCATAACATCAAGCTCTTCTGTGACTTACATCCTAATTCACAAGCTTTTCATAACTTTTACAAGAACAAGCACAAGAGAACATCAGATCTTTCAAATCAATCTGCTGTTCCTTTTTTGCTGGCTTCACACTGAGACCGGACCATGAGAGTGACGCAGGCCTTTAGCAGATGAATGGACTAGAACAGATAGGCCCAGAGAGAAGCTCACCACCTCTACCACCTGGCATGTCCACACACCTGGGCTTCGAGCTAAAGAAGACTCCAGTGCCAGCCAACCTACTAATAATCAGGAATCCCATTATCACTGAGCCATAAACTGAATTGTTAGTGACATACATCCTGGATTATTCTGTCCATTTCTCACTCCGTACATCCAGGCCCTGACACTTAATTATGTTGTTCCACAGTAGATCAAGTTTTACAGCAGCAACAAAAGATTAAAACTGTTTTATATTGGGGACATTTAGAGGATAAACAGCAGAGGGTTCTAGGAGAGAACTATAGTCAGCTGTGTGGCCATCTGGGAGAAAACCATTCAAGTGCTATTAATATTTAAAAACCTTTTAGATTTTTATAGTTTGCAACGTTCCTAACAAACTGGTCTCTAACTCCACGGTGAATTTTTGATGTCAAAACACACTGCTAAGCTATTTCAGAGTCTTTATTAACAGCGACAGAGCTGTCATCCTTGTGCTGTCCTAGTGGCCTGGTTGAAAGCCAGTGGCGTTGAAGAAGCAGATCCTGGTTCTTAGTTGTGCATGACAATAAGTTCACTGGTCGCTAACATACTCTGAGTCTGATTGTTTCAATACCTGCCATCTTCTTTCTCTTCTCTCTCCTCATTCTTCTTTCTCTTTCTATCTTGATTCCTTGCAGTTTTCCCGAGTGCACAGAAATATGTATTAGAATATTCCTTTAATAGAAGCAATATTTGCTTCTGCCCAAACAGTTCTTTTCTGCTTGAACTGTACCATGGTATAAAGACAGCTTCTGAGAAAAGAATGGTAGCTGATGTACAGTGGATAGAAATGGGAGATGAATGGTCAGTAAATGGCCTATGTCATGCACGCTAGCTCTCACCTCATCTTCTCATTCCCCAACCCTACTGCCACTCCTTTTCCCTACTCCCATGACCCTCTCCTAATGAGTCCCAAGGAACAAGTTGACAAATCTCTGATCTGGTGTCTATAGTAAAAAGCAGCATCAGGTGGTGGCAAAGTCACTGGATTAGCAATCAGATGAGAGTTGCTGAATCTTTCCAAGCTTCATTTAGAAAAAAAAAAATGTGTATACCATGAAAGCTTACAAGAAATCAGGCAGATAATAGAGGGAAAATAATCTTGTCAATCATAAAGTTTTAAATAAAGCAAAGGGTTTACTAGTGATGTTACTATGATCCTTGATTACATGATTTCATGTATTCTTTAACTGATTTTTATTTATGTGGTATTATTTTTAATCTTTTACTTTGAAATAATTTCAGACTTATAGAAAAGTGGTAAAAATTGTACAAAGATTTCCAGCACACCCTTCATAGCTTCCCCAGCTGCTAATTTTATTGTGTTTTTTTATTGTTCCATCATTTATCAATAATCTTTGCATATTATTTCTGAATTATTTGAGGTAACTTACAAACTTGGTGCTCTTTGCCCTTAAATATTTTAGAGTGCATTTTCTAGAAACAATTCTATTACATAATTATAGTACCATGAAATTAATATTGGAAATTAACATTGATTAAATGCTATTATCTAATCTGTAGATACCAGTGTCATTAATTTTCCCACTCATTTTTGATATAGTGAAAGAAAAAAAAGAACTATTCTGGCCCAGGATCCAATTCAGAATTACTGAATTACATTTAGCTCTCATGTCCCTCTAACCTTCCTCAAACTATATCATAATGCTTCTTTAGCCTTTCTTTGAGTTTCAAGATCTTGACATTTTAAAAAGTACAGGCCAATTATGTTGTAGGATATTTCTCAATTTGGACTTTTCTGGTATTTAAGTATAGTTTTCAAAAAATTAAAAACATGGCATACCAATATAGCATGAATACATGTCAAATATTTTATTTAACTCATGGATTAATGAGGAACCTAGGAAAATGTTAAAACCGGTCTAAAGAGCATTCGAGGAGCTAAAATATATGGCAATTTCACAAGAGATGTTAGAATAAGATTTCTGGGTTTGATACAAAACTGGTGAATTATGTATAGGGCCATCAACCTGAATCTTTGGGATTATCCCTTCTATTGGGGAGAAATCATTTGCATCTCTACTGGACAAAAATCTATGGGTTAATTTCTGCATTCTAAGAGTTGTGATATTGTCCAGTCAGTAGTGAGTCAAGCCCAGCAATACACTGTAAGGATACTTTTACACCTATTTCCAAGTTCTGGATATATTTTCTAGCAGTGGTTTTTAAAGTTTCTTTCATTACTGGCCAGGACTATGCAGAGGGAAAACTATGAAGAAGGTACAATGTGCACTTGAAATTCACACACCCACCCCATAATCATTCCACTAGCTCTCCTTTCTACCTCAAAGTGCCTGAGTATTGTCCATACCAGAAATACTACTATCAGAGAAGGAGTTGAGGGGCTCAGGCCTTACCAAGGCCACATTTGCCACATTTTGACAAATCTTTGAAAAACCAAGTAAGAAGCTTTGAAATTTGATGCCTTCAGGGCTCACATGTCCAAAGAGCATAATTTTAGGATACTCAGCAGGCAGGAAAAGACCCTCCAGCCAGCTCACATGGGTGGGTGTATTGCTCACTCTTATAAAGTCCTTAATTTATATTCCTTCTCCTCATTTCTGGTTTGGTTCTCCTTTGCATACTTTGGTGGACTTCCCTGTTCTTGTTTGAATAAGCATTTTTTTAAGACAGTACCTTGGTTTAATATTTTCTTCATTTAGCTCGTCAGTTATTCATGAAGGGCTTTTTGCTCAATGTTTTGTTTTGATGTTCGTAATGAAAATGACACTTCAAAGCAGGAAATTTATTTTTCTATATTAGACACAAAGAAGATACTAGTAAATATTGCTAATGATTGAAAAAACTTAGTACACGTAATTTTATAATTTCACAGACTTTTAAACTTTATATTATTTGAGTATTAAATATGTCTCATTGTGTTGCTATTAAGAGTTAATGAAATCTTTTAAATATACACTATATTTTTGTTACATTGAGAGAGGTAAGCCTTATTTAATTTAGGGGTATAGGACTAAGATTACCTACAGGAAAATGGAATCCATGACCTAAAGCCAAGTTTTATAGAATTTAGACTTAATGTATATCAGTTCCTCTAAGTTAAATTCCTGTCTAACCAAAATAATAGTTTTTTTTAACTTATTTTTTCTGTGATTATTTTTAGAAGTTTTCAATTTTAAAAAGTTAAGGTAGTTCTTCTTAATTGTCAAATTATAAACCTTGCAGATAAGTCAAGTGGATATGTTTATTAGAAGGCACAGAAAAGCACAGCAAAAATTAGTCATAAATTCACTGCCTAGAGATAATTACTGTTAACATTTGACATTTGTCATTTTCCCTATATTTTTCTATCTGTTTCTTTATATTTATATACTAGAGATCTTTGGGTATACAATTGTCTTCATGTTTTCAATAAGATACTATAACATCAGTATTATCCTGTGTAATTAAACTGTCTTGATTACTATTTAATAATGCTATAATATTCCTTTGGGTTAATATACCATAATTCATTTAACTGTTCCCTTGTTTGTGATTTATTTTTTATATATTTTTTTCTTTTTGTATAATCTTGTGAGAGCAATTTTTATTAATCCCACTATTTGCATTTAAAAAATTATTTTCATAGAATAGACTCCAAGAAGTGTAAGAATCTGTTGGAAACTAGGAGCATATCTAAGACTCTGTATGTGATTCTACCAGTGTGTATGAATGCCTATGAGGAGACTGGGTTTGGGTTTCCTGTATTGTTCTGTCTCTTCTAAGCATTGTTTTAACTGTAACATTATTGGATAGTGGCTTAGTTATGCATTTTTCACATGTTAATCAGCATGTGGACTTCATTATTTTTCCCACATGATCCATGTTCTTTTAGATAGTGGCAGCTGGACAGATAAAGCTTTAGTCTGCACTGTGTATATGTGTGCATGTATGTGCAACTCTAGGTTATTTATTCAACCACCTCTTTAAGTTTCAGTTTCTCATTTGTAAAACGAGGATAATAATGAAAACCTCACAGAGTTGTCGTAAGAATTAAATGAGATAATGTAAGCATAACACTTAGCACAATCCCTGGCTATGATGAATAGTCATTAAATGACTTTGTTGTAACCGTTACTAATATTGTAATTAACGTTTTTGTCAATTGTCTATTGAGGTAGAGATTTTTCTATTGATTTCCATGAACTTTTTATGGATTAAATCTATTCTTTGTCATGTTTTCTCATAGAAATATTTTCCAATTTGTTTATTGCTGTTTTAAAGTTTGTTAAATTATTTTAATTGTCCTGCTGTGCTTTGATAAAATGAGGACCAGAATGGTTATTATAGCATTTATCAGGAAAGGAAGTAGCTGTGACCCTTTGAGTATCCTGTAAGCACCTGATCATTATCACCCTTAACATCAAGGGCTAGAAATGTAAGGAAGCATGGAGCACCTACTTTTCAATAATGAAGTAGAAAGTCAAGTTGAAGCTACAGTTCCAGAAATGTAATCTGTAATGATGCAGCTTTTATTGTACTTATTTTCAAATCTAAACACTAAAATGTTTGTTAGAGTAAATAACCATTAAAAAAATAAGAGGAGGCTGGAGGCAGTGGCTCATGCTTGTAATTCTAGCACTTTGGGAGGCTGAGGCAGGAGAATCTCTTGAAGCTAGGAGTTTGAGATCAGACCAAGCAACACAGTGAGACCCCCTCTCTTCAAAAAATAGAAAAATTATGTGGGAGGGGTCGTGCATACTGGTAGTCCCAGCTTCTGGGGAGGCTGAGGCAGGAAGATTGCTTGAGCCCAGGAGTTTGAGGTTGCAATGAACTATGATGCTGCTGCACTCTAGATATGGTGACATAGCAAGACCCTGTTTCCAAAAAAAAAAAAAAAAAAAAGTCAAGAAAAACTTTTCTAATCAAAAACCCTGCCTCTAAATTTATCTTAGCCTCTAAAATGTGGCCTTCATAGTTTTAGCTATGTTTTATTAGCATACTGGATCACAAGTCTGCTGCCGTTGAAGGAAAAACTGAATTAAAAAACATGGTTTCAAATGGCCTTCTTCCCGCCCCCCACCATGGACTTCACTAATGACTGATTTAAATACTGAAACTTCACACACTAGTTTGATGACAAAACCTCTTTCCTTTGGATCAAATTGCTGTACTCTTATTTTTCCATCTGGTTTTCTCTGCAATGTCTGGCCCTCTCACCCAATTAACATATTTTTGGTGAGGTAAAGGTGAGAAAAGATCAAAACACACACTTAGTAGCAGACTATAGGGTTTGCTAAAACTTTTAAAAGATTTTCTCATTCACCAGTATGGTATATCACATTTAGATTTTTGAGTGGCTGAGCCAAATGTGCCACTCTTTGAGTAGGCTTAAAATGTGTATAATTTGCTTTCTAAAATTACATAATTTTAGATACCTTAACATTATACTAAGTGAAACTATATTAACTAAGTAAGGGGATCCATAGGAACCCAGGGTTGTGCTCTTTGTTAGCACTCATTACAGTTTGTTTAAACTCTATGTGCTAGAAAGTTATAAAATGGCACAACACGTGATCCATGATTCCAATCTGTAGTTTAGAAACTAAATCTATGAGATTTCACTATATGCAATGTATTTGTTTGAGCTGTAAGCACGTTTAGAACACTTCTCAAACATTTTTCTTCATGATTATTTTTGGTTCATGGTATTTTATAAAAACATGCAATATTATAATCCAATTAAAAATACTTTTACAGGTGTCTAAAGGAGGATTTGCACCAAGTACGAACAGTGTTATCTTTGGATGGATGGGGTCATGCTCTTTCTTCCTTTGACTTGTTTGTGCTCTCTGCTTGGTTCGTTGTTGTTCTTGTTACTATACGCATGTATTGCTTCTGAGTTCTAAAGAATGAATAGCATATTCTTTCTTCTTCCCTCACTTCCTTCTTCCAATGTCTCTTTAAACAGACACTGCCCCTAGTCGAAGGGACACATGTATTGTAGTAGTGAGGTGAGGGATCCACCTTGGCTTGTTTTTAGCAAACGTCAGCTATCTGTTGAACTTTGCCAGTCAGGGCTTAGGAGAAAATGGTATTATAGGTTGGGGAGTGAGGAATAAAAGAAAAAAGGGAATGCTAAGGGAGACAGAGTGTCCACAAAGCCTTCATATTTTGTCAATGTCATGTTCAGGAGTGCAGAGGTGAGGACCTGCAGTTGACAGGGAGACATTGCCTGGCATGGACCCTTCACATGCCTGGCCTGGCCTGGCCTTGTCATCTCCTGCATGTTCTCTGTCTGTTGGATTATCTGGTCCTCCCTCCTGGCATCTGCCTCACTCAGGTTTGCCTTTCTTTATTTTATTTTTTATTTTTTTCATTTTTTAATTTTTTCCAGCATATTATGGGGGTACAAATTTTAAGGTTACGTATATTTCCCTTGTCCCCTCTCCCCCTTCAAGTCAGAGCTTCAAGCGTGTCCATCCCCCAGTTGGTGCACATCACACTCATTATGTATGTATATGCCCATTCCCTCCCCCACCACCTGCCCGACACCCAATAGATGTTATTCCTATATGTCCACTTATGTGTTGATCAGTTAATAACAATTTGCTGGTGAGTACATGTGGTGCTTATTTCTCCATTCTTGGGATACTTCACTTAATAGAATGGGTTCCAGCTCTATCCAGGAATATACAAGAGGTGCTATATCACCATTGTTTCTTATAGCTGAATAGTACTCCATGATATACATATACCACATTTTATTAATCCACTCGTGTATTGGTGGGCACTTCGGTTGTTTCCACATCTTTGCAATTGTGAACTGTGCTGCTATAAACATTCGAGTGCAGGTGTCTTTTTCATAGAGTGACTTTTGTTCTTTTGGGTAGATGCCCAGTAGATCTACCGGTATCACTTTAAGGTATCCCCATATTGCTTTCCACAGAGGTTCAACTAGTTTGCAGTCCCACCAGCAATGTAGGAGTGT